>JARDWD010000296.1:2400000-3600000 GCA_029034505.1 Ornithoptera priamus | reverse complement strand
AACTTAACCTAACACAACCATGGCGTCGCCCCCCAACAGGTTTCCGCCTTGTCGTGGTGGAGAGGTTTAATAGCTGTGGCTGGATCGACCACGGTGAAACGAAGAGGAACCTACCCGGCCGACCCAAGGCGGCCACTCCAGGTTAAAGCTCCGGGGTCCACCGTGAGCTCACCTCGGATGTACGCCGGTGGGCTGCAGGAGCGGCTTTATTTTTTTTTTTGCCTTTGCAGCCTAGGTGGAGTCGCGGAGGTAGTACCCTTTCCGACTAAGCGGCGCCGCACCGCTGATGCGGCGACGGTGCGCCCGCAAAGGAAGAGGAATATCGGTATTGTGATGCGCCGCTCTCCCTATCCTCCGCCGCCGTATAACAGGTGGCGGCGGGCCAAGGATCGGATCCGCCTCAGAAAGTCGAGAGAGTTTTCTGTCTTGGTCCCCATTGCCTATGAGTGACGGGTTTGAGGGAATCCGTTGCCCGCGCGACTTCAAGAGGCCGAGGAGGGGACGCGCTGTATGTTCCGGCGTGCCCCCACAGAGGTGGAAAGGGAGGTTTCTTCCCTCCCGAGGTGAGGCTGCGTTATGCGTCCAGCGCTGGCGGGGTCGCGGATGTGTGTGAAAGCATTCCCGTGACCCCGCCTTAAAGAAAATATTAACTACATGCTTTATATAATTAAGCGACAAGACGAACAGGACAAACGTGTTAAATAACATTTCTGTGCTTATAGTGATCTAGCTCTAGTTAAGATATACAGCACAGCATTGCATTCATCACCTTGAGTAATTGAATAGTTTTGCGATATGCACTCTTTAGGCAGTGTGCACTATAAATAACGTGCTACAGAATCTTCGTATAAGCAGTGTTGTTGGCATTGTCACTAAAGTTTGCGTTATCTGTCACTGCGGCTATGGAAAACTACTGGCGCAAGTCAGTAGTAGGTTGTGCATAATTCCCACTTAGTACTTTTAATACGTGAACATAAAAAATACTACCAAAGATTAACATAAAGTTACAATAAAAAGGTAGCGCCTATTCTGCCGATAAACAGTAACGTGTTAACATTACTCTGTTCCGGTTTATAAATACTATATAGCTGGAGTAAAAACAGAGGTAATAATACTTAAAATCTTATCTCCTGACGATTAACGCAACGTGGTTTAGTGTAAACATTTTAATGAGCACATCACTATCATCGACAGGACCCTTACCACCGTCTCGTTTGACTGAGTCAAAATACTACAAGTACTTTCTAACTTTAGGATTCAGAATATCAAAAATAATCGCTAAGTGATGTTAAAAAAAACAAGTTAGTATAGTATAGCGGAGTTTTTAAGGCGGTCGTATGTGCTGTATGTATGGAAGAGGCTAAGGTTCGATCCGCACTGAGCTTAGGCTTCCGGCGAAGATAAACATTAAGTGGAAATCGACGGGTATCAATAACAACAGCTTTTTTAGACATGTGACCAACTTACATTTGTCGAGGTGGATTAATGACTAACTCTCTCAGCGAGAGAGAACACCAAGGCCCAGTGGGGGAAACAGTACGAGGGTACTTATAAAAATTATTATGAGGAAGTTGTAAACACAATCTCCTAGATTTCGATATTGTGGTCGCACGATTCTCCGATGGCCGTGTCGAATGCTGATTGATTGGATACCGCCTCACGAGCTCTACTACATTTAGGTACGTATTTTTGCTTTGTTAATGTTTGCTACCGACACGTAACAAACACACAACCCTGTAATATATTTTCAGTTATATCCTTCAACGTAATACAAAAATAAATACTTGAAATATATAGTTTATTTCCTGTTTAAATTTATTAGTCTTTACAAACCACTGTAGTATTTTACTGGTCCCTAGTATAAACCGGTGGCGATAACACTATATAAGTCGAAATGCGCAATATACCCTGCTAAATCAATGATGTGGACTAAAATTAATAAACGAAAACTTTACTATGTCTTGCGGTGATAGAAATATGAAAAAAAATCATAAGACATTATGAATAAGTATTCAGAACTAGGTTTATAGGGTTTACGCTTGCTCTCGTATATAAATACTGAAGTATATAGATAAGAAATGAAAAAGTTGTAATCAAATTATAATTAAGCGGCGATTGAAGTCTAAGAGGTGATGTATGAAAGAAGAAAACAAGAATATGTAAAGATGATAAGGTAAGTGAAAGAGAGGGAGTATGAAAGAAGTAAAAGAAAATATTGTATGTAGGGAAAGAAAAGAAAGACATACTCTGGCTCAACACAAGCAATAAGGGGGAACGATAATAATAATAAAAAAATATATAGATATTAGAGCAAATCTATAGAGCTTTGAATAGGGAACTTTATCCATACATAAAATATAGTGTAGTACATACACAGAAGAAACTATCTTTATTTTGTACCAATTAATAATTATATGAGAGAAACAAGAAAACACCGAACAGATACAATATATTGTATACAATGTGTTGATATTATCAAAATATTATCGCCCGCAGACTCCAAATAATCTGAATACTTTTCTTATTGTTATTTTCTTTAACATGACTTTATCATTATTCGCTTTTATTCATCAGATAGCTTCCGTCAGAGCCGATCTGACACAAAACGAGAATAGATTTATACTCAATAAATAAAGCAAAGCTTACAAAATAATAAAAAAAAAACAAAAACAGGCCATTCATATATGTATAGAACTTAACTAATTTAATAGCATTTTAAATATATTTACTCTGTACCTTTTTCGTTTATATTAATTTGTTATATTATTAAAATAAATCTGCATACATCGTCTTCAGGATAAGTATTCTTAATGTGTATATTTAAACTATGTATAGTATTAATTACGGTTTACGGTCCATATTTGTACCCATGACTTTAAAAACCTTTTTTTATGTACAACTTACGTATATTCATATATATATCTATTTATACAATGAAAATCAGTTTTCTTTGTTCGCCTATCACGTGAAAATTAGTGAACGTTTCGACATGGGAACATGAGCATTCGACGCGGAATGATTTGTAGATATGTTATAGGCCATCTATTTTTTGAATTTCATAGATTCTTCAACATTCTATTTCTAATCAAGTTTTGTATACATTTTCTTTTCGTATTATTCTTGTGGTTGCTATAGTAACGGTTGCTACAGAAAGTAATTTGCGGTTGCGTTTGCTCTCATGGAATATTTCAGACAAATTTCAAATCGAATGGATATATTAAGGCAAGCGAGCGGGGAACAGCTGGTATTCACTTATACTCGTATATGATACATGTGTTGATATGTAAATACTTTATATTTTATATATTATTTATATTCACGTCAGAATTTGTATTGTTATTAATTTTTGTTTATATTTTTTGCATCCGATTATTTATTTTTACTCGTAACTCGAAATGTTGGCAGAATGTGAATGGCTTGTGACATTATGTCCGCCATTTTGGATTACTTATTTCTATTGTATTTTATCTAATCTATTTACAGTGTTGTGAGTTTAAATATAAATAATAATAATTATTGAACTGTTAACGTTCAAGGAGCGTCCCCAATATACAACAAATAAACACAATTCGAAAACCGAGTGTCCATTAATTAGCGCGATTGTTGTGCGGGAGAAAGCAGGGAAGCACACGCGCACTCATACATATTTCACCGGCTAACCAACACAGAGCACGCAACACCCATCGCCTGATAAGTGCACAATAACGTTATAACGACTATTCTTAGTCGTACAATTAAACCGGCGACACCGTCGTAAAAACAAATTAGGTGTTATGTTTGATAAACTTTAGCTATACGTTTCGTTGTTTTGCTATCAGGTGTTGTACGTACGAAGATTTAATCTTAATAAAATTATTCTCGTTTTTTATCTACAATGCCATAACCTTTGAAGAAAATTTTACCAGGTGTTGTTGGATCTCGCGCAGAATACTGTCGCACTCATATATACAACACAAAAGTGAGCACAGCGATAGAAGAAGAAGTAGCTGATAAGACGAATTGGAAAACCGACACCACTAAGCATGCCCCCGAATCGAGGTAAGGCCTGCCTCACGGAGACAGTTGATTACTCTTGTTATTATAAACTTTTTTTCATAAGGAGGCGGTAGAGATAATGATTTTTTTTTAAAGAGGGATAGTTTACAGATTTTGTATAACCCTGGTGTGTAGTGTCAGCTCTGTAGAGTCTAACAAACACGTGCGCCCGCTGACATTTGCGTGCGCGCGCTCCATTGGTCAGCCGTCAGTGATCTTTGCCGCCGACGTTGAGCTCAATACCATTACATTATTTATAATAATTGGTAAAAAGGTTAGATTTAGGTACAAATACTACACTTCTTTACGGTTTTCATTTATTTCAAAAATAACTCTCCTCTTGAACATCTTAAACTAGTACAATTCTGGTTTATTGCTAAACACCACTCTCTTCCAACTAACCTGCTGAACCTTTTTTATTTACATACATATATATCGCGCCTCGTTCCCAGTCGGGTAGGCAGAGACGACCTCTCTCCACTTGCTACGATCCTGGCACACCTCTCTCGCCTCTTTATTTACAATGACTCCCGGAACCAGCCAGCACTCCTATGTTACAAGGCAAGCACTTAATGATAAAGACGGTGACCAGTTTTATCACGTGTAAAGCTTATCAATAAAGTGAACAAGTATTTTTTACATACATTTTATATATTATATACTATATGGACGAGTACTTATAAACATAAAAATATTTCCTTGATAGAAGGTAATCATATGTCACTTATAGGAACAGCAAAGAAGTATTGCCATTACACTTAATAAAGGTAAACATATACATATTTATCTATTATCATTATTATAACTGAATTATTTGATAAACAAGTTAACATGTTCAAATAAAGGAAGGAAGCTTCAACTATTATATAGAGTATATATATTGATAACTTAACTATACTTTTGTTAGGCCCCGTGTTAAGAACATTCGCGATTTGTGTTACCAACATGAGGCCTGATAAAGGTTTTGTTGGTTAATGTTAAACAATATGTATTAATGCGTTTATAATCATTGTTATATGTAACAGCGCAAACTTTAGTTTACATTAATAAAGTCTCTGTATTTGCTTACATAAGTTTGAGGTTAAGCTATTCTTATGTAGCAAGCAATAAAGTCTGTTTTAGAATAACAGATTTGTTTTTAGCCGCTTGTATGAAACTTGATGGCAAATAAGTTAACAGTAGCCTGTAAGTATTGTTTGCGAATCGCATTCACAGTGTTTGTTTAATCGATCAACTTAACTTCTTACCTATTTTAAGTTCTAAGTAGAGATTTATTGTCACGCAAATGCTCTTTTACTAAGCAATTCGCTTAATTTGTTAAGATGAATTGAACGAGTATTTATATAACACCATTATTGTGCATCAATAGGATTTTTAAAATCATGATGATTATCTGTCAGCTCAGTAGATAAACATGACTCGGAGACAAAATATAGGCTTGAGACAGATTCCATCCGATAAGCTTAAGTTTCTAATGAAGGAGAATTACTTGGTTACGGACAGCTTATTTGGATATGTGATCTCCATTAATCTGCACTTCATCTGCGTGATGAATAATGAGTCTGACTATTTCCTTCTGAGAGAAGGTCCCTTCTAATTAGACTTATTAAGCTAAATTTGAGATGTACAATAAATAAATATAGTCTAATGAAAATATTATTATATTTTTTTTTTACAAACAAAATTAAGTCATCGCATCTTTTATCATTTATGGCAATCACCAACCCCAACTCGTCTATTTTTCACCTGCCCCAAAAAGCTAAATTAAAAAAGAAACATCTGAAGCAGGTCCGCCCAAAGAAATGCCACAGAGTAAAATTAATTATTGTTTTTTTTTTTCGTACCCTTCGAGAACGTTATAGCAGAAATTATTTGGTGTTTAGCCGCTAGGGGGAGTGGCGAGATGTGATTAATATACTTTTATGGAAAACGTTAATGACTTGGTCGGCCACTGATTTTTGTTTTAGGGTCGTGGGGTCTGTTGGAAACGGAGTGGACCAGTTCTTTGTTGATGTAGGTTTTTTGCTACTTCACGATAAAATGAATATTCAATGCGTTTTAACCTTAAATTATAACAAGTACATTATAATTAATTTGTCGCTTTTATGTAATATACTATACAGCGGCGGTCGAACAGGAAGCGGCTGATGTGAACTGTTTTCGGGTAGCTAAGACCTGCCCGTTAAGTAAAGTTAAAATTACTTAAGTTTAACTTGTGATCGTATTACTTTTTTAAACGGGACGAGCGGGACGTTCACCTGATGGTAAGTGAAACGCCTGTCCATAAAAATGTGGCGCTAATTAAAATGGTATTCATATCACCACGTTGCGCTCGTTGCTTTGAGTCATAAGACGTTGACTCTCGTTACCCAAGTAATTACAATAGCCACAACGCCCTTCAAACCGGAACACAGTAATGTTTAGCAACTAACTATTGGGTGGCCGAAATATTCGTTGCGGTGATACATACTCGGACGATCTCCGACAAAACACCAGCACCCATATGTTCTCAATATACCTGAATAAATATAATTCTATATTTCAAGCTTAACAATCATCGGCTTTATTATTACCTAAGGTAATTACTGGTAGTAACCCTGCTGGTGATCGGTGCCGGAGACCGCCTATAGGTGGAGACTATCGCAGCGCCTGTTTCTACCACCCAAGAGTAGTGTAAAAATATTTCTTTGTTCTGATTTGTAGGTTGCTGTAGCTAGTGTAATTACTACGGTAGCGAGATCAACATCTTATGTCTCGGGCGAGTCGCGCAACGTAGTCCAATATACGCAGGCGTATCACTTACCATCAGGTAAACATCCCGCTCGTCTTCTCGCTTAATTCTATAAAAAATATATATGTATATTAATATATCTGTAATAACCAAAAAGAAATTAAGGATTAAAAATATTTTTTTCTACAAATATACTTGAAAGAAAATTAAAAAATAATTAAACATTTTATATGTGAACGTTTTGGTTGTGAAGCAGTACCTTTTCCCGCGCAGTGCGCTGTCCGCTCGCGCCGGCCACGCCCACGGTCTCGCCATTTGCATTCCGCTTAATCTGTCATTGTCTAAACATTTCCAATCAGTTAAACGAAAAAAAAAACACTCTTGATGTTAACGTTACCGCTTTATCGCACAACGAGATTACCAATTTCGATGATAGTTTTTTTTTTTCAATGATGTAGACAAGAACTTCTCCAGTTTACCGACAGCGTAATTTGTATGGGAAGTGAAACGCTTACTCTTAATAATACCCAGCATATACACGGCACCACACTGCTTCTTGTTTGAGACGTAAGATTTTTACAGTTTACAACGCCTTCCAAACCGGAACACAATAATATTTGCACAGTATTATTTGGCAACAGAAATAGGCGCTGCGCTGGTACCTGCCTAGACGTTATCCGGCAACAAAGATCGACCACCAGTAAAACTCTGTAATCTTTGGTTCAACAAATCATTACGAAGTATACAACTGTGTCCATCAAATGCTTCTCTCTGGATCTCCATAATGCCAAGCCTTTGGACAATAAGTCAAGATAGAGTATACAATTGTGTCTATTAACTGGATCGCTCTGGATCTTCGTAGTACTGAGGGAACTACTGTGGTACTTCATTACGTGCTCTGTACTCTGTGTTTCTCTGTTCATTGTCTATATAGCGTTGGTATATTTATGCGTGTGTTGTTATTTACCGAAGACTCCGCACCTCACTTCAGACTCCTACAGTGGAGTCCAACGTCGGCTACAACTACTTACCCTTCTCCACTCTTACCTACTCTACCTCTATAAGGGTGCGCCGGAACATTTAGCGCGCCCTTTACGCGGCCTCTTATCGTCACCAAAACAACGAATCTCCCTCAATCGGTCACATAGAGGCTATGAGAACCAAGAGAGAAAACTTTCTCGGCTCACAGCGGCAGTCCTGGTCTTGGCTTCCACCCTCAACCATTCTCTGGCCGCGGAGGATAGCGATAGCGGCGAAACGCAATATCGACATTTCTTTTCCTCCACGGCTCCACCGCCGTCGCATCAGAGGTGTGATACCGCTTAAGCGCGAAGGATAGGTAGATCGGCGACCCGCAATACCGACGCTCCACACCCTCCGCGGCTCCACCACGGCTGCAAATGCAGCGTATGTCTTCTCCCGCAGCCTACCGACACACATCCGAAGTGAGCTCTTGGAGCTCACTTGGAGACGCCACCTCGGGCCAGTCTGTACGTCTCAGACCGGCAGGGTGTTCCTCTTAGCTTCACTGTGGGTGACCAAGCCAAGTCTACTGAGCCCCACCGCCACAACATGACGGAATCTGTTCGGAAGAACGTCTACGAACTTCACCACCATAGACTATTACCTTTTATTTTTAAGTAACATTGTACATAATGTATTACGGCACCATTACCATAGACAACTAAAAACAATATGAATATTTTGTATTCTTGCCTGAAGCGATATGAAGTCAGTTTGACTTTGACGGATACTAGAAGTATACTTAAGCACCGTTAAGCGATTTGTAAAGTACTTTTTTTTAGTCACCGTTCATTTGACTATCTTGATGAAGTAAGTTTCGAGTTCTCATGTTTCTAATGAAATCACGAAACGAACATTGTTGAGAACATATATTCAAATAAAAAGGTTTAGGTCATCATATGTTTTATCATGAGAGGAAGAGTGGAACTACTTGCGGGCACCAGTGTTCCCGTACAAGGATGACAGGTGCATATTAAAAATTGAGTGAGGAGACGATTATCCAGATAATGCGCCTGATTCAGATGTCATCACTAATTTACAGGAAAAAATCTTTACTTAAATGTTTTTTTTTTAATTTTACTTCATTGAATACGAGGACAATATGCATAATTTACATTTTATAAGACATAATTTCGTTTATAAAAACATAAATGTCGCTTCTTTTATCTGAGCTTTTGAAAGAGCTTTTATAAAGTAATAAGTAAATTGCGTTGAATAATCTCGCGCAAATACTTATCCACTGGTAGCAGGTCTCTGTCGTCGGAGACCATCTAGGTGGGTACCACCACAACGCCTACTGCTGCCACCAAACAGTACTCTGCAAACATTACTGTGTTCCGGTTTAAAGGGCGCTATATCTGGTGTAATTATTGAGGCGACGAGACTTAACATCTTATGTCTCAAGGCGACGAGTACAATGTCTTGTGTATAACATCCTAACCTTCTATCAATATTATTATATTTTGCATGTGTATATATATATAAATTAAGTAATATAACCACCACACTAAATTTATCTGTTATTTTTCCATATTTTCCATCCAAAGGTCGTCTGGAAGAGATCTCTTGTAGCGATAAGACCGTCCATTAAGCATTTATTGTTATGTAATATTCATTTGCTAACTATAATATTATTTTGTGTACAATAAACCATTTTCTATTCTATTCCATTCTGTTCTATTATATTCTAACGCCACGTTATTAAGGGCACGCGTATCACTTACCATCGAGTGAACGTTCCGCTCGTCTCGTCCCTTAATTGAATAGAAAAAAATAATAATATTTACGATACAAACAAAAATGAAAATGAAACTACGAACGCGAAATTCTTAATATTAATATCTTCCACTACGCCGGCGGCGTCTGCGCGAAATTATAACGAAATAAAAACTAACCTCATTTCAAATTTACATCATAAAAAAACAACGAACACCATTATACAAAGACCTCCCAATGTTGTCGTTTAATTAACGCACAAAGTTCAAATTAAACTAGATACACATTCAAAACAATGACAAGGAACTTGTTCGGACGTCGGCAAAGCGAATATATTTGTTCTTATATCATTAAGGCATACGGACGGACAAGCTGTAAACAAGATATGTAAATGATACGGCTCTGCCCTGGGGTCTTGTGTCATTCTTGTATCGTTGCCTTTTTTTATATAAAACGCGGCGTTATTCTCAACGAAACACCACCAGGTAAATATACGGTAAAAGTGGACTAAAATATGTCATCACAATTATACTAGACACGCCACTTAAGAGAAATATAAAAGCACCAAACGACAAAAAAAACGTATTTTTTTACTTAAACTAAGTAAACAATAGACAAGGAACAAGATATACATTTGCTTGTTTTTTTATAATCGCTTTAATAGTTTATTCTGAGATTCTGATAACGGGATAATAGTAAGAATATGGACATGTTAAAGGATGATACGTTTTTGTGGACTGCTGTGCCAACTCGCACTTGACCAGTGACTGCTTACGAGGAAAGCACCGATTTTCAGTAGAGTTACGATAGATATTTATTATTATTGAATCAAGTTTCTGTTAAAAATTGGTTCAGGGTTTAAGGACGAATGTCTAAAGCAAACCTGCGTCGTAAGTCACAAGAAATAAACTATTAAGCTATATATTTTTTTTAAAACTACAAACGGGACGAGACGAAGGGGTCATTGACCTGAAGGTAAGTGATACCCCTGCCCATAACAACGTGACGCTGGTTACGATGATATACACTGCACCGCATTGCGTTCGGCGCTTGAGACATAAGATGTCGAGTTTCGTTACCTCATTTATTATACTATCTACAACGCCTTTCAAACCGGAATACAGCAATATTTGCACAGTACTGTTTGGCAGTAGAAATAGGAGCTGCGGTGATACATATGTAGAAGGTTTCCGACAATAGAGAACTACCACCAGTCATTTATCCGAGCGTGAGTTTAATCAATTGGTGGGCTATATATATATGAACTTGTTAAAGAGGTTTTGTTACAAAATGAATTGTTACATATTGCAGCATATAGTCGATTATTTATTACAATTAATGGACAAATGAATCTGAATGGCTGCGCAATTAAAAACGAAGCGGACGTCCAAATAGTAGCAGTGTGTTGTGGGCGGTCGGAGCTCCCATTTAATGTATGGCCGAATTTCGCTTTGGGCGCTCCACGTTTACGCCTTACACAGTACGGACTGGAAAAAAAACGATCCAATTAAAAAACAAATCGTACTAATGACACTTTGAAAATGTGTATAACTTAGTGTTGATACTTAGTTTAATACGATTATTTCTTAACAAATATATCATAGATTTGGAGATACTCCGTTGACGTATAGTATGGTTTATATGGATTATTAATGAAACATTTATATCCCTTTATATATAAAGAAAATGGGTGTCCTTTGTTTGCCGATCACGTGAAAACTAGTAAACATATCGACACGGGAACATGAGCATTCGAAGCGGTATGATCTGTAGATGGTTATAGGCTATTTATTTTTTGTATATCATAGATCCTACATCCCGGTTAACGTTTATAAACATTTTATATAACATTTAGTTATAGTAACGCTTGCTGTAGATCATTTGCGGTTGGTGTTACTCTCAAGTGGGGAACAGCTAGTATATTAATAAAAACAGATATTAGGTAAAACTCCTTTATGATTAGTAAATATTAAAATTAAAAATCCAACATTAATGCCACTTGTATCACTTTACCATCATTGATAGAAGTTTGAGTACTTACTTACTCTAAGAAAAAATATTAAAACTTTTATAATTTGTGTGATATAATCTTTAACCTTATTTGTCTAAAACTGGACATAGTAAAAACGGTGCTACTGTACAGTAGTCGTATACTGAAAAAATAAATAAATCAACATATGGCCCAAGAGCCTAATCACGATCCTAAATATTCCAATGCATGTGATTGGTCGCTGCGCCACGAAAGCATTCACACTGTGACTATAATTCGAATCGATTTTCTTTATAAATATTTTTCAATGTTAAAAAAACGTTAACGTTATCTAACATAGTTATAAATACCGTTAATCGTTAACGCTTAAAACTCCGGCATGGTCCAGATGCAAAGGCGTGGGTCGCCGCGAGCGGGGGCAGGCCTGCAGCGCAGCGGTAGCGTTCCACCGGCCCCAAGGCACTGCTATTATACACCAGCACCGCCGCATCATTGATCCTCGTCGACGTCTTCTAAAATGTTATAATTGGATTGACCTACACCGTAGTAACATTATAAGTCTTCAAAATAATTGATCGAACCCAAAAAATTATCGTCAAGTTTACTATCATTTGCATAAGCTGAAAGAAAATATATCTTTACTAAAAGCTATTATATGAGTATTATCAGCGTCAGCTATTAGATGCCCACAGCTGGTCATAGGCCTCAACTCAAAGATCTCAACAAGCATGAGTGGCATATGCACCGTTTTGAATGTCACGTACGTTCATATATCAATTATTAACTTATTTCCCATAGTAAAGCGCTCATATAATGCTTTAACAATAATATTTTAGTAACTTAGAAACTGATAAAATATTTTTCGCTTTTAACTTAGTCAAAGCAAAGAAAAATTAACTTTTATTTATTATTTAATAAATTTTACTAATGATTATGATGATGAACTCCATTAGTACCATTCTGCAGCTAATTAATGTTAAAACTTAGCTAGTGAAATTATTAAGAACTAACATAGCATTCGAGAAACTTCGCAAGGTCTTTCCGTCAAAAATCCCTGTGCCTAATGACCAGTCTTCGAACAGAGTGTGTTGCCAGTGATGACAGCTCCGAAACTTGGTTGCTAAATATGAGTTCCATATAAAAGCTTAGAGTCACAGCGGAGAAGGCGTGGAGAAGGCGATAGCTTGGAGTAGCTTTTCGTGATCAAATCAGAAATGAGGAGATTCGCAGAAGAACCAGACTCACCGATGCAGCCCGACGAGTCGCGACATTGAAGTGGCAATGGACGAGGCACATAGCTCGTAGAACCGATCTACAATGGAGAGTTAAAGTGCTGCAATGTCAGAACCTCATTGGAAAGGGCAGCATTGGCAATCCCCGCACTAGGTAGATAGAGGACATCAAAAGAATCTGGGAGCCACCCGATTCAAACCGTTCTTCGTGGAACACATTACAAAAGACCTATGTCCAGCAGTGAACGTCCATCCGTTGAAATGATGATGTTACATCTCAAGGCGACTACCGCTATATAATTCCGTGTAAACTTCCGAAGGCCTACGGCCGTAACCAGGTGGACTTTCTACGGATCCTGTTTCTTCGTTAAATGACCAAACCGGAACTCTATCTATAACACCTTATTGAAGATGCTAAACTCGACGTAAGCGGGCAATTTGTATCCGCCGCGAGCTAACAAGAAGCCCGCTACCGAATAAAAACCGCTGCCGCTTGCTGCGGGCAGTCGGGCCACACCCTGAACTCGCATTCCCTATCATTATACACATCATCGGCTTCACATTTTGTAACACGTATTTTTGATGGTCACGTGATTATAACCTAATTATTATGCTCATATACTGTTTTAAATATAATGCCGGTAATTATACACGACATATAATAGTATAGATATATATAAACTAGCTGTTCTATCTCCCGTTTTGCTGGCCGTAACACACCTGCAACTACCTTTGGAGAAGGAATTTCGTAAAACCTTTTAGTTGACCAATACTCAGTAAAACGAATTTTCGTACTAAATTTCAAGTCTACATGCATTATGGTTCCAGAGATATGATCTCTCTCACATAGGTGAAAATCTAAATAAGAAGTCGGAGGATGTTACGTGGAATTACACAATATAGCTGATAGTATATTATCAGACGACATACAAAAATGGAAAAAAAATGACAGATTTATATATATAGGTAATCCTGAATTACTAGAACATAAAAACCATAATAACTATAAAGGAATGTGGAGTTTTACTGTCATGCAAACTTTTATTATAGCAATATAATCAAACAGAAAAAAAAAATTAATATCTATATATAAAAAAAATGGTCCAGGTCATCCCTGTTCTGCAGTACCGATCTAACTAATAGATATGTCAATTATTGTTATTACTAGCTGTTCCACACCGTGATGAGTCTCTACATAAGTAGAAATCTCATCTATATATATATATATACATATACATATACATATATATATAAGAATAATGACGATGGCAAGTCCCTGTTGCATAAAACCATCCAAGTACATAACCATTTTTACCGTGAAACAGTAGTATACAAACATTACTGTATTCCAGTTTGGTGATTGTTACCAGATAGTGAAATTACTGAAGTAACGAAACTTTTATATTGTGCGTCTGCTGATAGTAATGTTACGCTAGTTAGAATGATATACACTACACCGTATTGTACTCGTACTCCTAAACAGTTCAACATGGAGCAAAGTAAAAGAAAAAAATAGTTTTTAATTATCGATTCGCGTCCCTCTCCAAAAAAACTCTATCAGGTTTTATAAAGCCACCATTTACAAAGAGCGAAGCAGTGCGCGAACCTACATGGTGTCTCTCGGTTCTTTTTTTCCATCTTGGCTCGCCTTTCTTTCCCACAGACCCCGCCCCGAGAGAAATGCTTGGTCATCCGGGCCTTTCAATTTTTTATACGGTATAAAATTTAATCACACTTTAATCTACTGTTTCAATAGGTCGAGAGGTTTTTGTGGTCAGTTTCTATTGGTTCTATTATCGGCTTTCATCATGTAACTTCTGTATGCTATCGGCGGCGCCAGTCATCCACAATGTCTGCTGTGGTAGAAACTCTTGAGTAAATACTGTTATATATACACTTCGTTGCAAATCATAATATCGTCATCATCATCATCATCAACATCTCAACCGATGGCGCTCTGCTATTATAATTTGTATACAATAATAGACTACTATTATAAACTACAAAAAGAAATGTCTGATACGCAATCATCATCATCAACTGATAGACGTCCACTGCTGGACATTGACCTCCCACAAATATTCGTACATGGATTAGTCCTGCGCTGCCCATATCTGCGGGCACTAAGATCCGCCGTTTGTAGGTGTTCATATGGGGGATTTGGGCCATTCCCCACCATACCATAAAAAAAACTAAAACCTGGGATAGATTACTGGTGGTTGGTCTCAATTGTCGGAGGCTTTTTCTTTGCGTCTAGGTACCAGCGCAGCTTCTATTTCTACCGCCAAACAGCAGCATGCAAACATTACTGTGTTTGAAGGGCGTTAGCTAGTGTAAATGTTGTGATGACGATACTGATGACGATGACGTGATGGTCAGCCACATTGTTATAGGCAGACGTATCACTTACCATCAGGTGAACGTCTTGTCCATCTCGTTGCTTTATTGAGCAAAAAATATTAGAAGATGAAAGAAATTATTTTATCTATGGTATTTTGTCGATAGTCTTGTGGTTACCGTCGATTCATATTACTAATAAGTATAACTGAAGTATAGTTAATCCATAACTTAATTATAAGACGAATGTATAACATTTTATCTATTTCAGTTTATTATCTATATATTAAGTTTAGTATAAATCTTTATATAGATATTTGTGTGCAAAGGGTTGGTGTAATATATATTGTATATTGTTAGTTAAGTTATAATTAAGATATGTTGTAACTGATTAATGTAGCTACTAAGTAAACCAGAACCTAACTCAAATGTATATCAGTTCTTCGAACGCCTATTAATTAGATTAACATCACAAATATCGTAGATATATAAATAAAAAGTTTCAATTTCAGATGTCGTAGTCGATGTAAATAAATGATCCTTTCATCCTCGTCATCTAAAGTCCACAAGTAGTGCGGATATCTCACATGAGATACCCAGGAAGCCGCCGCCCCTTATAATTATGAGATGGGGAGATACCGTTACGCCCACCAGGTACTGTGCACATTAACAACCAGGATGTAAAGTTATCTCGCCAGCACAGTTATAATTAAGTGACAGGAGAGCAACACTAAACCTAATTTTAAAATGCCTTACAATAATATATTTTTTTTCTAACCAACAAATGTATTTAAATCAATGGACTTATACGTGTTACTCATCCTTTCTCAAATAGTTATATCATATCTCACAACGAAGAACTTGTCAAAAATTTATGACAATTTATGAAAATGTAGACGAAACATTATTTTTTTAATGTCGTCATAAACTAAATAACTTAAATAGCAAATATATAGTTAATACAAAGACTTACAATGAAAACATCCCGCCATCTTACCATCCGTTATACTCTCATACAGGTTTTTCTACCTTTCACATGTACATACAATTTATTGATATTTATAGTGATATAAGTATAATTTAAGTATTTCATAGATAGAAAAAATATTTTTTTAATGGAAAGTATTTCCTAATTATGAGCAAAAGTTAGAAAATAATATTATTTAACGTGTGGAGCCCTGTATTGCTTAAATAGACATCTAATGGAGACTAATCAATTGCTGTGAATTTGAATAGAAGTCTTAATTTATATTCTAACATTTGTATGCAGTCTCTACCCTGGGTGTGCAGTAATCTGAGAGCATAGGAGTCGCAGGGTCGGCAAGGAGTCCGCTCGCTGCCCAGCCTACCCTGCAATTATTGCTGCCGTGCATGCACCGCCCAGCAGTAATCCATGCGCATTCGTCTTTTTTCCCAAACCGATATACAGGTTTTATGTATACGGACCGTTTATTTTGCTTCAAATTATATACGTCTTAATATAATCAGTGAAACGATCTTCCATTTTAAACTTTTATAATAGTTAAGATAACAATTTTTGTTTAGAGGCAATCTCTAATAGTTTTACATCAACTTCTCTATAAGACAATAATGTAGTACTTAGCTACTAAATAGGTTTTTTTAACAGTCTAACTTTTGACTTCAATATCACATTATTTCTATTTATTATAAAGCTATTGCTATAATGTATTGAAACCACACCAATTGTAGTTTCATAATGGAATCTCTATGAGAGTATACTGTTTTAAATCTCTTAAAACAGTGTCAAAAAAATCAAGATTAAGCTATTGTTTTCATGAATTTTTATTAACGAAGTTTATTTCCATAATAAATTAAAAACGATGAGAGGCATATAATGATCTCTTTTAAAAACAAACACTGTCTGACCGTATTATATCAGCCACGAGATTAGAAACCAAATTACTGGTGACCACATATGAATCTAACCAGCACGATATCAATAATAGCTTTTTACAGTTATATTTAAGATAATACATATTTAACAATTATAATCACGACCCATCAATATCTGAAAAGCAGTAGTCACATAAGATAATCGCGTTCCGGTTAGTTCAGTTTTAATTAATACTTAAAACAAAGACTTCATTTAATCTCTGTAAATATAAGCTGTATAAGCTGCAGCGACTTAGAAGTATAGAAAAAAGCGGGCACCCACCGGACCCTTCACACGACCTATCCGTAATTAAAATATAAGACAAAAAAGATAAAAAAAAAACATTCATGAATGAATACGGCTCCGAGATAGCCTCTCTCATGTTTATTAAAATCTTGGCCGGGATCGCGGGTTCGGTTCCCGTCCGGGCATGATTTATGTGCCAAAGGAGCCCGGACCCCGCCTCCGTTCATTTGTTTTTTAAGGGGCCACTCACTCGGCGAGCCCGGCCGGTTTTGTTGGTCGCTTTACCCGATAACTCTGATTAGTTTCCACTTCAGATTAATCGAGCGGCAGACGTCCGCAGCTTAGACAGACTTCGTAACCTCCCCAATAACGCTTTCGTGCTTCACTACCAGTCTAGCTGGTGAAGCACACACAGCGCAGCTTACAAGGATCCAACTTGCTGTTCTCACCAAATACTCCCACGTCATATTTGGACGAAAATATTGATGTTGGCAGACTGTTCCAATCCTGTTAAACGGTACGAGGACGAGAATATTTAAAATGAACCAGCCAGATCAAAGCAACAGTAGATGTCTCTTTGTGTCCCTTTGCACGAATAGGCAAAAAGATAGCAGTTGGTGAGGAGTGGCAGCGCCTAGTGCAACGAGTCATTTCTTCATGACCACAACCAATCTGTATATCACCATCATATTGTAAACGTGCCATCATAACGGCATTGTAATGTTCCGACCATCTAAATATAAGCCAGAGTATTTCCCTCTGCCTGATAATTTTAGCTACCATTCCACATAGTCAAGAAGCGTCATTGAAAGCCTAAAATTTTTGTAAATATTTACCGCTGTAAACAGATTGTAGACGTAGCAGTTATTATATATACAATAAAACGACGAGACGAGCGGGAGGTTCACCTGATGACAAGTGATACGCTCTCCCATAATAACGTGGCGCTAGGATGTCATGCACTATACCACATTGCGCTCATCACCTGAGACATAAGATGTTTAGTCTCGTTACCCCAGTAATAATACTAACTACAGCGCCCTTTAAACCGGAACACACTTTGGCACCAAAAACAGAAGGTCTACGGCAACAGAGGCCTACCACCTATTATCAGGGGACTTGTTAACTTATTATACTTATACGAGTGCCATATTTCTTCGTTTAAAAAAAAAGGATAAGTTACGAGATGAGTCGGCTGGATGTTATTGAGTTAGTCCGGTCGCTGGAACGCGGTCCGTGAGCTGACCGCATATTTTTATGCGTTATATATAAATTTGTCTGTCCGTGTGTCTGCGGCGGTGCGGAGGAGCGGGCCCTGTGATGCGGCTGCGCACCGCACTCGCCGCAATCTTTGTTCGCGCCGACGCCAGCACTGTGAGAAACTCGCCCGCGACCGCCTCCAATGTTAAATTGTAACAGAACACCGATGTGGGCTTGGGAACGACAACGAACGGCCGCACGACGGTGACGGATGAACACATTGTTGTCCACTTGCCTCACACAAATACATACATTGTTGTGATCATTTCCACTGATGACGAGTTCCTCTGGCCACAGCTCTATAGTCTCCGCTTAATAAGAATATTTATTTTATTCAATTAAGTAAAGAGAAGAGAAAAATGCTCACCTGATGGTATACGCCTGCCCATAACAACGTGGCGCTAGTTAGAATGGTACACACACCACCACATTACCCCGTCGCTTTTAGACATAAAATGTCGAATCTCGTTACCCCAGTAATTACATTAGTTACAGCGGCCCTTCAAACCGGAACACAGTAATGTTTACTACTGTTTGTTGGCTGCAATAGGCGCTGCGGTGGAACCTACCTAGACAGCATCTGGCAAGATTAACATACCAGCAATACAGAGATAAAGTAACACTTGTATGTTGAAAATGGAGATAATAAGGTCGTACTGGTGCGTCCATGGGTGGTTCTCAGCAAATCAATATGGTTAGGAGTTGTGCTGAATTGCAGTGGTACATCCTTGCGAGAGATCCCGTAGCTGGTACACGCACTTAAATAGGCCACTGATCACTTATTATTAAATAATTTTTGATCTTCGAAATTGGTTTCATGCAATTGGATACTGGTGGTAGTTCTATATTGCCGGAGACCGTATAGGTATGTACTATTTCAGAACCTATTTCTAGCATCAAATAATAGTGTGCAAATATTACTGTGCTTCCAAATCAAGGCTATAGCTAGTAAAATTACCGGAATAACGAGACTTTAACATTTTATGTATCAAGGCACGAGCATTGTGCGGTGCTGTATACACCATTCTAGCCAGCACCAAGTTGTTGTGCGCATGCGTATAATTTTTTTAATTCTACAAAACGACAAGCCGAACGGTATATTCACCTGATAGTAAGTGATATTCCCCTCATAACAAAGCGGCGCTAGTTAGAATAGTACACAGCACCACATTACTTTCGTCGCGTTTAGACTGAAGATGTTGAGTTTCGTTACTCCAGTAATTGCGCTATCTGCAGCGCCCTTCATCCGGATCAAAGTAACGTTTTCACACTACTGTTTGTATTATCTAAACGGTTTCGGTTAATGAACAATTGTGAAAATGTCTTAATATTCAATTCCAACTTCATTATCACTCTCCCACGGATAAATGTCATAACAATTGCATAAACTATTGGTCTTTAAACATTATTTCCGATTACACAACACCGATTGCAGTGTAAATCAATTAAAACCTAAAAAAGTGTCTATTACATCTAATCTATAGTACTTTAGAAAAAAGAAACAGACTATAGACGAAATATATTTTATTTCGTCTATAGTCTATTGGTTGTTTTTAATTTTTAAACATGTATCTAACTTATTCACGGACTGTTGCTATGTGTGTTTACTGATGGTTAAGTCTTTGTTTTTTTTCTTTTTTTTTTTAATTGTTTCCTCTGCGTGTGGTGGGTCAATGCCTAATTTTACATATTTCACTTAAAATCGGTCTATTCTGTCTCTAAACGATTTATCTCTCATACTGTCCTTTCGTCCTTTCATTTCTATCATCCTCTAATTATCTATCATACTTTTTATCTCCTTTCATACTCCATCGCATTTCCTTCTTACATACCTCCCGGAAGTGAAGACCGTCGCCTCGTCGATTGGTAAGTCTCTGTTGCTGGAGACCGTCTAAGTAGGTAGCACAGCAGCGCCTATTTCTGCCGACAAATATTACTGTGCAAACATTACCGTGTATCGGTTTGAAGGGCGTTGTAACTAGTGTACTGGAGTAACGAGACGAAACATCTTATATCTCCAGACGAGCCCAATGCGGTGCAGTATATCGTCCTAACTAGTGCCACGTTGTTATGCGTAATCGTATCACTTACCATCAAGTGATCGCCTCGTATGTCTCGTCGCGTCGATGTATTGTATGATTTTTCATGTTAACGGTAATTAATTTATGCGCTATCTTTTTATTAATTAATAAATAAATTAATTAAGAAAATTATTAATTACGATATTAAACAATTAATAAATAAATTAATAACTATATAAGTAATTAATTGATAAATAAAAAAATGTGTCGAAAAAGTGTGTACACTTAGAGCAGCAATTCAAAAAAGTGGTACGCATCAGTAGGTACGCGAAGCACCGCGGTGTGCCGCACCACCAGCACCAGCACGACACCTACAATTTCACTTTCAATTGTTTTTTTTTTTTTTGGTTTCAGTACTATTGTGCATTGGTACAACTCGGTCAAAGTAGTAAACTGTCACTTCCTCTCCAACAAACAAGTCGATATCTATAAAAACATCTATGATAGAATAATACTTTTCATTTCTGTTGTCATCTGTTGCAAATTTTACTGTGTTCCGGTTTGAAGGGCGTTGTTGCTATTGAAATTACTGGAGTATCGAGGCTTAACATCTTATGTCTAAAGGCGATGACCATGATGTAGTGTAGTTTTTGTCATTTTAATTAGCGTCAATTTTTTATAGTCAGACAGGGTGTAAGGGGTTCCGCTCAACATCTTACAGAGCCCAAATCAACCTCACCTGCACGCGGTGCACCTTGGTGAATAATAAACGAGGCTTTAGCGACAAACCCGCACGGGGCTAGCATGGTGGGCCTAAGCCCCAATTCCGCCTCAATGAGGATCCTTGAGAGAGGCTTAAGCTCAACAGTGGGCATTGTCCGGCTGATAAGAAGTTATGGGCAGGCCTATACCTTCGGGGGAACAACTTGTTTGTCTTGTTGGTTGGCTGGACAAATAGTCTAAGTTCGTATATGTCTATACATTATTATTAAAAAAAAATTAATACCTTCATTTTCAACGAGGGTATGTGAATATCATCCACTGTACTCTTTTTTCCTATAATCTTCTATCTGTAAAAAGTATTTGCTTTACTACATTTCAATATATAGAAAAAAGAATTCTGATAATACCATCATGCTGCACGAGTTATTGGCGGTAGGTCTGTTGCTGGAGACCATCTAGGTGGGTACC
The DNA here is from genome assembly GCA_029034505.1 of Ornithoptera priamus. Lineage (NCBI taxonomy): Eukaryota > Metazoa > Arthropoda > Insecta > Lepidoptera > Papilionidae > Ornithoptera > Ornithoptera priamus. The sequence continues at coordinate 3,578,324 of JARDWD010000296.1, read as the reverse complement.
ATCGCAGCGCCTATTGCAGCTGCAAAACAGTAGCGTGCAAACATTACTATGTTCCGGATTGGAGGGCGCTGTAGCTAGTGAAATTACTGGGGTGACGAGACTTAACATCTTACGTGTCAAGCGACGAGCACAATGTGATGCTGTGTTTACAACCCTAGCTAGCGCCTAGTTGTTATAGCCGTATCACTTACCATCAGGTGAGCATCTCGATCGCGTGGTCACTTCATTCTATAAAAAAAAAGCAAATTGTAAAAAGCAACTTAACATGGAAATCGTTTTCTGAATCGAAACCCCAAGCTTCAGTTCAAAGCACATCATCATGATGATGATTTTATTATTTTCAAATATTAATAACATCGTAATATCAAAAATCATCATCACCAACCGATAGACGTCCACAGCTGGACATCGGCGTCCTCCAAAATTTCCCACATGGGATAGAGATTCATTTTTTTTATTGTTTCATTAAGCGACAAGACGAGAGGGTCGTTCACCTGATGGTAAGTGATACGCCTGCCCATAACAACGTAGCCCTAGTTAGAATGTTAAACACTGCACCACATTGCGCTCGTCGCCTCGAGGCATAAAATGTTGAGTTACTCCCACTAGCTACAGCGCCCTTCATACCGGAACACGGTAATGTTTGCACACTACTGTTTGGTAGCAGAAATAGGAACTGCGGTACCTACCTAAATGGTCTCCAGCAACAGAGACCTACCACCAGTGGATTTGATCACATATGCTATCATCACAAATGTAATTCATAAAATTAATTAGTTTGAGATGATAACCCCTGACTGCCTACCATCCCTCGATTGTAAAATCACTAAATTTGTATCTTTACATTTCACTTAGAAAATAAAAACGACACGTTTTTTTTTCAATTAAGCAACGAGATGAGCGGGACGTTCACCTGAGTGTAAGTGATAAGCCTGCCCGTGACAACGTGCCGCTAGTCAAGATGATATATACTTCACCACATTGCGCTCGAGGCCTGAGACATAAGATGTAGATTCTCGTTACCCCGGTAATTACACGAGCTACAGCGCCCTTCAAACCGGAACACAGTAATGTTTACAGTAAGAGAGATATTTCTCATTATACTATTGAACCTTTTTTTAAAAATTATTGATTATGTTTTTCTATGTAATTGGAAGATATTAACGACATTTCATTTTATAAATTACTATGCTTTAATTATAGAATCAGACCGCAAATCACCTTCTACAGCACCCGTTACTATAGCAACCGCATAAATAATGCCAAATGAAAATGTTTATAAAAGTTAATTAGAAATATAATGGTGAAGCATCTGTGAAATTTAGAAAGATAAATAGCCTATAACGATCGACAAATCATTCCCCGTGGAACGGTCGTGTTCACCTCTTGAAGTGTTCACTAGTTTTCACGTGATTGGCGAACAAAGAAAACCCATTTTCATTATATATACATATATGTGTATATATATATAGATTTAGTGTAAAATGACATCATTGTTTCGTTTTCGACAGTGCCAGGTTGTTGTTTTTATTTGAAGGTTTATTTCTATTGTTTCGGTCGATCGGCCATAATGACATAATGGCTGCCGGTCTGTTCCCGCGCAATTACGCGGCACACGATCGATTATTGTGATCAATACGGGGGTTAGATGGCGGCTCTCTGCCAATTTTACATCACTTTTTTTCATATAATTTCCTTACAAATAATGCGGTGGTGATGGAATCGATAAAATTATTTCTAACAGATGTTACGATAAAATTTTTGGTGCAACCCTTTTTTTTTAATTGTGTAGCGCTTCAGCACGATCCCACTTGATGGTAAGCGGCGATGTAGTCTCTTCTAAGATTCCCTCGTCATACCTGGACGACACTGACGCCGACAGGTTGTTCCAATCCTTCGCTGTCCGCATTGAGAAGGTATTACATTTATATATATGATTTCTATTGAACATATCTAAATAAACTAATATATGCAATATTTCCTGAAGTAACTATTATTTTGTAACAATATCTGTTGTACACAAAGGTAGGGTTTTACTTAAACTCAGACAGACAGACACTGCGCTAATACACTGAATTATGTTATAACAATTTTTCTATATGACCAATAAATACTATATGACCAATAAACTTTTGGAAATAACTTTTCACAGCTCATAAAAGAATATTCTGTTGGAAGATCGCAATATCAATAAACTAAAGTAATTCTTAAAATAAATACTAATTTCGTTTTATACAAATTACACGAATCAGCTCTATACAGTTGATCTTTACTAGCTGATTCATAATCTTCATTATCATTAAAATATGAAAGTCCACTTTTAAGCACATGACATTGACAATTAATCAAATCCAGAATTTGACAATTAATTATAACATATGTAAATAAGTATGCAATAGCGATTGACAAACTATATCGCTCAAACCTCACCAAGTAGGGCAAGGTTAGAATACAGAGAAAACAAAGTATCTATAAAATAGATGAACCGCCTCCTTTTGGCTTTTCTTTGAATTGTTTAAAAGAAATTTTACTACATTTTTTTAAAAAGAAGAATTGAATGATTATAATGTAAGGCAATATATGGGTTATTATTTTTATTTATTTTTTACTAACAAGCATGTCGTATCTCAATCTTCGTCTATCCTCCTTGCTATATAACCGACGTGGTGATGGAGATAACTTCGTTTATTCCTCTCCTCCACTTCGATCTGTCCTCGACATCGTTAGTCACACGGCGTTTACACATGCCCCTTGACACTATATCTCTGGTACAACCCGTGCATGAGCGCAGAATATATTTATCGATATAATCAAACAGCACTAACGTATTGAACGAGAATCTGCTCGGCCGCCGACATGGATCGACAATTTCGTAAATTGTACGCCGATTAGCGGCCGATTACGACTATTACCGACAGACGGACACCCGGGCCGGGCCGATTAAAATAATCGGCAACCGATAAAAACCGATAAAATAGTCCAGCTTTACCGATTGTAGTCGTTTTTTGTGCACGCGCCTCGGGGACGCCGGGCGATCTTCGACGAAGCCTAATTTTATGGCGTCTAAGAATCACATGAATTTTGCCAAGCGCTGTAACAAACAAGTTAAGCTATTACGCAGTTACCTCATTGTATCCTTGGATATCGCAATGTGAAGCAGAAATATAATAAAATGTATCCTGCTGAAGATATTATAATGTATAGACAAAATATTTAACCTTATACAGCAGTTCACCTCGCTAAACATTACTCAGATGATTACCAATAGAAACATTTCAAACGTTACACGTAAACCTGATTCACGTAGCCGATATCCTTGTCATGCAATTATCTGAAATATAACAATATTAAACGTTATGATAAAATATCACTAAAAAGTAATCTAACAAATAGTTAATCTAGAAATATTCATGATTATTAACATCAACCTTTGTTGGAGGAGCGGCAAAGTGCCAGATGACTGCTGCAAAGACGTAATCGTTCCGTTATATAAAGGAAAAGGGTCACAGCGAGACTGTGAAAACTACTGTAGCATTAGCTTACTGAGCGTCGGCAAACTGTAGACAAGGATACTGATTAAAAGAGTGATGAATGAAACTGAAGAGACAATTTGGGATGTACAAGCAGGATTTAGGAGTGGAATGGGATGCATGGACCAGGTGTTTTCCTTACGTTGTATAACCGAAAGATGTTATGCACATAGCCAAGAGGTCTATTGCGTTTTGATAGATTTGGAAAAGGGCTATGACAGAGTGGTGAGAAATTAATTGTGGTCCATACTGTATGTATATGGGGGTATACAGAACGCTGATACGAGCTCTGAAATTACTTTATGAGGTTTCCAGCGCTTGTGTCAGGATAAACGGGGCTTACTCAGACTGGTTTAGCATCCAGAAGGGTGTTAGACAGGGATGTGTGGCCTCGCCGTGGCTGTTTAAGCTATTTATAGACAATTGCTTGAAAGATTTGAAAGATAGTGAGAATGGACTAAGAATGAATGAGTTGATCGTGAAATGCCTCCTATACGCCGATGATCAAGTTTTATTATCATTATCGAAGAGGAAGTTGCAAGCGATGGTAGATATGGTGCATGGTGCTTTAACAAGCAAAGGAGTGAAAGTGAATGTAAGCAAGACGAAAGTAATGGTTTTTGGAAGAGAAAAATGTATGACAAACTGTGACATTATGATTGAGGGATAAAAGTGGAACAAGTGAAAAAATTTGTATCTCTTGGTTTAGTTTACGAGTGATGACAAGTGTGAAGATGATATTGAAAGATGAGTTTTTAAAGAGAATCAAGTGAATGGGGCACTTCATAACTTTATGAATAGCCGGAACGTATCACAAAGAGCACCATTGGCTGTGCATAGAGGCGTGTTGATCCCCACACTGATGTATGGTAGTGAATGTTGGGTTTGGCTGAAGAAACGTGAAAGTAGGATTAATGCTGTGGAGATGAGAAGCCTGAGAAATATAACTAGAGTGAAGCTGATTGACAAAGCGAGGAACGGTGTGATAAGGGAGTGGTGCGGCATGGTTCAAGATGTAGTGACAAAGATAGAGAAAGGGAGGCTTGGATGGTTCGGCCATGTTGAAAGAAGATTAACGAAAGAGGTATACAAGGTAAGAATCATTGGAAAAATCGGTGCAGGTTAACCAAGGCAGACATATTTCTATCAAATCGAAGATGTTCTAAAGAAAGGCCGGGTCAAGAGTACTCGCAATCGACAAGCACGCATGAAGACGCTCACGAAAGTGGAGGAAGCGAGAGAGGTATGCCAGGATCGTAGCAAGTGGAGAGAGATGTTCTTTGACTACCCCACTGAGAACGAGGCGTGATGTATATATGTATGTATTAACATCACCAATGGAAGCCCAATGCTGTATTGTTTCAATGACACTCCTCGTATAAATGCTATAACTTTTAAATAAATGTATTTTAAAATATTATAATGTATTTTTATTTCTATATATTTATCAAAAAAAAATAATAATTACCAATTCAAAAGAGCGTTATTAGCTGTTACAATATCGGGGCCTATACTATTCACAATTTCAGACGTCTGACTTGCTAATTCGCCCTTTTCAAAGAAAAATTGTAAAATGGTATTTTTCATTTTTTTACTTCGATTTTAAATATCCTGTAACCTACATATAAAAGGACCAAAAAAAACAGCAAAAGGATATTTTTGTGTGAAATTACACTTTAAGCACGAGCATAAATCTAAAATTATGTGATGGAGACTACTATCTATTTACCACTACAGCCATCTACCGAAAAAATAATGAATTTATTTTTCCCGACCTATTTTTATATTCTTGAATAGACAGGAAGGACGAAATCCTTATTTATATTCATATACTTTTTATTATTATCCTTTGCTTGAGGTCTATCCGAAGAAAACTTTTTTTAGGGTTAAGCTCGGTTACGTACTTTCGATTTGCCTATGTATGTAACTAGTCTAGTTATAAATACTGTTACATAAATACTTTTCTTTTTTTTTCAACTTTTTAATTATTTTGAACTTGTGACACGTATATTATTTTAAAAGCTTTCGAATTTGCGCCATTTCACATATTTTTCGTGTTCATTATCAAATTACAATATTGAATGGGGTGTTAAAGAAAATAGTATTGCAGTGATCGCCTTGCACAAAGCGGGTATGGAGCCGTCGGTCATATTCCAGACACTACAAAAGCTTGTTATCAACCGTATGTTCGTATATCGTACTATCAACAGATACAACAACACTTCCTATGGTGATGGTTTGGTGGGGCGAGTTTTATGACGGAGTCACAAAACTACATTTTTGTAAAAAACGAGGGAAAACTTCAGCCAAAGTGTATTAAGATACAGTGTTGGATCATGTTGTGAAACCTGTCAGAAATACAGTTTTTTAAAATATACCGTTGACTTTCTAGCAGCACATGGTCACAAAGCATGAACTACTCAAGCGTGGCTTGAAACCAACGTTCCGGACTTTATAAGAGCTGAATACTGGCCCTCATCTAGCCCAGACCTCAACCCTCTAGACTTCAAATCATGGTCAGTTTTAGAAGACATGGCCTACTCTAAACGACACGGTGACGTTGAAACTCCAAAAAAATCTTTGGAGCAAGCAGTGGCGGTGGTGGAAATTTCCCTTGGAAACAATGCGTAAATCAATAGATTCATGGTCAAACAGATTAAAGGCCTGTATAAAATCCAAAGGTGGCTATTTTAAATAGAATATTTTTTTTTATTTTTTTGCTGAGACTAATAAATATGTAGGTAGAAATTTTAAGACATTTTAGTAAATATTACATTACCTCATTAAAAAAAATGCATTTTCATTTGCAACAGAAGTTATGGCCGGACTAGGTATATTTTATCTTTTTTTGTGAACAATAAGGAATAAAGAATTTTAAAAAAACTAAAACAATTTTCTTTCAACAAACAACGTAAAACATTCATCCTTTCCATGTCAATATTCTGCACAAGGACAAAGCATTTCTCTTCGTCCTTTATATTGCGAACAGGGAACAATTAGAATAGTCTGCCAGTGTCAGTGGTTTCGGCTATATATGACGTGATACTATCTAAAGGAATAAGCATCTTATAATACTGTGCGCTGTGCTAACAAAGATCTGTTATCATCAGAAAAGAAGAAAAGAAAAAAATATAACTAATAACAAAGCAGATAGTTTCACAAATTAAAGAGGAATGAATCTAGATTAGAAATTATCTATAGCCGTTTACAAGCTTGGACCATAGACAAATAGAGCATTATTCTTTCAATGTCCTCCTTTTTTTATATAAATATTAACGTCTCCCACCAACCCGCATTGGGCCAGCGGGGTGGGAAACGGTCCAAATCCCCCCATATGATTTTCTACAAATGTAGAGATCTTCGGGTGAGGCCTGTGTCCAGCAGTGGCCGTCTATCGACTGACGATGAAGATGATGATGAACATGTCATGTGCAGCGAATATTTTGAAGCCGTGTGTGATAGTTTTGGATTCGATAAAAAATATACAGAACCGCGATCAGATCCATTAATACCAAGGGCATTGAAAAATGCATGCAACAGCTGATTAGTATCCCGGAGAATAGAACTTAAATGCTGCAGCTCCGTTCACTGGGTCACGTGAACGTTGACTGTAGGCAGCTAGACAATAGAACGGGCGCATTCCTAACAAATTGCCACCAGGTGGTTAGAGGCTGCAAGTCAGGTGGTCATGTTATTGAGTTTTTGTAAGCTGTAATTTCATAAATCGTTGCCGGACAATTAGAAAGTAAGTCCGGCATGAGCCAACGGCCGCTGGCGAGCGGAATCGCGCGTCGCTCCGACTCAACTTGTGAGCTTTCGTTATACATATACATTATATATATTAGCATAGTATATCATAAAAAAATATCTATTAAATAATTTATTTGACATTGGGTTACCCTTTGACCTTGTCCGTCATGTACAGTTTTCTTTTGGAGTACACTGCGTCCCATTTATCGTCAGATTACTTCTTTATTGGCACTCATAATACGTCTCTGTTGCCGGAGATCATCCAAACAGGTCTGAGGCAGGCTAGAAGGTCATCCGCAGCTCTGTATGCCTGCTGCCAAACAGTGGTATACAAACATTACTGTGTTCCCGTTTGAAGGGTGTTGTAGCTAGTAATATAACTGAGGTAAATAGACTTAGCATTGTGAGTGTCATAACGACGAGTACAATACAGTGTAGTGTCTTCGAGTTCATGTCATCTTACCTAGCGGCACCTTGCTGTAGACTTATTACTTACCATCACTTGAAGGTCTCGCTCGTCTCGTCGCTTCGTCTATTAAAGGAACCAAATAATAAATGAGCTAACGAAGATTTTCCAATTAAGAATAGTTTACCAACTTCACTTAAAGCGCTGTTACTATTTAAACTACACTTTTTTAATTTTCGGTCTTATATTAATGATTTTTAAACAATATCATGATTTATAATCATGAATAATAGCCGTTGAAGACAAACATAAAAGTTATAACAAATCCAATGTACAAAAATCATGTACATAAGTATCATGTAATAATTACAATTGGTATTTAAATTATTGTACAGAGTTAATTAATTAATGATGTCTTACATAAATAATTCTTATATAATAAAGCAGTACATTATAGATTTTTTCGCGTTTATTTCATTCCATATCATTTCGACATTTTGTCTGTTTATATACTAAAAGTCAAGAGAAGACTGAGCTGACAGATACACTGACTTCACAGTCATCACACTACTCACAGCTTTTTAACTATTATTTATATATCAGAATCTATACAGGATGAGCTTACTGTGTCTTGAAGTGTTTTAATATAATAATATTTATTATTAAAATATTAGAATCTACTATAGATTAAAACTGACTTTGCTGCCTCAAGATTATAAATCACAGAGATCACGTAAACTAACTATTGTGTACAATGCCGGGGACATAATTTGACGTTTTTTTTTTCAAAATGTATTATAATTTCCATTTACAAACTTGAGGTAGTTGTACATGAAGCGTCCTCTGAAGACTCGTCAAAGCCTATCCTAATTTAAACAGGGCTGTTTGAGCCCCGAGCGGTCACATCAGCGCAAACGGTTTGTCGCACTTCCGGCGTTTTGTTGTTTAACTAAAAAAATATAATTGAAAGAGTTACTAACATTCACACTTAAAAATTGTTAAAACATCCTCGTAATAAAATTCGAAGGCTTTAATTCAGCCATTTTTCAGTCTCTGTTTTTTAGAAGCTTCTTGTAATAAAGTGTTTTTATAATACACAACGATTCTTTTAGTCACAAATATACAAATTTCTTTAAAAAAAAAACTATTAGAAAAATAAACGTGAATCATCAATAAATATAATATAGTAAGTGTAAACATATTTTAGTAAATAACTCTTTATTTTTAAGAGAAAAATTATTAATAAAGATAAAGATTTCAAGGCCCAATATTTCATGTATTCGTATAAATAGATACTAAGAGTTATTTCTCTATTAACCTATTCCTAACTGCTTTGATTTCCTTGATATGTTATTTCATGATGATATCTACAGTAATATTTAAATATGATAATTTACAATACCATCATAATAACAATTAGTGCCATACTATTTATATAACTATGAAAAATGTCCATTATTTATTTATAGACTGTGCAACTGCAACGACTCGGTTGTTCGGATTGTAAATGGTCAATTGTGGTCATATACCATCACGTAAACTACTACCCTATTTGCTTACTATCCCTATAAAAAAATTATGAGATCTATATGTAATACATCTAAAAATTTTGATAAGCAAAAATAAACTTCTCACACGTTTCACTGTTTTTTTCTTCTACTTGACTTTTTTGTAATGTAAAATGTCTTAATGAAACGTTAACTTCAGATATCGCTGTCAGTCGGCACACGCCTCGCCGCGAACTCATTTCAGGCTTGAGCGGGCACCCATCCACCCTCCCGCCGCGCCTGCGGTAACCCGAACAAACCTAACTTCACACATTGTATATACCCTGATCAAAGACAACCATACAACTTAATTCCATGTACTTTAATAAATATTTCATGTAACATCGCCTCCCTGATGAGTGAAGATTGAAGTCGCTGCATATTTATAAAGTCCTTTAAGAAGATGGTGGAAGACGCGATTAACAGAAATATATAAGGTAGAATTCAAAATAAGAATAAAATTATATAAAATAATAGAGTGTAGATTCAAAAGAAGGTAAGTGAAAAAAAAAATGTATGAAAATATGAAGGAACATTAAAACATAAAAAAGCCGTGCTACATAGAAGAAAGCTAACACCCCTTTTTAACCCTCACATGGGATCAAAAGCTAACCGTCAACGATAATAAAAGACCTCAAGATGGTGTCCATAGTGTTTCGCATAATGCTTCAATATAAGAGAGGGCCAGTAAAAACTCATGGTTTTCTGATGAGGACCAAGAACTAAAAAAAAAGTTATGAAAAATTACTTCTTCTGTCTGATGACATATATTATCGGCCATCCATGGTATTATCGGTAACAGCATTGACGTATTAGAGCTGGTGACGTATGATAGATGGAGTATTCTCGTGAGCTCATTGTCGTTAAGAAAGGTGAGAGATGAGTTGGTTACAATTTAATGATACGTTGTGCTGTATGTGAATATTTAGAACATGACGTTGGTTAGTTGAAGACAAAGGTTGCGGTCGCTGCGGTGTACCAATTTGTCTCGGCCGCCGCTCATGTGATATCGACTGATGTGAAACACGAGGTCCGAAGTGGGCCCGTGGGCGACCGCAACCTGATGGCGTCAATTGTACGCTGATGTTGACGCCATTTATACATTACACTGCTGTAAACATACTGTATACAGAGCGTGAGAACATTTCATACATTTTTATATGTTCTATATAAAAAAATAATTCGAACTAAACATAAGCGAACAATCAGAACAATAATTTTACTGATGATCGACCACAGTTACTGAACCAGTTATCACAGCATCCGTTTCTGCAAGCATACTACATAACGAACATTGCTATACTATGCTTTGAAGGATGCTGCAGCTGGTGTAATTATTAACATTAAAAAATCTTCACATAAAAAAAGTGATTAGTATATACAAATTAAAATAAATAGAATGCTTAATCTAGAATCTTAAATGAAATATTGTGTTACGGTTTGAAAGCGTTATATCTAGTCTAATTACTACAGTAACGGGACAGGGAAAATATAATGAACGTCTCCTTAACTACCCAATTGTTATTGTTAGAAGTATCCTTAACCTTAACCTTGTTGGTTAAAAAAAAACAGTGCATATTTTAATAAATAAGGATGTTTAATACAAATTGTTTTTATTGCGATTGTAAGGGCTGTTTAGATTTAAGTTTACATCGCTGCAGACGCTTGTGGGGTTCCAATTGAACATGCAGTGATGAGGAGGGCGCTTTAAATTTCGCAACAATTTGACAGAATTTAATCGCGGCGGGTCGCCGAGTCCCTCCGCACCATAGGGTCGCCAGCTCGCAGACACCCGCTGGGTCATTTGCCAACGCACATGTCGTTTGCAGGATGAAGTCCAAATTGTATTTAAAGGTAAAATTGCTTTCGCTTTCGCTGCTATTATTCGGCAACGGAATATTTAGTATATATTACGAAAAAAATATATAATGACCCTTATTTAAATATTGAAAAGGGCAAGGAAAATGACAGGCCTTCTTAATCTAGTCTTCCTAATTGTCTAAAACTAAAGTATTTGGGATTCGACAGAGATTCAAAACAGAACCAGGGTTAAAATTAATATAAAGATACCCTAAATGTTATTTATTAGTTGTAAGTGTCTATTGGGCTCCCAACAACCTGCATTGAGCTAGCGTGGTGGAAAATAACTCAACTGCCCTTCTACTCTACTCCTACAAACGACGGTCCCTATTGCCCGGCGGTGCCGGAGGCCATGCTGACTGCAGACATCGATATGTAGATGGTTGGAGGAGGCCTATATCCAGCAGTGGACGTCTATCGGCTGATGATGATGAAGTCTCTATTGCCGAAGATATCTAAGTACCACCGCAGCGCTTACTTCGTCCGAACAGTAGTTTGTAGTTATCCGTATTCCCTCTAGGAGGGCATTGTAGCTAGTAAAATTACTGAAGTAACGAGACCTAAAAGCTTATATCTCTATGCGACTAACACTTCTTCTTTGTCGTAACCTCATGACTAAGGGGCGTGACTATGGTGCGTTACCCTGGCTACCATTTCTTTCCAGACTCACCACTAAGACAGTGCTGTGTATACCATTCTAACTAGCACCACATTATTAAGAGCAGAAGTATTAGTTACAAATAGAGGAATACTCTTCGTTAACTATTCTGATAGTTTCATTCATTAAAAATATGTAACAGTAGTATAGTAAGAATATATTTTATATAAAAACTGTAGAATGTTTTAACTAACACAACAGTTTTACCCAAAATCAATAAAAACGCATCCTCGTGAAATTATATCGAAACATAATTCCAAATTGTCTATGGATAACCGCAATTCATACCACCATATGATTAACCGTTTATAAAACAATGTTATTACGGGGCGAATAATCGATGTTTTGAAACAAAAAAAAAAAAACTCAATGATGCCCAACCATGCAGGTTGTGTGATAGGGTTACCATGAGGCAAAAAAAATTTGTACATCAATGATTTTTTTTTATACGACAAAACGAACCTGTCAACAACTTTACCTGATGGCAACTACCTGAATTTAACAATGTATCGCTAGTTAGAATGGTATACACTGCACCGCATTGTCTTCGTAGATTAGACAATAGATGTTAAGTTACCTCAGTAATTTCACTAGCTACAACGCCCTTCAAACCGAAACACTTCACAATGCAATAGATTACCTTCACCTTACTATTGTAGTGTTTTTCATTTGTACACACGAATTATCTTCGTAATTAAATAATATTTTTTCATACATTAAATTTGATTATTCGGTCATTTTTAATTTTACTAGATCATCATCAGACGCCTCCCCCAACGATGTCCACATCGATCAGATCATTTTAATGGATAATAAATGGAATTATATATAAATATATTCAATTAGATACAAACTATATAATTTGTAGAATAGATATAGTAAATCCATTGTTTCTTTTAGTTTACTATATCATATAAAATATATGAAATTGGAAATAAATTAAAGCAACTAAAATTGTCAAAAAAATGAAAAAAAAAGGTTATACTTTATAAAAAAAATTAAACATATTTTAGGAATAAAAAAATTAAGTCTACATAACCTCAAATATATAGTCACTTGATTGTATAATAACATAATATGGGCAATTTAAACGATTATAGCGAACCGGAAGTTGTTCGCAGGAAGCGTTGTGGGCGTTACAAGTATTCCGATACATCGAAAATTGCGGTCAAAGCATATATTTTTTTTTTTACTCGCCAATAGTTTTACACCTTTTGCGGCTTATCGCTTAATAACTATTGTAATCGAAATATATAACATTATTGTTATCCTCGAAGATATATTATTTCTTAGATGAGATACTATTATGTACGCAGTTTATTAAAAAAAAAAAAGGTTTATTTCATACTCAAGATCCATATCAGTACACAGGAAAAAAAGAGAACTACTAATCAATAAACATAAACTAAAAAAATATCTCACCCCGGACGGGCAGCAATATTTAAACACTGTGTTTACATCTATATTATTTGTAAACATAAAATAATACAAAATATCTATACTATACTACATATACATCTACATTATATGTAGTCATAAAATAATACAATATATCCTTTGTAACTTACTTGCTAGTTTATCATTAAACAAAACAACTATTAAGTTTCCAAATAATATTAACTTTAATGAGTTTTATTATACAGAAGCAGGCGGCCATGCTCTTGAAGATGTGTTCATAAATAGTATATGTGTATATATGTATATTCGACCTGATGAGCAAGACCTTCACGTGATGGTAAGTAATACGCCTGCCTATAACAATGTAGCGTTAGGATGTTCAAAGCTCTACATTGTCTTCGCCTTACATAAGATGTAAAAACCCGTTACATCAGTAATTTCATTAGCTGCAACACCTTTCAATCCGGAACACGTTACTGTTTGGCGGTAGATGTGCTGCGGTCGTACCTACTTTTTTTATTTCGTGGGGAAATCCAACATTGGATACCTTTCTGCTGTTCGGGCAACAGAAGAGTTATGCCGGACTCTTATCGACTAAAACCCCACGGTATCCTGCTCATCGCATTTGGCCGGAAGCACAGGAACGCTTTCGCACACAACCGTGGTTCCGACAGCGAAAGACCTTGATAAGACCACATCTCGGGTGGAGCTACTGCTCGCCACCCCCTATAAAAGTATTAGGCGAAAATACCGAACGCACCACCTCGAAGCCTTTCATATTTGGTGGTACCGACCTAGATGGTCTCCAGCAGCAGAGATAACACTGTCAAGATTTATCATAACAGTTAATATTGTCATATGTATGCCATTTTTTTATGGTATTTCTATACAGAATAAACACTGAAATAATTATAATATTATTAGGTCCTTACATATGAGTTAGGCGTTTTGTACGGGAGGAATATAAAGTCATTTTTTTTTGTAAAATATATTTAATTAGTCAAAGTATGCACCGTTGTTATCTATGCACTTTTGTCATCTCATAGGTAGTTCATTGATCCCTTTACTAAAAAAACCATGGGGGCGAGAATCAATAAACTTTTTGAAGGCGGTTTGGACTGCCGCATCGGAGTTGAATGTTTTTCCTTGTAAGAAATTGTCCAAATTCCGGAAATAATGGTAATCTGTTGAGGCAAGGTCCGGGGAGTATGGTGGATGTCGCAGACATTCCAATTGTGACTCATTGTTGTTTGTTGTGCAGTGTGTGGTCTTGTCTTATCGTGAAGCAACAGTGGCCTAGAGCGATTGACCAATCTCGGTTGTTTAGCAGCTAGTTCTTCCTTCATGGTTTGCAGTTGCTTACAATAGATATCTGCCGTAATCACTTGGCCAGATTTTAGAAAGCTGTAGTGAACGACACCGGCGCTAGTCCACTAAACACTCAGAAGTAACTTTTTCTGAGTCAATTTTCGTTTAGGGTAGGATTTAACTGTCTCCAGTGTTTAGCCATTACGACGAGCGCTTCCGATTATCGTACAGTATCCACTTTTCATCTCAAGTAATGATTAGATTTAAAATCCCTTCATTATTTTGTCGGTTGAGTAAAGTAATACAGCAGTCAACGCGTGTTTGCAAGTTCCATTCACTCAATTCATGAAGTACCCATCGTTCAAATTTTTTTAATTTCCCCATTTACTCCAAGTGGATTAATACAGTTTTGTCACTTACCCCGAAGCCTGCGGCTATCTCTGAAATGCTTTGTGATGGATCCGCTTCCACAATAGCCTTTAATTCTTCATTTCTCACTTGGGTCTCCAGCCGTCCACGGGGTTGGTTCTGAAGGTCTAAATTTCCAGACCGAAAACGTTGAAACCAAAAACGTACCGTGCTTTCTTTTGCTACACCAGCGCTGTACACACCATTAATCCTTCGAGCTGTTTCTGCAGCACTGGTGCCACGGTAGAACTCGTACTCGTAAATATTATTATTTCATGTTTTCAATAGTGCGGTAATAAGCGACGCCAAAGAAAAAAATAACGACGAAAAAACAAATGAATGACTGTTTTCAAAAATCAAATGTACCAGCTAAATGAATTTATAAATTTGAATTTGGAATTCTTAAACAAAGAGTAGATATTTCAGATCAAAGTGGTCAGTACGACAAAACGCTAATATCATATGTAAGGACGTAATGAATACAACATAGCTACGTAATTATATTATTAGGTACAATTTTTTCACATTACATTGTACCAAAATCCCGTGCCTGATGTTCGTAAATCATTTAAGCCATTAAAAGCCCGGCACGCGAATCACACACACTGTTTAATTATCAAATATAATTACATGCTTTTTTTTTCAGCAATGTCTTCACTCTGCCCAAGTACACACTCGTGTAGATAATGTGCACGTGATGGTGTAACGAATTACACAAGTTACACGCTAAGTTGAGCGGGTAGTTTGGGGGCAATGATATTAACACATAATAATTGTACCATAAAACGTTGTAACATTAATTTTACTTTTTATTAAAAAAAAATGTTTAAAGTTAATAAAATAGCATAACTGTTTATGGAAGAAACTACTAGGATAATGAGACAATGTAGCGACGAGGAGCAGTGGTGTAGTGAATTTCATCTTAAAGAAACTACAAATTATTTTTTTTAACATGTAGCTAATTATCTGTCAGTTTTATTATAAAGAAAGGTGTTTCGTTTCATACTATTGTTTTTGTTTCATCGCTCACTATCATCAGAGAAAGCAATGATCATTAAGAGTTATCACAAAGTTGAGATTATATAAAATTTTTAGGGGACAATCTACAATCGCACAGATAACTATGATGCAATAATCTTTGAGTATTATACCGTAGCTCGAGTAATCCTTTTTAAATTGTTTTAATGATTTTGAATGATAAACAAGGTGATGATGGTAAGGAGTGTTTATTTAGAGGCTCCCATGAAGTTAGAAAAGTCAGTTCTCACGCTGGTTCATCTATTAGTAATGTTCTTCTGTTATTTCATAATCCTTATAAAAAGTTTATAAGAGCTCTATGTTCAACAGTGAACGTCCATCGGTTGAAAAGATGATAATGATGATGATGATAATTTTATTTTATACTGAAATCATGAACTAATACAACCTAACAAACAATGATGATCAATACCGTCCATATCTTACGCAGTACGTATTTTTTTTATTCGCTTCGAAATAATCTAGAAATGTAACTTATTCGAGCTAACCACAACCTAGATGCGGAATGGGATGCGAACAATTTGTTCTGACCATAAACAATTTTATCCAATTTTTAATCGAGCTACCGCGCCCGCGCACCGGCCAATATCTAAAATTATAGTGCGGGCTGATTGCATCAGTGTGCCGACGTGACCGGCTCCGGCGCGCCAACCTCCACTCAGTTACAGGTAACATGACAGACCTAATCTCTGTTACCATATAAATTACCACATTCGAAAGTTCTTTTTGAAAAGGAAGCAACCACAATATCAATTGTACTTCAAAACAAAATCCTATGTAACTGAATAAGGCCTTGAACATATTGAAGAACTTGTCAATTAACGATCTTATAATTGTAAATATTTTTTTTGGATTTTAAAAATCTAGATGATGCTGACTTTGTATCTAGAAAGATTATTAGTAATTTATATTACTATTTGTTATGATTTTAAATTATAAAACAGACTAGCATTTGACTACGAACTCACTTGATAGTAAAAGGCGATGCAGTTTTACAGGATGAAGCGCATCAGTCTAGAAGAAGCCCGTTAGTCTTCTCCCAAAAATTTCCTTATCATATCCGATGGGAAATACTGACGCGGGCATTCTTTATATATATATATACATATATATATATATATATATTTAATTCCTTCGCTGTTCTAATTAAGAAGGACGAAGCGAAACCTTTTGTCTTAATGTGCGAAATATCGACGAGGTAGGGATAAATGTCTGTCCTGGTATTAAAAAGATATATTGTGAAAGTGTTAAAATATCCAGGACCTTATTATTACTGTATTTTTTTTACATTAATTTATTAATAAAATAAATCGATAGAATAAACAGCGTATGTGTAGTGGCGGTGGAACTGTTCATCCAAAAGCACGGCATGCCTCCAAGCATATATACTAAACTTTTACTATACCGACTTTTTTTACTTTTTTAAATCTCCTTTATTATGCGGATCGGGGAACAAACATACGATAAACAAGAATAAAAACATAGGAACACGTGCTCTTGGAGATAATTTCACATCCGATTGAACAGATCGTCTGGCTCTAATGTCCCCTATTGCGTCGGACATGCACCAGGCGAGGGGATCGTTTCTTGTGAACCAGCTATTGCCCGTTTTACATATAGTATTCATAAACTTAAACTTAAATTACTTAAGTCCTTTTACTGAAGTAACGTAGACTATTATTAGAGTTATTTCTTTGTTTGCCTCGTTGGTTTTTACTTCATCTATTAGATTTAATAGTTACGGTAATAAGTCACAAGGCTGGAAGGGGAATGGTCATAAAATTGGTGTTCACATCTGATAATCTATATATACTTCACTGTCAGCCATCTCACAGCTCTAAAACGGCTAAACCAAAAATCCTAATATAATTATTAAAAGTATTTTCTATACTTTATCCTAGTTATTATTTTGATATATCTTTATAATCAAAATTTCTCTCCGCAAGTGTTTTTAAATTTTCCATCCTTTGCTACTTACTATATTATTTAAAATATGTCGTATATTTATAGATTTTTAGAATATTCAATTTAATATCAAATCTATAAACAGTGAATATTATAAATATCAAAACCAATACAAATACCAGTTGTCGAATATGTTACAAGATATATATTACGTCAAATAGTAAAACAAGCACCGTTTGAGCTGATGATGATGTTTGAAGACAAAACGTATGTTATAACTGGTTATTTTAGAATTAAATGAATAATATATGCGAGAAGAGCATAGAACAAAAAATGACATTCGCAGGTCGCGAGGTTCAACCTCCAACCTTTCGAGTTAAAACAAAAAGGGTTAGGGGCGAGCCGGAGGCCATGACGTGGGATGACATGAGCACAGTTTCAGCTCTCAGAACAACTGTTTTACCCATCGCGAGGACTGCGGTATCATTTATAATAAACTAAGTTATTTTATCTGATTATAAAAACTTACCTATATACTGTAATCATGAAGTAGACCACAATATCTGAATCATGTGATAGACGTAATGAATGACACTTAGCTACTTTCTTCGGCTTTACTCATGTTTCTGATACCTACCTTACGCAGACCTTCTCTCGATCTGATCACGAAACTTAGACGATAGATTCGTCAAGCATAAGCTTAAGATATTAGCATTTAATTGTTCTACATACATGAATGAAAAATAACCTAAAATACTTTCAATGTTTATGAAAGAATTATTATTAATCACACGAATAGTAAACATTAATAATAATAATTTTCGTTTTAATGTAGTTCTAGTGCAATAACAGACGAAACTTTATTTAAAATTCTAAAATACAATCGTCACGGATCCGTCACGTGAGTTTATAAACACAATTTTATTTCACCAAAAACCTGCACTCGGTTTTATAATTTAAAGTTTTAATTTTTCCATGTAAGTTTAACATATCTCGTGTGATATTCAGTTAAAACATATATTACCAACATATATATATATATATATATATACATACACTTATATAAATAAGTACATAAACGTACTAGCTATTCCCCGCCTTCTTCGCTGGTCGTAATATAAATTAAGACTAGAAATTTATCTGAAATATGGGTTGAGAGCAACCGCAACCGTAAATGACCTTATATTGCAACCGTTACTATAGCAACCGCATAAATAATACCAAATGAAAATATTTATAAAAGTTACTAAAAAATGAAATAATGAAGAATCTATGAAATCCAAAATATAAATGGTCTACAACCATCTACAAATCATTCCGCTTCGAATGGTCATGCTCACGTGTCGATACGGCCACTAGTTTTCAGGTGATTCACAAGGAAATAAAACCATTTTCATTATATATATTAGAGGAAGTGACGAAACCATAGAGACGTTGTCCAGAAGGTAAGTCATACGCCTACTCATTATACTGTGGCGCTCATTAGGATGATATACACTGCACCATATTGTGCTCACCGCCTTAAGTCATATAACATTAAGTAACCCCAATAATATCATTATCTATAGCGCGTTCTAAATCGAAACACAGTAATGTTTCCACACTACTGTTTGACCACAGGAACAAGGGCTGAGATGATAACTAGACGGTCTCTAAGACCTACCAACAGTAAATTATTACTTAACCACCAAGTCACTAACTTGTTTTTTAACATTAAGAACAACTTATCCGTGTTAATATCAGAATTAGTATTCCGCTGTGCATGTTTAGCATAATGCAATCTGTCATCATGACATAATTTCTAACTTTTTTTAACGTCAAAGAATAATTCTATTCATCACAATGTCTCTGAGAGGACAGAAAGTAATACTTTTTGCAATACATTTTAATCGTACTACAATAATATAATTGACATGATACACTTAAAGATTGTAACACTTCAGCATCATCATCATAACCATCATTGAGTGTCATTTTAAAATTGGACGGTTAGTCGGAGACAACTTTCTCGATCTGTGCTTTTTACTTATAATGAGCTAATGATTACTCTGATGTTGTGCGACAATGCTGTAGATGGTGAAATGTACTCGCCCAGAATGCTCTGGCTGATGTTGACAATTGGGACACAGCAATGCTGTTATACAAAGGTATAGAAAAAGAAAAAAGTTAAGCAGGGTAAAAACTCATCTTAACTCTACATGTCCTCCCGGTATCAAGTTAAAATATGCAGTTTATAATAATATTGAATATTGTCTTAACGACCCTCTAAGAATATTAAAGAAAAAAAAAAAACAAATTCAGTTTATCCGTTCGGAAGACCTGGACAAGTCTGGCAGAGACAAGCGTTGTAACCATAAAACGTTTTTGAGACATAAGTTAAAAAATTGTGAATGTCTGTTTGATCTGTATCTGTGGTGCGATCACTGGCGGCGCGTGCGCCTGCACACTCGCAGTCACGTGACTACACGCACGCGCATGACGACGGACGCAATAATCCAACCGAGCGAGATTGATCTAAATTTAAGTACTAAATAATCAACCAGCTTCAAACCATATTCCTCGTTCTTTATCAATATACTGAAGTTAGTGACTGCTGTTCATGTTAGAATCAGCAGTTTTTTTTTTAATACACAACCCTAAAACATTTCACGCCACAAGTTATAGTGTTAGTAATAATATCATTGTTTTTACCCCTCACATCAGCTATGAAGATCCTTACTCCTGTACGCTCATCTTATTCATAATAATTCTACAGCCTGTGCTGAGTGTCCTTATCAAACCGTAAGGATGACAAGTAGTCAGATTTAATCCAGCCATTCAGCACAGATTCTTATCAGAATACCCATACCCTCAATGTAGAGGTGACAGTCGAACTATTGTATAATGTATAGCAAATCATAAACCATTACGAATGAGAAATTGTAGTCTTTCAGATTAAGAAGGAACACATGGAAAATATAGAAACCGATGTTAGCTCAGTCTGTAAAGCACTAATCTTAAAACTAGACTAACTACTAAGCTTGCCATGACGGTTACTTTAACTTCCGGTTAAAGAAACTGACTAAATTTTTATGTTCAAAGAACATCGGCTTCACGGCAACAGCGGCAACATACACTAACCGGCACTTCGTCATCATTATGGATGACCTTCACTCTCTCCTTATGAGAGATGGTCCTGAGTGCCACTAGTGGAATTATTAATTGGGCTGGTTATTATTAGGCATTACCTATATGATATATATTGGTTTATTTGTTAAAAAAAAAGTCAATTAAACTATTAAAAGCGCGCGACAAACCAAAACAACTGACTTGGTAAACGAACCCTTGATATCGTGGAGCAGTACCGGGCGATCGCATAAAGTTATAACGTTGTGGTCCAAATCATACACTTTAAACGTTTCTCTGCTTAAGTGTACTTACTCATCTAGATAAGTTACCTATCATCTAGTAAGTACAAGTTGTATATAAGCATCTTTTTAAAATGTTTTACATAAATGACCAGACGAATTCACTGCTACGATCTCCAACGCGGACACGACGCCTTCTGAGCTTGAAAGGTTGAAGTGAATATCTTCGAAGTTTCAAGATCTCGGATCAGCATGGTAGATAAATGACCTTGACTATTCTTTTGACAAAATCCCGATGGTAGTTCCAAAAAAGCTATTTATTGTTAATAATAAAATGCATGTGTAACATCATAAGCAGTTTTAACAATTAGGATTCACAAAACTGAGATAACGTTAGATAAGTAAGATTAATAAATAACTATACATAATAATAGATACTAAAATTTGATTCATTATTATCTCAACCGATGGACATCGACTCCCGGAAACGGATCTTTTGTAATGTACTATAAATTTTATTTGTGTGGACGGCGATAACCTTGAGAAACTGACCAGCTCAATGCACTGGTCCGAACAGATTAGCTAAAGATTGGGGTCCACTAACTACAGCTCACCAACCAGCCAGAGATTGGATGAGAAGGCAGAACATTGTAAACATTACAGCGGTGGCTAGAGGTGGTCACCGTTCTGAAGAGGAGTATAAATTAAGGAAGATTAAGTTCCTGAGCTAAAGTTAATGAAAAATATTTTAAATCGCTATCGCTGTCGCTTACGAATTATATCACCATCTCCGTGTAGTGGCGTTGGTTGCGTGAAATGTAAATTTTTGCTATTCATTGCGGTCGGCGGGCGACTGTTTTTCTGGCACTCGCGCCTTTCAGCTGGGGTCCGGCCCCTCTGATTGCGAGGCTGGGGTCCCCTGTACAGACGCGCACGAAAGCGTTTGAAATTCGTACTTTAGATAAACTATCCGTTTCTACATGTAATATACAAAAAGTAATTGAATTTAGAGACAAACGACATTCACCATTATCAGCTAACAAGAGTCCACTGTTGGACAAAGTCGATACTAAAAAATCTCTACACCGATCTAGTAGTAGTTTGTTGTAGTTTATTTTTTGGGTGTTTTTTTATTATTTTTATTTTAGAATGTAATATGACGGATCTTTCTCTTTAAAATAAACTAGGTTTCGTGAATATACATGAAAACTGTTTTTTTTCCTCCACGAAACAACGGAACGGGCAAGTTGTTCAACTGCTCTGTCAAGATAATAAACACTGCATCACATTGCATTCGTCGCTATGAGACGTAAGAAGTCTACTAATTTTACTACCTTTAAACCGGAGAACAATAAAGTTGGCTCAATACGGTTTAACACCAGAAAAGGTGCTATAGTGAACATAGATGGTCTCCGGCAGAATATAGAAAAGATGAAGACCACAAAGTCCATTCACCGAGTAACACCTAGATCAGAGGACAAGACAATAATTTTATTATTTTTAATTTTGTTGGTGATGATATATCATCAGATGTACAAGCAGTGCACACCTCACGCATTCCTCGGGAGTTTCAACAAATTGCTCACAGCTTGGGCGAGGGCCGTCCGACGCCTCCGGGGCACAGCACCCTCCCGCCCATTGCACTCGAAATATTTTTTTTAATAAATACATTTCCAGAATATTTAAATTTATTATTATATAAATACAATGTTTTACTCTTTCCTATTAATCAGACAGTATCAAAACTATCCAAAGGTCAGCAAATGAAAATGATAATATCGAAATAATACTGCCAATATGATAAAGATTTAATTGAAGCTGAAAACAGTGCTAAGTTCTAATCTAGATTTCATAATCCTCCACTAGAGTTCATCAAAGATATACGTAAAAACACAGTATACATTACAATATTCTTCTTCCTCTCATAAAGGAATTTTAAAAGTGAATGTTATGTTTTAACTGTAAAGGTCTAATAAATATATTTTGCTCGAAAACAGTATTTGTATAATATTGTTAAGTTATCTTTCTCTTCCCCATCTTCTTCCTCATAATACACCCTCATCGTCACCCTTTTCCTCACTACTTCCTCATCTACTAACGTGTTAAAACACGTATTGTGTATTATAGTACCTTTCATATTAACTTGTTATCATTTTATTTATTAAGTAAAAAAATTGTAAAAGTATTCCTAAATACCATTAAACTTATTAAGGTTCTCTGATCTGATGATTTGATGATCGCACAGTTTTAAGTTAGGTTTCCGAAACCTATTTATACAATGACTTTCAGGATAATAATAATGTCTGTGTCTCAAAAACAATATAATTTATTTAACTTGTAACTAAAACGTTCCAAGTTATGTCAACTTAGCTTCGATGATCCCCACTGAGCGTCAGCTTCCGGGGAATGAAAACATCTTTAGTAAAGGGATATTCTTCAAAAACTTGTTCAAGCTTTCATGAAGATGTGACGACTAACATGCCACTTGGACATTGTGATGGATAAATGGCCTCGGCTGTCTCCTTAGACACCAGTTGGCATATTAGATGGCCAACCTTCAGTAACGGAGATGCACATTAAGTCGCTGTGTGTTTCATTGCAGCTAGCGCCACATTGTTATGGTCAGACGTGTCACTTACCATCAGGTGAACGTTCCGCTCGTCTCGTTGCTGCGTAAAATAAAAAAAATATACGTACAAAGGCAAGCTTAACTCTAATAGAGTTCTGTTCCAGCAAACCTTCGCGTGGAGAGGTTTTTAATTGGTTTATACGGGCAGAACACACCACACTATGAAAGAAATATAACTATATTGGTTATTTGTAATATATACTTATTGCGTTTGTTTTCTGCCAAGTATTGAATAATGTCAGTAATTGCGATTCGTTTATCCATTAATTTTTTATACTGTTCCGCAGTATACTTAAATTATAAACGACTAAAAGAAAACCAACGAGTCTACAGCTAAGCCATGTTCTCAGTGCACTGGTTAGCTGGCGAATAGCTAATAGCAAAAACACAGCCTCGGGTCAGTGACTATAAACATAAACAATAATTATAGCTGTGCAATATATTAAAAATTAATTCAAACATTGACTTTAAAGTATACTTTGCATTCACTCGAACGTTACGTTCGCTTTAAAAATAAAATCACGCAACGCTTCGGTCCGCCATAACCCGAATGCAATTAAAAAGGAGTTAACGCCGAGAAATATTTCAAATCACCATAACGACCATAGATTCCCATAGCAATTGGCACGCGACATCTTTAGATACGCCTATGGCTGCCCGTGCTTATCAAAAAATAGCACCGTATCGATCGCTCGCAACCCTATACGATTATGCACTTTAATGCCTACACGTTAAGGTTCAAAATGCCTTTAATTGCTTTATTAACAGGGAGTGCTCAAGAAATAAGCATAAAATAGATAAATAAGATTTCCTGTAGGTGTGTAGAATTGTATACAAATAATATTTGTGGGGCGTGGACCGGCGCGTGGCCGCAGTTAGGCGAGCTTTCCCGTGACTATTGCAATTTGGGTACCATGTAATGAAATTGTAACTTTGCCATATCGCGAGATAATACAGACTCTTTTTGCTTTATAACATAAAGAAATAATTTTAAGTATTCACAAAGGTTTCACAAGACAGGAAAGTAGAATGGAGCAGGTAATGCAACACTCTTACCGATTGATTAGTTTAAAATAGACAGCCGATAGACGTCCATTGCTGGACATTGGCTTCCCCCAAAAGACTCCCATATTAAACGACTTCCAGCGACCTTCCTTTATAGGGATTCATATAGAAGGATTTAAGTCATTTCCCACCACCCTGACCCAATGCGGGTTGGTTGGCAGAGGCTCGTTTGTTCATTAGCAGGACGCACCACGAGCAGATGAGATAGGCTACGCGTTCCGTGAGCTGTTGTGCGGGACTCCTTAAATTAATTATTTATATCTAAAAGGATACGAAATACAAATACTATACAATTCTCCGTACATATGACAAATATATTTCACCCTTTTTTTGTAATTAAACGTTTGTTTGCTTTCTCTACATAACCGCTCTAAATACGTCATCATTAAATATAAATAAATTGACTTACTTTTACTAAGTAAAAGTAAAATTTATTGAAATTTGTCGTACTCAACAGAAAGGTGGTTAATCTCGCCGACCTACATAACAAGAGATTACTTTATTTAATTATAAAACTTATTTTAATTAACTTAAATGCAATAACCTTTCAGTTTATACATAACACACGTACGCTATAATCGCTTCAGAATCGAACTGTAATTTTTCAACTTCTTTCCTGCGAAGCCATCTATGACCCTTAAAATTTATTGAAACTATTGATCTCTTATATAGACAACTTATATATATATACACATATACATAAATTTGAAAAAAAATCATATAAAATATGTTTCTTTGGAAACCCTCGCTGACAATTGGAGATTGTCGTGAACAGGTTGCAACAATGTATGAAAGTATAATAATTAAATATGAATGTTAACTTTTTTTGTTTAATGTACATATTGAGATATATTATAAATATATATTTATATTTTTACACCTCTCCATAGAAATACTTACTTATACAATTCGCAATTAACTTAAAAAGTACATACAGTTTTTTCATTTTATATATTAACGTATATAAATTACGTTTTATTCAACAATTTGGATTATTATGTAAAAGAAACCAATATTTATTTTCAATGATTTTATCTACAAGTTTATTCTTTAAATAAAATCAGTGAATCTATGCGTTTTTATATTTTTTTTATCTTTATTCCATATCTTAGTATAAACATTCTTCCTTATACTTCCGCTACATTATTTAGTCTACTTCCAGTGTAAGTCCTTTTTCCTTTTTCACGAATTATATATAAAGTTATATTATTTATTACTTTTAAAACTCTATTAATATGTAATTTACCGAATACATTTATATACACTTACTAGATATATATTTCCATGTTACTTACCTGTTAAGTTTTTTTACTTATAGCGTTATTCCTCTGATACTGGACGAAGTTTTTATTCAGAAAATGAATTATTTTATTTATTAATAATAATTTCTTGTTTATTTAAATACATAGATTATGAATTAAATACATAATATTTATCTAAAATTAACTTAATTTATGATGTAATTATCAAAGATATACATAAAAAAAGGATGTAAGATGTCTCGCACAACAACTCACGGGTCCCACGCCAACCCACCTGCTCTTGATGCACACTACCAATCAACAAACGAGGCTCTAATTCCTACCAACCCGTGTAAGGCCATCGTGGTGGAAAATGGCCCAAATCCCCCATATGAACTTCTACTAACAACGGCCTCCAGTGCCCGGCTTACTGTATGAACCGACGATCTGATGAAGGTCGCGGGAACCCACTGGATGCGAGCAGCGCAGAACCGATCTATCTGAAGATTGGGTGCGGCCTATATCCAGTAGTTGCGTCTGACTGATGATGATGATACTTGAAACGAAATAACATTACAAACACTTCTCTTTGTATTTCATTTATTTTTATTCGCATTGTTTTTTGAAATGTGTTTGCTGAAAGCTTAACTTATTTCTAAGTTTGTTAATACTTAATTTATAAATATTTACCTTTGATTTTAACTCTGTTCCTAATTCCGGTAAGCGCAGTTTATATAGAATCGGGCGTCAGCGCAATCGACGAGCACGAACGGGCCGCCATTCCCGCGCCTCACTAAATAATAATTCAATAGGGAAACCACAAAAAACCTCACGAAATTAGTTCCCGATGACAGTTCAAAAATATATGTACAAACTAGCACTGCCGCCGACGGGTCCGCTCGCTTCCAAGTTAAACGAGCTTCACTTACGTCGTGAACATCACGGAGAGAACAAAGGAGACCACCACCTCCTTTTTGTTAACAACAGCAACAACAACTTTTCGACCTCAGTGTACTAATCTAAACGTTGTTCACTGTACTTGAGCTCGTGCATTTAACTGCCGTCTTAACATCAGATGGTATCGTGGTTAAATTCTAACCTATTTGCTTAAAAACCTTCTACTTAATTAAAGTTACTGGGAGGTTTCTGTTGCCGGAGACCGTCGGGATAGGAACCACCGCAGCTTTCATTTTTACCGCGAAACAGTAGTGTGCAAATATTACTGTGTTAGCTAGTGTTATAACTGGGGTAACGAGATTCAATATATATGTCTGGGGTGAGAGCAATGTGATGCAGCGTATATCATCCTGACAAGCGCCACGTTGTTATAGGCAAACGTATTAATACCATCAGGCGAACATTCCTCTCGTGTCGTCTCTTAATTGAATAAAAAAAAATTGAATGTATTACAAGTTACCACTCAACGAATGTACGGACAAACAGTCGGATTATTTTGTATGTAAATGCGGTTTTTGTGTGTATATCGTAAAGGTAAAAAAGAAGAGCGGCCGTAGCGCCACGTCGGTGGTGCGGGACCTTTGCACGCAGCGGGGACCCTTGGCTTTCGGTACTAAATTTCGGTGTGGCATATTTATTTATTTCGGCCTCGAACTGAGATTATTTTCTACTAGAGTTTTATGATAATCGCGGTTGTATAACGGCTAATGAATTAGGTGTAGCCGCCGTTAATGTGACACAACGTCGCCGCTCCGCCATCTCATGCGCCGCGGACGGTGACAAGTTTTTTTTTTCTTTCACTATAGATCACCTGTCATCCCGTAGCCGTTTAGATGGGCATCCAGTTTCGCAGCTCCCTGCCGTTTATAGCTAAATTAATACGCTTCATGTTATTTTAATAGGTAATCTAATTTGTTACTATCTAATAGGCCTCCATTATATTGTAATAGTCGTATATCATACTTAATAACAAACAATTCTACTTTTAATGTGTCTACACCTGTTCACAACATTAAGTCGTTAATTAAGATATTTACAAATCATCAGCAGCACCAGTCGCCTTGAGGATCGAGGTGTAGAATATTACTCTAAAATTTTACTGGCTACAGCGGCTTTCGAGTTAAGATGCAGCTATTTTTTTTATCTATGAAGCCATGAGACGAGCGGGACGTTTACCTGATGGCAATTGATACGCCCGCCCATAGTGTGGCGCTATTTAGGATGTTTTGTTATCCCAGTAATTACACTAGCTACAGCACCCTTTAAACCAGAACACAGTAATGTTTGCACACTACTGTTTGGCGGCAGTTACTGCTCGGTAATTTCATATTACTTACATTAATTAAGTTCCGCAGGTGTTCAAAGAAATGCTGCATGCATCATCCAGTGATGATTCTCCGTGATTAAGTAGACCTGATTTCATATCATCGGAAGTTTACTGTCCAGTCCAAACATGTTTAATCTGTAAGGTTAGCACATGTATATACTACTTTAAATACTGTTAATCCAATTTGTCGTTTATTATAGTCGCTGCGGCATCCTTCAAGCCGTAACCCTAAAACTATACTAACTATAACACATTATTTTTATAGCGTATTATCTTTACTTCTTTCCGCTATAAATGAGAGCCAAGTTTTACTATCTCATACTAAATTTCCAAAACTATAACTTGTATGAAATTATGCTTCAACGAATGGTGTCATGTTGTTAACGGATAACTAAAGATTTGATGTACATTGTTTCGGGGCCAAGTGACTTGATGGTACCATTAATCATCCACGGACGTCAGTGGTGGCTGAAGATGGATAGCTCCCTGTACCGCGGGTGGTGGATAACACCCGGGGCCGATTGTATCGTACCCGAGATTAGTACCTTTTGTTGCGCCAATCGAGTGTTAATTTTGTTGCTTATTAATTTTCAATATGGTTCATGTTAATTTCAGTTTTGATTCAGTAGCAATCAAAACTTGTCTAATGATGTCTTTATTTTCTTTTACAACTATCTAACATTTGATTTGGCAATGATGCAAAAGATTGAGTAATGTGCAAACCTAAAATACTCCAGCTTTAGCTAGACCAGTTTGGAATACCTGTGCATCTAACATTGCCTCATATAGCCCAGAATTTAACTAAGAATTTCTAGATCTTATGAAGCGAGCGCTAGACATTAAAGCAGAAGCGATACTTACATATTTTTAAGAAGCTGATACATCACATCACAACCTATCACAAGTTTCTTCCGTCTCTCAGCAGTATATTAACTGTATATTCCAGTTAAAGATTACTATAGGTAATAAAAATACTGAAATAGTTCAACGTGTTTTGAAAGCAATATGGCTCTGTGTAATTCATAATATCTCCGGATTGT
Source organism: Ornithoptera priamus (assembly GCA_029034505.1). Lineage (NCBI taxonomy): Eukaryota > Metazoa > Arthropoda > Insecta > Lepidoptera > Papilionidae > Ornithoptera > Ornithoptera priamus. The sequence goes on along the minus strand of JARDWD010000296.1, from coordinate 3,548,910 downwards.
TATGGAAAGAATTATCATTAAGAAATAACTTACCGTTCTTAATATCCCATAACTTAGTTTAATAAATCTAACAGTTAAAATCAATTAACGAGTTTCACAGCATACAGGTAAACAAGGAGGTTGCTTATTAGATGATAAGTAATCACTACAACCGTCTGATCTCTGCAACATCTCGGATTCTGTTTATCAGACTTTTGAAAAAGATTCTTTACCATATTTTTGAGTTTTGAACTTGTGAATTTTATTCCTTAAACCGCTGAAGGTATCACGTGTGGAGTTTGCGCAATAACGTCGCATATTGATATATGCAAATGAAGATATATTTATGTTTGTACGAGCACTAATTACCTATACAAATACTTGAAAGTAAAACGGAGACTCTCACTTTTACACTTGCACCTTACTACGAGTAATGAAATATTAAAAACGAGAGACTTTACGCGTGAGTTTACTTATATTAACTTAGAATTGTTATAGTAAAATCAAGTTACGTTTAATTCATTATCAATAATTGTAGGTTAGTCAATGAACTTTTTGAAGCCGGACCTAGTTAACCTGTTTTCAACTAAATTTAATATTACGCTAATATACTATTTTATCCTGCAAGATTCCGAAGACCATCTTGAAGAGAGACATCACGTCCGTTTCTGTAGATGAGTAGTAGTGTGCACACAATAACGTGTTTCGGTTATAAAAGCGGTGTGAAAGGTTTCGCAGTATATCCTTTCTTTTATTCTCCACATTTTTCCATCCACAAATTCGGAGCAACAAATAAACCTCCATTCGACGCAATAGCTCAGCGATTGTCCTATAATACGGCGGTCCCTGGTTCCATTCCCGATCCACATGCGTTTTTGTTGGTGGTAAAGTTCGGCCTCCAACCATAAAAGAATCTGCTGTCGTAGCCATATAGAGGAAGATCATTCTGAGCAATGAAGCTTCCACTATCCACGACCTTGTCAGTACACCATGTGAAATTAAGATCAAATGTAAATATAATAGACAAAAATAAGATTTTTTTCTCAATCATATTTTTAATAGAAGGCAACATTCTGTTGAAAAAAAGTAAACTGTGATTTTTATTGTTTTTTTTTTTTGGAATTTGGTGTTACATTCGTTAACACGCAGTAGTGGTAACACGGACACAATAAAGCCCGCGATCACACAAAGAAAAAAAATAACCCATAAATTATATAATTTATGCGGCGAGCGGACGGGGCAACGCAACATACATAATCTCATAATGGGAGGCTGTCTCTTTACTCCGCGCCGCTTCCTAGCCATTAAAGCAGTCTAGATAGTAAACGTCGGAGTAAACTAAACTAAATATTCCCATTTTAAATGCTTAATCGTTTTTCGAAGGCGCAACTTTTACTTGTTTTGTGTTTGTGTGCGTTCATAATGGGAGGCAAGCGATTTGCATACGGCACGCGGGCTCCGTCCCAACCTGGACTGCTTGTGTCCCGTTTATCACTGGCTACACGCGTTCTTGCCAGTTTATAATAAAATTATCATATGCTAAGTTATTACAGCTGAATGATGTATCATACACCGGGCAATGGCCCCAGCAAACTATTTACAACGTGTATACTTGTTCAGTTGAATGTTTCGTTATCAAAATCCTGATAAGTTATATCTCTATCTGATTAAGATAATAAACATCTCTCTTAAAGTTCCCACTGCCGGATACTAGACCATTTTTCATTTCGGAATAGATAAGGTAATTCCCAATGCTGGTATTCTTATTTAAATATCTAGGCTTCATCACGATGCCTTCCTTAATCCGAGGCTCAAAATCACTTGGGATCGGATGTGCCTTACAAACTAAGCTATTACAATTTCGCATATATCGGAGACAAATTTTACAGATCAGGTTTTTAGGTATAATAGAGCCTCGCTGTCTGAGATCACAAAATGAAGATGTGAATCCTGGATTAATTTTTATTTTAACAATATTTTTTTCTACGTTAATTGAATTAATGGATCTTTAGTAAACTGCTCATGTAATTGTTAAGGTACTCCCACGGCGCCTGTAACAATAGCATTAAATATTAAAGCGCCTAATAGAAGCCCATTCAACGAATTAACTGAATAAACTTCTGAAGAGGAAAACGTTTAAGTTATTATAATTTAACATTGAAATGTAGGTTTCTATGTGTTCTACTGTATAATGTAAGGTAGCTTTAAATAGTTCCATTTAGGTACCAAGTAATTCTAAATAAATAAATTCACCAAAAGGGTTACAACAAATATGTGGTTCTACGAAAATTTTCAGTCAAACAGTTCTGTGAAGGTATTACTCTGTTTTGGTATGAAAAGCGTTGTAGATACTGATATTACTAGCACGGTCTTGAAACGGCGAGAGCTCTGCCGTTGTATATCCTCAACATAGCATTGTTGTATTCAGGATCAAAAGGCAGGAGCTCCTATCGAAGCTACCACCAGTTGAACGTCATACCGGTTTTTAAAATACAAACACAATTTAAATACATTTATTGAGTCAGAAAATGGTCGTCGCGATTTCTGTCTACAACACACGCCGAGTGCCCCTTTCCTAGGTCAAGATCCGCTACCGTGTTGGCAATGTCAGAGCGAGATGGTGCAACGTTGCGACTCCGCGAAGAAAGGGTGATAACGCCCATTTGACAGTCCATCACAACCAGGAACCTTCCGCCTGCCACAAGCTTCATATGGAATTTGATAAGAGGCACTGCTTTACGTAATGGCGGTATATCTGAAATTATAAACAGAAAATTTTACACTTCAGGACAGTTCTTGATAGTATACGATACCCTCTCCATAATAAATAATAAACAGCCTATTTAATTTTCTCACAGCTGGGACTCGGGCCTTCTCTCACAAGGAGAGAGTTCAGATTATTCACCACGCTGGTCAGAGGGTTAATGGATCCACTTTCTCCGTGCTAAGCAACAATACCGCGTATCTATGACGCTATTACTTTAATAACTTCAGTTCCCTTCAAATCTTTCGTAATTTGATGTTATACAGCAGTACAGTAACTTAAAAATAGATGTGTATACAGTAAGAGAAATTTTCCATCATAATCTACTATGCTGCAGGGAAACGCCATGCTGATCATGGCTTCCTTATATAAGTTGATCTCGCCGCATGACAGAATACTTATACGTTAGTGACGATAGCAAGAAACTTACTTCCATCGCGAACGACGTTAGGTACTCCGATGAAGCTTCCCGCCGGCCCCTGGTCAGTGAAGAGCAGCATCTCATGACGCGAGGTCCCGATACTGAGGAGCAATGATGCCGCATTCCAGTTTGGCTGATGCTCCAAGTACTCGTTCATATCCGACCAGATACGATGAATTATCTATGTAATGAATATTAGTATGTAAACATTATTTGACAAGTTTCATCTGTGTTGCCAGTATACGTTTCATCTTGTGCTGCAGTATGCAAACATTACTAAGCTCTAGTAGTGAATTACTACAGTAACAAAATGAGCTACATTATGTGTAACAACTACTGTGCAACTAATAGAATTGAAAGTCTATTGTACAGATCACTTATATAGACTATTAGAAAACTTTCTTAACCATCATCTTGACGGATGGACGTCCATTGCTGAACAAACCTCTTGTAGCATATAGAGAATATTTAAGAACAAAAAATATCACTCTATATAATATATCTAGAAATATTGAATATTAGTACACTAACGATAAGCTTTCATGTAATCTAATATATTTTTTTTTTTTTATTCGTCTCAGCGACGGGACTAGCGAAATGTTCACGTAATTCTATGTGATGATGAGCAGACCCATAACATCAGTTAAGATAATACATAGTACGATGTAATACTAGTAGCCATGAGACATAGGATGTTGTCTCCTTACCAACAGTAATTTCTCTAGCTACCCTTCAAACCGGAACACAGCAATATTTGCACAGTACTGCTTGGCGGCAGATATAGGCGCTACGATCGTATCTACGTAGATAGTATCAATAGGAGACTACATCTAGTGAAATTATCTGCGTCAGCCTCATGGAGGCACGAGTGAGATCGTGGTGTTAAGTGTGAAGTGTGTCACATCCAAGATCGACCAGGATTACACATTTACACAACATTAAAATTTTCACTGTTTTCTGTAACAAGTGTTATGTAACGATACCACGATTTGTCAGATATGATTAGTGGAAATTATATATTATTAAAAACATTATTCACAGTATAAACATAACTTGGCATTTCAATGCTTTACGAACATATTGCTATAAACGAAACCTAAAGAATAACAGGGGAATGTTTTTATAATAGAAGATATTCATCAGCTCATAAAAGAAACCATTTTAATATAAAAATCGATATAATATTTTCTTTTCCTGTAAAAAAAATTGTAGAAAGGAAGAACATGTTCCTGCTTAACATAATCAGCAATAAACCAGACAGATTATTATAAGCAACATGAAACTAACCTCTTTAGTGGCATTCCTGTAAGTGATATCCAAACACTTCGACCCGAGCTCCATGTTCCACGTGTAGTAAATCCTCCACGGCCTACCCATAACGAGCTCCGGCTCGAAAAAGGGATTCCTAGCGAACGTCTTGCACATCTCAGAGTTCCTCTCGTGATACCGCTTGCAGTTTTCACCTTCGTTCCCATTTAAAGTTCTTACTACACTTAATATTAAGAGCAGAGATGCTACGCTCGTTGTGGCCATGTTTGAAATGATGGCCGGCTTAATCAACAGTCATTTATACGGGCGCCGGGTAAACACGGGCGCGTCGCGCACCATTGATGTTTTGAACCATTGTTTTGAGATCGCACAATACAATATTAGTCAAGCGCATGACGAACGTTCGCGTTAGACCATTTAGAAAATATCAGATGTAAATATTTTACGCGCCCAGTAAATATTATCGATACAAACGCCGCGAGCTGATCGTGCAGCTCAACATTGAAAATATCCACATGTTGTTTTCTATACGACGAAGCGATGAGACGATCAAGACGTTCGTCTGATAGTGATACGCTTGCTCATAACAACGCGGCGCTAGTTAGTGTGATTGTAAGTCTCGTTACCGCAGTAATTTACCTAGCTACAACACCCTTGAAATCGGAATATAGTAATGTTCAACGGCAGAAATAGACGCTACGGTGGTAGCAAATTAGATGGTCTCCAGATATAGAGTGGTAGGTCTCTGTTGCCGGAGCCAGACTACGTAGGTACCATCAAAGCAACTATTTAACAGTAGTGTGTAACCATCACTATATTCCGATTTAAAGGGTGTTGTAACTAGTGTAATTACTGGGGTAATGAGTTTCCTCAATATCTAAGTCTGAGGCGACAAGCGTAATATGTAACATGGTAATTACCGTCGCGTTGTTGTGAGCGGGCGTATCACTTACCATCAGGTGAACTACCCACTAGTCTCGTCGCTTAATTGTATAAAAATCATATGGATGTGTACTTTGTTACCCAAACTTACTGCCGTAATTCGTTTTTAACATAAAACAAAAGTTATTATTTGAAATCTGTTTTTGCTAGTTAAATTACTATGGTAACAAAACAACGTCTCATCTAAAAGAAATATGAAGTACCATAGAGTATATGTATATGTGTCTAGTATAATGAGTGAACACATTTATTATTTTATATTCGACAAACTTGAAGTCATTACCTGATCATCCACTACCTACGAGTTTTCAACTTCTTTGTCAGTTCTACTGGCTGTAGGTCTCTGTTGCCGTATACCTTCTCCTGTTTCCGTCGACAAACTGTGAAATTACTGCAGTAACGTAACAATTTATTTTGTCTTAAAGCGACGAGCACTATGTGGTGCAGTTTATATCACGAGCGTCATGTGATTGTAGCTAGGCGCATGGTAACCATCAGGTGAACATATCGCTTCTCTCGTCGCTTGGTCAAAACGAACAATCTGGATAAACTGGTTGCAGTAGGAAAGACTGACGGTCACAAGGTCCAACACTTACCTGCTGATCAAGGTCCAGTTCTTTTAATACTTAATGTTGTCACTGCCCTAAAACTTGCCGAAGACAGTTTTGTGGAACTGATTGTCAAGACAACTCTCAATAATGGAAAGATCTTCTGTAAGGAAAGACAAGATCTAAAGGTCTTTAAAATTACGTTTTCCTTTGTCTCACTTTTAATTATTAACTTTGGTAATAACAATAAACGCTATAGCACGCTAGTAGCAGTGTTATAAGCTTACAACGGCACTAAACACGCGGTGGGCGTATTCCATTCGGGCCACTGATGCGTATCTTCGGAATAGGTGGAATTGGTGGGTGGAATATTATTACCAGTCGTTATGTTCAGTGACAGAGAGCGAGGCTGGTCGTAATGACTGCGCCGCCCAGTGCCACAGGCAACACTCACCAAAAAAAAAACAACTAAACTATATGTACAAGTTTTTTAGGTTATGTTTCACTACTGGTAGATCTCTGTTGCCGGCGAGCGTCTAGGTAGATACCAGCGCAGTGCCTATTTCTGCCGCCAAACAGTGATGTGCAAACATTACTGTGTTCCGGTTTGTAGGGCGCTGTAGCTAGTGTAATTACTAGAGTAACGATGTTCAATATCTTATGTCTCTCTCAGGCGACGAGCGCAATGTGGTCCAGTGTATAACTAGCGCCACATTTTTACGGATGAGCGTATCACTTACTATCAGGTGAACGTTTCGCTCATTTAGTCGCCTAATTGAAAAAAAAAAAGTTAAATCTTGTTCAATTATAACTAATTGTAAATTGTGACATCAATAATTCAATAGCAAACGTCAATGAGTTGAAACAGTGATAACGTTATTAAATTCTTAGTGGTGGTAGATCTCTGCTCTCGAAGATGTCTGGATAGGTCATACAGGTATCCTCCTGAGGGATCCTCAGCATCTATTACTACCGCAAAAGATTCGCTTTTAAAAAAAAATTAAAATTTAGTTTTAAACCTTGAGAATAGAGACAACACCAAGCCATATGAATGTTCACACATAAATCTTAAAACCAGTGCCTCCTACTGAAGACTAGCATTGGTGGGGCCCGTTCCGAATAATAAATATAAAATGTAGTTTATAAAACCTTAACTCGTACGAGCAATAAAATATACTTTAAGAGTTTTTTCATCTTGACGTTTATAACTAAAACGGTGCCCACTTACAATTTATGCAGCCGCCGCCCGCAGCAGCAAGTGCTTGTAAACAATTTACTCACATCGCGCTGGTTTTAACAAAATCTATCATATTACCTACTAACTATGAACAGTTTTACAAATAACAAACATATATTCATCCCAACATATATAGTAGTATTTTTATATTACACTTCGCACAATATAAATTATCTTTATGTTATGGAAATGATCAAGAAAGACTCGTGCGCACTTTGATCGACTTTGAATATCATGTAGTATAAAAGGAATATCTTTATTATCTAAATTACTTAAATGTATCAAAGATAAAACAACATTTGCAGAGATGAAATAGATGTAATGTATTTACTACTTTTTTGATTATGGTATATGATGACTAAAACCCCACCACAACTGAGGCCACACCGGTGTTGTCTTCACCAAACAATTGTTCCAATGTGGTACAGTATCAATTATCAGCACTTCAAGCTATTACTGTCCAACGTTGATGATATTTTCTTTTATTTCCAAAACTAAAAATCGCCAGAAAAGAAGTCATTGCTGTTGCGATGCAGATTTTCTATACAACGATGGTAAGCAACCAAACTGTTTCCAAAGAACCTTACCAGCAACCAAAATTATACATGGGGCTACGGAATGGAACCGGAGTCCCCCACGTTACAAAACTGCTTATCCAATACGGCACGAAGGCAGTATTCAGTATATTCATGCTATAATATATATATACAATAACTAACCCTCCTTCGGTCAGGTGGACCAAACCGAGGGCTGTCACACACAGCTGGGCGACGCGCTATATCACCCCGACATAAACAAGGGTTGTCACCGTGACATATAGCGACTGCTGTTTTTATTTTTGTACCATAAAATGAATAATTGGTCGAGACTTCACTTGATAGGAAATATTACGAAAACCCATAGCATTAAGGCGCTAGTTAAGACAATATACACTGCACCACATTGTACTCTTGAGATATAGAAGTTAAGTCTCATGAGCCAGAACCAAAAAACATAGATGATCCAGGAAAGAAGTGGTTCTTCTTTTGCGCCGTCAAGCAGCTGTCTACAACTATTACTTCATCAGGGTTTGCAGGACATTAATGTTTTCCATCTCAAGACAAGTGTAATGTTATATATTATCAATAACTTAACTAGGTATTGTTACCAATAGACTTATCACTTACCATTAGGTGACGTTCCAGTCCACTCGTAGCTTCGTTGTGTACAAAATATACAAATTTTACATAATAAATGTAGTCAACCCTACGCGAGGCAACCGCAGTGAAGCGCCATCGATCGAAAGGTCCTCATGCTGAATGGAGGCTCCGAAGGTATTGACGGTGTTAATGATCTGAGAAAACATTTATAACATTTAACGTCCTGTGGTTGCCAAAGTCACTACTCATTTAGATAGACTGAAAGGAGATACTACTACTTCCGGCTTCCTACTTCTTCTATGACTTCTTTTGAAAAACTTAAAAGAAAAATTTACTGGTGGTAGACGTCTGTTGCCGGAGACCGCGTAGGTATCACCGGAGTGCTTATTTCGGCGGCCAAACAGTAGTATTCAAATATTACTGAGTTCCATCTGAAGAGTGATGTAGCTAGTGTAATTACTCGGGTAACGAGGCTCAACACCTTATGTCTCAGGCGACAAGCGCAGTGTGCAGTGTTTAACGTCCTAACTTGCCTAGCGCCACGTTGTTATGGGCAGGCGTATCACTTACCATCGGGTGAACGTCCCGCTTGCCACGTGGCTTAAATGCATAAAAAAAAATCAAAGCAATCAAACAAATAAGGTATTCCACCAAACACAAATTTTTCGAAAATTACTTCATTTTATACTATTGTTCATTAAAATTTCATAATAATAGCTTTTCCTATATAACCATTATCCAGTTAAAAGTTTCGTCAACCTTACCTGCTCGTGGTGCACCCTGCTAATCAACAAACGAGGCTCTGACTCCCACCAACCCGCATTGGGCCAGCGCGGTGAGAAATGCCCAAATCCCTCCATATGAATGCTTACTTGATCGACGTGGGAATTTTCGGGGTAGGCCTATGTCCAGCTGTGGACTTCTATAGATTGATGACTATGATGGATACATTATTGTTTGTATTATAAATTTTATTATGAATTATGTGAATGATGCAAAGAACAAGATGAATACAGAGGAAATATAAAATTTTAATAAAATGGGTTAGTCTACCAACTTTGCGTTCAAAGGTAAGTAAATCAATTTCAAATATAACTTGGCCGGAAGATGTTTATACCACCGCAGCTCACATTCCTGCCACCAAACAGTAGTATACAAATAAACTGTCTACTGGTCTGAAGGGTTTGTAACCAGTAAAATTACTGGAGCAACGAGATTTAACATTTATCTTAAAACGAGCAATGCGTATCATTCGAACCCCATATTAAAGGCTGGCGTATAAGTACTATCAGAAAACGCCCAGCACGATCAGATCGCTTGGTAAAATAAAAAAAAATACAGTTTATATGTGAAATTCAATTCTGTGTAAATAAAAAAAAATCGAGTTTTCCAAACAACAAAGCTTTTTCATAGAACATTCGGGAATGGGAACAAAGGCGAGTCACAGAGCCGCGTGGCGTGGCCGAAATTGAATAAGTTTGTCGTGTATACACTATGACGTCACTTATCACTTATACCGACAACTTTGATTGGAATATAAAAATATATTTCAAATGTTGTTTACTTGTGAGTGAAATCGTTTTATAGGCCATTTAACTATTTATTTGATTTTACATAATAAATACTAAGTAAACTTTTTAATAACTACCCGCTGTTCCTCGCCCGCTTTGTCTTTGAAATTTGTCTGAAATATTCCTTAAGAGCATCAGCAACTGCAAATGACTTTCTATAGCAACCGTTACCATAGCTCCCGCATAATTAATACGAAATAAAAATGTTAATAAAAGTTTATTAGGAATACAATAATGAAGGATCTATGAAATTTAAAAAATAAATATTCAATAACCATTTACAAATAATTCAGCGTCTAACACAGGAAACCCATTTTCATTATATATATTATCCTTACATATGATATTAGCGTTTTGTCGCACTGACCACTTTGATCTGAAATATCTACTCTTTGATTAAGAATTCCAAATTCAAATTTATAAATTCATTGAACTGCTACATTTGAGTTTTGAAAACAGTCATTCATTTGTTTTTTCCTCATTATTTTTTTCTTTGGCGTCGCTTCTTACCGCACAATGGAAAACATGAAATATCGGTATATTTACGAGAATGAGTTCTACCGTGGCACCAGTGCCGCAGAAACAGCTCGAAGAATTAATGATGTGTACGGCGCTGGTGTCGCAAAAGAAAGCACGGTACGTTTTTGGTTTCAGCGTTTTCGTTCTGAAAATTTCTACCTTCAGAACCAACCCCGTGGACGGCTGGAGACCAAAGTGGAAAATGAAGAATTAAAGGCTATAGTGGAAGCGGATCCATCACAAAGCACTTCAGAGATAGCTGCAGCCTTCCGGGTAAGTGACAAAATTATATTAATCCACTTGGAGTAAATCGATAAATTAAAAAAAAATTGAACGATGGGTACTTCATGAATTGAGCGAATGGAACTTGCAAACACGCGTCGACTGCTGTGTTACTTTACTCAACCGACACAATATTGAAGGGGTTTTAAATCTAGTCATTACTTGAGATGAAAAGTGGATACTGTACGATAATCGGAAGCGCTCGTCGTAATGGCTAAAACACTGGAGGCCCAACCAAATCCTGCCCTAAACGAAAATTGACTCATAAAAAGTTACTTGTGACTGTTTGGTGGACTAGCGCCGGTGTCGTTCACTACAGCTTTCTAAAATCTGGCCAAACGATTACGTCATTATCTTTTGTCAGCAACTCCAAACCACGAAGGAAGAACTAGCTGCTAAACAACCGAGATTGGTCAATCGCTCTAGGCCACTGCTGCTTCACGACAACCCAAGACCACACACTGCACAACAAACAACCACTCAGTTAGATGAGCTACAATTGGAATGTCTGCGACATCCGCCGTACTCCCGGGACCTTGCCCCAACAGATTACCATTTTTTCCGGAATTTGGACAAATTCTTACAAGGAAAAAATTCAATTCCAATGCGGCAGTCCAAACCGCCTTCATAGAGTTTATTGATTCTCGCCCCCATGGTTTTTTAGTAAAGGGATCAATGAACTACCTATAAGATGGCAAAAGTGCATAGATAACAACGGTGCATACTTTGATTATTTAAATATATTTTACAAAAAAAATTGACTTTATATTCCTTCCGTACAAAACGCCAATTTCATATGTAAGAACCTTATATATAGATCGGTCTCGGGAAGCGACTAAATGCGGACATCACGAGACCGACCGACGTTGAGATCTTGTGAGAGGCCTATATCCAGCAGTGAACCTCGATCAGATGCTGATATAAATAGATAGATTTATATGGAAGCTACTTAAGAGACGAACATTTTTAACAATTAATTTTTACAGTATAATAACATAGTAAAATAGATATACTCACCGAGTATATGTAATATAATGAAAGATATAAGAAAACTATTAAAGATCTCTACGTATTGATGTTAATGAGTCCGTTGCTTATTATCGACTTCAATAAAGCCAGAACTTTTTCAGTATTCTATTTATCATCACATTTTAGTCAATTAAAGTTTATACTGTATCTGTATTCTTGAGTTTATTATTATAATACCAACAAATTGTTCTAAAAGTTTAGTTATGATTAATAATAAAACAGCCTCACCTTTTAATCCAAGGTTAAAGTCTAGATATTTAACAAAGCAGTTTAAATTAAAGGCTAGATATTTAAAAAAGCTTTATATTTATACCAATCCGCATTAGGCCAGCTTGATGGGAAATGGGCCAAATAAACCTCTACAATCCAATACGTGGCCTCATACTATCGGCCTTATAAAAAGGCTGAATGTCACCCAAAGGGCAAGAGAGAAGGCTATGCTAGGAGTTTCTCTGCGTGATCGAATCAGAAATGTGGAGATCCGCCAAAGAACTAAGGTCACCGACATATTGCCCAAAAGATTGCTAAACTTATGTGGCAGTGAGCAGGGCACATTGCTCGAAGGACCGACGGCCGATGGCGCAGTAAGGTCCTCGAGTGGCGCCCGCGTACTGGTAGACGTAGCGTTGGGAGGCCTCCCACAAGATGGACCAACGATCAGATGAGAATCGCGGGAACCCACTGGATGCGAGAACGCGGGATAATCGACGTGGAGATACTTGTGAGAGGCCCATGTCCAGTGGACTTCTATCGGCTGATGATGATGATGATGATGACATTAATTCTAAATGACGAAACTATCACAATGTTTTAATATAAATGTCCAGCGGTTACACTGCTTGCAAAATGAACTCCGTATATTTATGTGAAAAGTTCGGATATCCGACTTGAAACAATCATCATATAATCCGCCAGCAATGGTGCTCGCATTGCAGTGATACCCACTTTCGCCCCGACTTTTACTCTCACTACGGCGTATAAGTTAGGAAAACATTTTCGCCTACGTAGTTCCGTACCCTCCTATAATCCTCTACCTGCTGAGATATACCGTACTTACCCCGCGCAGCCACTATCATCCATACCTACCGAATACTCTCCACCTCGCAATGTATCAACCTTTGATAAGGAAGAAGTTAATTTCGACTGTGTCGTGAAATAATTAGGGTCTAATTTTCTTTGAAGTCTAGTTTTACTTGTTACATTCAATGGAAAGCGCTCGTCTCCCCACCAAGCGTCTCTCGCGCCCTGCCTCATGCATTTAAATTGCTTCATTACGGAACTAGACGAGGAGGTTCAGGGCTGTCTTCGGGGAAAACTGTGTGATTTGAGATCGACGTGAAACTTTCTCTTAAATCACCATATACCAACGCACCTGGGTGCGGTAAAGTATTTTTAACAAGATCTAAAACAAATATTATAAAAAAACATTTTTACATAATTAATATTTCATTAACGAATATATTGAATATACGTTTATCTTTTATAACGTTAACGTAATATTATATTTGATATACTGTGTAAATATCCTAAACAGCACACACGTTATTGTGGGCAGATCTCCTTTCTTACCAAGTTAACGAACTCTGCGTTGTATTATATAATATACAAGTATCATTATCGTCATCATCATCATCATCATCAGCCGATAGACGTCCACTGCTGGACATAGGCCTCCCCCAAAAATCTCCACATACAGTCTGCAAGGCCTCCGGTAGTGCTCGGCACTAGGGGCTGTTGTATATAGGGGTTCATATGGAGGGATTTGATCCATTTCCACCTTAGCCCAATGCGAGTTGTTGGAAGCCAGAGCCTCCTCTGTTGACTAGCAGGGTGCACCCCGAACACACATGTAATTATAAACATTTTTAAGTATACACATGATGATACATATTATCATGAAATAAAATATATATGGACATTGGTCTTTTTTTTTTTTTTTGTTTCGGGGGAAAATCTTCGAAAGATACCCTGCTTCTGGGGGGAAATCAGGGTTATGTGAGATTTTTACTCACTAAAACCCCCTCGGTGCTCTGCATCAGTGCATTCGGAGAGGCTCCGGGATCTCGTATAGAACGCACCGGTGCCCCTCTACACTTTGTGTTAACACATCTCTGAGGAGAGGCTTAACCCTCCTAGGCTGTCCCACACAGATTCGCATGTTGAGCGATAAGGGCCCCCTCCCTCAAGGCCTGCGAAACTCCCAGGCCCTTTTAGTCGCCTTCTACGACAGGCAGGGCTTACCTTAGTCCTATTCTCACTAGCCCGAGACTACAGGGCTGATGGACATTGGTCTAACACTTGATCTAAAGTATCAACCAGATCCAACAAGATCCAAGAAGCTTACCATCCTCTAATACTCTAGTTCATATGGCGGTAGATTCACAATATGACTATGGTAACTATAAGGCCGGTTCGAAAAAATTCTACCACCAACTAAACATGATGTCGCACTAGACTTGAACCAGGAACCTCCGTTTTACTAATCAAGCGGTTAATTACTGCGTCATGGCGTCAATTAAAATGTGGTTCATCTATATATAACCTTGTTAGTTTTTAATGTAATAATTATTTTTTTGATGTGGTAACAACCCTATAACGGGATGAGAGGGCGCCCGCACTCCTATCTGCACGCCGATCATTAGTCCCCGGGAGTGGCCAGACACAACATTTTGCATGCCGGTAGCACTGTGTTCCGCTCGCTAAGTAACTTATCTAACGAATTTACCCGCCATCATCAGTTTTCAATGCAATTATTTTATAACTGCATATAATTACGCTATTTAACACTTCGTAATAATTATAAAACTCATATAGCGGACAGCACCACTGTGAGTAAACTATCTCCTCGTTTAGTGAAGAACAAGGGAGAGCAATTCATCAGAAGATAAACTAGTTATTTTGTGTTTTTACAACGAATTACATGAAATACGTCTTCAGAAAAATAATGTGTTTTTACCCCAGCATGATTACCCTCTCTTCAAAACAAATCATTTATATTTATTTTTGTATTAACACACATCGGGTACATAATGTTAGGTAGGAGAAATCTACTACTTACAGGCCGACTTCTGTCCACGAGCTCAGTATCAGTACAGCTGTAAAAGTCAAAATGACTACAACGCTTACTTGATCAGAGAATAGACTGCTGAGATCTACCACCACCAAGAACAAAAAAAATTATCTTTCTTATAGTAATGTAAAGGTTCATTGCTATTTAACGCAACCACATTTATTACTTTTTTTATCTTAACAAAACTTATTACCAAATCATGAAAGCAGTAGTAGTATCGTATTATACTACAGGATTCGCATTAAATTTGTATTTACTTCATTACCTGTAGTTATATTTAACTGTAAACGGAAGTCCACAGTTCACAAAAATAAAGCTAATAAATTAACTTTCGAATTCCATCTTATTAAGGTGATAACATAAGAGGACTTGGTCATACCTTAAAGAGTTTTATATGTTTACAATATATTCCTCTCTTCGCGAGAAAACTGACATGTTCAATGAACAACAGGTTTCGCAGACATGTTACTTCTACCATCCCATACCTAGTTAGTGATGGGTAAATGGTATTAATGCACTCCTCCTGAGAAATGACACCAAACCCTTTTAATGAAAACAATAACAGCGCTATTCATTAATATATAATATATACTTCTGAAACATAAATCGTGAAAGACGCCATCTTTTTTTATAATTCCGCGAAACGAGTGGTACGTCCTGGTGGTAATTGTATCATAAAATTGGCCATAATGTGGGGTTAGTTAGAATGATATACACAGCACCACGTTGCGCTCGTCGCCTTGAGACAAAAGATGTTGTCTCGTTACCCCAGTAATTAAACTAGCTATAACGCCTTTCTAACCGGAACACAGTAATGGTCGCACAGTACTGTTTGGCGGCAAGAACAGACGCTGCAGTGATACCTATTTCGACGGTCTCCGACAACAGAGACCTACCACCAGTAAAGAGATTCACCACCACATGGCGACTACAAGGTCGTACGGATACGTCCCAGGGGAGTTCTCAACAAACCAATACGATTAAGAATTGTGCAGAAATGTAGAGATACCACTAATAATAGAAACTATTTACTCACACGCAGATGTACAAAATCCGCCGACTATTTGTCCATTTCCGGTCGTTTGAGAATTTAAAAAAAAAAACTCCGCTATCAATATCGCCACTCACGGACGCCGGTGTCACATTACGCCGCGCTTTGTGAGCAGCCTAGTCCTGTTTACAAACAAAATAACTGCTTGTCATAATCTGTTTTCGATCGCGCCTCTCCTATTTTCGCTCTGGCAACTTCGGGTGTTTTTTTTTCGACGGCTCCGGCAAAGGTATGGATTTCAACGCCTCGTTGTTGCTTTATCTGTGCATTGAATAAAAGGTGTTTCTAAAGAAAGGGAAGGTAAGCCGTACATAAGATTATCTCTGAATAATTTGCGCGTTTGTGTGGTCCTTTCGTATATTGACGGTTGACAGTTTTGAGGGCTTCAGGATCCCTTTTGGGAAGTTTTACTTTTAATTCAGATTTTCTTAGAACACTGCTTGAAACTACATTTCTTTATAATTCAATAGGAAAGTGTAGACTAAAGATTTTAGTTTCTTTTTTTATTATAAATATTCTGCAAACGAACTGATAGAATTTTATTTGTTTGTTGTTCATCATTATCATCATCAGCCGATAGACGTCCACTGCCGGACAAAGGTCTCTACATACAGTCGACATGGCCTTCGGTACCGCCGGGCACTAAGGGCTGTCGTTTGTAGGTGTTCATATGGGGGATTCGGGCCATTTCCCACCATGCTGGCCGAATGCGGGTTGGTGGAAGCCAGAACCTCGGTTGTTGCCTTGGGCCCCGTGAGTTGTGCGAGATCCCTTATACCCCAGTTCATTGTTACTGTGTACTAATGTCGAAACGAACGAAAGCGACTTCTTTTAAACTAATACCACCAGTACTGTCAAAATTTAAATTTTTTCACATATATATTGCACCTAGCTATATATAACATTATAATAACTTTTACTGGTGGTAGGTCTCTGTTGCCGGAGACCCGTCTAAGTAGCTACCACCACAGCGCCTAATTCTGCGCGAACGTACTGAGTGAACGTTAGTGTTCCAGTTTAAAGGCGGTGTCATGTATTTGTCAGACGAGGAGCGTAATATGGTGCAGTATATTATTATCGTCCTAACTAGCGCAGAGTTGTTATGGGCGGGCGTAGCACTTACCATCAGGTGAACGTCCCGCATTTGTATAAAAAAAAGACCATAGAATTTGTGAAATTTTAAAAATATGTAATCGAGTCTTACTTCCGGAAAGCTTAATATTGAACTAAATTATTATATTAGAACTGACTATGGGTAATCATGATAGTTAGTGAAAATATTTAATAAATATACCTAAGATTAATATTAACTTTAACTACGTACAAGAAATAACACACAGTTAATTTAATAATAAATTTAAGAAAATTTCACACAAAGCGTTAAGAATGAAACCGACTTAGGTGCACACCAAAAATAAACAATACATCGTCTACAAGTTTTTTTTTTTTATTCTGCAATTACGTTACAATGCAAAACCTCAAGCGTCAAATGCCCAACTCGATGCCAACAATAACTTTTACTTTTAAAAGTTCAAAATCACCCTTTTGCTGTTTACGGATACAGGGGAAAATTGCTTAATTTTTTATTATAAACAAGAACAGTGAATTTGCGTTTCAGACAAACATGGTTATTCCTGTCACAATTGAAGTATGAGTTTATATTGTGAGGAGCGGAAGGACCAAAGTAGCGCGGTGTTCAGTGAGCTGATGCTGCTGGTGGTTGTGAAGCGGCGTGCAAGCGGCGAAGCGTGAACGCTTGCGCGGGGCACGAGGGTCCGTCGGTTTATTTTTTTCTTAATCCTGGTTAGGATTAGGTTAAAGCCCTTTTGATTGGCAGCCGACGTCAGCCGCACGTCTGGCGAGATTTTAGATGTGCAGCGCCGCGTCCTGCCCGGATTTTAGCAACGTTTATATTCTTCAAGTTTTAGTCCTTTAACAAAAATCCTTTTTAACTCTCCGCGTTACTAAAACACCTTTGTGATTCGCCGAATTTATGTGCAGTTCTATTTTTTTCCACAAAAGTATATTTCAGGTGGTACAATTTGGTTGAACTCTCTGTTTTAATTTATTTTTTCATTCTACGAAGCGATAAGACAAGTCAGACGCTCATCTGGTGGTAAGTGATACTTCTGCACATAACATATTAGTTAGAATCGCACACACTGCACCACATTGTACTCGTCGCCTTAAGATATAAGATGTTGTCTCGTTACCCTAGTAATTTCACTGGCTACAACGCTCTTCAAACCAACGAAATAGTTCCTTTCTTCTGGCAGTGAAGAGGCGCTGAAGCGAGGATCTGGCCACCTGGTAATGAAAGCAAACCCTAAAACAAAACCATTATGAAATCAGTTATAATTAAACAGAATCACAAAGAATTTAAACAGTAAAAAGCTGTTTATTTCTTTATATATAAGTTTTTTTTTATTTTTGTGAGATGTGGATACTCCTCTCACTCAGAAGAGAATTCTATCAGAAAACTATGGTAAACTTAGGTTAAGATAACTGTTTAATGTTTTAAGTTTCTTTTGCGATACTTTTTAGGTGGTTGTCGAAAAAAAAAGTTGTAATGTCACTTTAAAGCTAATGTCATGTGTCCCGACATGTGACGACCTTCGGCGGGTGTTAGCGGCGACGCTCCCACGGCTACCCGTGTTGCTGACACGCCTGTGATGGGGATTACGATACCCATGCACCAGGGTTACGTCTCTACAAGCAATCATACACATACATACATACGCAATCAATCATCTGATGAATTTTGTTCATTAGTAGCAAATTAAAGTCTTAAAACAACCACATGAACTAGTGATAGGTCCAACTTAGGCACTAACGAAGCTGATACTGCCAACAAACAGTACTATGCAAACTATACGGTGTTCCGGCTTGAAAGGTGTTGCATCTAATAAAATTACTGCAGTAACTAAACTTTAACGTTTTCCTATTCTCTTAACGCCATACCGTTATGAGCCGGCGTATCACTTGCCGTATGTATTAGATGAAAATCTCGCTTGTTTCATCAGTTCACCAAATAAAAAATACCTCCTTTTCAAAAAAAAATTAATGAATAAAATATCTGATTCACTTAAAATCATTGATTCAGTTTTTTGTCACCGGCAATCTTTCAAAAGAAAATTAATCAGAATCAACGCTGCCGTCTAGATCCAGACAAGTACTAACTACGACTGATTACACTCGTCTTTTAATAAACATTAAAAAAAACAACTGTAATATTGAATACATAAATTTTTAAATATTATAATATAACAAATTAGTTACTAAACTCATGTTTTTTTAATAAAGAATAGTCCAATCCTTCGAAATATCACAATAGTATACTCAATGCATACTTCAAAAAGATGTACATACAAAGAAATTTATTTTTAAGAGATACTAAAAACTATATGTGCAAGAGTATTCAAATTATGATGTTATCGACCATAAAAATGTGGTGTTAAGTTTGTTTGAAATAATACTGTCCCAACATTAAGATACGAAGGAATCCCGCCTACTATTTGAGAAGCATGAGGAAAACACAATAATGTTTACACTGGTACTTACAACCGGAAATATGCACTGCCTTTGTACGACATGCAATCTCCAGCTTCTTCGCTATAAAAAATCTTTTACGCCGTAGATGTTAATAATTCCTTTAAACAATTTAAAATTTAAAGGCACATGGTAGGCAACTATCAAGTGAGCTGTGTACTGAAACATTCCAACAGCATCCCTTTGCTACGAAAGGATAAATTTTTAATTATATAGTTTTATGTACACTCTTAAAATTTTACGATAATTGTGCAGACGCTTCAGACCATCAGCTGAAGGCTTAGGAAACGATACAGTAATGAACCACTATTATAAAGATTACGTACATGAAATTAGTTTTGAAATTTGATGAACAAAATTCAGTTTATGCTTGTTTTAATAGCTCAAAAGCTTTATTATAATTACAATCTATAAAATGTTTAAAGCAAACCATTTGCTTTTTTTGTTAATAAGACTAGTAGTTTATTAGACTTAAATAGTTCATAATATTGTATAAGGACTACTAGAGATATTTACTGTCTTCTATCCTTAAGCGGCGAACACTGTGTTGTTGTGTATAACATTCTAACTAGTACCACATTGTTATAGATGTATCATCTACCACCACATGAACGTCGTATCATTATCATCATCAGCCGATAGACATCCACTGCTGGACATAGGCCACCCCCAAAGATCTCCACATCGATCGTTCCCGCGTCGTATATAAAAGTGATATTTTAAGAAAAAGTTATCATCCAAAAATTTACATACATCTTTTTTTTATCAAATCAAGACCCGGTGTATATATCCTACGACATGCAAAATGCATTTAATATAACAGAAAGAATTTGCCAGCCCTGACCATCACGTCAGTATCACCCGACAGTGACAATTCATTCAGACTACCTGCGCGCGCGCCTAATCCGTATCACACCAGAAACTGGGCATAGATTAAACATGAACTGTAAATCCAGCACTAAAGATCATATTATTAAAATAAAGAAAAGAAAAATCATGTTTTTTTTATTCAAACAAACGATGAGACGAGTGAAACGTTCACCTTATGTTAAGTGATACGCTTGCCTATGATGACAAATGGTGCTAGTTAGGATAGTAAACACAGAAGCACATTGTGCTTGTCGCCCTGAGACGCAAGATGCTAACTCCCGTTATCCCAGTAATTTCACTAGAAACAAGGCCCATCAGACAAGACTTGACCAGTCAGACCAACTTTTACTCGGCTATAACATCACTGCTTCCGTGAGTTCCAGCGTTTGGATATCCCGGCCGCTGCACTCCCGAGTCCTCCCCTGTACGCCGTCTACATACAAGTACATCGCGCGGCGCCGTATATAGTGAGTGAGAGTGTAACATTTTTAATTCTTATATTTTAATTAAAATCAAAATACAAATTATTTCATATACATATATAATACACAACTATACATGTATACTATAAATACTTTTTACTCTATATCGTCAGAAATATAAAAAAGTGATAGTAAGAAGAACAAACTGTTAGCGGTGTTGCCAACATAACGCAGTTCTATCAAAACTCAAATAACTAAATTTAAATATTTATTTATTTCTAATTTTCCCTGAAATTATTATTCAGGGCTTTACCTTATCCTATTATTTACAATATTTACTTACAAAATATTCACTACTAATTTACATAATTTTTTCCTAATTATAATTTTTTTTTTACATTATCTATACTTATGCTATCTAACAATCTAATATACATAAAAATACACAATATTATTGTGTAGATATGGATAAAGTAATATTTATTTGTCCTTATTTATATTGTTTACTATTTTACATATTTTTATACAGTATTTTATGAACTTACTTCTAATTTATTTTTTATCATCTCGGGTAGATTGGCTGTATCTATTCTTAAGCCTGTCTCCTGCTCAAAGTCATACCTTAGGCATCTATGTATAGGACACTCCGTCAGCAAATGAGGAACCGTTTCCACGGCGTCATCACATTTGCACGACGGGGAGTTAAATATTACTTAAAACAACTGCGAGGCAGACTCCTCAGCGCGCTCCGCAAATAAGTCTTAGTTTATATATTTGGCAGACCAAAACTCTGTGGATGCACATTATGTGCAGGCGGTGAAGATGTATACCGACGGCAGTAAGCTGGCGACAAACATTAGAACCTCCCTTTCTATATGGAAAGGCAAGGCCGAGATCCAAAACCGGAAGCTATATCTATGCGGCGGAACTCCTGCCGAGATGTGAGGCAACCAAAATGGTTCTTAAAGGGACTGAAGCGAGCTATGTAGTGTACAGTGACTCTAAAGCCGCGCTAAATACTGTTACGAATCATGGCGCGCTCCATCCTCGGTTTCTCCCATCAGCGGTTTCTCCCAATATTTGAACCGTTCCAAGTGTCGGGAGATCCCGTCGAGCAAATGTGATGAAGCCACGGAGATAACGGTTCCTCATTTGCTGACGAAGTGTACTTACTGTACATGGAGGCTTGAGGTACAATTTTGAGCTAGAGACAAGTTTATGAATAGATACAGCGAGGCTACCCAAGATAATAAAAAATAGATTAATTAGAAGAAACTTCATAAATTATTGCTTAAAAAAAGATAGATAACAATAGAAATAAGGATAAGTAAATATTACTTTATATATATGGACACAATAATATTCTGTGAATTTCTGTGAATATTAGATAAATACTTAGCATAAGTATAGACATAATGTAAAAAATATAAATAACGTAAATAGTCTAAATTTGTGGTAAATATGTTGTAAATAAACGTTGTAAACAATGGGATATGGTACAGCCCTGAATAATAATATCAAGAAAAAATTGGAAATAAATAAAAAAAACATCTTACACAAACCAACTCTTACACAAGCCAACTCTCACCTCTTACACACAACTTAACTCTTAACTTTAACACACAAGCCCACTCTTAGCTCTTGAACCCAAGCCAACTCTCAACTCTTATTTACAACAATTTAGTGGACTAAATAGATAGTCCTTCCCGACTAAAATCAGATATGTGTTTGTAACTAAAATGGAAACTACTGAGCTTCGCAATACTTTAGGTTGGTAACACACTACACCATTATTCTTTAATCGTCAGTCAATCTTTTGATGACTGTCAATGTACGGCTTATAGAATGACTATTCAGTAACTTAAGTAATAAAAAATTAAATAAAATAATATTATTACACATTATTATATTTTTCATTGCTATAAATGGTTAACTATCGATTACCACTAAGTAAAACAGTAAGTATTCTAAAATACTTATGAAAACAGTGAGACGTGAACAAGACTACTCAATCGAATTGATAGTATAACAAAAACATTAAAACTTGAATCAATAGTTAATAACTTACTTTTTCCTATGGGACTTTAATGGCAGACGGAAACTGTATAAATATTTTCAATATTTTACATATGTCCGCGTCTACGCAGACATGTTCTTTGCTATATAACAACTCTCATGACAGCTCGAAGCATTTAATTGCACATATCGATATTTAGTCAACTTTAATCAATTATAAAAATGTCAGGATTTTTATAATCGATTAAAGTCTATTGATTTAAAATTTATATTTCTTTTTATTATCTGTATTACATTATTCGCGCTTTATAATTTTAAAAATACGACACAAATTGTTTAATATTTAAAATATTTTCGTAAAGTGTGTACTTAAATATATATGATAAATGAATATTTAAACATATATGTTTACTTACAACAAATAAGTTTTATAAACCAATTATTTAATTGAATTATTGTTACAAAAACGGAAAATACAAATTATTATGTAGACATCCCTAGTTTGCGAACAAAGAGGTTCATCTCCTTGTTCTTCTAGAAAAGCAAATGAGTAGAACAACTTGCCGTGTTGGTGTTCCCGTACAAAAACGACGTGGGTGTCTTTGAAAAGAGTATATAGATTGTTACTAGGTTAGTGAGCTTTACCACCGCAGATCATCATCATTTAACGTCAGGTGGAATCGTAGTCAAACGCTGACCTTATCGATTAAAAAAAAACCAATGCGATTACATACTTAAAGAGTGAACAATTTTATTCACATCGTACATAAAAATAGAAATACGTTAGCGTCATTTGGTGGCGATTGATAACATTATTTTAAATGAATAATTAAAAATAATTAAAATAAAAAATTAAATAAATTCATAGAGATTTTTATCTCTATGAAATAAATCATCAATGTCATTATAAGCGGTGACAATCAAAGTGAAATCATAGTGATCTCTTAATATCTAAAGTAAATTCACAACAAGTGTTACAGTCGAAAAAGGTGATAATAATTTCATACGTCTGTTTTTTTTAAAATTCATTTAAATTGACGTCGTTGAGATGAGTAATTGATACAAAGTTGATTTATGAGATAAACTGGCGTCAGCATACAACCGGAAGCACACACAATGGCACATCAGGTGACATTAGTTTCCAGATTTAACATCCACGAACAAATCACGAAGCTACCCAAGGCTTAGCGCAAGATTATCACGCACTCGCTTAAATATCGCCGCCGTTTATTTGTGATACATTAAATATGTGGTAGTGAGAGGTTGAATATTGGTAATTTTTATCATATCCGCCTTGTAAATTACCATCACCGCACCACGTAACCTGTACCCAGTGCTATACATCACCATCAACGTCTTTTAAACTGAAACACAATAACATCTCAATACCGGTTGATATCAGAAATAAGAGGAATAGTAAAAATTTTACTAAATTTAAAATATCCCTTATTTCAACATATTGATACCAACAGCTGAACATGGGGCTTCCGTAAAGAAGGAATTTGACATGCGGATTTACGAGCACATTATGTTGGTAAAATCCACAGAGAAAGCTACCCATAATCTCAAAATCTTTCGTCTTCTCCACGTGCCCTTGTGTTGCAGTGTGAAAGCCTTAACCGTCTTTTACATAGGAAAAAATCACATCGCAGCGTCTAGTCAGTATAGTGCGTGGCAGAGATCTAAATCTGAAAGGGACGAAACGGCTTACGTTACGGACTCCTTCGCCATATAATCGCTTTTTTGTATTTAAATTCTGGCGATTTGAATACAATGCCGCTACTGTGATCGAGCCCGCAACTATATGGGATGGGCGAGATAACCCATTCATTTACGCATCAAGGAAACTTGTTCTTTACTTCGCTACATCAAAACTTATTATTGTATACGGCTCACTTAGTACATATGTCTAATTTAACAGTTAAAGACTTTCACTTACTTTTCACACCGCTTCAGACGTTGATTGTTTGCTTTAAGTCAATTGAAAACAACATTGTTTACGAAATATGATCTTGAATGCTAGAGCTCAATCTTCACATCCTCATTCTGGAAATAAATATAATATGGTATTGATGAGAATTCAAACATTAAACACATTCCGGTGAAGGAAAACATCGTCGTGAAACCATTATGATCGAAGTAAAACAAAGGTTGTGGGATATGTGATATCCACTAACCCATTCACTTTTTGTGAGAGAAAGCTTCAAGTTCCAGAAGTGAGAATACTAAGCTGAAAAAATATATATATTTTTTATTCAATTAAGCGATGAGACGAGCCGGATGTTCACCGGATGAGACGCAATACGCTCGCCCATGACAACGTGGCGCTAGTTAGAATGATATGTACTGCACCGCATTACACTGGTTGCCTAAGACAAGATGTTGAATCTCGTTACCCCTTTTACTGGAACACAGTAATATTTACACACTAGTCTAGCGGTAGACCTACCTATACGGTTTCCGACAATAGAGACCCTAAAGAGAGAGACACTAACTTAATACTGCTTAATTACATATTACATTATATGTAATCTTCAACTACGCGATGCAACCGTTCTATCTTAGGTGACAAAGCCATACAAAAACTTTTTGGTAATATTAACATAATCGCTCATCTATGGCCGCAAATAATACATGTCATTCACCATATTCCCAAAAATAAAAAACTTAATAGCACAAAACCATAGAGATCGGCTTACATTCGACCTCACACGTCCCGGGGGCAGTTTCCAGAAAACCGCGGGGTTCTTAAAAAAAATGAACATTTGAATACAGTAGCCCAGGTGCTCCAACAGTTCGTTGTTTTTTTAAAAAAAAAACTGAAGGTGTCACAGATCTTTATCAAGCGGACGGATTTAACGATGTCATAAGGAGCAGTCAACTCGTGGTTTATTTTTTTTTTTAAATTTTTTCATTCGTGTTATTTTCCCGTCGAGCCCGTCGCGTCGATTTAAATAAATCCTTTTAGTTTTGATCCACTGATCCGTGTGACTGTTGACTACATTAGTGTGTGTAATGTTGTGCAATATTAAAATTGTGTTTGTGTGCGTTACGTGGTATTTTAATGCACGAATCGTTTTTAATTTATAAATTTCATCGGCATTACTATCAGTAATTAAGCAACTTTGCTATTCCATTGTCAACCATGTACGCCTACTTACATACTAAACTTACAAAATCTATTTTTTTTACAATTAAACATTACGACGAGCGGGACGTTCAGCTGATGACACTATACCATATTGTGCTCGTCGTCTAAGACATAACATGTATCTGCTTACCGCTGCAATTACACCAGTTACAACCCCATGCCGGAACACAATTATGTTTGCACAGTACTGTGGCGGTAGAAAGGTTTCTATCAAGACAACGTAAATTTGAAACCAATCTTCATTACCCTTATCCAAATAACGTTTATAATATTTGCATATTGATAAATATTACTTAAAAAACGAAAACGTAACTTACTACGCTCAAATAAAACCTCAATAAATCAATACGGTTACAAGTTATAAATGATTTGTTAGTTGTAAATGATTTATGGTTAATTTAAAAAGGCCGACAAGTCCGCGAGCCGCTCCGAGCATTTGTCAATGCAAACAAGCAATTAAACATTCGTGTTGTGTGAACGAGCCCTTACAAGTGTCACTTAACAAAGCAGCCATTTAATTCGAAGCCCCGGTGCCGGGTGACAAATTGTACGATCAGCGGGGTAAAAATGCTCAGCGGCCATTTTAAACTAATATTAAAAAAGAAGCAACCCCTAAATTTTATTCCCTTCGCAAAGCCTTTCAAATCTGGTTGTTATCTATTATTTCTTTGTTTATATCATAAACAGTAGAATTTCTTTGTCTATTTGTTACTTATGAAATTTTTCATGCATACATACATATATATCACGCCTGGTTTCCAGTGGGGTAGGCAGAGACCATCTCTCTCCACTTGCTGCGATCCTGGCACACCTCTCTCGCTTCCTCCACTTTCATGAGCGTCTTCATGCATGCTTGTCGGTTACGAGTACTCTTGACCCAGTCTTTCTTTAAGACATCTTCGATTTGATCGAAATATGTCCCCCTAGGTCGACCTGCACCGATTTTTCCATTCTTACCTTGTATATTTCTTTCGTTCATTTTCTTCCATCCATTCTTTCAACATGGCCGAACCATCTAAGCATCCCTTTCTCTATCTTTGTCACTACATCTTCAACTACGCCGCACCGTTCTCTTATGACACTGTTTCTCACTTTCTCCATCAGCTCACTCCAGTTATACTTCTCAAGCTTCTCATGAAGCCTGAAATTTTTTCTTTTAGTTGCTTGTATAAAAATTTAATTAAAATACAATCTCTAGTATGAAGGAAGGAGAAAGCACTTGTTTGTGGCATTTAATGAATTTTCATCGAATTTTAAAAATCGTTTAATGTCAGAAAATACAAGCAACAATATTTTGAATCCAATAATCTTTGAATTATTATTCTCATAAAAGGTATAATTAATAGGAATAAAAAAAAAACAAAAATTTTTGTCCTGAAATTTGTTGCTTTTGTTTTGATGCACGGATATACAATTAATATGTAAATAGACCATAGACATTATTCATCGCGACCATTCCGACGAATAATAACCGGGCGGGAGGCGCGCGGGATGGACAGGGTGGATGAAGAGGAGAGGCGGCAGGGTAATCTCGGCAAATCTAATCGTACATCATCCGCATCGCATCTGTGTCGCCATCAAACGAACGTTTATAAAGTCGACCCGCTGTCGGACAACAGAGCAGTTGGTGCCCTCGGGTTTGCGACCCTTGCCTGCTACTAAATAACATACGTATCGATACTGCAATAGTTTTAAATAACGCAGAATTATTTCATAAAATTATATTATTACAATAATTGTTTTTAAATTTAAAATTAAAATACAATAAAGTAATTCTAACAGAATACACACAGCTGGGAAAAGAGCAGGAGGAAGAAGCAGAAGAAAATAATTCTAACAGAAGCCATTTAACATTTTATTCATTTATTAGATGGTTATAATAAGTAACAAAGTAAACTTATTTATATTTTTTTTAATGTGCTATATACAAAATATATTTATATATACAAAACCTACCCGAATTAAGTTAAAAATTTACTATTGGTCAAGTTTAAAATTTTGCATTTATATAAACTAAACAAACTACAGAAAAGAACTAAAATACATATAATCATTGTCATCATCTTCTCAACCGATGGACATCTACTGTTGGACATGAGTTTTTTTTTATTCGATTAAGCGACGAGACGGGTGGAACGTTCACCTGATGGTAAATAATGCACCTGCTTCTATTGATTGAGACCGTCTAGGTAGTTACCACCGCAGCGCCTATTTCAGTCGCCAAACAATAATATTTAAACTCTGTTCCGGTTTACAGGGCGCTGTAGCTAGTGTAACTACTGGGGTAACGAGACTCATCATCTAATGTCTCAAAGCGACGAGCTCAACGTGGTGCAGGTCTATCATCGTTGTTATAGACGTATCACTTACCCCGTCCTCCTCATCTCGTCGCTTAATTGATTAAAAAAAAATGTTCAACAATAGACAACAATGTATTGAAACTATAATAATAATGAGGCGTGCCTAAGATATAGTAAATATAACTATGATAAATATATACTATTGAAACTGTTTTACCCGCCGCGTATGTTTTCGGTAAGTCCTTCCGTATGTTCGATAAACACTCGGCGCCTAGGGATTTGAAAATTAAATGACGATTTCGACGAATAACAGCATTGGAAACAAAAAAAAATTGCTACAACTCACATGTTGCTTCATCATCAGCCGATAAACGTCCACAGCTGGGCATAGGATTGCCGCAATTTCGTGGAGCTATTGTATTATATATATATAAGTACATTAAAAAAGCCTCCGATTCATATAAAAAATTATATCATTTTTGTTTCCTAATATAAGATACATATATATATATATATATATATATTTATAATTATATATATTTATTATGTCATATAAGTTTAATGTACTTATATATATATATATAACTATCAGAACGTAATAATTGTTTCCAACACTGATAACAAAAATTTACACCAATGAACCCTTAGGTAAGTACTAAAGCAGCACCTATTTCGGCCAACAAACAGTAGTATGCAAAGATAACTTTGTCCCGTTTTGAAGGATGTTGTAGCTAGTGTTATTACTGAGTGTAACGTAATTAAAAGCGCCGAGTACAAAGTAATGCAATAGTAGTAAATTCCCTAAAAAAGTGGCGGCAGTTAGGACGATACACACTGCAGAACATGGTGCTCGTCGTCTCGTAGTAACTAAATCCTTATCGCTATGGATTCGCGCATCATTTACGAACAAGCGAAAGTTCTACACATCTCGTTTAGTCTAATAAAAGAAGATTCATTTTTAATTCACAATCAATCACAAAACCTTAATAAAACCTACAAAAATGTAACTTGTCAAAACGATAAAAAGTTCCTTTGTAAGGGGAGTAGTCGCGACCAACCCTTCATAGCGGAGCAAAAAGACCCGTCGCGTCACAATAGATGGAGTTAAAAAGACACCCCCATTGTACGGCTTCTTAACCCTCCACTAAATGGATACAATTTAGATGCCAAAATTATATTTGTAATGGTTTTTTTTTTTGTTGTCAACTGCTCCCAAGTTTTCACGCCCGATTACAAACCAATGAAGGGAAATTCGGAAAATAAATAAACATATGTATTTTAGCGTACTTTTTAGATAATCGTTTAGTAATATTTATCAATTTTCATAAACTAATAGATCATGGTAGAAGTAAATCAATTTTAATTATTTAAAAATTGTTAATATAACACTTGGTTATATCCCAGACCATAGATAATTTTTATTGTTTATGCAGACTAATGCTTGACTACGATCCCATGTGATGGCAAATGAAGATGTAATTTAGGTAGTATAGCGCATTAGTCTAGATAGAGCCTATTCACTCTTCTCTTAATAACCAGGTATGACGGACGTCATACCTGGACGAAAACATTCACGCTGGTAGACTATTCCAATCCTTCGCTGTTCACATTATGAAGGACTAAATGAAACACTTTGTTCTGATGCACGAAATGTCGACAACGAAAGTTATGAAGAATATATAATAGTTATTATACTTATATAATACATAATATGATACCTAAAGCATGGTAGCTGACCAGTTGCCACCACCGTGCTTTAGTTATTTGGACACTTGGATTTTCGAAGGATCCTTAAATTGATTCTGGGATAATATGTTGTGGATTTTGGATAATGGTACAATTAATTTTAATCCGCCTGCCTAGCAACCGTGGTATTGTAAATCTGCTGCCATAACAACATCGCTGTGATCCGACCGAAATCACATAAGAACTAGAGTATTCTGGACGTGGATACTTCTTCCATCTACCTCATTATTAGTTAATATGTAAAATTGAATTCAGTTGTTAGTCAAGAAAAAAGCTTTTTTTTTTAAATACATCAACTAAACCAAACGAAGTGGTTTCAAGGTGACGAGCACAAGGTGGTGCAGTATATATCATCATAACTAGCGCTACCTTGTTATGGACAGGCGTGTCACTTACCATCAGGTGAACGTCTCACCCGTCTATAGATAATTTTATCAGAACTATTTTATCTTAAAACAGTGATTTCTTTTTGAACTGTGAATGGATACTGAGTGTTGCCAGTTGCAACATGTAATCTGTTATACAAAACGTATCAATGTCTGGACAGTTGTTGGCAATGTCGGCACTTGGTAACCGCCCTCGGGGGTGTGCTCAGCCGTGAGTCTTGCCCGCACGCCGTATGGCGCGATGGATGCGCCGATTTCATTGTGGGGATATCTCCTATTAATTTTTTGAAGATCACACAAGGGTGCTTAATAATACAGAATTGTGATGTAAGTGGATTAAATACATGCGTAAGTTGTTGAAACATGAAATTGAGTAAAAATTATATATTTAAAATGATATTAAACAGATAATATAACATTTTTAATAAGTGATACCCATTGGCATTGATTTAGTAAATTTGTTGTCGATATTATACTACAACCAATATATACATAAAAAAATGTATATAGAAACAATTTATACAGTTATCACACTGCTGTACTAAGAATCTAATATGAAATCCTTCTTCCAAAATTAAACCTACCACCAGTAACTACCTCAGCAGTAACTCTAGAGTCTAACCTGACTCTTCCATATATTTAAATTATAATACCCAGAGCCTCAAGATTTTAGATCTGCTGTCTTACACATACATAATCATTAGAACGTCGGCTATTTTGAAAATCTCTCCAATGATCCTCAAATTCCCGGACTGATAGACCGTGACAATTGTATTCATTGACAGACAATTTCCCTTTATCCAGGAACACTTAAAGTTGTTAGAAAATTTTCCCACTAAAAGTAGATAGATTAAATAAAATAGCCTTATTAATAATCACACTGTTAAAGCCTTCTCTCACAAGGAGAGCGTCAAAGGCATTTATCCACCATGCTGGCCAAGTCCAGGTGAAAAGATGACCTCAAAAGCTGTCCTTTTTTATATGTGCAGTTTTCCTTGCGATGATTTTTACCTTTTGAAGGAAATCAGAAACAATTTTCATCTAATTTCTTATACTTTTTGCCTTTTGTTTTTGACTGTTAAATATTTACGAATATATATATATATATATATTTGATTAATTTTATGCCTTTCCCACCCAAATGTGTTACTGGCACTGACTTTCCACTTTACTATTATAGCCTTATCACATCATAATCAAACTAATTTATTTATTCCCTAGACTAATGCTAACATATTAACTAGATAAATATGAAAACGTTTTATTAGCCTTATATTTTGTGAACACTTGTAGAATAACATAATTGTTGAAGCTTTTAGTTTCTTAATAGATAAAAAAAAATATTATGGTCAATGTAGAAGTCGCAGTTTACTTATTGAACGTCAAAATTTAGCATTCACAAAGGAAATGCCACAGACTGAAATGGGCGCGCTAGAATTTCAGCGATATATATATATATAATCGTTTTTTTTCCCTTATGTTCTTAGTAACGTACTAGTTATGTATCAACGCGTTTTATTTCCACATATTATATTCATTCAAATAATCTCGTCAACGCTACAGAATACTTTGGTAATGACAATTATGTCTCCTAAATTACTAAGTTAATTTTCCTTGGAACTTTATAAATATTGGTGAGTTTCAAAAATTACATTTCAAATTTAAATGCACTTATCGGCCCTTCTGATTGGCTGATAAGGAGTATAGAGAGGGTGGCAATTGTTAAAACTCGGCAGTATCAAGATACCGGCGGCAGGGTGCGGACGCGGGCGACGTCCGCAGATAAGCTGCAACACGACGCTGTACACACTGGGGAGACTTTTAGAGCGGAATCGACTTTATCGCGCATCCAAAATGGGTTTTTAAATTTGATATATGGTTTCAGTTAAATCCCAGGCACAACGCCGATATTCTTCAAAAAAAACTTGCGAAGAGATTGTAACAAGTAGTACATGTTAAGTCTGAAAGCGAAGTCTAATTTGGTGTAGAGTAAACAAATTCTCTAGCATCTCACCGGTGGAAGATCTCGGTTGCCGGAGACCGTCTAGGTATCATCGCAGCGCCTATTTCTGCCGCCAAACAGTAATTTGCAAATATTACTGTATTTCGGTTTGAAGAGGAGCTGTAACTGGTGTAATTACTAGGGTAACAACACTCAACATCTTATGTCTCAAGCGACAAGCACAATATGGAACAGTATATATCATCGTAACTAGAGCCACGTTGTTATGGGCAGGCGTATCACTTACTATCAAGTGAAGGTCTCGTTGTTCCCGTCATTTAATTACAATAAAAAAAAATCATGATTATAGACAGACTTATTGCTTATCATGTAGTAGAGTACATCCTGTTTATTAATCTATATAACCAAATAAAATTTTTGACTAAACCTATACATATATATGTTTATTCGACGGAACGATAAGGCATGTGAAACATTCACCTGATGGTATCTAATACGTTGTGCCTGTTGCTGTGAGACGTAAGATGTTAAATTACATTACTCCAACATTCTCACTAGCTACAACTCCGTTCAAACCGGAACACAGTAATGTTAACAAAGTACATTTTGACGTGCGAAATAGACGATGCCGTGATACCTACTTAGACCGTCTCCGGCAACAAAGATCTACCACCAGTAATATGAAATAAAGCTATTTCGTTAGATCATTTTAATAATAAGCAAAGATGTTTAGTAAAGGATGTAGTAATATAGGAAACATCATCAGATAATAGACATCCACTGCTGGAAATAGGCCTTCCTCAAAGATTCTTATATACATCAGATAGGGATTCATATGTAGCGATTTGGGCCATTTCTCACGGCGCTGGCCCAATGCAGGTTGGTGGGAGTCAAAGCCTCGATTGTTGATTACCAAGTTGCACCACAAGCAGGTGAAGTTGACTTGGATCCTGTGAGTTGTGTGCGGGGACGCTTACACTCCAGTATTCAGGAATATTGATTGTTAATGAAGTAATAAATTGAAAAATATATGAAGTACCTTATTTTATCTCAACTCTTCAATATTCGGAATTCATCTTCTTTCCATATATTTTCTACAAATCATTAGGTAAACAATATATCGATATTTTACAATAGTTACACAATGTAGTTTATCTATTTTACAACCAGTACACGGACCCTCAGAGATGAGGAATATGATTTGAGGAGGAGGAGGACACGGACCAAAAAGCTTTAAATAAAACATCTTTCTGTACACCCACCATAACGTATATCCCGAAGGTCCTCTATAACTGGTTCGATAAAATACAAACTTTCCGCTCAGGGCCGGATTTGTAATCGAAGATATCTTTTTAACAATAAAACAAGCAATGTTAAAGTTTTGAATAAAAAACAACTTAATGATAATAATTGAGGCCTTTTACCACAACGAGGAAATCATAGGTGCTTATCCAGCACGCAATCCAAGTGAGAATCAATGGATATCACATATTTTAAGAATTTTTTTTTCAATGTATTAAGTGAGGAGACGAGCAAGATATTTATCTGATAGTAAGCGATGTGTAATGGGCAATAGCTCATAACACGTGTTAGGATGATACATACTGCACCACATTGAGCTCGTCGCCTTGAGACACAAGATGTTAAGACTCGTTACCACATTAATTTCACTAGCTACAGCACCCTTCAAACTGGAACACGGTAACTTTAGCATATTACTGTTTGTCACCGGAAATAGGAACTACGGTGCTACGGTGTCCCGCTACATACTACCAGTAAATCAATTCTGGGAACATTTAAATTTCCTGACGAGGTTTATTTTCTCCATGCAACCACATTAGAAGACTAAACCATCACCTCATCAATTAGCATTTTACTGAGAAAAGTTAGAGATACTTACGCACTTGTATCATATTTATGTAAAATATTTTTATCATTTATGTGTATGTTAACCCTCAATAAAAATTTTAATTCCAATCCGCTCCTGCTCCCGACTCATTAGCATGCCTCTGTCTTCACGTCAATCATACGTAACGTGAACTAGAAATAACTATCGTCTGATTGATTAATGATTATCTGATGATGCTTCATTCACAAAGCCGGTCCGAGTTGCTCATCTTCACCTTTTCTCTACAACGGCACAATTATGAAATATTATGAGAACCAATTTGAAAGTTTGTAGAAAATCTTTTTTTTATTTTCATTTATACAATGAAGCGAGGAGACGAACAAATCGTTCACCTGATTGTAAGTGATACGCCTGCTCATAACGTGTTCAAAATAGCTTTATGTCAAAGGGTGTTAGCAGACACTGTCGTCTCCATGGCTAAAGTAAATTTACCACCAGTTCGAAACCCCAAACATCATAATATAAGCAACAAGCCCTAAAGGTGTTAATGAAACTATTCGTCCCACGCTTTCCGTTTCCGGATATAAACGAGAAGCGCTTATCCCTAACGAAATAAGGGAATACATTTTATAAGAGTCGACATAACAAAACTGGCCATTAACAGTATATTGTAGCATGCACCACACCGTAGGTAATTTCCACGTTAACAACATTAAGCACGGCCGGCGAGGGCTGCGAGGGCTGCGAGGGCGGCGAGGGCGACGCGAGCCCTCCGCCATAAATCCGCATAGAACATTAAAACACCGCCCATTAAGCGAAGGAATTGCCCTAAAATGCCTCAAACATGTGCCCAGCGGCGACCTGTCATCGGGGTTACCAGCACAATGCGCCACAATAGTTTCAAATTATAATTTTTTTTCTGTTGTTGGCAACACTGCGACAGACGCGCACCGCGGGACGCCGCCACGCCTCCCCTTGTTGCCGATTTGTTTGGTTCACGAATCATTTAAAGATCAGTTTGCGTGTGCGCTCGCGTACCTTACTATAGCTAATAACACACTGACTCTTGGAGACAATCATCATCATCGTTATCAACCTCCGATGACGGGTCCGGTGTGAACTGCATTTAAATATAGCTAGAGCAATCTATGAAGTAACGGTGTTTTCAAGGTACGATGGACGTGATATGTCCTTTAGGAGCAGAAGTCTCAAATTCGAAATCCGGTCTACCTGGAAGGAGTCCCACTCTGTCTTTACCTTTACCTGGTCTCTATCAAGTTATAGACATTAAAACTACGAAATTACAATATGTTATATTTGATAAAGGAAATTTAATATATCAATATAATTTATTACTGGTGTAATTTATCTCATGTTGCCGGAGAGCATCTATGAACTACTGCAGCGCTTATTTCTGTCGCAAGACAGTAGTGTGAAAATATTACTATTTTCCGGTTTAAAGTATACGGTAGCTAATGAAATTACTGGGGTAACACAGCATCTTATATTTCACAGCGACGAGCGTAATGTGGTGCTGTGTTGAACATCTTAACTAGGTCCACATTATCATAAGCGGGCGTATCACTTACCATTCGGTGAACGTCCCTCTCGTATGTAAATGTCCTCTTCGTAAAATAAAAAAAAGCTAAATTTAGATATAGGTCGCGTTTGTTCTCATATAATCTTTGGTAGCGTTATTACAACGGGGCATAGAATGTACACCGATCTAAGGGTTCCGTCGGACTATGTTTTGTGCCAATAATTAGGGCTCTTTACAATAATTGCAGGACAAACTGTAATCCTTAATCATAGTAATAACTGTGTGGTCGCACTTCTTCACTAAATGGTTCAATGGGTTACTACAATTTATATTAACATATAGCACGAACACTGAAGCGGAACCTTGTGCCGCGGTGGTTAAACTCTTGCCCTATACAATGTATTTAATTCGATTCCTGGATTAAATGTCCGCCTGGCTAACTACTAACCCCCTGTTGTATAATATTTATGTATAATAGCAACTCTCTGTTCAGGTTATGAAATTATGAGAGGCAGAGTATTCCAAATAAATACGATTCGCACTATAACTTAACATCAAGTAGCCTAGTATATATAACCGAGGGAGAGTCCTTTTCACTCCCTTAAAAATGAATTTAATATATAAAATTATAATTAAAAGAACAATTTACATTGAAAATAGCTTAACTACCTTTAAAGTACTAAGTACTGTTAGAGTTGCTCTGTAGTCTCGGACTATAAAGAATAGGACTAAGTTAAACTCTGCCTGTCGTAGAAGGCGACTAAAAGCGTTTTCGGGTTCGAGGGATTTGAAGGTAGGGGCCCTGAAAGCCCTCTAAACAAGTACGAGGTGGTCTAGAGCTTGTTGTACCAAAGCGAGGCTACCGAGGAGGGCTTCATCCCTACCTGTGACATGCTCCAGGCGTAGTGTCGGAAGGCACCGTTGCGTTCCGTTGGAGATTGAGGGGCCTGCCACGACGCACTGAGGATGACTACCGAGAGGGTTTTAGTAGGTAAAAATCCCATATAACCCTGTGTTCTCCCCAGAAGCAAAGTATTTTTTGAGAAGATATCCCCCGATAACAAAAAAAAGTATTGTTATATACCGAATTAGATTATCATATACATTCAACTTTTATTATTCATTGATTTTGCTTATTCGTTTACATCATTCAATTTATAAACGTATGGCTCTTTTCGGAAAATCCATTATTTTCAAATACCTCTCCAACGTCATTCAGTTAGGATCCCCAGTGAGCCGACAGCTGGGGGCATCACGGGACGCATGCTTATACCTCTACAATCAGTGTACTACAAATAGAATATCGCTAATGGCAACACATTACAATTGTTAATATTTTTTCATCCCAAGAGAAATCTTATAACCAAACCGAATGTGTCGCCAGCAATAATCACTGAGACGGTCTCCATCATCGAAGAGTCACTGTCTTAGAGGTAAGTTGCATCAGTAGTGTACAAATATAACCGTATTCCGGTTTGAAGAGCGCTATAGCTAGCGTAATTATTGGAATAACGAGATTCGACAACTTATACCTTATATCCTAACTAACGCCACGTTTTTATGACAGGCGTATCACTTACCATCAAGTGAACGTTCCGCTCGTCTCGTCGCTTAATCAAATAAAAAGAATTACTGTGTTCTAGTTTGATATAACTACTACTGCGAATTAACAACTGACGTGTGAAGGTGGCGAGGATATTACCAGTATAAAAATTCTAAATAGAGCTACGTCGTTATGAAAGAATATCGCCATCATATAAAAGTCCTGCTCGTCTGATCGTTTCATCTTATAAAAAAAAAACTTTTTGATCCAATACCGACTAAAGCCCTCGTGAAGCCCGACAAGAGAATAGAACACAAAGTTATTATCAGAGAACTGTACACAGCGGGTTCGAACTTCGCCCCGAGCCCAAATAACGACAAGGGCACTACAGATACACTGCAACATGTACCCCATCATTTTTATAACACCCTTCACTGTCGAGTGGGCTTCGAGAGCTCGATGTCGTTTTACTAGAAAGATCCGTTGGTGGGAATCGTTTAGAAAGACTATTAAATTTTTTTAATAGATCTAGACAACGAAGCCTGATATTAACCTGGTGATTAAGCAGTATCAGTAATACAAAAAATGGGGTGTAAGGAGTTCCGTCTGACATCTTACTAAACCTAAGTCAACCCCACCTGCATGCGGTGCACCCTGCTGACCTTACACTGGGCCAGCGTGATGGGTTAAACACAATCTTCATCAATGAATTTTCAGAAAAGATCCTTGAAGGAAGCTTATGCCCAGCCCTGGGCGTTATCGGGCTGATAAGTAACTCAGATCTTTACTATATAGAAATAAGCAATATTTTTCATCCTACATTGTTTCTAATTAATGATGTAAACGGGCAACAAGGACATTTGTTATTCTATTTATAATAACGACAAACGTAGTTATTGGCATAGTAATAAAAATAAATCTATGATCATTGAACAATATTTCATGTCGAACAAAACAAACACTACATATAGAGTGTTATCTATACAAACAAACAAACAAGTATCAATACGTTCTCGCATCAATCTCATCTCGTGCAAATATTTAAGTTATCATTTCGCAATTTGCTATTCAAATCCCTGAACATCCGCACCCGCTTTATGACCGTGTACACTGCTGAATCGCACAATATAACATTTCCCATATATATATGATTATTACATATTTATTAAAAAAAAATTATATCTTAACGTTTTAAGTGTTTTACGGCAGCTATGGTCGGTGGAGGAATGAGCTAAGGGATGCTCTTACAATTCGTCAAAGAGTACTGCAGCTTAATAATTATTATTTACAGTCCGATTTAAGTGAAATGAGGTTACTGTCTTGAAGTCTTGCAATGTCTTTTTTTAAAATTTTATTAATATGGTATCCCAAACCAGCTGGAGTACTCAACCATCATCAAATACACAATACAATATATATTTTTCACACTAAAACATTACAGCATAAACATCTAATGATCTAGTTTAATCTTATTCAATCGTAATTTTTTTCTTATCCTTAATCCATAAGTCAACTATTTTTTAGATTATTAATGTAAAGCAATAACAATAAAAAATATTTATTCAATGACACTTACAAAAAATATATGTATAACTATATTAATAAAGATACCGACATTTTGTTCTAATTGTCGAAAAAATTACTTAATATTGTACTTAAAAGATGCAATTCTCTATATATATTATGAAAATATATTTTATTTGTTCGCCAATCACGTGATAACTAGTGAACGTATCGACATGGGGACATGAGCCTTCGGCGTGGAATAGTTTGTATATGGTTATATGCTATTTATTTTTCAAATTTCACAGATCCATCATTGTTTTATATCCAATTAACCTTTATAAACATTTTCGTTTTGCGTTTTTGATACGGTTGCTATAGTAACGGTTGATAACTTATTTGCGGCTACAGTTGCCCTCTAGAAATATTTCAGACAAATTTCAAGTCTAATTCGATCAATTTACGGCCAACAAAGCGGGCGAGGAACAGATAGTTCGATATAAATAAAGTTTTAACCCCAATATAACATCCTGTTAACGTCCTGTTACTTTGTGATAAAATGTTATGATGCCATGAGCTTTGCTTTAATTATCATATTTTTGTGACGTTTTAACTATTTTCTGAGATAAAAACAAAAACATTTGTAACACACAAAATCAAATATAATTAAACGACAAATGTTCTAGCCAATGTTTCTTATCGCAAAAAAATATATCTACAATCGCTACCAATGCAGAATTATTTTCTCAGCCTCCCCATGAATAAATGATCAGGCCGGCCGCCTACAGCCGTCGAGCCGGGAAATGCCTCATCTATATGCAAGGGTCAGACGTTCAATTCTGTGCAATATTTGTAAACAACATACTGAACACTAGAGTCAGCAGATTCTGTATTTATATTTACAATTACTTCATTTCCCTGATGATGTCAAAAATGTACATATGTATTTACATAAAATATATCTAATTACCAATTTGAATACTACCTATCATCATGTTAATAAAACAGTCACTCAAGATCTAGACGAAAATGTTATAGGATTACGTTATATCATTAATGATAACTATGAAATAAACTAATATTTATGCATCTAGTGTTAGGCTGTATATTCCTTTTCATAATAAATTTATATGCTAATGAAAAATTATAAGCAATGATATTTTAATAAAATAACATCTCAAAAGGCTGTATTGATCGGTACACGTTTAAAATAAATAAATTATAGTTACCCTCGTACATCCCCATCGCAACATCCAGAACAAAGCTAATAATTATCATTGAAAAAGCGGTGTATTCCACATTCTACCCAAAATTCGTCATAACCACAAAGGAAACGCGACACCGGCGTCAAAAAATCACTATAATTTTGCACCCAACAGCTACGCCCCAAAGAGAACTTAATCAGAACTTTTGGGCTTATATTTCAGTTTCCGATACGACACACTATAACATTTGAGTACAGATTATCCAATCAGTTAAGATAAGAGCGGTGCTTTTTTTTTCATCTGGCAACTTTGCGAATCGAAATAACCGCCACAATTTGACAGTTGGATTTTGACGTTTAAGATGGCGGAGCAGGGCCGCGTGTGCGGTGCGTGGTGCGTTTCTGCGCGTTCGTTGGAATCGTTTTATAAAGCAATCTGTTTGGTTGTCGTGTGCAAGACGCACGCGTGGCGGGCGCGTGGACGAGATTAGGCCGACCCATTCACGTCGCACGCACAAAGGCGCGCAGTTCGCGGGCGAAACGTCAATTGTGTGCGGCTTGAGGGGGGGCAAGCAAAATTCGGTAAGTTAGGTCGGATTTAAATTATAAATGCGAAATACTAGCGCTCCTATTTGCATATCCCACGGGCGTATTGCGTTTTTATTCCTCTACTCTAATCTAAACTCGAATTTAATGCTTTCATAACTTGTTTGCTCTCGTATCGTAACAGCAGAATAAAATAAAAAAAAAATCATAGAATGATTAAAAAAACTCAATGGGAATTATTTACTTGATGTCTATTTTAATTCAAATTTCAAACTACAATCAAATAACGTTGCCAATATA
The DNA here is from genome assembly GCA_029034505.1 of Ornithoptera priamus. Classification (NCBI taxonomy): domain Eukaryota; kingdom Metazoa; phylum Arthropoda; class Insecta; order Lepidoptera; family Papilionidae; genus Ornithoptera; species Ornithoptera priamus. The sequence continues at coordinate 3,508,201 of JARDWD010000296.1, read as the reverse complement.
TGTAGAAATTAACCTCCAATTCTACCAATTCCAGTTTGATGAAATTATAACATTACCTTACAATTAATTAGACCGCATTACCTACCACAGCCATATTATAAATCTGCCACCATAACAGCATTGCTGGGTAACCATGTTTCAACATCTTAGTCCTCATTGTTTTTTAAACATCGACATTACTATCAATTGTTAGTTATCGCTCAAACAACATTCTTCTACTAAGCACAAGCTTGGAACTTATTCCGATTTAAATTTTTTTAAAAGCCATGCTACTAGTATTACTAGGAGGCGTGAACATGATACTTTAGTGCTTGCTTTTAAAATACTGTAAAAAAATGAAAGAGTAAACAGAGGCGTCAGTGCGCGTGTAAACAGGCGGGCGGTCCCGGCGAGCGGGCCCCGGCAAATAAATCAGGACTAGATCGCGCCCTGGGACATTGTCTCATGAGACTGAACTGCAACGATGCACGAAGAAACGGATTCGGTATTGTATAATTTAGAATTATATATCTTTAAATATTAGTAAAAAAAATATGTGTCTAACATTCCTTTCTCAACTTTTTTCATTTGACAAGACGAGCAAGACATGAAGAGTATCTTCAACAATCAGGTGCTAGTTAGAATCATAAACACTGCATCACATTGTGCCCATCGCTGTAAGATGTAATATATTAAATCCTCATTACTTCAGTAATTTAATTAGTTACAAAACATTTAAACAATAATGTTTAAAAGTGTAAACATGAGCCGCAGTAGTAACAACTATGTTCTTTCATCCAGAAGAAAATCTTCAAAACATACACTGCTTCCGAGGGTAGTGATAGAGTTATGTGGAATTTGTACCCAATAAAATCCCTTCGGTGGTCATCTTTAGTGCTTTTCAAGAGACCCCGGAACACACCAGTGCCTCTCTGCGGTATATAGCGGATACCTAAACACCTTCCGGTGAGTGTCGTAGCCCTCCCCAGCACCCTCTACGACAAATACGAGACCACTTTGTACTTGTCGTCAACCCCGGGTTCTCTTCGTGGCCCCCACACGAGAGCCCTTACTTTCGAAGTTCACTAACCAGAAAACCCTTCTAGTCCACTTCTACGACAGGCAGTGACTCACCTTCGTCCTCTTCTTAATACGAAACTGCAATTCAGGCGACAGTAACTAACTGGACTACTACTAGAAACGAATATATTACCCAACTACAACCACAATCAACTATTTTTTTTATTCGACGAAGCGATGACATGAGCACAACGTTCACCTGATAGTAAGTGATACGCTTGCCCATAACAACGCGGCGCTAGTTAAGATGATATACACTGCACCACATTGCACTCGTCGCCTCTGGCTCTTTTTTTGTTTCGGAGGAAACCTTCGAAAAGATACTCTGCTTTTTGGGGGAAATCAGAGTTATGTGGAGATTTTTCCCACTAAAACTCCCTCGGTGGTTACCTTCGGCGTTTGGATAGGTCGCGGGATCTCCATTCGGAAGACAACCGCGGCCTCGCTAACGCTATGCTGGGATAGCCCGTCCCGGAGTGTACTTAATGCAAACCATACCAGCCTTGTGAGTACTACTTCAATGACCGCAGACATCGTCCAGCCATTGTTCTCCTCAGGGTCGTTTAGAAGGCGATGAAAACCCCCATCCTCACTGCCAGCGACCCCAAAGGCCCCATTATGGTAGGGGAACATCATTTACCGGTGCGACGTGTTGACGCACGGTAACGCCACGACGGATTCGTCACCGAGCGGGATCTGTCCTCTCACGATCCCGTTCGTCAGCCTCCTTTTGTACCATTACAGTTTCACAAAAAAAGACTACGACCCTCCATACAATGTCTCCTAGCATCGCCAACACGATTGCTGGCAAGGAGAGGTTCCGACCGATCCGATTTATAAGGCAAAAGCCCTTCTACGACGTTCCTGTCGTCGAGCCGTCTAGTTTACTCCCACCGCTCTGACGGATGTTGCGAATGCGGTCGTACACCCCTCTCACATCCATATCCGCCAGAAAACCCAAAGGTGGAAATCGAGACAAGACTGTCGCCGCCTCGAAGGATATTCTACGGTATCCTCGTACGATCCTTATGGCCATTCTTCGCTGAACTCTGTAGATTTTAGTTCTGCAGCATCGGATAGCTAGCCACTTAGCCCATATTTACGCGCCATATAAGGCTACGGATCGTATTACTCCCGCATAAAGGCGGCGAACTTCCACTACTGGTCACCCGAGATTAGGTAGCAGTTTGTGCATTGCACCTGCTATCTTCTCGATCCGGGGTACTAGACGCTCGAAGTATTGTTCGAAGCTCCAACGACGGTCTAACATCAGGCCAAGGTACTTCATGTACCGGCCCACTTCCACATAGTACCCACCTACTTGGACACACCAGTTAGGTGGTTCCCTCGACTTCGGCATTTTGTGGAACCATAGCGCCTCGGTCTTGTGTGGCGCTGTTTGTAATCGTAACTCATGTATTTTAGCGTCGCCTCTGACCCAAGCCAACCTCACGTGCACGTGGTGCACCCTGTTAATCAACCAACGAGGCTCTGGCCCCCACCAACTCTCATTGGGTCAGCGGGAAGTGACTCAAATCCCTCAGTATGAACCCCTACAATCGACGGTCCTTAGTGCCCGGCGGTACCGGAGGCCATGCTGACTCTGGCCTAGTGAAAGTCGCGGAAAACTGACGGATACGGGCAGCGCAGGGTCGATCGATGTGAAGATTTTTGGAACAGGCTCATGTCCAGCAGTGGACGTCTATTGGCTGATGATTAATTGAATGTCGTATCCAAATAGAGTAAGTAGATCGTTGTATGAAGGCGCAGTGTTGAACACCAGCGCGCTCTCCCGGGAGCAGCGCGCGCATATTGAACTCATTTCATTATGTACATACGATTACTGCGACACCGGGGACCCGCGCTGTGTGTACAGATGTCCCCGGCGCGTTGCGGTCACCCCACCGTGTTAACACGGTTCAATTCCAATTTTGATTACGCCTTTATATTTAACAGGGTACAAACGCGCGAGAAGGCGCCGGCTCGACCACCGCCGAATCTCAACTTCCGGATAAGACATTTACTGATAGCAGGTCCCAGTCGCCGGAGACCGTCTAGGTAGATACCACTGCAACTTATATTTCTTCCGTCAAACAGTATTCTTCAAACATTACCGTGTTCTGGTTTTAAACCAGAAGCAGTAGCTGATGAAATTACTGGGGTAATGAGACTTAACATCTATTGTCTCAAAGCGACGAGCACGATATTGTACAGTGTAATTCTCACTCTTGGCTAGCATGGTCTACTCATTTTAAATGTTTTATTGATACAATATACTATTTCCTTTAGTTTTATATTCGCACTAAATATTGACATCACTTTTTACCACGTGTCACGTCTAAAGACCATCACTGAGTTAATTGTGAATAAAACAAGTATGGAAGTGTTTCCTGTCTGGCAGCCAATCGCTTTCCTTTTTAACAGGAAATCCCTAATTCCATACCGGCGTCAGATACTTGAATGGTAGTATTTCCGAACAAGCCTAGTTAAATACTGTCATATTTTGCATCCTCGTTACTCTGCACCTTTCATATCATGTGATAATGAAGTATCAGCCCATCACTTATTATCTATCTATCACTTGACACCAAGTGAGACATTGATCTCAAAAGTACAACTAACCAGTAACCAGTAATCTCATATCACCAATTGTTAGCTGGTAGAGAATTGAGTCTAGACAAAAAGTATACTATTATTAAGGTTAATTATCATTAATTATCTTTGTTAGGATAAAGTTTAAGGATTAACCTCTTTGTTAAAGTTTATCGTAATGTTATAATGTTATTCACAATAAATGCCAATAATGGTATAAATGAATAGCTGCAAAACTAGAACCGACGGGTGACTCGGCCAAGTCGCAAGGGACCTGAGGGACCTCGGAAGCTGTTAATCATAGTCAGACCCACGATCGGGGGAGCGTTGACAACCTTCTATTGTTATTATTTGTACTTACAATACTATTTATTTTACATGTTTGTATATTAACTTTAAATGAAAAAAATGGTCTCTGGAATAACCTTCCTTTCTCACCCGTTAACACTTGATCTTAAAAATATTATAAATAGTTTATCTCTTCTAATAATAATAAATAATTCCGTTATGTACGAAGTTAACAAACGTTTAAACAAAGAGCAAAATATGTTGTAGTGTATATCATCCTAACTAGTGCCATATTGTTATAGACAGGCTCACAGGTATGGTCAACTTTCTGTTAATTTCGTCGCTCCATCAAATAATAAATACAAAGTAACAATTACATTTTATACGTATTACAATCAAACCGGAAGTTAATATAGGAAAGATGTTGACGGATATCGGATCTTTAAGACAACATAACGCAATTGACAGAACATTCATTACTTTACAATATTAATGTGGCGGGCTGGCGTTTGTTTCGCTGCTGCTTATGATAAGAGTAATGTATTATTTACTGCGGCGGGGCCGACGGGTCGGGGGTTCGTTACCCGGTTCACTGGGCCATAATAACTTCGGGGAATACCCGGCACATCGCTACTAACACCCGCACGACGATAAATCGCACGGCGCGCAAATGTGCGGCGTTTTGTAAGAGTAAAGTAGAGTAGTATATAACAGTACCGGCGACAGGAGGTCGCTCTCTGTTTGGAAACCGTCTATTTGTGCCATCATGTTTATGTTCTTTTTTTATATTCAACGAAGCGAGGAGACGAGCGGGACGTTCATTTGATGGTAAGTGATACGACTTCATATAACAACCTGGCGCTAGCTAGGATGTTGTAACGTGCGCTCGTCTGTTTGAGATATAAATATATGATAAATGTTATTGTTAACTCTGTAATTTTACTAGTTACTATAGTTTTCAAACTGGAATACAGTAATGTATATCATTCCAACTAGCCACGTTGTCGAATCGAAAGATGGTCACGTCGCTTCATTGAAAAAAAAAAACTTAAAGTCTCATTCCTCAAGGGTATCACTATTAGTAAAAATCACGTGAAAATATTTAGCCCACAGTCAATAAAAAGAAAATTGTGTATACAACGCTCTTATTGTAATCGTACGTTTTGTATCGAGCTTCGTATATCCGCCACTACAGCCGCGAAACGCGCGCCTCTTACACTGGGCACTCACCTCACACTTGGCACACTTCACTACGTCGCCCTTACAACCATTAACCAATGCTCAATCCGACCAGGTCCCGAAATGTAAACATTCTAGATTTGTCTAATGATTTTGGGAGAACCGGTCGTGCTTACGTGACGACGCTGAGAAGGAAACGGCTCCGGCTCCTCATTTGCTGACGTAGTATCCTATACTTCGGAAGGGTGAGGTATAATTTTGAACAGGCACACGGTTGAAAGTACATACAGATAGCATACACGAGAAAATAGTAAATAAATTAATCTTAAAGTATTGGTTAAAAATATATTAGATAGTGAACAAAAGAAATAAGTATAAATAACTTTATATAAACATACACTATGTAATAGTAAATAATAAGATAGCATTAGTAAGAAAGTAGATATATTGTAAAAATATAAAACAAACAGAAATAATGTTAATAGAAATGTAAATAATATAAATTAATAATTATTGTACATATAAATGATGTAAATAATTGAAGTAAAGCCTTGAATAATAATATTGGGAGAAATTGTAAAAAACCAAAATATAGTTACCCTGGGAAAATCTTTGTTTCAGAGAGCAAGGTACATGTGACAAGAAACACCTGGGTGGCGAATTGCAGCATGTCAAGCAGGTTTTGCAGGACAAGCCTCTCGTGCCACACCGACGTCGCAATAACCGAGTGAATGCGGCCAAAGTAGTACCGTATGTCAGAGGAGTCATGCAGTTCCTTAACAGGTTCCCGCGTTGTCGTGGCGGTGGGGCTCAGTAGCCGTGGCCTTGTTACTCGCCGTGAGGTTAAGTGGAAGCTACCCAACCAGACCAAAACTTAAGGCCAGCCTGAGATAGCAGTTCCACGTGAGCTCATCTCGAATGTTTGCCGATGGGCTCCGAGAACAGGCTTGCACTGGGTTTCGCAGCCTTCGGGGCAGGAAATCAGTATCGGTGTATAGTAAGCGGCGGAGTCCTGAAGGCGTACCTCTCAAACAGAAGCATCTGTTACCCCGGTAGGTACGGAAACTTACAAGAGAGGGCCGTAATGCGCGGGGTTCCGCAAGGGTCAGTTTTAGGACCGCTCTTGTGTATCATCGGGTACGATGCGGTACTACGGACGGTGCTTCCACCGGGCGTAAACATGGTGTGTTATGCAGATGACATACTGATACTGGCTGAGGGGGACTCTTTCCCAGGGACCGCAAGGCTAGCCGAGTTCGGGGTTGCGATGATTATCGGCAGAATACGGAGACTCGGCCTGCAAGAGGCACCGCAAAAGACTGGAGCGATGTGGTTTCACCGCCCGAGACTGAAGGAGAAACCCCCCGATACATTTTTATGTCTCGAAGAAGTAAGTATCCAAATTGGCGACCACCTCAAGTACCTTGGACTGGAGCTAGATAGCCGATGGAACTTCGTCGAGCACTTCGATCGTCTCGTCCCCCGGATTCAAAAGGTAACGGGTGCTATGCACCGACTGCTACCGAATCTAGGAGGGTCGAGGGAAGAAGTCTGCCGTCTCTATGCAGGCGTGGTGCGCTCGGTCGCACTCTACGGATCTCCTGTATGGGCTGACATACTCTCGCGTAGACCGCGTCGGGCGGCGAAGCTTAACGCTACGCAACGCACTATTGCGATTAGAGTCGCCCGAGGATACAGGACGATTTCGTACGTGGCGGCCACACTCTTGGCGCGGTTCCCACCTCTGGACATCCTGGCGGATATGGACGCAGAGATCTTTCATAAGATCCGCATCCTCCGCCAAACCGATGATCCAGAAGAGACGGTCGAAGAGCTTCGACGAGGAGCCAAAAGGCGGGCACTGGGGCGCTGGCGAGAAAGGTTAATGGAACCTCGCAATATTCGTCGGCGCGCGGTTAGTGCGATTCTGCCCAGCTTAACGGCTTGGCTGAAGAATAGTGGACGGGTGACCTACCATTTAACGCAGATACTCACCGGACATGGCTGCTTCGGGGAGTATCTGCACAGGATAGGCAGGGAGGAGTCGGCGCAATGCCATCATTGTGGGGCGGCCGAGGATTCCGCGTAGCACACGCTTGAACACTGCCCTGCTTGGGAGTCGGAGCGTCGGATCCTCGTCCAAAACATCGGACAAGACCTTTCCCCGGCGGCCGTAGTAGCGGCGATGACGAGAAGCCGGGAAGCGTGGCACAGTGTCCTTTCCTTTTGCGACACAGTAATGTTCACAAAGGAAGATGCTGAGCGAGCCAGGGAACGCGCAGATCCCGCTCGTCGGAGGAGCCGTAGAGGCAGACGAAGATAGCTGGCCCGTTATGGGCGCCGCGCTGGAGGACACTGGTGCGTTCTTTTAGAGATCCCGGAGTCCTTCACAAGCGCTGAGGACGGGGTCGATGTGGTTTTAGTGGGTATTCCGGCAATGCGCCGGCGAGTCCCACATACCCGCCCGTTACGCGGCGGGATGCCTAAATGCATTTCCTATCGGTAAAAAAAAAAGGCGGCGGTGTCCTAGACCAGAATCGCCGCAAAGAGTTGGGAGAGTTCTCTCTTGGTTCCCATAACCGCTGCGTGACGGATTTAAGGAGGGACCCGTTGCCCAAGGTATGACAAGTAGCCGAAAGAGCGCGCTGTAAGTAGTATGTGGGTGAACGTTCATGTTGTTCAAATTCGAACTTATTATTATCATCACCATCTTCTCAGCCGATGGAAGTTAACAACTGGACATAGGTCTGATTTAATATATTCCACAAAATGCGGCATTGCTTTGAACTTTAACCAAAACCCCGAAAAGAAAAAATACGACTGTCAAATCATGAGCAGTAATGGAAACCAATCGGTGATCTGATTACGTTCACGCGACGCCCGGACAAACGTACAAAAACTCCTCATAAATTACTTGTTTGAATGTTAACACGCGAAATTTACACTTCACGTAGCATTACCCTAGATCTGATTGTGTGTACTTTCTAGTGTTTTCCAATGTCACAATTATACATAGTTACATATACTAAAAAAATATATTAACTAATATTATTTAATCTAAGAACCCTGAAAGAAACCTGTAATCGGTGGTAGGCCTCTGTTGCGGAGACTGTCAAAGTAGCTCCCATTTCTGTCGCCAAACAGAAATGTTTGCACAGTACTTTGACTACAGGAGATCAGATTTAAACGGCAGTGTAGCTAGTGAAATTACCGGGGTAGAAAGATTTGACACCTGCAGATGAGCAGAATGTGGTGCAGTGTGCATGATGCTAACTAGAGTTACATCGTGTCATTTTCCGATAGTAGATCTCCGTTACGGAAACCATCTAAGTACGTACCACCGCAGCTAATATATATGCCGCCAAGTAATTATCGGCAAACATATCTGTGCTCCGATTTGAAGGGCACTAGAGCTAAAGAAATTACTGAGATAAAGAGATTTCACACCTTACGTCTCCAGACAATGAAAATTTTTTTTAAATCCAAATTCAAATTGCATATTTAAATGTGGTGCTGCTTATATCATATGCATAACTAGCGGAACCTTGTTATGAGTAAATGTATTACTTACCGTCAGGTGAATGTATCGATCATCTCATAGCATTGACGAAGAAAAAAAACATTCACTGTATTAGACAAAACTCCTTCGAGTAACCTGACACTGATAAGTTTTAGTATTCCCGCATCAAGCAGCTTCTAACGACCTTCATCCTTTCAACTTTAAGCTAGTTATACTTGTCAATTAGTTAGTAGTAAAAATGGGTCGCGAATGATGCAGCAAACTGTAGAGTGGTGGTATCCGGCGCGGTGGTGGCAGTGGCGGTGGCAGGATGCGTGCGCGTGGCAGACGTGCGCCCGCCGCGGTTCGCGTGCACGCCACTCAATCTACTGAAGCCTTGGCGGACTGTCGCGAACAAAAACTATTATACATCTATTTGTTTATCCTCATCATCACCAGTAGCATTTACACTATACAGACAAATAAGCACCGCAACCCTGACTTTCTAAACAAACTCTCAACGCTTTTGAATAAGTGTGTGACTATGATGAATTGAAATCGGTAAATTTATATTAAATATAGATAAGCACAAGGATTTCGAATATGGTTGGCATATCCATTTTTATCAGGAGAGACCTCTTTAAGATATCTTGATTCTGGAGGAAAGTAAGTCGATCGCTACGCTGCTCTCATCCAGCAATTTCTCGCGACCTTAACTAGATCGTCGCTCCACCTCGCAAACATCATTCCAGTACGCCACCGTTTTCGAGGACCTATACGCCGTTAATCCTTTAAGTAATATAATTCTCACATTACCACTCATATATATATATATTCTTAATGGTCAGACGAAGTTTAAGTCCAGAGCGTCGGAAACATTTCATAAATACAGATTCAGAAACCGGAATAAGGAATAATATTTTTTGTACAATACAAAAAAGACAAGAAAAGCAGACATCTACCCGATGTCCAGGATCTTCACATTACGCTCGTCGTTATAATATACAGGTATAATTAATAATTTTACAACCTATGTTTGCACACTACTCTTTGTCTGCTGAAATAGGCTTCCGGTGTTATGACCACCACCAGAAGGGGTGTAGTACTATATATAAAGAGAAGTATAATACTTTCATCATTTCCACGTGAATGTACAGAAAGCAGCTGCTAGACATACGTCACTTGTCAACGGCGACGCGAGAATCAGCGGTTAGCGGCATCGCGTGCGGCGGGCAGCGCGTTCGAATCAGATCGATATCTACCCTCCAAGCCTGCAGCCCAGAGCCGCACTAAACAAGCTTTGGAAATCTTAACGGCCACTTAAGCTTCTAGTCGTATAAAGTAAAAACATTAGACATTAAATTGTGTTAGCTAAGCTAAGCTTAGGCTTGACAGCTTTACAAAGCTTCCCGTCAATTCTATGCAGCAAGCATCATAATAAAATCGACGATAAAATTATATATCTCAAAGATTCTATTTCATAAAGAATATATGTCAGATCAAAAAATATGTCATATATAATATTAGCTACTACTCGATGTATCAATATATCTTAAAAAATCCCTGGTGGCAGGTCTCTGTTGTCAAAATCTATTGTCGGCTATAGGTATTATGATATCCTGTAGTAAAGTACCTTATTTAAGCCGCTTAACAGTAGTGTGCAAAGATTACTGTATTCCGATTTAAAGGGCGTTGCAGCTTGTGAAATTACTGAAGTAATAAGACAACTACTATTATCACAACGCGATGAACACAATGTGGTGCTGTGTATATCATAAGACTTCATTAATGCTTGATGTCCGTTTCCGGAGAGCGTGTATGCAGATGTAAAAATGTTATTGTTACGATTTAAAGGATGTCATAGCTAGTGAAATTACTGACGACTGATGTCTCCAGGCGATGAGCATAATATGATGCAGAATCTACCATCCTCACTATCGCCACATTGTCATAAGCAGACACAATTTACTATCAGTTAAACGTCTTAACATTTTTGAATGAAAAAAATATTATGAGTTATTACATAATAACGAAGATTTCCTTACCTTTACCTTTGTATCCAGCGCTCAAGGTCACAATAAAACTGGAACTGATTTTCTCTGCTCAACATTAAGAAGATATCATATGAACTGACCTGTTATTAAGTACACATAAACTGTTTACATCTGTTTTAAACAAATCAGTCACAAATATCTTCAAATATTAATACAAAGATTGTAGTCACATGAATATTTCGCTGCACCCCAAACCTCATAAAAATTGTTATCTCCTCATTTTCTATTTGAGTAAGTCTCCTTCAGCGGTCGGCCCCTCGACACATCCACCACAAACTCAAAGGTCGCCATGATGTGAAACAAATATATTTGCTCTCATTTATATTCTATTGCTTTTGGGGACGTCGATTGCCTTCATGCTATTAATTACGCTAACATCTGCCACTTGCTCTGATGTTGTTATAATTCTATAAAGTAACAATGTTGCCAGTATTTGGAAAAAAAATAAAATTATAAAAGACTTTATTCCTCATTTTAGTTATTTAAAAGCCTAGAGCCCGAAACGTCGAAATAGATTCTAATGATTGAGATCTATTGATAAATCGGTTCTAATGAATCGATATTAATTATTAAATATTGGAATATCGACTATCGCGCAGTTTTTGCGTAAAAACTAACTACTAACGGTAAAAAAGGGAGTCCATGGGGTTTGTGTGAGGAAACATTTTTGCCCAAGATATTATTATTTTTTCTAAATAATTTTTTTTTTTTTACTTTCTCATATCATAATTTTTCTTTTATTTTAATTAAATAAATACAATTATAGTTAAAAATATTTTACATTCAAGTAATTTGATATGTCCTTTATACGTAATAGGAAGAATTATGAAAATGCATCAACATTTGAAGAAAATATTTAAGATTCTATGCACGCTTAGTTAATAAGATACGTTTTTCAAAAATCCTTTCGCAATTTATGCAAAATATGAGAATATTAGCTCGACACTAAAAGGGTTAATAAACTATCTATTCATAGGTTTATAAATTTTTATATTAAATAAAACTACATTTCGGTTGATCAAAGAGATTTTAATAATAATTTTTTATATCGTCTAGTACTAAGGAATATTTACAGTCTGCCAAACTTAAACTTTCTGAATAATCTAAATGAATAAATTATTTTTTTAACAGAACATGTTCTTTAAAGTCTTTTTGCGATGTTAGAATGAAAACCAATTGTTTTTAAGAAAAGAAAATAAAATGTGCACTATTTGACGTGTTCGACAAATCCCTTCGAGGCGGGCGCCAGAAACTCTCAATGGTAGCCACCTTTCACACCCACAACGTTCACCGTATGCTCCTTCTCATTCGCACTTATTACTTTTTCATCGCTCTTGACAACGCTCTAACCGAAGACGCGTTTATTTTTCATTTCTTAAGAGGGGGCGAAGAAAATAATTTCCTACGAGCTTTGAACCCGCTTTGAGGAAAAAATGGGATATTTCTAAAATGTAATTGGATTCTCGACTAATCTCGACGCCTCCTACGTCTGACGAGGAGAAGTGATGATGTAGAAGTACATACCTAGATTATAACATTAAAATAATTATTTAAATGTATTGATCAAAGATGATGTGGAGATTTTTGAAGAAGGTCCAGCTGATGTTGATCAAATGATTATAATTCATCAAATCACACCAGTTGATCACACTTCTAGGGATTGTTTATATAAATATAAATTAATTAATAAACAATGTAGTAAATAACGTTACAGATAACGCTTAGCGACGAATAATAGATGAGTGTATTTGTAATACTAAATATATTTACAATAACTACTAATATTGGCAAATATAAAGATGAAAACTGTTTTACTAGTGTTTTTGATTCTGAGGCTGACAATCTAAGGTAACATAACTCGTCAAGTAAGCACTGGAGTTTCGTAGCTTAGGTGTATCAAATGCCTGGTATGAATATTTAAGTTATTATCCTACTGTTTATTGTAGAAATGTTCTGTAATACCAGATATGTAGTCAAAAGTGCCCCATAGCTACATCGCCATTCAAACCGGAACACTAATATTTGCACACTAGTGTTAGACGGCATAAACAGACGCTGCGGTGGTACCTACTTAGACGGATTCCCTTCCACAGGGAACCGGCAGCAAACATTATAATAATCAATTGTATGAATGCAATCGAACTTTTCCAATCATAGTGTGAATATGGGTTTGTCAAGTTCTATTTAAAAAAAGTTTAATTAAAAACCAGTCTCTTCCTTTTCATGATAGTTTGGATATAACAGGAAATTATTAAGGGTGATAGATATATTCAAATAATTTAAATCATAGTTCCTAATATTAGGTCTTTACATATGAAATTGGCGTTTTGTACGGGAGGAATTAAAGTCATTTTTTTGTAAAATATATTTATTTAATCAAAGTATACACCGTGTTATCTATGCACTTTTGCCATCTCATCGGTAGTTTATTGATCCCTTTACTAAAAAAACCATGGAGGCGAGAATCAATAAACTTTTTGAAGGCGGTTTGGACTGCCGCATCGGAGTCGAATGTTTTTCCTTGTAAGAAATTGTCCAAATTCCGGAAAAATGGTAATCTGTTGAGGCAAGGTCCGGTGAGTACGGTGGATGTCGCAGACATTCCAATTGTGACTCATTGTTGTTTGTTGTGCAGTGTGTGGTCTTGTCTTGTCGTGAAGCAACAGTGGCCTAGAGCGATTGACCAATCTCGGTTGTTTAGCAGCTAGTTCTTCCTTCATGGTTTGCAGTTGTTTACAATAGATATCTGCCGTAATCGTTTGGCCTGATTTTAGAAAGCTGTAGTGAACGACACCGGCGCTACTCCACTAAACACTCACAAGTAACTTTTTATGAGTCAATTTTCGTTTAGGGTAGGATTTAACTGTCTCCAGTGTTTAGCCATTACCACGAGCGCTTCCGATTATCGTACAGTATCTACTTTTCATCACAAGTAATGATTCGATTTCAAAACCCTTCATTATTGTGTCGGTTGAGCAAAGTAACACAGCAGGAGCAGTCGACGCGTGTTTGCAAGTTCGATTCACACAATTCATGAGGTACCTATCGGTCAAGTTTTTTACTTTCCCGATTTGCTTCAAGTAGATTAATACAGTTTTGTCACTTACCCCGAAGCCTGCAGTTATCCCTGAATTGCTTTGTGATGGATCCGCTTCCACAATAGCCTTTAATTCGTCATTTTCCACTTTGGGCTCCGGCCATCCACGGGATTGGTTCTGAAAGTCGAAATTTCCCGAACGAAAACGTTGAACCCAAAAACATACCATGCTTTTTTTACGACACCAGCGCCGTACACATCATTAATCCTTCGAGCTGTTTCTGCAGCACTGGTGGTACTTTAGAACTCGTTCTCGTAAATATACCAATATTTCATGTTTTCAATAGTGCGGTAATAAGCGACGCCAAAGAAAAATATAATGAGGAAAAAACAAATGAATGACTGTTTTCAAAACTCAAATGTACCAGTTAAATGAATTTATAAATTTGAATTTGGAATTCTTAACCAAAGAGGAGATATTTCAGATCAAAATGGTCAGTACGACAAAACGCTAATTTCATATGTAAGAACCTAATACTTGTCAATTTCAATAGCCCGATTGCTAGTAATCTCTATGCACATTTCCATGTCCTCATCAATTCGAAAAGTTGGAATACACCTACAGGTTCCTATAATCTATATATGTACTAAAATAAATATTCATACATCGCATTTGTTAATTTATATTTAACATACTGTATGGAGTTTTTTTTTGTAATTATGCGTTTTATATGTTATCCTTTTATTTATAAACAAATTAACTGAAAGAAAATTTATATGCTCAAATTATATTCATTATTATGTACACTATAGATGATAGAAGTAAAAAGAGATTGTCAAGGTTTTATTTATTCGACGGAGAGCTATAAATTTTTGGACATTCACCTGATGGTATGTGGTATTCCGTGTTCATAAAATTACGTCACTAGCAAGGCTAACGTTGCTTTGAAATAGCGAAAGATTACAGATTTACAAATCGACAAGATGACATATACGTTCATCACAAGGTACTTAAAATAACATATATTGAAACAGGCCGTGGTTCCGGCTCCACGTGCCCAGTATCAGATGAGATGACATGAGAGTCGAAATGGCTTGCAAGCGCTTACATCTCCAGAACCTAGATATATAATATATTGCACCAAATTATGCTCGTCGCTTTGAGACGTAAGTCTTGTTATCTCAATAATTTAACTGCCCTTCAAACCGGAACGGTAATGTTTGCGACACTAATGTTTGGCGGCAGAAACAGGAATTGCGATGGTACTAACATAAAAGATCTCCGATAAAAGGAACTTACCACCAATATATATTTATTATTGTTACCCGCATAAGATCTACTGAAATTAAACCAAGTAGTATGAATTTTCTTAATTTTGTTGCAACTAACGCCATCTAAGTATACGAAAAAGAAACTTATGCATGAGTTTTATAGAAAGATATCAAAACGAACTGGTGGTATAAAATGCCACATAGAGGGCGTTTTAAAGTCAAAATATATTTTTACCTTGGTACATTTATTTTATATTTAGCTAGGCTAACAGCCTGATAATTCCCACTGCTGAGCACGAGCTATTCTCAAGGATCTCCAATCCGATCGATCCTGCGCTACCCGCATCCAGCGATTTCCAGTGACTTTTATCAGATCATCGGACCATCTTATACTGGGTGTTAGGAGACTGCTTCCGAAAACGAAGACAAACGATAGTACTAATGACACTTTTGATGATGAGACGGAAAAAAATCGATCCTGATTAAAAAAAAAACATATTTTGAAATACAAAATCAAAAACAGCTCATGCTCTGATCAACAAACGACTGGGCGCAGCGGGAACTCTATGTATTTGGTTCCAGTTTGAACCTTATTTCATAGGGCCACGGAACATTTAGATTGCGCGTCCTGGCGTTCGTTGATCCGAGCATCAGCCGTTTTTGATTTTGTTTCATTGCTGGTTCTTTTTAGTAGTGTATTTTTTATGAAACTATCGTTTCATTTAGCTGTACTAACATGATGGAACGTAAATAATGCTGATAAAACGTTTTAAAAATGTTTTTTTTTTTTAACAGAATCGATTATTTTTCTGTCCCATCAATAAACGTTTCATTAGTACTAACGTCTGTCTTCGTTTTCGAAAGCGGTCTCCTAACACCCAGTATTTAATGAAAGTTAGGAGGATATACAATGGCACAAAAAAGAGAGGAAAAAATTGTCTTAATATTTTTTTACTCAACAAAGCGACAAAACGAGCGGTACGTTCACCTAATGACAAGTGATACGCCCGCCTATAACGTGGTACTACTAAGAATAGTGTAGCACCGCGTTGGTCGTCGATAAATTATTTTTATTAAATTGAAGTTTATATTAAAAATGATAAAATAAAAAAAAGACTATGTAATGTTTTAACACTCACCCTCGCAGTCAAATATGAGTGCCTAACTAGTCTTCTTTTTTTGAATAAAATGTCTTCCTCGCTTATTTCATCTTCGTTGGTTTTCGATTGTAGCTTCTTTTTATAACTCCACTAAAACCCCTCTATAGGGAGCTAAGCAATTTCTTAACTCTCTTTTAAACGTTGCGCTTCTTCGCTGACGCTCGTACAGTACCAGCAATAAAATTTTAGAAAGAATTGGTCACCAAGGAAACGTACTGTGAAAGAGCTCCGAGACGTTTGAAACCGATGTCGTAAACGTCTAAGATATAATCTTGAAAGTATTAACATATCCAGTTAAAATCATTCATTGGGTGCGCGAAAAGAACTGGTGGGACGTTGTTGAACGGAAACCGCGCTGTAAGAGTACCGCGTTATAGGAGGGCTGTCGCAATTTTAGCTCCGTGTTATTTGAAAATCGCGTTATAGGTGGGTTGACTGTACATCATTATCAAGTACACACAATCTTTAATTATTTTTTTAAGGAAACAATGGGACCCGTGTGATGTATAATAATTAATACATCCGGACACATTGTGGTACTAGATACAATAAAAATGTCATTACCCCAGTAATTTCAGTCATTACAGCACCCTTGGCACCGCACCTTCCAACAGGTACCCGCCTTGTCATGGCGGAGGGGCTCAGTAACTGCGGCGGGGTCGCCCAAGGTGTAGCGAAAAGGAATTTACCCGACCGGCCCGCGGCTGCCGCTTCAGGTTAGAGCATCGGTTGAATAACTGCAGCTCACCGGAGCGGCCGGGGCAGCTTTATGTTGCCCTTTACAGCCAGGCTGCAGGGGCGGTTCGATACTGCCCCTTGCAGCCGAGGTGGAGTCGCGGAGGGAAGAAGAGTGTCGGTATAACGATATGCCGTACTCCCTATCCTCCGCGGCCGTTTAACGGGTGGCAGCGGGCCCAATCTCGGATCCACCGCAGAGCACCGGGAGTTTTCTCTCTTGGCTCCCATGGCCTCTGGGCGACGAGTTCTGGGGTATCCGTTGACCGCGCGACAGCAGGAGACCGGGGAAGTGGCGCGCTGCATGTTCCGGCGTGCCCCTGCAAGGTGGAAAGGAGGGTTCGTCCCTCCCTCCCGAGGTGGGCTGCGAAAGCGGCGAGCACCGACGGCGTCGCGAGTGGTGCGAAAGCGTTCCTGTGACCCTGCCATCAGGCGATGAGGCGGAACATCGTGGGGGTTTTAGTCGGTGCAAGTCTGACATAACCCGTCCTTGCCCCCGCGAGAACGAGTATGCGTAGGATTTCCCCCACGTAAAACAAAAAAAAACTGTCGATAACAACGTAGCGCTATTTGATATGTACTGCATAACCACTTACGTGCATACTGCTCAATTATTTAATATCAAGTTATTCTTGTCAACAAAATTTAAACTTTTTTTTGTAATAACCGTATAAAGATAGAATTACCTACCGATTTCCTCCTTCTATCTCCTCTTATATCACTATCCACCTCTTCAACTCTTCCTCATTCCATATCGTCTGAACTTTCTCCTGTAAATAAAAAAATTGTTATAAATATATAACTAGTCTGGCCATAAATACTGTTACATAAAATTTTTTTTCGTTTCAGGTTTAAGTTTCAATAAAACCTAGAGACACAAACTTCATAAAAAAACGTATTATCGATTTACCCACAAATGTATCTAAATAACAAATCTAAGTACTAATTGGCGCTTGGTCATAGTTCCTCTTAACCGTCGATAGGACCATCATCAATCTGTCCTAGACTTCGCTGTATTTACGTTTTTAATATTCAACATTTAAAGACTTAGATATCTGTTTTATTTTTAAATATGTTTTTTTCTTTAAAATGAGAATAATATTTCTATTTTTCTCACGGGTATAGTTTTTTTAATGACCGCTACAAAGTAGGTTAAAGGCAAAACGATTAAAACCTTCCGTCCGTCAAAAATGTTAGGTACAAAAGTGAACACAACTAATGGATTTTTTCAATGTAAATATTTATTTCAAATACTATAAGTGCTTATGGTAACCAATGATACAATGTTAAGACTTTTATCGCATCAAATTTACAATAACATAGCTAAATCATTCTCGACCGTTGCCGGCTTAATATCACCATCTGTCGCATAGAACCGCCGCCGAATGGGAGCCAATACAAAATTCTCTCCAAAAATCTCTCGCATAAGGCCTCTTATAAAACTAGATAATATCTATAATTTATGCTAAGAGTAAATTTTGTTAATATAATCACCACTCACTCGCATCTCTCTCGCGACTAATGATTGTATTAGAATCTTTCAACGATTTTTATTTTAAGTAAATGACTACACGGAGGCACACAATGCTTATTTCTAACAATTTAAAAGCCTGGACATCAAGGATCGGAAGAAGCGTCACGGGGGAAATAAGAAACATACATACACAATTTAGCTTCAGACAAGAAATAGAAAGGTTTAAGCGTATAATACTTTCTTACTTCTATAAACAAATATGCACCATTACGCATTATCTGATTTATAAAACTGAAGCATGCTTTAGAGTACCAAGATTGTAAGTTCTTGTGGTGGTGAGAAGAGTGCGGAAGTAACGTTAATTATCACTGACAATGCAGGCTTTATTAAACCTGGTACAGTAAATATTTCGGTAAGATTCGGATAATACTAAAAATATACATACCAATGCAATATGATCAACAATGTATTGATAACACCGTAACGTATGAACGTTTAAAAATAATACACTAATTAATACGTATTTAATTTCTCTAATCTAACACTACTAGGCGGCCCCCTCCATCCTCATACCCCATTAACGGATACCAGTTATCATAACGCTTCCGGCATTCACTATCCTGTCTGTCTGAGCTTTCACTGAACCATCATTACCTATCGGATCATCTATTAAGAAAAATAAGAAATTATCAATCTATATTCATATTAATTATGATTTTAAACTTATAAATGGTTTTTGCATATTTCATAGTAAATTTTTAAAAACTTGTAATCAATGAAGTTGTAAATTTTTAATATTAATTTTTATTATTGTGTTATACAACTTAAACTTTATTAAACATTTCTTAATTGCAAAAATATAGATATTAACAATCGATAAGAACTTAAGTGAAACAGTTAAAAATGAACTGTTTCGATCAATTTTCGTACTATCTTTATATCTATATAAATACATTTTAATCTTTATATATACCGTTATAAATCCTGAAAGAGATACTAATGTGTGTGGAGATGGAACTAAGTACCTGATGCAAAGATCATGGAAAATAGAATAAATAGTAGCTGCGGACGTCATGCTTGCTTCGGTAGATCGTGAAAATGTCTGTAATACTAAAATGATATACAATCTGGTGCATTTCATCTTTGAAACAAAAATTTCAAATAGAAATATGAGAAAATTAAATTAACTTTTTCAAACATAAATTCGCTTTTTATTGCTGTTCATTCTATAAGAAATAAAATATCATCATTATCATAGTATTAAATTTACTCCAATCCAATTGATTTTTTCCGTCACCTTCGTTGATGAAAACATTAAAAAAATTGTGTCACGTCATATAAAATTTTGGATCAAAAAAAAATATTAAGTAGAAATAATCTAATTGCAAACTTAAAAAATAAATAATTATACTATATATATGTATATTATATATAACAGAAATAAAAAAAATAATAATAATTACTTTCATTATTGTCCACATATTTATTGTGTGAATCTTTGTCAAAAAAAAAATAAAAGCCTTTTAAGACTTAAACAATAGTTGGAAGTCGGTTCATAAAAATAACAAATGAAATATATATATATATATGCCTCAACAGCATCTTATAAACTTAATAACTTTTTAATATTATTGTGCGGAAAAAATGTGACAAAAAAAAACAAATTGAGTCACTCGCCATATAATCAGGCGATATTGCTGCAATTCGATTTAAACTTAAACCAAACATAAGACTAATTTTTTTGGCGTGACTAAAGTAACTTGACTGTACGTTGAAACAATAAACCATCCTCAATTCGATATTATGAGTAACACATTCGGGCAGAGGAGATTGCAGTTATAATAACCCCAAGAGGTACTATACTGTTGTAATCGACATTTCAGCCAATATTCATATAATCAGTTCGATGAAGATGAAGAAATGTACAAATATGTCATAAAAATGTGCATGTGATTAATGCTCTGGTGATATACTTCAAAATTATCTTTGTTTATGTGACCACACACTAGTATATAAAATGATATATTGTAGTTTATATAACTGTCATAATTATAAAAGTTGGAACATCAGTGAAATTTCAAGTGTTCCACTTATTGCAACCTAATTATATGCAGTTTCGAATTATTTTATTTGCACTCATGTCATAGGTTAAATGAATAAGTTTAAGCAGATTACATTTTAATAATTATGAACAATTAGAATAATGCAAAAAATATTTAACTATCAAATATAGATATTAAAACCATTTATACTGCACTAGCACAATTCTCAAAACGCATGTGGAAAATAAACAGAGTACCAACTGTGTATGAATACAGACATACTGCACTTTAATGAAAAAAAAATCTTTAAAATTATGATTTTTTCGCTTTATATAACATGAGTGTACATAAAATATAAATTCATTCAATTTAATCTTGGCACCATTACTAAAGTATAAATGCAATGAAACATTTTGAAACTGTTCTATTACTAATTATATGTGTAGCAACAAAAAATAAACCGGTTGTTCAGTTATCCATCTATGTAACTTAATTTTACTTAATCTTTATTTACAGTATTAACATTTAATTTACTTACAATTACAATGCTCTATATATTAGCACAATACAAAAGATAAACAAAAATCAAATAAAAACTATGTTGTAATCAAGTCCAACAATCTCCATCAATATTTTTTCAGGGAAAAATTTATGTTAAAAAAATACTGATGTAGATAAAAAAAAGTAACTCAAAAAATGTCAAAAAGATGTGAAGCTATTTCTATGTATGTTTTTCTTTTGCTCATGCTATTATAAGGAGCAGCTATATTATTTGAATGAATAAACCATTAGATCACCCAATTGGGACAATTATCACATATCTAAGTAGACTCAAACATACCATGATATAACCATATCACACTTTAGGGACTTAATCTTTACAATAATATGACCCCATCTCACAGTTGCATCCACATCTTTAATATTGATAAAGCTAATGTGCGACATCAAAATGAATTTAAATGAACTATGACATCCATTGTATTACATTAGTATTAGACCGATTCCACAAAGACAAAAATGTATTATTATTAACACACATTAAAATTATATATTAGTGGGTATTATTCATAAAAATAGATTAAATGTTACACTTGTATGTATGTTTATAATTCCTATCGTAAATCGTAATGGTAGTAAGTATAGAGTTGTCAGAGTAAATTAAAACCCTTTAACAGACATCAAAGGCATAGACAAAAACTATGAGATCCAATTCAAAGTAATATCGAAGCAAGTAGCAACACAACATCTACGCAATAATGCTAGTTTGTGTAACATATTTTTACGTGTCACTTATTAGTATGTGTCCACTTCACAGTATATATTTATATATGGTCTCATATTTGGTTTAATATAGTCACATTTAAATTGTACATGTGTACAATTATTTCTTAACTTAAAAAATTGTCCTCTTCTTTTTGGAGAGCAATTTATTTTTATAATTTTTTTTTGTTAAAATTCACTTTAACACATTTACAGGATAGGCTTATTTTTAAGTCTTTTTTAATATCTATACTTAAATGTGTGTTGATAGCATGGAGAAATTTTGATATGTTGTATGATCATTTTTCCTACAAATGCCTAATCATGATACATTTATCTCTTTAATTTTGTTTATTACCCTGATTGTTTTTTCGAGCTTTTTAAAACTATGAAGGGTACTTCCAATTACCCCAACACGAAATAAATAGGATTTTAAAAAATAAGATTCACTAGGAACACTATGGTTACTCTTGTGACAATACCCACTGTATAACTGATAGACAATAGATAGATGGAAGAGTAGAATCCTATGCCACCAACACACTGTCACACTGCACTATATTCACTTGGTCCGCGCGTCTTACTCGCTCGCCGGTGCATCTGTTGGCTCCCCCTCGGGAGCGTCCTCGCATCAGGTTTTCCTAAGCTCAACCAGCTTGACGTCCTGCACGTGCAAATTGTGCTTAGACTTAGCAGCAAACTTAATCACAGCCTGCGTGGAAACAAGCGGTACGTGTCGAAGGTCCAACCTGTGGGTAATAGATAAATATTATATACTAATTTTAGCAAACAATTATAAAAATAAAAAAAAGTGTTTAGATAGAAAGCTGACCGGATGAGGTTAGGGCACCTGGCGAGGTGATCCAGCGCTGCCTCGGTGAGAAGCCGGCAGCCAGCCAACGAGAGCCGTTGTAGTGAGTGGTGCGCTAGTTGCGCTGCACCCGCATCTGTCAGCCGCGCGCACGACGACGCATCCAATTCGCAAAGCTTTGGTAGAGCCTTTGAAACGATTAATTATATTATTTTACTTAATTTGTATTGATATGTGCATAAACGATCGAAAAGAAAATTCGATACTCTTAACCGTAACAAATGTAATAAATTTTCCTAATATTTCAATGAAATGGTAATATCACCTGCACCACATAGCGCATGGCAACGTCGGTAATGTCGGTGCCAGGCAGGCGTAGTATCGAGAGCGCGGCTAGACGGGAAGGCTCGGCGCCGGTGCGCGCGCCACCACCCGGCCGCGACGCCTCTGGCGGTGCGAGCACACCGCGCAGCTTCGCGTCGTCGAGCGCACGCGCGAATGAAAGATCAAGCGACGTGAGCGGCGGACATGCGGGTGAGCGCAGCGCCAGAGCGGCCTCTGCTGGTGACCCCGCGAGCGAGAGGGAACGAAGAGTTGGCAGACGAGCTAATAACCTGAAACATTTACCATTGATAATTATATATTCATCTTACGGCGCATTGTATATGCTATTTTACGAGCTATATATAATATATATATATATATATTTTAATGCTTTTTTATAATTAAATTAACAGATTTTTCAATATTATTACAATACATACTTTTATTGTTTACAAATCTCAATCTAGCTTGTTTTATTTAATATGTGCTAAGCTTTTGTTGGTGTGATGAGAAGGGTGTTAAAAGAGCAATTTTTTTCGGATATATTGCTACTGAAATTAAACGACTACAACATACCAAGCAAGCTGTCTTCTAGCTAAGTGACACCACTCCAGACCAAGTGAGACAGGCTGCCGTCGTACTATACCCGCTAGTTGGGCCGCTGACACTCGAACTTGTACAAACGACATGTTGCGCCACAAAGACGGATCCATCTGTGATAACAACATATAGAAATATTTTCATTTACTTTTCACCTGGTTTCGTTATATCTATCATTATCAACCGAATGACGCTCGCCGCTATCTGAGCCTTCTTACAGATTGGTCCTACGCTGGCCGCGTCAAACAGCTTCAAGCTACCTTTACCAGTTCGTCGGTAGCAAAACTACTATACTTACATCCACTACTAGTAAATATTAATGTGATTAGTATAGTGTAACACAGCTCATTATCAGACAAGGTATTACTTATCAACAATATATTATATATTGATAAGTAATACCTTCTTATAAACACGTTGCGTAGTTTAAAAAATAACCTAATATAACTTACAGAGTAGTCAGCCCATGCCTTGCAGACGAGCGCGCAAGTAGCTAACTCGTGCGGCGTGAGCTTAGCAAACACGCGAAGCATAGCCTCTCGGTCTAGCCAGGGCGTGCCCGGGACGTTCGGGGATGGCGTGTACCCGGCCGGCCGCACAGGATACAGCGGTTTCTTCAGACTCTGTAGTAGAAATACACGTAAAAACCTATATGAATTACTAGGACAAACATATTAAACATACAATCCATTGAAAAATTTGTTGCAAGCATTTTGTTTCTTTATGTTTTCTATTATTTTCATTCTTTTCCTAGACGGCACCTTAACCATTTAATGCCAAATACACATTCATAATGCATATTGATCATAACTATAAGTCAGACCTTAGCAGTATGATGCGTAAGCTGCAGTGCCAGGTGGGCTCTGAGCGCTTGTTTCTTAGGTGCTTCATCTTCATGGCTGGAGCGTCGTTTTTTAGACAACGGCTCGTAACCTTCTTCCCCAGCACCATCCCCGCCGCATTCCTCGCGCTTAATATCTGTTAAAGCAAATATCCACTTATTATTTCCAAGTCATAAATAAGGACTATATTATAACTTTTTACTCTTACCGACAATGATAGACCAATCCAATTTTTTTAAAATAAAAAAGAACTAGACAGTTATATTTATTAACTAAGATGTCTTAGGCTAGAGACGGCGTTTAACTATAGTGCGACAATTTGCTTACAGCAACCATCAAAAAAGGATACCTACAACTGAAATAGATAAGCATCGTTATTCGGAAGAGGCCTACGTCCAGCAGTAGACTGCCGCAATCGAATAATAATGATAAACTTGATAATATATATTCAATACTAACCATCTTCAGCTTTAAGTTGTAATACTTCATTTTTGCCTTCATTGTCTGATCCAGTTTCAGATTTAACGGGCGCCGGCGGAGGCGGTGGTGGCAGCTTGTTCTAGAGACAATCAATTGCTCTAAAGTAATAGACTAACATATTTAATATGCACCATCAATACTGCCTATTTTGCCGTCAAATGGTATGCGAACGTTATTATGTTCTTGTTTGAAGGGCGTTGTTGTTAGTAAAATTACCAGGGTAGCGAGACAACATCATTTCATTCAAGGCGACGAACACAATGTGGTGTCAGTACAAATTATCTTACATAGCGCCACATTGTTATGGCCAGTTATCATTTAGCATCAAGTTAATTTTCACGTTGCTGCGTCAAATAAAATTAATTTATAATAAATGAATGTATGAAATGACAATGTACACTTGAATAAAATACATTTAATCTAAACAAATAAATTATTACAGATGATACTCATTAATTACTGCGTTACTCTACTACATACCTGTATATTAATGTGGTGCTGTCCCAGCTGGCTGACATCCGATCCTACACTCATGCGCCGCAAATCTGAAGACTTCTGGCGGGCGCGGAAATGACGAGGCTGTCAAAATAAAAGATGTTAGCTATGTTGTTCTTTAAAAAATAAAACAAAAAATTATGAACGAAATTTATGGATATATATAATAAGACAAATGTGGTCTTATCAAGACATATTTTTTTACTTGTTAGAATATTCCAAAGACTGAAATGTATAATATTTTTTTTCGTTGCCGCCTGAATAAGCAAAAGTAACAACGACCTGACACACAACAATTAGAATAAGTGTTAAACTAATTAAGAAGATTATGTCAGAATGATGTACTACTTCATGATTTTATTCATTCAAGCAGTAATGCTTGCTCTGTGACTACAAAGGACAACACAACTTAATGTTATAGCAAAGTGGCTAGTTTTACCTTGTAATCATGGTTGAGTCCCATAGTGGTGCAAGTGGGGCATTCCCAAGAGTTGGGTAGGTCTTCATTAAGCTGACCGCCTGGTGGGACGCAACCTGGATGTACGATGCTGTAGCATACCGAACACTCGCGTAGTGTCGACGGCCCGTTACGACCTGACCACACAACAATGGAACAAACAGCTATAATTAAAATAACCATCATTCTTTGTATTATCATAATCATCAACTGAAAGGTTAACAGGCCTATCCAAATAATCCAGAAGCATAAAGTCACGAGATCTTCGGTTCACTGCATCCTGGATACTGACAGACAAATAATCTTTTATTTTAACCAATCCATCTCTTATAAATTGATTAGATGTCTTCAAAGATTTCTGATATTTTTGAAACATACTTCTAACTATACTTTATACATCAAGCAGTGAACTGGCAAGATGCAATGTAAGACGGACAACGCTGGGGCTCTCTTGTGTCAGAGGCAAATACCCATTTTGGATCGCTGCGCCAGATGAGTAACTATACATTTTATCTTTCATTTCAGTTTTTAAGGCCAAAATCAGTTAGTTTAAGCAAAAAAGTTATTATTTAATCAGGTATATATTCATCCTTATTTTTACACAACTGAACATAGTCAAAGCATTAATTTAAAGATTTGATTAGTAAAAAGAACTTAAAACCCTGCATATACTTAATACAGTAAACAATTACCCGAGTTACCCTTGGCCTGAGGCGCGACCGGCGTTTGCATCCAGCCGTCCAAATGGCACATTGCACACGAAGCCGTCACTGGCAACATTGGCTGAGAACAAAAATATATTTTCTTTAAAACTAATATTTGTAAGATATAGTAACAAAGAAATTATAATGTATTAATAATTGAAAAAAAGACAGAAACACCTAATATTGCTTAATGTACTTAACGGACACACAAAGAGAAATGTTTTAAAATGTATATAAATTATTTTACTATATTAGAAGTATATATTGTGAGTGTAAAGCATTTGCTTTCAAATATACACAAAACAAAATAAAAATACTACTGCATCTCTCCACATCTTATGTCGGCTGGTAGAAAATGTGTAAAGACATCAAATCCGCCTGTTGTAATCTCAGTTTCGGTATTTATTAAAAAAATATTTAAGCTAAAATAAATAATAATAGATATTTTCTTATCCAAAAGCTCACCTGCAGACACTGACGCATAACGCACGTCTGCTTGGCGCGACCCAGCCCGCCGAATTTGACCATATCATGACAAAAGACACACTCGCCACAATCGGTGCGTTGGCACGCTTCGCACTTTTTGCATCTAAAATTAAAACATAATACCAAAATTGAATTTCAAATTTTCCAATATTGTAAATATTAGTCATTCTGTTCCCGTAAACCTTGTGAACCGACGTAAACATTTTAGCGCTGTTACCTCTTGCATCATAACATTGCTATGTTTTAAGGGGGACTGCATAACTCACTAGCTAGTAATAATTACCCAACATTACTAGGGAACGAGATTTAATAGACATGAATCAAGATGACCCCCTAAATATATTTCTTTCGCGCACTATACTTACTATCAAGCAAAAGTTTTGGTCGTCTAATTGTTTAGAAAAAAGTAGGTATGGGATCGGCATAAATTATCAGTCATACTGGACAACCAGTAAGTAATATTTTGTATATTACATAAGTAAACTTGTTGCATTTGGTGGAAAGTAATATTTGTAAATAAATAGCCACCTGGTACGTCGTCGCCTGGGCGCAGTGTTGCCATGTTCGGGACGTGGCCGTGATGGCGGGGCGCGGTAGCCGCCTCCCCTGCCGCCGCGGCCGCTCGACTGACGGCGCTCAGACGTAGCTTCGTCAGGACCTAGATAAAGTTACAAAATGTGTACGTTTATTATAAAAATTTCCAACTTAAATCTCATCACCCTAAATTTATTAAAAGATAGATTTGTATGTTTACTATATGTTAGTAAATTCTTTAATGTAGTTAAAGCTATACTCAGTATTTTAATTTAAACTAAGTCACATAAAATATTAACTTTTTTAATTATCAAGTGTAACAGTACTTTTTTAAATTAAAAAAGTTGTATCTTACCTTTAAGTACAGGCACACCAGTGACTGCAAGATGCTGCTTATCGTGCCTGTGCTGTTCGACGAGGGTGCGTACGTCTCGCACCAGGGCGATGGGATCCGACAGGAGCTCTGGAACGGACTTGCGCGCCGCAGGCAATTGGTGCAGATACATAACGATCGCCTGCAATTCAACAATAAAATGTAACATTCTTACTCAACATATTTATATATTAACATTTCATTGTGGATATTATTCCACAAATAACCTTGTAGTTTAGGATTATCATAAATTTCAGATTAGCCATTTTACTATTGTCATAAATTATCTCCTAGTGTATTAGTCACAGAAATCACTTCACTAACATATTTTTTAAATGATTGTTATTATCGTGTGATGGTGTATTTGTCTCGAAGTATATTGATAGATGAAAACTATAATCTATTGAAAAAATCTTTAACAGCCTGACCAATGGATTGAAGTCCTTCCATTTCTCTATCTTTTGGTCTATTAACTAGATAAAAATTAGTAAACTATTAATTAAAAAGATTTGACCTTAAGACCATGCAGCTCGTTTTGTGTGAGATGCACGTGTTCTTTAGGTGGCGTGAGCGTCACCGGCATCCCACCTCCTCCTTCCAGCGTGAGGTGAGTTCTACCCAACAGGGCGTTCACGTAGCGATCCAACACGTACCATAGCATCTCTGTGAAAAACGGGTACCGGAACTGCTGTGGAACCTGATAAATAAAACATAATTATACTATAGCACCGCACCTAATGGTTGTGAGATATTAGCTTATAGGCAATACAAAAATAATAACATGTAGT
Source organism: Ornithoptera priamus (assembly GCA_029034505.1). Taxonomy (NCBI): domain Eukaryota; kingdom Metazoa; phylum Arthropoda; class Insecta; order Lepidoptera; family Papilionidae; genus Ornithoptera; species Ornithoptera priamus. The sequence goes on along the minus strand of JARDWD010000296.1, from coordinate 3,479,653 downwards.
TTAACGTGAGGCTCTTCAATAGAAAATGGGCAAGTATTAATAACACATACATTGGAGTTAGATAATCGCAAACCACATTAATGCAATAATATAAACCATAGATCAATAAACAATGACTATATTATAAAAAATTCGCCTGCAAAACAGCCAAAGCCAAAAAAAAACCTTTAATCCAAATTGTTGTAGGCTCTCACCTTAGTGACATCTTCAACTTGTGCAATTTTGAGCTGTTTCTCTATACCGAACTGATGCAAAAAATTTCCACCAAAAACGAGTGAATCGCTAGGCGTGTAGACCGCGTGGATCCAGCCCGTAGGGATGAAAAATGTGTGGCCTGCCTGCAACTGCAAATACAAAATATTATACATTTAGCACTTAAATGGAAAAACACCTTCACAGCAATTTTTTTTTATATGATTTGTTGCCCTTGAATGACCCTTAAAACCAAAGAGCTGCTGTTTGCCGGCAAGAATAAAATTACCTAAACAGTGTATATCAACAGAAACCTACCATTATTTGTTCCATGTTAATGTGTACTATCAAAATTTGTATGTCGTCACTTACGTGGACTCTTATACATTTTTCAACGGTGTCTCCGAAAAACACGTCAGATTGTTTTCCAGAAAGTACCCACTTTTCGTACAACTGCAAATTCTTCTCAGTCGGTGGAATCAGCCAGAAAACTTTGGCGCCTGCAACCAACATTTAAGTCATGCTCGGAATATAGTTTGAAATTTTTTCTTGTAACTATAAAAGTATTCTGCTAATATATTACTCTAAAAAAACTCTTACCTCTTAAAATGTGATACCAAACAGAAGTCCCGCCAAAATCTATATGAAAGTCTGTGTAGCAACCTTTCACGGACATGAGGCAATACTTTTGTACCTTAGGGTACATCATGTCGTCTAGAGCGTTAGTGGACTCGGTCTGAAAATATTAATAATTTTATGATAAACTTTTAAAAATGTCTTAATTAAACTAATATTACCTTCCACTAGCATCTTTGAACACTCAAAAATGTTTGTGTTTCACTGTAATAATCAGCTTTACTTTTTCTTTCAAATCAAAATTAGCTTAAGAAAATGTAATATACACAATATAAAATCTAAACCAGGCGCTAACTAAAGTAATCTAAAAAAAATTAAAAAGAGGCCTTGTGTGTTATGGTAGTTGCATTATATTTTATGTATATAGTTGTATCTTAACATAAAACCCTACCGACTTCGTGTTCACTTAGTTTGCACATAAATACAGCCATGATTTGTTCCAGTTCAGATCAACTAACAAAAGAGGCTTTTAGTACTGTAATACTAAAATAATATGTATAACTAGAACAAGTTCTGTATATTGTCATACAAACATAATTACTAATACTGTTTCAATGTTTGGATGGAAATATGAAAATTGAAATTTAAAACTTCCTGCTAACCTGTTGGTCCTTCAGATGCCGTGGCCAGACGGTGTCCACCCAGTCGATCGTGCGCACCATGCGCGGCGCCTGCACATAGTTCTCCAGGCGAGTGTGCGAGAACTCCAAGGAGATGACATTAAGTAGACGTTCCTTGTTGGCATCGTCATAATACCGTTGCCAATCCTTAAAAAAAATCATTAACGCTTCATTATTCACAAGATCTTTATTAGCTTTCTCTCTCTCTTACTGTCTATAATAATGATATATATTGTTTTAACTTTCAAAAATAGATGATCGCCAATCAACCGAAAATAGAAAAAGTAACTGAAGAATATTGATATATGAAATTAATATGACGACAATATTGAAAATTCTATTTTAGCTTTAGACATCATGATTTGTAATTTTAAGTAAATGATTTCGAATTTCTGAGTTATTGTCACGCCTTAAAATTGTGTCCATTATTATGTTAATAATGAAGAAAAGTTTCTGCATGATTTACTAAAAATTATTAAATAAAGAATTGCGTCGATTGTACTATGGTAATGTTTCATTTACTCGTGTGATTTAAAATTTTAAATGTCATGTCTATCAAACTTATTGTCTATGGTATCCATATATATTTGCCAAGATATAAACTCACATTAACGTTAGGCATACATTTTGAATTCGTCAAAATAATCTAAATGCGCCTAAAGATGGATCCTAATATCCAAGTCCGGCTCACTTTATTATAACTTTGTCCCGGAAGTTATGAGATGTTTCACTCTTATATAAAATATGATTAAAAAATAAGATGTATTGTGAAAGAGTGTGTTTTAAAAGCAGGGAAATAGTATAAACTAACTTTATCCCAAGTCATTAAAGATTTGTTACAATTTTTATTCCAAAAAGTAGGCTACAGTTAGACTGTTATTGACTGTATTACTGATTGCAAAGCGAGGATGATTGGCCTACAGTGTTTTTTTTATTAAAACTAGACTTTACATATGTAATATGCACTCACTCTTAGAAATATCTGTTAAAGGAGACGTAAAGTGCGAAATATTGTTGTCCCAGATAAACTTTCGACTTGCGTCAAAGACAACCCGATCAAAAAACTTATTTCATGTAAACCGAACCAACAGCGGTCAAGGTGCACTTCTTTACAGAATGTGTACCCTCCACAATAAAATGCTCAACAGGGTAGAATGTTCTCATGCTCTCGCTCCACTTATAAAACCCGTGTAAAAAGGTTGCTCCACAATAAAGTCTCAGATTTAAATTTGTAATTCTTGTTTTCCTTGTTCGAACACACTTTCATTGCTTTCTGCAAACTCAAATACCCACGTTTGCTTTGTATTGTTGCTGCTCCTTCTGTTCTTATCAATATTTTTAAGAACTAAATGTGTCGCTGCAATTACTTTACATATCAAACAAAAACATGCGAAAGATTATAAAAAACCAAATAGGTTCTCAGAGAGGAACAATTGTAAATAGTTTTACATTCTATATGTTGTACTTTTATTTTATCTTTTGTTTCTGTTTGTTTCCAAATTAAATAAATAAATAAATACTACAAAAGGTTGAAACAATTTATCAGTTGGTTGTGGTAAAACAGAAATGTTTATCTCCCGCAACAAATATATTAATCGGCTAAGTGGTTACGCCTGCCCGTATTCAATACTATATAAAATAAACAGTCATGACTGAAATGGCATATTGCCAAAATTTTTTTCTGTAGGGATATAAAAAAAACAATTAAATAATAAATTAAAGTCAAAACAACAGTTTGGCGTATCAAGAAAATACATCAACTTAAAATAGAGCTTATAACAAATAAGAAATTCTTGCATTAAGCTTATAGCATTACTAGACTTTCATCGCCCGCTCTGCTCCTCGTAAAATAAAACTTGAAATTTGTACGTAATGCTCGTGTACTTGTATACATAAAATATACATATTTTATGAAAACTTAAAAATTTTCTCTCAAATTCATCAATTTGTCGAAATACATCTTTTTTTTTGTCTGGAGGGTTAGACAAGATTGTGAGATTTGCACCCACTAAAAACCCCTCGATCGTCATCTTTATCGTTAAGTCGTTGCAAGAGGTATCACAGGATCTCCTACGGAACAAGCCGGTGTCGCTGCAATGAGCCTAAGCACATCCAGAGGAGTGCCGTAACCCTCCCCAGCACCCTCTCTCTGCTACGACTAAGTCATCTATCTACGAAACCACCTCGTACTGGTTCACCACATATTCGCTTAGTGGGCAATCAGGGCCTCCAGAAACAATTGACAGAAATAAGAACTAGGGTATAGAAGAAATAGAGAGAAATGTAAAAAAAAGAAAGACAAATTGTAAAATAGTACAAGAATAATAAAGTTGTAATGTAAGTGATAGAAATAAATAAAGAACAGTAACAAATAAAAAGGAAATGTAATGTGATGTAAAAAATAACAAATTAAGATAAGAAAATAAAAGCAGGCGGCGAATGAAGTCCGAGAGGCGATCCATGCGAGAAGAAACAGAAAATATGTAAAGACGACAAGTTATAAGTGTAAGAAAACGTAAAAAGTAGGGAAAATCAGTATAAAAAAAAGTTTAAAATGAAAGAAGAAAGAGATACTCTGGCCCAACAGAAGCCTAGGGGAACGATTAAAAAAAAAATAAACAAAAAAAAATTATGGTCTCCACCTTGACAGCTCACGAACCCGAAAACTTTTTTAGTCTCCTACGACAGGAAGGGTTTACGTCTTAAAATTCCATAACGGCTCGAGACTACAGGGTGAATCGAAAAACACCTAACCCTCGATTTACACTGAAGATAAATTCTAGAAAAAACCGTATGGAATAAAATCTCCAATATTCGCTAATTGTTTAAAACTAAATAAACTCCCAATATGTGCTCAATATTTTATATAAATAAAACCTCTTAAAAAAGCTACCAATTTAATTCTCTACAGATTAGAAACAAAAACAAAGCAATGGGATCTTCTAGAAACTTTAAATTTTCTTGATTAATATGTCGTTTATTACTTCTGCCCCATTCCTTTTTTAACAGTTTTATACTATATAAAAATATGTAAAATCAACACCAATACATACACCAAAAAAGCTTAAAAAATTTAATTTATCAGTTGTAATCCATAAACTTGCTGTTTTAAAATATGTGCTCGTTTCCGCTTGCTTTTACGTAAACAACTACTTCGTGTTGTTTATGTACATATTAAGGACAAATATTTCCCAAAATGTATATTGTATTTCACAATACAGAGTTCCCCTCTTTTTGCTAAGCGATATGTGCATATAAAAATGCGTCCATATAAATATTTTTAATAAGTTTTTAAAAATGTATTTTTGTTGTGTCTATACACGAAATTCCAAATAAATATGTGGGTAACTACACAATTCTAGAAGTTTCATTTTTTTTGCGCCGCTTTTTCATAATTTATAAATAAATAAAAAAAATATTTAAAGTTTTTTTTTTCAAATGTTAAGAAACAATAGTGTAAATATTTTTTAAGAGAAGCAAATATTTAATAACCTAAAAGAAAAATTACAAAAGGATCGAGACAAAGCATTCACGTCTCTTCATACGGCTTCGGCTTCGTATGTAAAATGGTGCTGATACAATGTAGGTGGGTGTATGGGCGATCGCCAACTGAACGCGACAGTGGCGGCAACCTTCCGGCGCTGTGGTTCGCGCAGATGTTGGCAGCGCCGCGCAGGCGAGTGAAGTAAGCTCCGCGTTACGAAGTTCCGCCGCAAAGCGGCAAACGGCAGCGCTCCGTTGGTGAAGCCGGGCGCTACATATCCCACTTCAGCACGAGAACGACGCCGTGCAAGCTCAATACTGTATTACTTATATCATCATGTATTTAATACACTTTCGGGTCCGACCCATGTTCTTTGTCTTGAACTAACACTAATATCATACTGCATCGATCCCTGAATGATTTGGGAGACTAGCAGACAGTTATTTTCAGCTAGGCGTATGCATGACTAGAATTAGTTTAATTATAAAACATGTCTTTTTGAAGGTAACATTTATATATTTACAATAGTTGAATCCATACATACGTATTGACTGACCTGTGTATATTAATTAAATATTTTAATTATTCTGATTCTAAAAGCGAAATAAATACTTTCTAGTAAAACTCGACAATGCATTGTGCATATTTTTTTGTTATACAATCAAACGACGAGACGAACGGGATGTTTACCTGATGGGTAAGCGACACGCCCGTGCACAACAACGTATTGCACAAGATGCAGTCTCGATACCTCAGGGATTATACAAGCTATAGCGTCTCACAAATGGAAACACAGTAATGTTTGCACAGTGCTGTTTGGCGGCAGAAATAGGCGCTGCGGTGGTACCTACCTAGAGGGTCTTCGGTAGCAAACACCACTAGTAAAAATTTTACTAGTCTTTTTTTATTATTTTAAAGAAATTTTAAGCTTTATTATGACTTTTAAAGGTCCCATAATTTTTATTAACAAAATGCTAATGTATTCCAGCATCTCTTTGTCTATCGATAAGATTGGACCATGCAGACAGACACAGACAGAATTTTTAAAATTGATTTTCTGGTACGAGTACCGTGTTAACATTCATGAAAATGGTGTAAAAGGCTGTTAAATTTTACACCAACACAAATTTCGCAAGAAACGTGAAGAAAGTAGAATACGAAGTTGGAATAAAAAGTTAAGAACTTGCAAAGTATACAAAATTGTGAAAAAAAAAAGGCTAAAAGCTTAATTGATTTTGTTCCCTTCGCTTTTACACATCGACGAGGGAACTTTTCACGAGCTTTGCAACGTGCTACAAGACCTCCCGCAAAGTCGCGTATTGCCTTTAAATACAATGTTGCAAATGAAACGTTCCGTTATGCTAAATAACGACTTCTATGAGCACTCTTGTTATAAAATTGTAGTAGTGATAAATGTTGTAATAAATCACTAAAAATGTAATCAAATTTGTTATGTTAAGAAAACTAATCAATTGAGATTTAAATTTTTCATTTCCGTCTTGCAAAGTTAAAATACATAAAACAAGATGTAGCTAAGAGTTGTACTGGATTATTACCAACCCATTGGTACACGTAGATAGAGATCCAGTATAAATATATCTCTCCAATAAAAAGTAGATTATCTTCCCACGATCTCATTAATACTGATAAAATTATATGGAAAATACTTATCAATAACTTAATACAAAGGAAGATTTTATAACAATTTTAAACAAACTCAATATCTTTCATTATATCCTGTGAAGTCACTGTTGCTGAAGACAGTCTAACTTGATGCCACCACAGCTACTATTTCTGCCGCCAAACAGTACTGTGCAAACAATTGTGTACCAGATTAAACGAAGTTCCTCATTCTTCATAAGTACAAAGGAATGGAACAATTTGCCGGCGTTATTTTTATTTTTTTCCCATTATCATAGTATCACCATGAAAAGAGTGAATAGGTTGTTCCTGGGTTAGAGCACTTTAATACTACAGACCATATCACCATAACATCAGGTGTTATCGTGCTCAAGGGTTAACCTTGTTGATTTAAATAAAAAGCTGGTGTATTTAGTAAAATTATTGGAGTAATGAGACTCAACTCATTATATCTTAAAGCGATGAGCATAATATATGGTGCAGTGTATATAATTCTAATTACATGCCATATTATTATGCGGAGACGTATCACTCACCATCTGGCGAATTTCTCGTTCGTCACGTCGTTTCATTGAACATAAAAAAGTTTTTGCCTCAATATTGAAAGTGTAGATAGATCTCTGTTGCCGCAGATCATCTCGGTAGGTATTGCTGCCGCCAAACAGTACTGTGCAAAGAATGCTGTGTTCCAGTTTGGAGTGTATCATTTTAGCTAGTGATATTATTTGTGTAAGGAGTCCTAACATCTTGTCGCAAGGGGACGAGAACATGTGGTGCAGTGTATATCAAACTAAGTTGTTATGTACAGGCGTTACACTATAAAATGAACGTCTCGCTTATCATCTCATCGAAAAAAAGTGTTTTAATTTTTTTCTTATTAGTTTCGTTAATCATTATGGGATGACTCTTCTTCAACCTAAAGTTTGGCGGCTATTCTTTCGAACTGGTGGTATTACCTGAAGAGGTATCATCGTCGGCGTTTACTTTGACACACCTTTTTATATTAATATGGACTAATAAACTTGATCTATTGATTTATATAGAAAAATATAAAAAACAAATTATTTGACTTATCCTTGACGCCCCAAGACAGGAAATCCTTCCAGGTCGTCATTCTTCCACCTACGCAATGTAATTTAAAACGACGCGAGGAATTTTCCAAAGGAAATTCATCATACACCTATTATTACACACAAACATGCTATCAACACATTAATTCAAGTATAACTTTTACTTCTAAGTTTTTATTCCGCAGAACATATTATCAGACGAGCGAGACGTTCGCCTCATGGTAAGTCGTACTTAAATTTACAAATATATTACAATGTACTTTCTCCTTTATAAACATGTTTCATTTGTGCAAATAGCAATATAAGACGGAGACAAATTTTGCCGCTTCATTGGCATAAGTTATTTAGCTTAGATAAAATGATGGTGGCAGGGCTCTGCTGCCGGAGACGGTGTAGGTTCTACCACCGCAACTCCTATTTTTGACGACAAACAATATTGTGCAGACTTTACTGTGTTCCGATATAAAAGGCGTTGTACCTAGTGAAATTATTTAGGTAACGTGACTTAATATTATATGTCTCAAGACGAACATAATATGGTGCTGGGGATGTCATCCTAATTATGACTGGTGCATTACTTACCATCAGGTGAGCCATTCGCTATATATATGTGTAAATACCTATAAAACGATATGGGTACTTAATTAACCCTCGCGAAATTGATATATTCTTTTAAATACTTTCTTCTAAAGGCATGCAGACAGGGATGAAGCCTCCTCGCTGCCGTCTTAATATAATGTAAGTTTTTTTATATTAACTATTGTATTTTATATATAGTATGTAATAAAATGTTTTCTATTATATTATACATTATATTATAAATTTTATTTATTTTACCAGTTGAATTCGACAGACGTACTGTATGATTAAGTATGATTGAATTTTTTTTTTATTAATTAATATTATTGTTTTTAATAGACTTGAGATAGATATAGACATTAAGAAGAATTAAAATATTTTTTTTAATAATATTTTCTTTGTTATGTTTACGCGTATAATAAACATTTGATAAAACCAAATTTCATTGCTAATATTTTATTATTTTGTTATCTGGTCTTTTCGTTAAGAGGGGACCGCAAATAAGGGATAACAAAATAATGAAATAAACGTCTTGAAACACGTAAAATGTAGTTTTATTAATTTTTTTTATATATGTCCTAATTTTTATATTTGTAATAAAATTATTGTAATGTTATAAACAAAGTTCGCAAACATATTTGTATAGATTAAAAATATTAATTATGTGAACCGTCATGTACCATTTTGTTATTAAATTTGTAAAATAATACTTTTTCATGATAATTATTGGATTTTTGAAAACATTAAATTTTTACAACCATCATTGTTGATTGCACGACAACGCTCTGAATTAAATTTCAATTGGTAATAAGTGCACGACGCCTACGAACCTCCCTCGTAATGGTTTGACGATTATTTGTAAATTATGTCAAAATCTATTGTAAATAAAAAAATTATAAAAAACAACAGAAGCAGCACTTCATCTTTTATAGAGATTATCCTTCTTAGCAGTGGTAATTTTATATTTACGGTTTACTTACATTTTGATTAAATTTTTCACACCGAATTATAGGGTTGTAAGGGTTCCCCCGCCCAACAACTCACGGGACCTAAGCCAATCCCAAATACTCGTAGTGCACCCTGCTAATCACTAAAGAAGGCTCTGGTTACCATCAATTTGGGCTAGCGTGGTGAATTCTTACCCCATCGTGTGGGACTCTGGGGCCGGCCTATGTCCAGCAGTGGACGCCTATCGGCTGATGATGTAATACCCGAACTTACCTGGTATAGATCTGTTGGTGTTCCAAATCACGTACGCACACACAGACACAATAATTTAAATAACTATGTTGAAATCAAAGTACCTACCTTCATGGACATCTCTATGTTCTTCTGTGTGTTGACGTCCATCACATCCAGCAGCCGCCGCGAACCGACGCACATACGGACATCATTCACCGTGAAGTTGCTTGTAGGCACCCTGAAAGTAACATCAAATTTCAAATATAAGAAGTATAAATTGCTTTCCAGTTTATTAAGTTCGAAATCAGCATTTGAACTGAAACAGCCGCAAAGCAGTTTTAAGTGCCACAACCAACAACCGGTTATAGCTCTTAAGAATACTATCTTCGCAAGAGAGCTTCGTACATTCAAAAAGATTTTTTTTTACGTACTTTTTTATAGTGAAAAGTTATCAAAGAGCTATTATTGCTATATATTTACATATATTCGGTTTCTGTTGCCGGAGACCATCTAGGAATGTGTACCATCGCATTGTCTATTTCTGTCGCCAAGCTATCTGTGCAAACACTGGTGTGATCCTGTTTGAAGTATGCTGTAGCTTGTGAAATTAGATGAAGTAACGAGACTAAACAACATGTTGTCACCAAGTGACGAGCACAATGTAGTGGAGTGTATACTTTGATACCTTTAAATTAAATGGTATGAATTCTACCCATACTTCGTAAACATATTATTTAGCAAATGTTATTATTCAACGTAATTGAAAATCAAAGAAGTTAAGGAAAGTGCAATAATGCCTAAGACATGACATTACAGAACTAATATGTAAAAATTTATCAATAGATAAAATTTGACCGATACTAGAAAATGGTTATGTAAATGCTCTAGGCAAACTTCGCTAACCATAAGCAATTATTGACAAAGTGATACAAGCAATCGCTGCTTATCCCATCCATCACGAGAATGTTTTACCCTTCCTAAAGAGTGATAATCTTGAAGGCTTTCCTATAAACCAATAATGTTCCTTAATACGGATTATATTTTTAAAATATATCTTTTATACTTTATCCACCAACACATTGTAATTTTTTTAATTCAATTAAGCGACGGAATGTTCACCTGATGGTATGTGTACGCCAGCCCAAAACATGGCATTTTTTAGGATATGTACTGCACCACATCGCGCTCATTGCATGAGACATTAGATTTTGAATCTCGTTACCTCAGTAATTACACTAGGTACATTGCCCTTCACACCGGAACACAGTAATGTTTACACACTACTGTTTGACGGCAGAAATAGGCGCTGCAGTAGTATCTACCTAAACAGTCTCTGGCATCAGAGACCTATCACCAGTAAAAATAAGTGTCATGAGTTCAATATATCTTTACTCAGTTTTTAACAAACAGACATTAAATTGTTTTAGTAAATATATTTATAAGATATTCTATGCCACACGCTATTGTTGTTTGGAATTATAGGTTTTCACTAATGGTAAGTCTTTTGCTGGTTACACTCTACCTAAAGCACCACCGCAGCTTCGATTCATGTCGACAAACAGTACTGTGCTAACATTACTGGTCCGGTTTGAAAGGCGTTGTTGCTAGTAAAATTACTGGAGTAACAATACTTATCACCATATGTTTCAAAGATATGAACACAATATGGTTTGTACATTATCCTAACTAACGCCATATGGTTATGGGCGCGTGTATCACTCCATCAGGTGAACCACTTGTTCGTCTCCTCTCTTTGTGGTTAATCGAATTCGATAAAAAGGTTCCTACATATAAATATATATATATATATTGTTATATATACAACCTCTTCATGTTCGTCTAACGGATTCATCACCCATTTCGTATTATGAAAGAACCTCTACTCAATATTAAATAATATGAGAACCAGCTACACTTGCGTGTAAGCATGAGTGGGATTTTTAATTTTTTAATACCAAGTTGCCAGCTTTCACGTACCAGAAATTTCAAGCAACACGCAGTTGAAAGCTATGAACAAAAACTAAAATTTGCAACCTAAATAGAAATATCACGGCATAGCAAACATGTTTCTGTATTTATTTAAACTATTTTCTACAATAAGAACATCAAACAGAAATACAATAGAGTTATCATACTCAAAGTGACAGATATAATGCCACAACGGATTCGCTCCCAGTGAAACTTTTGGGGTTGTGAAGAGAAAAACCATATAAAACTGTGTGCAAAAAGAAAAAGAAAATTTATAAGAGTACAAATACAAACATATATACAATAATTAAAAATCACTTATACACAAAATAACAGATATCGTCAAAAGTAAGGCAGAGAATAAGTATCGATATTTTTCTATTGCTTGTCTATCGTCTGCAGCAATACACAAATTGATATTAGTTTTATGTCTACCCAAGAGAATCGGTTCACAAAGTACATACTAAAAAAAAATTGGAAAGGACCTTTTAATAACTTTTCTAACGTTGCTGTTATATAATACGAAGCCCGTTATAAAGTTAAAAATATTATAATGATGTTCTCAGAAGCGCGCACACAACAAACCTACGCACTTCCCACGCCACAAAGGGAGGTAAAACGTCTCCCTCACTATCCTCTGAATATAAATAAAAATTCGAAGGTGATATTAAACTATATTTAACAAAATTGTTATAACAGTGAGATTTTTTGACTTTAAATTGTAAAACATGAAATATGGTAATAAGGAATTTATAGTGAAATTTCGCTTACTGGAAATCTAATGTTTATTATACTTAAAAGTTACTTAACAAAGAATAAAATTTAAGAACAATAACATAATTCGTTACCTATGCCCAGCTCAAGTTGTCATTCCATCATTTACATCACAGACATATCAAAACATCAGTTATGCAACTCATCCTTTATATATCACTCCATAGTCTTAACATCAATTATATTAAGATGTAAACTATCTAACGATAAACAATATTCATTTTATATTACTATATTCAATTTTGAAACTTATTCAAAGGGTGAGGAGATCAAGTTATGATGGTTACTTATACTTAAAAATCTTTATGAAAAGCTGCGATCTTAAAATAAACAATGGACGGGATAGAAAGAAGTGGAATAGTGTAGAAGACCGTATACTAACCGGTCAGGACTAATATTAAAAAGAATTCTGGACTTCAAACAACAACTTAGGGCGATTCATCAAGTTCAAAGCTAAAATATCTGCTCTTTGTCTTCTGACCCTGCATAAAGCTTAGGTTCGATCATGTGGAGTACTGCCACCAAGTTTAGAAAGCTGCTGCTTATTATTTCACCGCCGACGTTCCACGCATTATGACACTGCTTTTTTTCTACCTTATTGTTGCGAACAGCGAACGATTTGAACTATCTGCTATTTGAACAGTCTACCAGCGTCATTTTTTTGTTCAGGTTATAAGGTGAAGCTCTTAAAGAGAAGAATAAATAGGCTACTTATAGACTAGTGCGCTTTACCTTCAAAGACTATGTCACAGCTTACCATCAGGTGGGATCGCAGTTAAACGCTATTCTAATAAAAAAAACTTGCAGTTCTAGTCTCCATGAAGAGGTACGTTATGCGGTGATCAGTAGCACGTAAGTATTAAACCGGAAATAGCCTGGTATTCAACGTAAGATAAGCTAGTCTCGCGATATTCTACCGAATGCAATTAAATTTGGCTGGCTTAGAAACAAATCAATTTAAGTACATTACAATTTATTTCATTCTAAGTGTCGTTGGGTTTCCCGTTGAAAATTTAGTGTTAACATCCTGTCACATTTGCAGCGATGTTTTTATTGCTGTAGCTAGTGAAATTACTGGGGTAATGTTAGATAACGTATCTCAAATCGACGAGCTGAAAATGTTGCAGTGTTTCTCATCTTAACTAACGCCACATTATTATAGACAGGCGTATCACTTACCATAAGGTGAATGGCCTGATCATCGCGAAGTATTATGTGATAGAATAAATGTATTAAGAAATTTCGCGGTGCATAGCGGAATTTGATTTACAAGTAAATAAAATGTATTATTTAAGTAAATGAAGGCATTGTTCGTAATCTTAATTTAAACAGGCAAATAGAATCCTTACCTTTTGCATTAAAAATAAATGATTATATCGATTAACATAATTCAACCGGAAACACATATAATAACAATATATTAAATATGCTCTACAAACGAAAAATTATTTTATCACGTTAACTTAAGGATCTTAACCGTGTGCACATGTGGTGTTGTTTACATTGATGTTAATCTCACGCAGTGAGAGTCAAATGTACGCTGGTTGTCGATAGTACTAGACAAGACGGTAACATGTGAGAGGATCTATCACTTCCGACTTATTGTAGATATCATATTTTTATGTATTTCTTTATCTACTTTAGGCTGACACATGACCTCAACGGTTATCAGTGACAACGGAGCCACGGATGGTGAAACTCACCCAGAATACTGTGTGGCCCTAGGTTTTGAAAACCTTTAACACCAACAAACATCGTCATCATAAAGTGCCCTCCACATATTGAAGTTCAGAGATCAGACTGCGAAATATTTCGATATTCAGCTATTCTTTTCGCGTGATATTACTTAAGCTCGATCCACTCTTTTACATCGTCAACAGTTTTATTAAAAGGTTTTAATCAAAATTATTTATCTTCATTTCTTTACTATGATAGATTGTTTGACTGGTAAATTAGTTATGTATTTGTTTCCTTATTAATTTGTAACAAAGAGTTTATGATCCAATATTTTTAATACAAAGGCTTAATGTAAAAATATAATTCTAATCTTAAACTCTATAGTGAAATCTAGACTTAACGATTTCATTCAATTCAAATACCTCATTATATATGATGAAGATTTAAAAATTCAATATGATTCATTAAACAGAATTGTATTAAATTTCCAATACAACTGTTTTCATAATAATAAAGTGTGATAGCTTTAGGAGAAATTATAATTTGAACTAAAATTAAATATAAAAATATCATGGAGTATTGAAATTAATGTATACAACATTGTTTACACGGCAGAAACTAAACATAAGTCATTGTAAAATCCTTGTGATGCGCGACCGGCATACGTTTGTGGTGTAAATCTTTATCTTGCCAATTCCAAATACATATCTAAGTATCGTAAATAAATAAGTGTAATACTTTTCTAAATTACATTGTTTTACTGTTATTTTAATGTTTAAATATTTCATGGTTTTAAAAATAAATTATATTTAGAGTATTATAGTAAGAATTAAGATTGAGGATATCTAAAACGGAAATTGCGGTGACGGCCTAATAAATAAACACATCAGATGTTAAGTGGAAAAGAGCTAAAGTTTAAAATTTAATTAACAAACAAATTCATTTGCTAAATATAACAAAAAATGGCTATATACTTTTTACGTTGTTATTGTGCTTTGCTTTGAGACACGAGATGGTTAAGTCTCGTTACCCTAGTAATTTTACTAGTTACACCACCCTTCAATCCGAGACATAGTTATGTTTGCACACTATTGCTTGGAGGCAGAAATAGGACATGCTGTAATACCTACCCCCAGTAATATTATTATCATTTGTCAAAATATTAAAAGCACTAATAATCACCTATCAAGAAATAAATTCAAAACATTTTTTTAATATTATTTTAATAAACATCTATTAAATAATAAGGATATTTGTAGTTAGTAAATACAAATAAGTTTTTGTTTTTATTATACGAAAGGAACCATACGAGGTTAAGTGGTACGCCTGCCCATAACAATGTGGCGCTATCTGGGATGATATGCACAGCATCATATTGTGATCGTTGCCTTGAGGCATAAAACACTAAATGCCCTTGCCCTAGTAATTTTACTAGTTACAACGTCCTTTATACATGGAAACAGTTTTATATACACATTACTGTTTGGAGACAGAAATAGGAGGCTGCAATGGTTACCCCTCTTGCAGACGGTGTCTGGCAATAGAGACCCAATACAGTTTGAATAATAAAGTAAACTAAAAGAATAAACCACCGTACAAAATGAAAATATCATGTCTTGTTTACTGCTTAAATGTGACGGATTCATTTGATTTTCATGAGAGATAATATACATGGACATTTATAGGCGTATACTGCATTCAAAAATGTTTAATTCATGGATCCTCATGTATAAGTATACCGGCGAATCGCGAAAACAGATTTTGTTATTCAATAATCTGCATCTATAACTGAACAGTGTTACATAAAAATAATATTTTTAATCGCAGAGATTGCTGCTGAAGTGTTTTAAAGATGTTGTTTACTGGTGGTAGCTCTGTTGCCGGAGACCGTGTAGGTATTATGTGTGTTTACTGTAGCACATCGTGGGTGCTAAGGAGAGCTTTCACTTTCCGTGGGATGTTTTAGCCAAAGTGCAGGGGGCACCGGTGCGTTCCGTAGAAGATCCCAGAGCCCCCTTCTAATGCATTGACGGAGACCACCGAGGCGGTATTAGTGAGTAGAAGCCCAACATAATCTTGTCTTCCCGCCAGAAGCAAGGTATCTTTTAAGATTTCCTCTACGACAAAAAAAAAGTATTACCGCACCGTTCTTTACATCCTCCAAACCGTAGTGTGCAAACGTGAATGCATAGCAAGTGAAATTATTGAGGTTAAAAGAATTAACATATGACACAAGGTGAAAAACGAGCGCAATGTGGTGCAGAGTATACCATCATAATTAACACCTCTGCGCTCGTCGCCTTGAGATATGAGATGTTTAGTCTCGTTATCCCAGTAATTTCACTAGCCACAGCTCTCTTCAAGCCGCAACACAGCGATGTTTGCACACTACTGCTTGGCGGCAAATATATGAGCGGCGGTGGTACCTACCCCAGTCACCGATAATAAAGAACCACCAGTAAAGTTTTTAAATAAGTATTTATAAATGTTGTTAGGGTATGTGAATTTGTTTTATGTGTCACATTTTTTTCTATATTATTATATAGACTACTCTACACAGGCTTACTCTTTCACTAAGGTTTGCTGGTAGAAAACTCAATGTGAGTTACGCTCCACATAATATTCCATTTACACACACTCATTGTTTCGTTTCCTATATTTTTATATATAAATTGGTAAAATAAAATAAATAGATGAATAAAATGATAAATGAAAGAGTATGCAGTGTAAAAAAAGACACCCACAGACCGACTTGATATTTTTTAAATATTATTGCAACTGGTATTATCATCATCAACGGATAGACGTCCACAGCTGAACAAAGGTCTGCCCCAAAGATCTCCAGATCGTTCCTGTCCTGCGCTGTTCGCATCCAGCGGCTTCCCGCGAACTTACAGTCCAGCATAACGTCGGGTACCGCCGGGCACTAGGAATCGTCGTTTGAAGGGTTCATACAGGTGGATAACCGTTACTATGGCAACCGCATAAATAATACGAAATGAAAATGCTTATAATACGAAATAATATGAAGAATCGATACATTTACTAATTTTTACATGATTGGCGAAAAAAGAAAACCTATTTCCATTATATATATATATATATATATATATATATATATATATATATATACATATATAGTTATTGTATAGTTTTATAAACATATGACTTTAGATAACTACTTTGACTATAGTAGTTGCTCTTTAATTCATCATGTATGTGAAAACCGAGTTACAAACCCGATACAAGAAAAATATGTTGACTAGTTTTTGTCTACAATTAAAGGTGTACGCGTAAAGGTCGACAATGCAGCAGCGACTGTTCTCTCCGGATGTTGGGACTGTCCACGGGTAACGGTGACCATTTAGCCATATCCGATCCGCATACTCGTTTGCCCCTCTTCTTTCTTTTTTACTCTACGAAGCGACGAAACGAGCAAGACGTTTACCTGATGGTGAGCAATAAGTCTACCCATAACATGACGCTAGTTAGGATGATATAGACTGCACCATATTGAGCTCGTCGCCTTGAGTCATAAAATATTAAGTCTCGATACACCAGAAATTTCACTAGTTAAAACGCCTTTCAAACCGGAATACATAATTATTTGCACACTATTGTTTGGCGGCAGAAATAGGAGTTGCCGTAATACCTACCTAGTAGGGTTAGGCATACTCATCTTACCACCAGTAAAATTTATCTTTAATCTTAGTTTGAGAAAACTACATATGAGAAATTTAGAATTGTGTTATTTTTACATACAAGTATTAACACGAACGTTATTA
The DNA here is from genome assembly GCA_029034505.1 of Ornithoptera priamus. Classification (NCBI taxonomy): domain Eukaryota; kingdom Metazoa; phylum Arthropoda; class Insecta; order Lepidoptera; family Papilionidae; genus Ornithoptera; species Ornithoptera priamus. Next base: position 3,462,045 of record JARDWD010000296.1, on the reverse strand, counting down.
TATCACCCTCTAAATATGGTATAAATACAATATGTTAGGAGTATTGTTAAACAGTAAAAAAGTATATTAATTTCTTTATTGAATAATATCTATTAATAATTGTAACAGATTTCACATTAATTATTAATATAAAGAATACAAGAGATTCGTGTCCGGCGTAATGATGACTATAAAAAAATCCTTAGTGTATTAGATTTGAAAAATAGTATAACATATAAAAAGATTTTGTATTAAAAAAAATTTATAAGAAATCTCATATATACATAGATAATTAACATAAACATTAAACAATTTTTTAGGGTTAAAATTATATTTTAAGTTAAGTAGAATTAAGATAGCTTTAAATCGATAGCTATGTCTTTACTACCTGATATAAAATGACTGCAATAAGAACGTTTATTTTTTTTCCATTGCTTTTAAAATTTCTATAGTTTTAATAAGAAAAATATTTCTGTAATTATTGTTACAATTTTTTAATTAGGTTCGTGATCTGTTTCGTTGAAAGACGTATGTAATAAAATTACTTATTGTTTATAAACTATTAACTAAAATTAGGGCCAAATAGGCGGGTTTAATTTCTGTCGACATTCTCTGACAGTCAATTTAGGAAGTGAGGAGACGCTGTGGTATCTTGTAGCATAAATTAACGGTAATGTACATTAAAACTATATATAAATAAATACATATGCCAATTGATTCATAAATGCATGTATATAATTATATAAATAAAGACATACATAAATAAAATACACAAGAAACTAGTCACGTGTGGCCCAGCCATGCCCACTTATGTTTTATGGCAACGGGTACAATGTACTGCTGTGCATATAGTCCTAACTGGCGTCACGTTGATATGGACAGGTGTATTACTTACCTTCAGGTGAACGTCTCGTTCGTCTCATCGAATGATAAGAAAAAGTTTCTTTGTGATACAAAATCCAATGTGTAGAAAAGCCGAGTATGAATTCTGGTTATAAAAGAAATTTTGATAGTTATCAAAATATCGAAAATTGTTTTATATTTGTAACGGACGAGAGCTTGTCCGAGAGACCACCTGGTGTTAAGTTATGTGATCTGTGTTAAAGCGCACCACTAGTAATAAACCATAGGTTCTTTTTGTACATCTATATAAAATCATTTTTTTTTAAGTTTCGCATAAAAGAGAAAATGTTTATGAATCAAACGATTCCAATTTCGCAGAAAGCATGTACTCTATAGAGCAGACTATTATAAAAAAAATTCTACTACGAAAACATTGGATGCACTGTTATTACATTACATAATATATACCCGCCATGTACATAATTTTTGCAGTTTGAAGGGCGCTGTAGTTGTGAAATTACTGGGGGAATAAGACAACATCTTATGTATAGGGCATCAAGCACAATGTAGAGCTATGTATATCATCCTAACTATCGCCACGTTGTTATGGCTTGGATGAATAATAATAATGCAAAATGCATTAACATTAATATCCAATTTAATGTATATAAAATCACAAGTATATATACATATATAAATAGTTAAATATATATATATATATATATATATATATTTCACTTTATATACATTGTGTAAAGGAAGGCTTAATACCATTGACATTATCTCCCGATCTATCTTAGGTGAATTAGAGATGGGTGGTAGGTGCACAAAACGATAAAAAATAAACAAATATGAAAAAAATAATAAAAGCAGATAAATATTTAAAATATATGAATCCTCATATTAAATTAAGTACATAAATTTACATATACAATACATATAAAAATTACAGACAGATATAGAACCAAAATTCTCTTCATACCCACATAATATTTATTATTAAATATTAGCTGTTCCAAAGCTCGTTTTGCTGGCCGTGTAATATAGAATTAAATTTGAAATTTAGACTTGAAATGTATCAAAAATATTCCCTCCCGATGGTAACCAGCCAGCCTCCGAAGGCATCTTCCCGTTATTAATATCCCCACAACTCTCTACGGAAAGATTTTTTTTTGAAATTTTTCATAACTAACCTCTAAACGGCGGACACAATATTTCTACCAAATTTTGAGTCTACGTATAATAATTTAGAAGATCTCGTTATAACGCAATGAGTTTCTTGATATTATATATATATATATATAATAAACATCAAAAATTATTTCTATGAAGACTCCAACATTGTTTTCAGTGACATCATGAAACAGTTAAAAAAAATGTTTAAACGTATAAGCAATATATACATGTAAGCAAATACGTGAACGAAATGCGAGTTCAGCAAAATGTGCAGCAAACGGATCCGCTGAACCTCGCCCGGAAACCTATTTAAAATATGCTGGTTATAATCGTCCTAATTACAGCGTGCCGTTCAACGATTGCAACAAAATTTTTCACGAACCAAAATTTTTTTTACCACAAATCTTACATCACTATAACATTTTAAACGCATCTATGGCACAGTGATTAAACGCTTTGAAATACGATGCCCGGTTTGATTCCAAGGTCACATGTTAAGATTAGCTACAACACTTCGTGTACCTAGATCTAGGATAGGTACCATCGCACTGCTATTTCTGTCGCCAAACAGTAATGCGCAAACATTATTGTGTTCCGGTTTGAAGGGCGTTGTAATTAGTGAAATTACTAGGGTAACGAGACTTAAGGTCTTATGTGTCAAAGCGACGAGCGCAATGAGATGCTGTGTATAACATCTTATTAGCGCCCACAATATTATAGGAAAGCGCACCACTTACCATCAGGTGAACGTATTGCTCGCGTCGTCGCTTAATTGAATAAAAAAAATCTTAGCATTATGTATTCATACAGGGACATAAACACTTCTATATCGATGTAATGTATACATAAAGTTAACTTAGTTTTAGTTGTGTAAGGATAATTGTGGGATTTGCATAGATGACATGAAGCCATCAGAGCTTCACCGACCGCGTACATTGAAAAAGTAAACAAGTGAAGCGTTAGGACAGGATAATCAGAGATGATTATCTAACCTGTCAAATTGTCTGTAACCGTTTAGAGGTAAAAACAACCCCACAAACATGTTGACTCAATAGTTCTGATCCGAGACGGCAATAACACGACCGTGACCGGACGACGGCACTGAAAGCTGAAACTACGTAGGGAAAAACAAACTACAACTGTCTTTTTTTATTTAAAATTAAAAATTTCATATTATATTCAAGACATAATTGGGCTATAATTTTTTTTTATTCTACTAAGCAACGAAACCAGGAAGACGTTCATCTGACGGTATGTATATAAGTTTATTACACACTAAGTTTTCTTTATCTCTTTTTATTCGACGAAGCGACGGAACGAGCGAAAGGTTCTGTTTGACAACAACGTGACGCTAGTTAAGATGATATACACAGCATCACATTGTATGCATCGCCATGAGACAACATGTCGAGTCTCGTTCTCGACATAATTTCACCATCTAAAATGCCCTATAAATAAAAACGTTTGCAGTGTCATATGGCGGCAGAAATAGCTGACGTGGTGCCTACGTAGACGATATCCGGCAACAGAGTCCTACCCATCAGTAGGTATTTATTACAATCTTGTATTGTTTAATATTTATTATTAACATTGAATTGAACCATTTTGATTAAACTAATGCTGAATATGTTAACTTATTAATAATCATTAGAAATTATTTCACTGTAATGATTTAACCTTTTTTTCTGGTAATATGCTATCTACATATATATGTAACTAAACAAAGACAGTTATAACTACATAAGTATGAAACAGAAATACTGAATAACATGAAAATCTAATGTGATTCATAACGTGGTATACACTGGTGGTAGGACTATGTTGCCGGAGACCCTCTTAGGTAGGTGAAATTACTGAGACATACTTAACGTCTCATGTATCAACATGGCCAAGTCAATATGGTGCGGTGTATATCCTCTTAACTACGTAGTTACCAAAAAGGCGAATGTCTCTCGTATCGTCGTTTTGTCGAAGAAAAAAAAAAGAAAACTAAGTACATGATAAGTAGTAGGAAATGCTATCAGAAATAAATATGTTAAAATCGATTCCATTGCTTTGTTTACTTTACGTAAAATATTCGCCTGAAGGTTATACAGCAAAAGTAGTCACAAAAGTTTGGAAACAATTTCAAAGGAGGCTTGATAAAAAGTTGTATCCTTATTGTACGTGAAAGTATCAAAAGACCTATGACAAACAACGTCCAAATTTGATGTACAACATCGGTTTTAGTTTTAATTACTTATTTACTTAAATAATTAACTTATCGTCATTGATAAATGGATACCAGATTATTATTAAAATTATGTATTATAATATATAAGTTTATATTTTACTATAAATTAAAATGAAATTGGAAATTTATATAAAACTATTTTCTGAATAAATGGGTTAAACTAAAGGTGAGATTTATACCTAAATTTCTATTTGAACATAAATCGTTTTCAATTATTAAACATGAATATGTACTCAACATCCGGCAAAGAATATGTGTCACGATAAATATTGATAAAAGTTATACGTATACATATATATATAAACAAAACTAGCCATCATATGAGGGACTTCTCCCTATATCACTATACATCTCTTCAACACTTCTTCATCCCATATTGTCTCACGTTTCTCCTTCCTCTTTTATATACAAAATTATCTACATGTATATGTATATGTATATATATATGTTGGTTTGTGTGTTTACGTGTTTAGTTTATGAATACCAAATCCACGAAAAATAAATATGAGGAACTTTAGATTATAGCAACACTATTTAAAAAAAATTACTTTAAATGTTATAGACATTTAACCACTTGGGTGAACTGTTGAGTAATAAGAAAATTCAGTCATAAGGAAGAATAGTATTGTAATTTTCTTTTTTATACGAACATTCACCTGGTGATAAGTAATACGCCCGCCCATGACAATGAGGTACTAGTTAGGATGATAAACACTGCACCATATTAGCTTGAGACGTAGGCTACAACGTTTTTCAAGCTAAAACACTGTAATATCTGTACATTGCTGCTTGACGACAGTAAGCTTCGGTGGTAACTACTTAGGTGATCATCGACGGTAAAAACCTTTGTTCGATAATCATGGTTGGTTAATATTTTCTCTTTTTTATTAATTTCAAATAATCTCAATGAAAAATTTATTCTACAACTGTTATACTAATACCTACCATAATAAAAAAACCTAATACCACGTGGAAAGCTATTGCTTTCGCTTATAACGAAATAAGCAACAATTGTTTTATCGATTCGCATACAAACGTGCGTTTAAAGTAAACATAACCCTTTCGTAGTATCGTTTTGACAAAAACATTGGTTAAAATTATATAGTTTAACAGTTACTAATATAAAATTACAAAGTTTATCTAGTTTCTTTTCGCCTTTGTAATTATTAAATTCGTAATCAAATTTAGGTCAAGAATGTAGAATATCAGTAAATAGGTAACTAATTCTTTGCATACTTAAATAAGCGTTTTTAAAGGATGATGAACTAAATTTACGTATTACAAATGTATCTTATTTTTTTACTACATGTATTACTTATATACTTATCCATAGAAGGTATTGAATATTTTTTTACAAATGTATATTCTGAATGTATGTTATAAACATATCTATGAAATATTGCATAACAAAAAGAACTAGAATAAAAGAAATATTTTCACTTTATATGCCACAATGTTACTATAATCCATCCAATCCAAAGTGAATTAATAGTCTATTATATTAACCATTAAATCTTCAAAAAAAAAGAAGTGCTACTTCATACAGATACAGTAATCTTAAAAATTAATAAAACTTCTTACCTCAAACCAAGTCCTGTTTTTTCCTTAAATAGCAGCGGAGTAGTGAAGCCATTTTTTTGCATGTATGATACGGTAAGTTCAGTTCCATGCATTTCAATGACAGCTCCTGTATGTTCGAATCTGGGACTTTCAAGCTTGTCAGCAAGAGAGAACCCTCGTCCTCCTTCAGCCTCATCATCTCCAAGTGCCCACTCATCCGAGTAAAGTTTGCGTTGCTTGCGTTCCCGCTGGCACATGAAATATATAAAGAAAATTTGTTTAAAGAGATCATACTAAAATAATTTTAAAGAAACATTACTAAGAGTATGACACCTTATTAATTTTGTTAAAATTTTTGTTTTATAATTATAAAACTTAATAAATTATAAGTACTTATTGGTGAGGTCCATAAAATACAAAATTTACATTTCAATATTTAAATACTTTATTAAGTAGTTCATTGATATCTACATAATACAAGTATTTTATATTTTTTTTATATATTACTTATAGTATTATTACACTCATTCTTCTTTTCTGTTAAACTTTAAGGTAGTACTTTTCTAAAAAATTTTTTTTTCTGTTGCATGACAAGATAATTTTTTCTCTATGTAAATATGGTTGTCAAAATTTGAAAATGAAAATTATTTGTTATAAAATCACAAACTTATTATCTACAATAGTTAGGATTCAAAGAATCAGGTTATATTTTTATACATGCAAGGCCAACAAAAAGCAAGTGTAAGAACGCAAGTAACTTGATTCAAAGAAACAATAAAACTTTTAATATTGAAGTCTAGCAGTTTACTTTTACAAACAAAGAATGTGTAGGTCATACAGAGAACCACTGATCTATATTGTTAATTCATATTTTGGAGGAATCTTTTATTCAAAAAGTAATTGTCAGGCAGAACATTAGTTAAGTAATAAAGTAGATTAGAGTCATGCTCGACGTGTGGTCGCAGTGCGCACGCCCCTGGCCGCCTGCCCTCCGCCAGCCCGCGGGAGGGAAACGCCTTCGTCCCTACCAGATGCCCGCTAGGTATGCTCCAACATTGACGTCTTTGACGCGCGCTCCGCTAAGCGGGCTGCTCTTTATCATCGTCGTTACTTTACAATGCCGCGATCTCCGGAACTATTATAGATTTTGACACCTTCTCGCATGCGCGAATGCATACGGCCGCCGCGTTTTGAACTCACTCGCGGCGTGATCGTAAAAAAATAAAGTCCGATGACCCTCACAAACGATCGTAATATTGATGCCATAGCTTTAAACATAATTTCTATCACATTTCCGTAACTTTCATAAATCGATACACGATGCAGCGATGCACCATTTCATGTTTACGTGATCCCAGATAAAGCCACCATGGCGTCACCCGGGACTAAATACGCAAAACTGTAACAATAAATACTCACCAGTTGCCTTGGCACTTGTTTTTTGTTGTTCGGCAGTGTTTCCGACATGTTTCTGTAAGTCAGAAACACTGCACCGCGAAATTAACACTATTTTACGTAAATATTTTACACGGAGCACGAGAAAAAGTAACGCAATCCACCATTTGCAACAGTCGACACTACTGCCAACATCGCAGCGGACGATCACTCTGGCTACTTACGTGAAGTTGGCGATGCTGTGAGCGACCTATTGGTTTATTTATGAAATTTGAAGGCGGGAAGATTTAAAACATCGACAAAAACAATCAGAGATAAGATATAAATAAACAATATTACCTCATTTATTAATTGTTTTCTTAAATTGAATTTTAAATTCATTTTGAAAATCTATCAAATTAATTTTTCTTAATATAATTATATGTAATTAGCTGTTATTATGTGATTTTGGTTCGATCCTTATTTTTGTTATTGAACTGTGTAATAACAAACAGTCAAAACATTTTTCATAAATTTAAATGTTTAATAAATAATGCTTATTGAAACGCTAATAATACATAAATTTGAATGAAATAATTATTAAAATTTATTAAATAAATAGAAATAATGATAAACATCCTTTTTAGTATTTAAAAATTGTTTGTATCTACATTACTATATAATTTTTTCTTACCGTATATTATTACTTTTTGTAGTATTAATCTTGATTGTAAAAAACAAAACCTTAGAACTACGATCATTAGTCTGATAATGAGGTTATATTTTTCAACGTAAACGGTTAATACTAAATTAAGTATTAATTAGGATTTAATTATATAGAAATATATTTTTCGATCCAATATTTTAAATACAAAGTATAGAAGTATAAAAATTGGATTTTTTCTATTGCAATATCTTCGAGACTTCATTAGTTCAAAAGAATATTAAATTTTATCATTAATATAAGCAAATAATTTAAACACGTACTAATATAAATTTGAGTGTTTATACTAATTTCTTGAACACTGCATGGCATAGTTTGGCATAAGTAGGTACCAATATCATCAAATGTCAAAGATGGTTTTATGTGTTAAACATATATTTATTAAAAGTTTCTTTATTAGGAAACAGGGACTATGAAACGGTTATTTATAATTGAAATATATATATATATATAAAACAAAAGCTTAGATAACATAAAATTTTTAATATATTAAAGACATGAATTATAATTCGCATCCAGTAACATTTATAAAAAAAACTATAGGTCAAAAAAAAACTTTCTAGGTTCTTCTATGTATACCAATTTCATATTCCTTCTTTGTTCCCTCAATTAGAAAGCTGTGAACCAAGAACAAGCAATTTCGAAGTCATCTATATCATTTGCTACATTTCAGCTTAAACAACTTTGTAGCACCAAGTTTTCAAGGTTGTCAAATGATCTTCTTAATAGTAGACTGCTTTTATCCCAAATTAATACCAATAAAAACCTAATTATAGCCAAGATAGAGTTACCTTTCTATATTAATATAGTTATAGGCTTTTTTCGAATTTTAAAAATAATGGCAATTTGTAAAAAATGTAAAATATCTTTCATGGTGAATATAGATTCAAGTCAATTTTATAGTCATCAATTCAATATTTTTTGTGATTATTATTCCTGTACAGGTCCACTAGTTTTGTAAATAAATACATTAAAAATATTTTTGGATTATTAACAGGCCAGCAAACTTCCACTGCTGGATATAAGCCTCACCCAAAAATTTCTACATCTATCGCTTTACATAACGAAATAATAATATCAACTATCACATTTGATCAAAAACAGTAGCAATTGAAATTATTTTGGATTCGATTTAAACATTATACATATTAAAGTATCTAATGGAATTGTGCATAAAAATATTTCTTTAACATCTTAATTTATGTTAAGTTATACATAACGTAATCATTCTATTCAGTAATAAAACAAGCTGTCACTTTAATTGCTTTTAATGAGAAGTCTTGATACCGCTTTCATACTTTATTCAAACAATTTTATTAAGCCACGTAAAATAAAAATTAATACGTTTAAGACATTACGTAATTGACAACATCGTGTAAAGTTTTAATCTTTCATAAATTATTTTATAACATTTATTACGTATTATTACATCTAAGTCGATAGCATCCTTAGTTTCGTTAATGACAGCCGTATAGCTATTTATTGCTATGTAGCTATTTCATAAATAATTATAATCTATAATCTAGTTTGTGTCAGTTCTCACTACAAGATGGCGGTGTAAATATATTAAAATAAAATGGCAATGACCAAATGCTATCCATGTTATCTTTTAACTCCATAATTATTGTAATATATTACTTTAATGGAAGAACTGTAGATTTTTTAGCATATTTTTTAATACTTCATAAATATTGATCAGATTATATTTGCTGGTTTGACAATATTATGAATGTAAACTTAATAGGGTTATTTTTTATATAATGTACAATCTTATAATCATTTAAGTATTTCTATAATACACAAACAGTTAATATTGTATTATAAGCCGGTTTTATATCAGACTATCTTGTACTGATGAACATTCAGGAAAATGTTCATGTATTTTTTTCAAAAAGTAAATAGGAATGGAGTATAATACAACTCTATTTAATACGCTGTTACTATTAGAAAAAAAAGACTGATATTCTGTTATTATTTTTCTTCTTGACAAACAAGATGTTCATCTGGTGCTGGATGTTACGCTTGCCCATAACAATGATACATTTAAAGAAAGTCTATACAGCATCTAACAATGCTAGTGCATGCCAAAAGGCATGAGCCTCGCTATTCTAATAATTTATCTAGCTCCATCGCCCTTGAAACCGGAACATACCAAAGCTTGCAACTACTAATTCACGCGAACAACAATTAATGGGGATTGTAAAATGTATTTTATTGATGTTATCTTGAGTGTTAATATAACGTTCCTAATACAATTATTAAGCGGTCATGAATTAATGAAAACACTAAAAAAATGGAAGAAATAAGATATTTATTATTTCAAACAAATACTTCAAAACTGTATTTTGATTATAACATAATTTAGTTAATTTAAAAGGTAAGACGATATTAATCTCTTATTGCATATTTATGAAATATTGTTGTAAACATATTTGTAATGAATTATTGCTCCTGACTGGTATATTATTTGCTATATAAAACCCAGTATTTTAAAAAGCAGTTGAAGTAACTTAATACCAACAACAAACAATACAGGTTAAGTATTGTAACTTAAATAAGTTTATTATGGTTAGTAAATATATATGTTTTCTCTTCTAAATTGTACTTAAGGGGTGTTTTCGTTATAGAAAAGTTATTACAAATTAAATAAATGCTATTAAGTAATATTGTCTCGTATTGAGGTTAAGTTGGTTATGATAGGAAAATGCTAGATGCGGGTTGAGTAGGATCGTTTAGTGTGGAAGTCTTTGAGGGAAGCCTATGTCCAGCAGAGGACTTTCATCGGCTGATGATATTGATGATGAACTAGGTTAAGAAAATTTTTGATTTCTTCACGTTTGAAATTAACAAAATGTTCAATAGTAAATCAAATTGAATATTTTTTTAATTGTTTGAGGATTGCTCAATTCAAAAATAATTTAACAATTAAAGTAAATATTTTCAAATATAATGGACTGGGATGGTAATGAATCAAAACAACTTTATAATATCTCTTATGGAATAGTTTTTATTATTTTAAATTCTTAAGATATCACAGATACTAAAATAATGATTTTTATATTAAGATAGATATTTATTTTAATGTCACAATCAATTTATTGACATACAATAATAAAAATTATATATATATAATAAAACTTTATTATGTTAAAAGAAAAACGTTATTTTTATTCATATAATAAAACAGTATGAATGTTATAAAAATTTACAAATAATTGCAACGACAAAATATTTAAATTTGTTTGTTATTTTACTTAATGTCAACAAAATACAATTTTATTTAGAAAAAATAAAAAAGAATAAAATTATTGTTTCGATATATTAAAATCTATGTGGTATTACAATCTCTAAGCGTTATTCTGTAGTACTGAAGAGTGGGATCTTCTATAAAGCACTCACTGTCCTCAACTCCGTTTTCCTCGAAGAACTCTGTGTGTTTATTCAACCAATCCATATACAATTTTAAGTATCTATCTCCAGGTTCCACACCTGTATGACCCAAACAGAATATCCTGTAAGCGTCTTCACCGTACTTTCCTATACCGCACAAGTCGCTAGCTCTTCGCCATTTGGACGATACGAACTGGTAACTTAATTTCCAGATCATGTGAGCTCGCTTTTTGAGACCGAGGGTTTCGAAATATCTCTCCAAAGACGACGGCCTATCATTGAGAACATCGTACGGCGTCGGATATTCTTCGAAGAAGCTTTTGATGAAGCTCCTGGCGGTTTTACCTGAAGTTTTTGTTAAAAATATCGTTGCTATTAACATCGCCCAGGGGTTTTGAGAAAAATCTTCTTCAAATACATAATGCGGCGATGGTGGCATTTTTCGGATTGTTATATTAAAAAATGGCTGTATGTTAAGAGGTTCGGGTTCATCTATAGTTAATTGAGTCATACATAACAAATCGGATTCGGATTCTATTGATGTCTGACTGAGATCTTGAGATGAATCAAGATTTACATTTAATGCACATTTTGATAGTCTATCTGGACTTATTTCATTAATTTCTTTATCGGTGTCTACTTTGAAATATCTGCTGATGCAACTGCTATCGCTCGCCATTGGTGATTCTGTAACAAATATAACATATGATCAAAGGTTCATGTATATATTTAAATTGTTTTATCATCAAATCTAAAATACAATACAGCTCTCCTTTAAATCTTTGGTGGAAACAAAAAATTGTTTTAATAACTAATACCTATTTATACGTTTTTTGTATTGTCCTGAAAGAATAGTGTACTTTATGATAATGTGGCCAAGTCTATCACAGACTTGATTCTGTAGTAAAGTCGTCAATTGTGAAGATTGGTTAGTGGCGCTTACTGGTACTAGGTCTCTGTTGACGGAGACCATCTAGGTTGTTACCACGCCAAACAGTAGTGTGCAAACATAACTGTGTTCCGGTTTGAAAGGCGCTGTAGCTAGTGAAAAAACTAGAATAACGACACTTAATATCTTATGTACCACCAGGTGAACCTCTCGCCTATCTTGCCGCTTCGTAGAATAACAAGAAATTAGTAAAATATATTATTATTTATTTACAATCATCTCAACGATCGCTAAATTTACGATTGTCATCATAGATGATTTGATCAAAGTATGGCTATATGTGGGTTACTATGATAATTTCATCATCCTCATCAGCCGATAGATGTCCATGAACATTACGCTTGTTGTCACCATTCGATTCGTGATATTTTACCTTTTTTGTTATTATATTGGCAAAGCGACGAGACTTGCTCCACGGTCACGTAGCAAGAGATATGCCTGCCCATAACAACGTGGTGCTAATTATGGTAGTACAGCACCACATTGTGCTTGTCGCCTTGAGACATAAGATGTTAAACCTCGTTTCCTCTATAACTTCATTAGATTTAACGCCTTTTAAACTGAATTGCAGTAATGTTCGCACATGATAGTCAGTGGAAATAGGAGCTGTGGTGGTACTTAACTAGGCAGTCTCCGGCAACAGTGCCTTCCCTGACTTCGGTTTCCATATCCTAACCAGCCAGAAGACGCCCACTGTTGAACATAGGCTTCTTTTCTACTATCTGTGTATAAGTAATATAAATAACAAAAAAAGTCATATATTCTGTTGATCGAAATTAAGCCGCCGAAGATATAGTCAACAGATTGAATCATATGTAAATTATTTTAATTGAGATAAACTGCCTCTTGGCTCGCAGATCGCTGGTTAACGGCCGTTTATTAATTTTAAACTACAAAACAACTTTTCCTAATTCGATAGCGGAAATCCCACGGAATAAATTTTTTAAACCTAATCATTATTCAAGTTTGATAAAAACAAAACAATTTCTTTAATTTTAGTAATACCATAAACGATGTTACTAACGCTGGGATATGGAGATTTCTGTCACAAAGAGATATAAAAGGCCATTTATCTTCTATGCTGGGTAAATGCGAGATGGACGAATCAACGACTATCAGTATTTTATTATTCCGCCTTTATTCAAATAAAAAAAAAACGAATTTAAATGCACACATAAAATATTAATATTTTGTATGTTGTCTTTGACAAAGGTCTCCTATAATGGTCACTACACATCTCTTGCTTTAGATATCCGAATCCATTCTGGACCAACAAGTTCCATCACTTCCACTACTATGTTTCCCTTTGCTCTTTTTGTTACCTCATCGATACCACTTTCGATTTACAAATCAGGCGCCGCAAATGGAAGTGGTTTAGCCATACTCTACGTAGAGATCTCAACCATATTCCCAAGCAGGCGATTGATTGGAATTTACAAGCAAAACGTAAGCGGTTTGCCCAGACAGACGTGGTGCCACACAGTAGCAGATGAAGCGAAGAAGGTCGGGATGACGTGGAATGAGATTAAGAGTAAACCTCAACACCGACCGCGATGGAGAATCTCTGTAGACGTCCTTTACCTCTTGGGGTCAAAAGAAGTTAATGAAATGAGATGTCCACTCCGTAATAGCTGTTGTCGATTTTTCTCTAGTTTCTCTTAGCATCTGTCCTGGTGAGCTGTATAAGATATTCAAACGACTATCAGCATTAAGCATCAGATAATATTTATAGTATATTTTGTAATTGACATTACAAAGTTCTAGCTGTAACTAGATTATTAGTTTGTACTATGATAAAAATTAATTGTCGAGCTAGGCGATAGGGAAATGTTAATGATCTATAAATACGCGCACAAACCCATTATCCTTTAATTGCTTGTAATGGCAGTTCAATCGACATAGCTTGCAGGCTATTATTCTGACGTAGTATTTACGTTGGTAGTGTATATATATAGTTGATAAGAAGCATAACACCTAGTCATCAAAATTTTCATTTAACGGCAGTTCTCTTGATAACAGTAATCATACATAAAATAAACAGCTAGACCGGATATGAAGGAGTAAATACATATTAAAATCACTGAATATTTGCGATCGACGTGGAGCCCACGCGGCACCGATCGATGTTGAGATCTTTGGGGGAGGCCTATGTACAGCAGTGGACGTCTATCGGATGATGATGATGAATATTTGCAATACACTATAATAAATAAAATTTATTATATATAATTCTTCCTCTCTATTTTTTAATATATAGTAATTGTTATAGCTCGTTTAAATCAACACCAGAAGGTTACCGCTTACCTATGTTTCAGGACTGTCTGTATTAAACACTGGTGGTACGTAAGTACCACCGCGGCTACTGTTTCTGCCGACAAAAAGTACTTTGCTAACATTATTGTTTTTTTTATGTCAATTAAGCAACGAGCCGAGCGGGATGTTCACCTGATGGTAAGTGCTACCCCAATCCATAACAACGTGACGCTAGAAAGGATGATATATACTGCACAACATTGTCCTCGTCCCCTAAGACATTCTTATAGTCTCGTTATCCCAGTAATTACACTAGCTACAACGCCTTTCAATCCGGAACAGGAGTGGTGTTTGCGGATCACTGTTTGGCGACAGAAATAGGCGCTGCGGTGGTACCTACCTAGACGATCCCCAGCAACACAGACCTACCACTAGTAGCAACAGAGACCTACCACTAGTTGTTCAGGTTTGAAGAGCGTTGTAGTTATTGGTAATAATGAGACATAATATCATGTCTCAAAGCGACGACCACAATGTGGTGCTGTGTATATCATCTCAAATAGCGCCACGTTGTTATGGGCAAACGTATCACTTATCATCAAAACGCCACACACGTCTCACTTCGTAAAATAAAAAAATTATAACTTTGTTTAGTTTGGTTTGTAAATAAACAAATAAACATGCAAACATAAGTCAATGATCGATTAAGAACTTAAGAAAGCAAGCCAAAGGAGATAGATGACTGGAAATGGAACAGGTCTTACAACACGTCGCCATAATACACTATTTTCTTTTTACTTTATATAATTGGCACTCGTTAACAGGCAATGTATTTTTTACGTAAATTTTTAAAGGTTACTAAATAGTACTTTATTTCGATACTTAAGAGCAGGATATATAGTTAAGCACACTATGGTAGGTTTTATTCATACGTTAAGATTTATTCTAGATGTTCTCTGTGTCACATAGAACTTAAAATATCTTCAGTCAGTACTAAAATGGCGTAACAATGTCAAACAACGTAGTTTTCACTTATTTTTATAAGAAGCGATCTTTAATACTTAGATTATTATTTGTTCAAATATATTTAACTTGCGTTGAATAACTACTTGTACTGATAAAAACGTTAGGAAACTAATATTTGTATTTAAAAATTAATTATTTATTGTAATTATGTTTAGTTTGAACAAATGAATTAGAACAAAGAAAAAGACCGATAGCGAATATTTAAGCAACTCATAACCTTGACTGAATCAAACATGATTGCATGTGTATCTGAACGCATCCTATCGGATGCGCTGCAAACGGTCATGACCTTTAACCGAACAACTATATTGATCTGGCTGTTGGTCTCCCGGATTTGTTTATTTATGAACACGTAACTTCAACAACTTGTTCTTAATGGTCTACCGAACAATAGACAAATCAGTCCCAAATAACATGACTATTGGCAACGATATGTATTAAATTTTGTTACATTGTACTACATAATGAAATAATACATTTTGTAATTTGTAGAAAGTTAACAAAGACAATTTCTTTAAGAAAACAAAGAAAAAGACATAAACAACATTCATCAAACAGTTTATTACTTATATACAATTATTATATTATTTATTAAAAATATGTTTCTTAGAAAGAGTCAGAGCTAACTTTATAGATCCTGTTTACAGTTATTAACTCTTACAGAAGAAAAGAGAACAAATCAGTGTATCATAAAAACCTTGCCGCCTAGTCCACCGGATATACCACCATACAGACACTACAACCAACCAACATTAATAAACTTATGGTTATTCATATCTATGCCTCGAATATGCTTCAAACGGTTTGAAAACTTGTACATCGATATTTATATACTTTCTACATTTATAATAGTACACAATATATATAAAGGAACTTCAGTTTTCAGATATAATAGTTTATTAAGTTAATATTTATATTTTTTCATTTACAACATTTATTCGAATCGATTCACAAAATTTTAAGTTGTCACATTACTGCATAAAATGATGTTTTAACGTGCCTGCCTTTATTCCGCTGTTTGATTTTTAAGCAGCGTCAAACAATGCGTTGATGAATAACCCGCACCATTGTCTCATTGTTAAGTTCTCCGCTAGGTGGGGGATTCGTGTCTCGATCAGCTGGTGTCACACCCGAGCGAATTTAACTGTGGTAATGCGATGTTCCTTTTTCTTAGTGGCCAGCATTCAGCCGGCGTTTATTGCGAAAGGCTGCATCGCCGCGAGAGCACGTGCGCGGCGCGGGTCATGTCGTAAAAAAAAAAAATAATAAAGTAAAGAAACTATAAAACTTCAACGTCAAGCGATTACGGTTCCGATTTGTTTCGTACAGAGTTTTAGTATTTGTTTACAAAACGATCCGCGAATGGATGCCGCCGTGTGTCGATGTGTTGAGTTTACAGTTCGATATTGAGCGGAAATCGTTGTTTTAAAGCAAACGGAAGCGTTGGAAATTGTGCCCCATTTTCTGGAAGATACGGGAGCGCACTTACAAAATGGACTTCGCGATATTAAAAAACAACAGCTTCGGTGCATGAAATGTAAGACTGCCATTAATTTTTAACAAATATCACATGTTTTGTATTCAATTCGTATAAAAATAAATGCTATAAATGCTTAAAACAAACATAAACAAGCTAATGAAGGTCTGCAAGTCGGAATAACGAATCTAAACTACCGGTCAATACTGACATTGGTCACGCTTCCTTACAAATCACCTCGTTATCACAGAGTTAAACCAGCAAAATATATTAATATTTAAATAAAAAGTTTGAAAGTGTAGTACTAATTATAGAACTCATGTCGAGTCTGACATAAATACTTTCTCACTTCCTCTATACTTATTTTTTGTATGCGGGTAATTCATGTTCCGTAAATTTTCTACATTCTGTTTGTTTCCTTTAAAATATATATTTTCCGTATATCTTTCAACCGATGTCTGCGATTAAAATATTATTGTTCTCAAACTTTAGCTTTGAATTTTTTGTATACTTGAAACCGGATACGTTTTTAAATCGTTTAATTGTTATTAATATTTGTAAAAACTTAATCGAGCTCGAAGTGATTTCATTTGAATCGTTCCAAATAAATTAATACTCTTAAAGGGACAAGTTATTATTTTAAAATAACTAGTGCTTTATTAGGATTCCACTTGGCTTTAAATGGTATGTGGTCTACGGTGATAAAAGCCTGGTATGGTCTATTTACTCTTGAAGACCTTCAAGAGTCTAAATACGACTCTGTAGTCGTATTTAGACAAGAACACGCTATTCTCTAATAACACAAGTGTACATTATTAATTATGAGTTATGTATGGATTAATGAACTTTGAACTTGAAACTCGATAATAAATTATTATTACCCCTAATTTGCATATAGCCTTCAAGGATTTTATGAGCTAAGCATGTGAATAACATAATGTAATAAGTTAAACTTTCAACTTTAATATGCACTTTACAAAAGATAACTTGAAATGTGTAGGCAGCTTGTCCCCCAGATGATAATTATTTTTTGATATTGTTTTTTTTTTATATAATATATTTATTATTTTCCATTACATATTTTTTTAGATGAAGTCGATATTGGTACAATAGAAAGATTTATAACACACTGACTTGAGAATACCAACCTCACATTAACGTAAATGTAGTAATTAGATAAGTAACATCGACAGGTCCCGCGAAATAAACTTGGTCTTCGATTTAACCATTTTTGTATTTAATTTATACTTAAGTTATTGCACATATTAAATGTATCTCTTTATAATAGGCGGAACTATTATTTGAGTTACTACAAATTTGACTTTAACGAAAATCGCAAAATAATTGCTATAGAATAACTATAAAAAGTATGAGTGACCGTTTAGTAATTTACGTATCACAAAATGCATTTTTTGTTGCGACTCTAGCGGAATAACTGCTGCCTCAATTATTTCCGATTAGGTATTTAAAGGTGCAATGCATGCAATTATTACTGTTGCTAACCGTTTGCATAATAACAACTCCGCCGCTAGTTGTTCTATTATGACATTTCAATCAGGAACAATCGTAAAACAAGATGACTCAGTCGACTACAAAACATGATCATATAAATGTTACTATGCTACAACAATGCAATTTCACTAGTGGTAGGTTTCTGTTGACGGGGACCGTCTAAGTAGGTACCCACAGCAGCTCCTATTTCTGACGCCAAACAGTACTTTGCAAATATTACGTGAAAGGGTGCTGTAGATATGAGGGGAGTTGTAGCTATTAAACTACTGGATTAACAAACTTCAACGTATCCTGTGTCATAAGGCGATGAGTGCAATGTGGTGCTGTGTATATCCTCCCAACTAGAATAACATTGTTACAAGCAGGCGTATTGCTTGACGTTGGATTAAATTTCTTCCTATGCTCGTCGACGAATAAAAAATACTGGTGTTGAATAGTGTACGTACGTCGTTCCGTTTTTCATATTGGTTTTAAATTAAATTATATTGCGAGTTAAGCAACATCCTTCACAGTTTAACGACTTTCCGTTAGCATAAGGCGAGGCAGTTTTACGATCGCCACAGCACAAAGATTTTACCCATTTTATATAACTTCATTGTTATTCTCTCCGTCCCTATTATACACGAGAGACACGCGTTTGTTTTAACATAAATAAATATAAAGAAAATCATTTTCAAAATTTTTCGAGAATTTGACATGAAAACTTATTGCTATAATAAGAATATAGTTTAAGATTATCATCAGTCGTAATAAGCCCGCTGTTTGGCATAGACCTTCCACATAGATCTCCACACCGATCGGATCTTTACTGGTGGTAGGTTGCTATTGCCGGAGACTGCTTAGGTAGGTATCACCGCAGCGTCTATTTCTGTCGATAAACAGTAATGTACAATCATTACTGTGTTCCGGTCTGAAGAGAGCTGTAACTAATGAAATTACTGGAATAACGACACTTAACGTCTTATATATCGAGATGACGAGTACAATATGGTTCTGTATATACCGTCGTAACTTTCCTTTATTCTACGAAGTAACGAGATGTCCCAAATGTTCAACTGGTACTGAATTATACTCCTGCCCATCACAACCCGGCGTTACTAAGGATGATGTTGCACTGTACATTGTATTCGTCGCCTTGAGATACAAAATGATGTCTCGTTATTCCAGAAATTTCACTAATTACAACGTCCTTCAAAGCGGAATACAGCAATGTTTGCACACTGCTGTTTATCGGCGGAAATAGGAGCTGCAGTGGTACCTAGACGGTTTCCACCAAGACAGAAGACTTACCACCAGTAAAAATGCGTCCATGAAAATTATCGTTCTTGAAACCTAAATTTTTTTTACAATATTTTCCTTGACCGCAAGCTCGAGACCAGTGATTATAGAATTCGCATATCCTTTATAGCCTATAAGAAGCAAAAGCGAATGACCCCTTTCAAACTGTAGTACGAAGGTTCATTTTATTTAAACATTATCTTCTCTATACTATCATAAAAATAATAACTGTGCTTTATATGTATTTAATTAATAAACATTGTGCCTTTTAATTTCGATCAAAAAGCCATCCATCTACCATTTAATTGACAGTCGGCAGACGGAAATTAGGAAAACTACAGAATGCGTAGTCATCGCATTAAATTGCAAACCAAGGAAACATAACGAATCGTTTTTTATTTAATACTCTTCTTTTATCTATGTATATATGAAATATTTCGCATAACTTTTATAGTTATATACAGTTTATACTTTTTTTTTATTCAATAAAGCGATGAGACGAGCAGGACGTTCACCTGGTGGTAACTAATACGCGTACCCATAATAAGGTGGGCTAAATAAAAACTCATAACAATACTGTGCCATTTTGCGCTCGTTGCCTTGAGACATAGGATTATAAGGCTCATTACCCCAGTAATTTCACTAGCTACAACTTCCTTCAATCCGGAACACCGTAATTAATAAACACTTTTTGCTTAACGGTGTTGATGGCGTCATTGTGACTGAGGTGAAGTAACGAGTTCTTTAAAATTATAAAAAAAAATACAAGCTTCTGCTTAGCGGCAAAAGCGAATGATGCGGTGATTATTTATACAATATCCGGTAAATAACAAAGATAAACGTTGAAGATACTTTAACTGATGATAGCTCTTGCCAAGGACTATCACATAATATCATATCGCGTTTATGGTCTTTAGACATGTGTTAGATTTCGTTACCTTAACAATTTCACTAGCTACGACTTTCAAACCGGAACACGACAATGTTTGTAAACTACTGTTATGCAAATTTTATTCGGAAAACAGACCACATTATTTTCCCGGACAAGAAACCGACGTCTACAACAATTTAACTTTTAGCATCAACTAACTAGATAATTCTCTCTCTCAAACTTATTACTTAACTAATTTAGTAACAGACAAACTGTTCCTAAATAAGTTTTAGATACATTTAAAATTAATTTTATATTCTGTTATGTGCCGGTTGTGGGAGGATGAGGGTTTAAAATATCATTACTCCTATTCTACAACCGACTTATCAGCGCCCGAGTGCTAGATTCTCCAAACGACCATTTCGAATCTTTACCAAATCATCATCTTATCCATGTTTTACAAATAGCATAACATAAAAATGTTCCTGGTGTAAAATTTGGTCAATGGTCGGTTGGATAATGTAGTACTCGGGCGACAGAAAGAATAATTCCAATGAAAGGGCAGCCAACAACTTTCCCTACCACCGTTATCGGAACACTTGCTCGCCTACCCGCATGTCAAGCGTATAGAATACGTCAAATACTCTATTTAGTATAGACCCACGTTCATCAATTGATATGAATATTTTGAAATAATCATAAATTCCCTTCGAATTCAAAGTCAAATAATTTGTTTCAACATTACATATACAATAGGAACATACGGCCACTTATTGAACGATTAAATCTACCATTCATACGTAAAAAAATGTGTTGCACTTGTGAAGAATGGCGGCAAGAAACTCAGGGTATATATATATATATATGTGTATATTATATACTGTTGCCGTACGCTTTAATAGCCATAGCATCGCCGGAACTCTCTTTGGGGAAGG
Source organism: Ornithoptera priamus (assembly GCA_029034505.1). Taxonomy (NCBI): domain Eukaryota; kingdom Metazoa; phylum Arthropoda; class Insecta; order Lepidoptera; family Papilionidae; genus Ornithoptera; species Ornithoptera priamus. The sequence continues at coordinate 3,440,465 of JARDWD010000296.1, read as the reverse complement.
AACTTTGTAAATACCATTCTTAGCTGACCTCTAAATGGCAGAAGAAATATCTCTAAGTGTTCATGTGCAATAGCTTCGGAAATCTCGTGATGACCAAATGAATCTCTAGATATCTACTATACATACATATATATATTAGCCTCACCTGTTAATCAACAAGCAAGCCGCTGGCTCCCACCAACCCGCATTGGGGCAGCGTGGTGGGAAATATCCCAAATCCTCCTATATGCCGGGCACGTCTATCGACTGATGTTGATATATAACATATTTACCCTTGGATGTACACATATATACGCTTACTAAATACTGCTTTATAATCAACACGTTTTATTTACACACCGTGTTATTATTGAAATATTTATCAACAACAAAATATAACATTCGTGTGCTATTCATAACTGAATATATTTTCAGTATCGTTTTATAGAATCCATTACAAGAGATCTTTCTCCACCAGTACATCGGTTGAAATGATGATGGTAATGACTGTTGCTTTATCAATAATTTGTATGGATTAAAGTATCTTAATTCTGTCTGATACTTAATATGGACGTGGACGTGTACCTACTTAGCTTTAGAGTAAACCCAAATAATTATCTAAATTAGTTTCTTTATTATTTTTTAACGTTTTCATCTCCTTCGTCTGAAGATGTAGAATCAAAAGTTTTAGATTTAATCTAGAGCTATCTTGGGTTTAGAGTTTGTATGAGAACACCACCACAGATACGTATCTAAATTAATGTATTCATCATGTTTAGATATAAAATAAAAAAAGTAACAAAAAAAAACGGTAAAAAAAGAGACAAGAGCAATCCTTACCACTTTATTAGATACCACAATAAATAAATATAGCAAATATTTTCTTAGAACTATGACTGTAATCAATGGTAAACAGCACTCACCATCTACAGCGTTAGGTAGAAAAAACAATCATAATGATGGACAACTCGCAAACAAAAAACATAGCAATTACGTCATTGGATCAAAATTATACAGCATCTTATAATAAATCTGGCATAAACAACACAGATCATCTTTTACTGCTTGTCCAAAAATTAACATTAACGAAACGCTACAAGGAATTAGTGTGTTCATGTCAAGGCACCCACTGTTATGATAAAAAAAAACCTAACCAATATTTTTTTTAAAAAAAAAGTCAAGTTCACATAACGCAGTACAAAAATAACGTTTATTGAATTAGTTTCCAAATGACAGTGTAACTAATCCGGAATTAGTTTAACTAAACAAAAACTGTAACTATTACGGAACTTAAACCTGTATTTTCACATTGCGATTTACTTTTAACAGGAAAAGTTACTGAATGATTATGCATTAGGTTTTCAATGTAACATGTTAACTTTATAACCGAAGAGAATCACGATAATGTGCTAATGCACGACGATTAAAAAATCTAACAAAAAATGGTTTACTTACTAAATAAATTATTAAAACTTTGACTTGATCAAACTGTAAGACAAGTCCTAGATTTTAAATGTTGTATCTCAGGCCTATCAAGACTAAGACCTCAAGGTCATTCGCCATTACCTAGACCCATCAATGCTCGGATTTTTACATTGCATGTTGAAAGCATCATTTAATCTGATCAATTAAAGTTATGATTTGGTCTCGTAAACATTATAATCTATTCGGCGTTTACTTTATGGAGGGTATAGCCGGTTATTTAAAAGGAAAAATAATGCAAATATTCTTCAGAAACGACAATACATTTTATATGAATCTCTCTTAAAATCGGTTCCACATATCTGAAGATCATGGTTAGCGTTAGTGTTAAATCTGGATGTTTTATCTCCATCGTTTCCGTTTTACCGATGGTAGGTCTCTGTTGCCGGAGATTATCTTTGTGTTATAGACACCACTGCCGCCAAACAGTGGTGTGCAAATATTACGTATTCCGATTTGAAGTGCGTTGTAGCTAGTGAAATTACTGGAGAAACGAGAGTTAACATCTTATGTCTCAAGGCGACAAACATTATGTTGTGCTGTGAATCATCTTAACTAGCGTTATATTGTTATGGGTGTACGCTCATCGTTTGGTAGAAAAAAAAGTTTATATATTTTATTTAACTTAAAACATTATTCAGACATCTTCCTTCCGCATGGTGTATGCTCTTCTAAATAAAATATATCTTATGATATATTTAGAGAAGCCGTAGTAACGCGTGCAGGTGGCACGTAAACACTCCAACCAATTTAATTCTTCACCATTTACTTCTGACACGTATGTTAAACATTGGAAAATGATTTCATCGTCTCCAACGAATCGATTTTCCGTTTCCACATACAAATAAATTATAACAGATAAGAAATTAAAACATATATCGTTAAATGCAGAAGTTTTTTTCTTTGATTTTCACGCCTAATGTGCTAAGTCGATTTTAATGTATTCTGCTGAACAAGTAGAGCAGGACGAAAGTAGAGAAGATCGAGTTAAAAGGTTATTTTATATTTACACAGTTTCCAATGTTATTGTTCGTCCAGGCTATTTCTTTCGTTGCTTTGGACTCCAGTTCTCTAAATTAGATTTAGTCAGATTCTTCTTGAGAGATCTTATAAGACGAATCATTAGTGAGACTATTTACTAAATCCGCCTCCGGATAACTACACTCTTAGTGGGAACAGTAGTAGATTTTATATGGGATCCGCAAGCCCAGTATCAAATGAACGGTCGGAGTCAAAAGGTTATTAGCAAGCAATATACATCAACAGGTAATGGACTAATTTGCTGCATTCTTCGTTTAATTTAAGACCTCTTGATGACCCAAGTAACGGTTCCCCAAGAACGAAACAAACACAATGATAATAAAGCAATAAAAAAGACTCGCCCACCTCAAAATAAACAATTTTTGCTGTTAGCACTTCACTGTGAATCATTTGAGGCCTTTATTTTTTTTATAAAACAGTCGAAAGTTTAGAAACAAAAAATGTGGGTGTTTTGCGTTACATACCTACTGGACTCATAGTTTTATTACGCAGTGCTGGGCGTGGATGTGGAAATTTTCCTTCAGGCTGCCCACTGTAGTCAAAACATCATCGGAGTGCGCGTGGGTGCTATACTAAACATAATGGCAGTTGTATGAACATGTATTACATGCTTAAGTGTAATGTTGAAGTAATGAAATTTTCAATCGATGAAAAGAAGAATTAGTTGCGACCTAATTTCCTTAAAAAGTATAACTATCTTTTTAAATAGACATTTATCAAAGGAATATAATAACAATATCAAAATTTTACAATTATGAGAATCTCTATTTTCCTTAAAATATACATCAGAACTGGATTTACTCCTGTGTTACAGAAGACAATTTTATTATTGAGTAAAACATTTGTTTAAATAGAACAGTATAATAAATACAGCACAAGACAGGTGTACCACTTAATATATACATATACGTGTTTCTGTGTTTGAGAAGTAACTGTCACCACTACCTGTATTTAGACAGCTTTTTAGTTAATTATGGTCATTTTATATATATATATATATATATATATATATATACGATATTAATGTTTAGTCAGAACCTTCAGTTAATTTTTCTGCAGACTTGCCCAATGTTCTTCTGATACAAATTTCTCGTTCATTGTTGCTACTTTTCAATAACTATATCATTGGCCATATTATATGTAAAATTAGTGTTTGTCTTGTATGTACAGTTAAATTAATATGCTAATTTTGAGTCATGGTAGCTGTACTTATTACATCTGTATAAACAATATATAAATACCATTGGCGTACTGTTTGCGTACAAGTAATGTGAATAAAATAGTTTTGCACTCTAGAGAGGCTAAAGTTAGTAAAGTGACAAAAGTGAGGTCCATGTAAATTTCACAAGAGATTAGCTACAACAATGTAGGTATAAGATTTAGTAACACTAATTTCACGGATAGCACTTGCTTTGTTATGGATATAGGATATAAGTGGAGATCATACAGCTTGTTTCGTCACTGAATATATTTACTAAGGTTTCCTTACCGTATGTAACGTGTATATCCAATGTGCCAGACGGAGAGCAGAATGAATCTCGGTACATTATTGAACAATAAACTCTCACACCATTCTTCCAGAGCAACAACAACCGGCAACACAGTTGTTTAATTTCAGACAACAAAATATTTAAAATTTATGGTCACATTAAAACAATCGATAGTATTATATATATGCGTATGAATCTTGAATATAGTATCGTTTTACATAAATTTTTTTTATACTGAAGATTTTGTAGTTGATAACACGAATCGTTATTTCTAGTTTTTTGAGATAATTAAAAAGACTAAGTTCCTTAAAAATACTCAATATTATATCATCGTTTGAAAACAACATTTCTAACCAAGATTATTAAAATATCTAATAGTGATATAGAAGTTTATTAATGGATTTCTGTAAGTCGGGTTAGATGTATAAAAGGTACTAAAGGTAAGTTTTTTTTAAAGTAAAACTTTTTTTTGAGACGATGTGAATTCGATTTTATGAAGCGTAAAAGAGTAACGAACAAGAGACAACGATAATTGTATTAATAGAAATTAGGCTGTGGGAGAATGAGATAAAACGCCTTTTTATATAGTTTCCCTATCCTTCGACTTTTCTTTGCTGCTATGGTTCGTATCGTTCCCACTACTCTGCTGCTTTTTCAGGGCTTCTACATGGACAGGTGGACCCGGATGTTGTAAAAATAAATAATAAAAAATTCATTATTATATTATTCAATAGAACTACTGCTGTCTTTACTAATATGTTACTTAAGTGCTTTAGTTTATATATATATCTCTCTCTCTCTCTCTCTCAATTTACCATAGTATATTTATCTAATTCTTTAATAAATTACTAGAATACAAAGTTTCATTTTTACTGCATGTGAACTTACATATGTTTTTTTTTAATTTTAAAATGTCGAGATAATACCCAAGTCTACATGACGACAAACAGAAATTTGATACATATTTTTTTATCTAATGATCTTTGATTACACTTAATGATGATACAAAAACTATTATAATAGTTGACCATATAAATACCTTGATTATCGCCTTCTTTTTCGTATTAGTAATCTAACCAATTTAAATTTTAAGTATGTTATTCAATAGTTTTTATTTATTATCATCTAAAACTTCCTCAAAAAAAATGATTGCTATTATTCCTATGACGTTGTTAATACAATATGGTCATAAAACATAGGCGTAGACTTTTCGAGGCGTGATGAGTTCTTAATTAAAGGAGCTGATTGCATCTGCGCGAGCATTTAATTGGCTCCTTGACGAGCATCCAGGTTTTGTTCAATTAACCCTGTGTGGACTTGACATTCCGTATTAAGTTCCTCGATAAGTGTTCTCAAGTATGTTTTCCATCAGGACCAAATTACCGCTCATTGTTGCACTTAAGAAGAATACGGGATGATATTTTTGAATTATTACGCATTCCACGAGTTAATTATTTCCAAAAAAACTATTAACATGATACTTTTTTTATAAGTAACACCGCAGCACCTACTTCCGTTATTAAGCATCATTCTCTGTCTCAAGGTAACAACTATAGCGTGATTACTTCGGCCAGTCAGTTTATGTTATAAAAGAACAGGAAGATTTTTAATTCATTACCAGAAATTCGTTTTTTTTATAATTAACGCTATATTTGTAGTAATCTATAATATTATTCTCTCCCTCATTTATCCTTTTAAACTAACACGATGGAAGAATCATCATGAATCATCACCATTTGGGGATTTACCAACACTTTTTACATTAGCTGTCGAATGTATTTTTTCGTAGATAAGGATTTTTTGTTTCTTCTTTATATCATGTATAATGTACAGATGTGATTTATATGGTGATTATTAGTTATTCCTTCGGTCCTCCGTATTATAGTAAGAGAAATTGTCTAAACTAATCGATAAACATTAATACTATCGATAGTAAAATATTAGATGTTTTGTTTAATAGGTTTCATGCGGTACTTAATAATTTTTACTGATAGGCCCCTGTTGCCTGAGGCTATATAGGTACCACAGTAGCTATTTCCACCGCCAAACATTATTGCATTCCGGTTTTTAAGGGCGTTGTAAGTAGTGAAATTACTCGGGATAACGAGATTTATCATTTTATATATTAAGGCGACGAGCACAATATAGTGCAGTGTTTATCATCTTTATTAGCGCTACATTATGAGCAAACGTTTCATTTACCATCAGGTGAACGTCTCACTCGTCTCGTCACCAATAAATTTAAAGAATTTGAAAATTAATGTTATTAAGTTATAACATAAATAACAACGTAAAATATGGCTATATAATGTTTACTCAATAAGTAATATTACAGATCAATTATAATGAATAATGAGTAGTACATCGTGACCAGTATCCACGGAGCGTTACTATCATATCGAGCATCTATGTAGCAGAGCCATCATTTTAAGTTAAAATAAATCATTCACTTATACATAATTCTAGGTAACGGACAGTTTGAAATGTTTTTAAGTTAATTATTTTATTATTATTCTAGCGTCAAGACGAGCAAAACTTTCACCTAATGGTTTAAGTACGTCTTTCCATAACAATGTGGCGCTAGTTAGGACGGTATTCACTGTACCACTTCGTGATCGCCGCTTTAAGAGATTTAAAGTCTCGTTACCACGGTAACATCAAACCGATACACAACAATGACGATACACTACAGTTTCGCAGTAGAAACGGACGTTGCGGTAATACCCTTTCAGACCGTTTTCGGAAACTGGAACCAACCACTAATAAATGCATTATATTTATGTATATACTTAAACTCAATATTTAGTCCATTTTTTATTACTCATTCTACACTTTTTTTAATTAAACTAATACACAGCAACAGGATATTTTTCAAAGGGTATTTACTATGTCACCTAATCTGAGTGTCATACGTTATAACGAATTGTTGCTTTAAATGAAAGCTTTCAAACGACATAAAACAATGAACACAGTTTACAATTATAATTATCTGCTTCAAATGTTAATAAAGGCAAAGGTTTTAGACGGGATAATATTAACATATGTCTTTAATGTAAATAATTATATCTGTGCATATTCTTATTTATGTATGTTCGTATATCCGGCGCATCTTAAGATCCATTTATATGTTTCTATTGGCCGTCTCCGAGAAACCGCTTTAAGCGATGACACCGCTCTATGCTGTTTTACATATATTTGTTTGTTATCTTTATGTGGTGTGCAAATAAACAATATATGTATAAATAAAAAAATATACATTTATAAGTAATTAAAAGAAAACAGCACTAACTTAGTTTAGTGGTGGTAGGTGTCTGTTGCCTGAGACTGTCTAGGTAGGTACCACCGCAGCTCATATTTCTGCCACCAAGCAATAGTGTGCAAACTTTACTGTGCTCCAATTTGAAAGGCGTTGTAGCTAGTGAAATAATTGGAGTGACGAGACAATATCTTGAGTCTGAAAGCGAGGAGTACAATGTGGCGCTGTGTTGATATGGGCAAGCGTTTCACTTATCAATGGGTGAACGTCTCCCTTGTTTCGTCGATTGCTTAAATAAAAATTTAATAAAAAAATTGTTTAAACACAAATAAATTGTCGTACGATATGCACGGTACTCGAATTACACGATTCCGTTTTTATATAGCTTTAAGTCGCAACATTTTTTTATTTCATTCTAATAGTATATATTCTAAGCTAGTTCTAAGCTGTTCCCCACCATACCGTCACCGCAACTCTCTTTAAAAAAGAATTTTATTAAATCCAATAGCTGATCTCCAAATGGTAGAAGCATAATCTCTATCAAATTTAGACTGTTTACATATACTTGTTTCTTAGATCTCGTGATGAGTTAATAAATCTCTGAATGAACGAGTATAATAAACTATAAACATAAAGCAACAAAGTCTACTCAACAATTTTTTTTTAATGTAAAACAGCTAGATTGTTTCCTAACACGCGTATAAACACTGACTCATAGCAATAATATATAATTATATGTTTTCGTTGCACATTGTCACGACATCGGCGCATACGATGTTACATAACCACTGCTATATCATATGTGCAATAATTATTACTTGTAATTAATGAAAATATTGTGATATGTGCCCGATAAGTTGTAACATGTACGGTAGTAATATTTATTACAAATACTTTGTATAATGAACATTTTAATAGTAGTTATTTCTTACGGAAAACCGTATAGGTAGCTACCGTAACACATATTTATCAGTGGTGTGAAAGATTAGTGTTCCGGTTTGAAAGTCGCTGTGGTTAAACATTTTACGAAGGCACGACACGAATGGATAGTTCAACTGACGGTAAGTTTACACCTTTTTTTAAAAACGAAGCTCTAGTTAGGATGATATACAATGTTCAATATTGGGCTCGTAGGAGACTTATCATAAGTCATCAAAAAAAAATATGTCTAACTACAACGGCTTTCAAACCGGAACACAGCAATGTTTCCACACTACTGTTTGATGTCAGAAATATGAGACGCGTTTGCATCTACCTAAACAGTCTCCGGCAGCAGAGTTCTACCATAAGTGACCAGACCATAACATGTTTAATCTCTAAACATCACATCTTTCAAGACGACGAAGAATATGTGCAGTATAAATCGCTCCTCGATCATCTTTTTAACTAGTAGTAGATTAGTACTACTATTTTATATATGTATGTGTACATGTATAAGTATATTTATGCTACTATATATATACTATATATATCATTACATATATTTTAATAATTTGTCGACAATTTAATTTTTCATAAGTACTTTTTTTTATTCAATTAAACGACGAAACGAGCGAGACGTTCATGTTCATGTATCATGATGATTCTGCACCACATTGCGCTTGTCGTCTGAAATATAAGATGTTGAGTCTCGTTACCCCAGTCATTATGTTAGCTACAGCTTCGTCCAATCCCGAACACAGTAATGTTTGCACACTACTGCTTGGCGACAGAATTAGGCGTTGCGGTGGTATCTATCTAAACGGTCTCCGACAACAGCCCCACCACAAGCACATGCACGGTTTCCTCCTTTGGTGGGTTCGACTGATAAAAAATGGCTGTATGGCATTAAGTCTGACCTTTGTACCCTTAGCTTACCACGTTAAATAGAAAATTAAAAAAAATGTATTTTATACCAATTATTCAATAACAATTCTTTTTATGATGTATATATAGCTTGGATACCTTTACGTCTATACATCTCATGATTAACGTACGCTGCACTTGCAGATAATTACATCGCATTAAAATCCGCCATTTGCATTTGTATGTAGCAAATAATTAAAATATATTAAAAAAATATTATAAGTGTGGCATTGTTATTTTCTTAATTCTTACAAGTTATAACGCATATCTAGATCTAGTTAAAAGTTAATGGGACCATTTCCTAACAGCAAATTTATTATTGGACTTTGAGATATTTGATGATACAGAGATCTACACTGGAAGCCATAATTAAAATAACGTTAAAAATCAACCTAAGACCTCGGACATCGGGTTATTGGTGGTAAGATCTCTTTATTCACACATTTCTTATTATATAATAGTAGCTATTCCCCGCCCGCTTTGCTAGCCGTAATAAAGAATTATATTTAAAATTTAGAATCGAAATTTATCAGATATATTCCTACCCCGTGGCTCCTTCCCATTATTAACATCGCCACAACTCCCTGCAGGGAAGGAATTTTGTAAAATCCATTCTTAGCTGACCTCTAAACGGCAGCAGCAATATCTCTACCAAATTTTGAGTGTTTACGTCTAATAGTTTCGGAGATCTCGTGATGAGTCAATGAATTTTTGAATATCTCCTATACATTCATATATATATATATATATATTTTGGTTTGGATTTTCAAATAAATGGTTTATTATTATTATAAACAATTAAGAAGATTCGCTGTGAAACAAGTCTCATTGTTGGTTTAAGAGTTAAAAACAGAGACTATGAGAAATACACAAAGACTATTTGTGCATCGCATAAACTTAAAAGATCTATAGATACATTTCGGAAGATTTCTCTTTGGAGTTAGAATAGAATAGAATAGAAAATTCTTTATTGCACACCAAATAATGTTACATCATATAAAGAATATATATAACAATAAATGCGCAATGGACGGTCTTATCGCTAAAAGCGATCTCTTCCAGACAACCTTTGGGTGGAAAATATTGAAAATAACCGAAAATTTCGTGTGGGTACTTAATTTATATATATACATAATATAATAATATTGTTAGAACCAATAATACATACATACACATTACATAAATACTTAAAGTGACTTCATAATATTATATTGGAGTTATTGATCACTGATCACTTTACATATATATATAGATTTTCCTTCTCCTGTAATTTTTATTTTATTCATTATTTTATATAAAATTTTGTTTCACCATTTGATTTTTCTTGTAACTATAAATTATGCTACAAATTATTAAAACATTGTTGCTAAGTTTTGTAAACCAAAAATTTTCTCATTGAGACTATCTAAAGAAATAATTTTATTTGTATCTCTTATATTTTTGTGCCTATGGTTTTCTTTAAATAAAATAAAAGATATTGTTCTATGCCCAAGACTGGCTTGTTCTAAGAATAAGGGACATAATTTAACAAAAAATCTACAAATTCTAAAGAAATATTAATTCACTACTAGCTAATCAACAGCATCACTTAAGATGTTTTAAACAAGTAAATCTATGTATATAGAAAAGTTATCATACACAGGCAATTTTAATAACGCGGATTAACCGTTACATTACCGTAAATAAAATACATCGAACATTTAAAATATGGTTTAATGATGTAATACGATATGGGGAAAAACCTGCGTCGTATTATACCGTGTTATTATCGCGAATACAGTAATATTTTTTCTTTAGTTTGGCCTGGGAAATAGTGTAAGTTGAAGAGTAAAAAATTACACATTATTGTTAACTTTTTTTGTATAAGGTTTACCATCCTTAAAGAACAATAAATTGTTGTCTATCGCAGGCTAACTAGCTGCGGCCGATGACAAATGAAGATTCATCAAGCGGATGATACTACGGGTGTAGTTCGTTAGAAAGTAGCACAGGGCCACTTTCAATAGCCCTTCCGCTTGAAATGTTACGTTAAAGAAAATTTAATCGTATAACGTCTACTTAAAAGACAAATTTGCAACTAATGATGTAAATAATGAAAGCTGACATAGACGTTGGCAGAAATTACGGATTATCGTCGAGAAATAACAGGGTTTTTTTCGTTCTTACGATAGACACAATTGCTCGTGCCAAATAATAACATCTATTTTGAGTTCTTGGTTAAACGTTTTCCTAATTAATATGTCCTAAATGTAGTTTGTAGTTCAGAGTAGTATTTACCATAGCTTTTTGGCAGCATATCCTAAAATTTGATTTTGTTTAAAATTATTTTTTAACATTATCAAGCAATGTTTGGGAGGCACTGCAATATATTGAAAATCATCTTGATTTAAAGTTTTTATTGCAATGATAAAAAATTAGGTACATTTTGTGACCATGTATACTTTTATTTCTGCGTAATCCCTGTTTTATATTTCAGTTTGATTTTCACGAATTCCGCAATTCAAGCAATGACATGTACTTGAAAAAATAACCAGTTCTTGACATCCTATTACCGCACGCTCATCTCTCATTATATTCAACATACAGTTTCATAAAATAGAGATGAGTTGTAGTGTAATTTGTCCAATGACTATGCAAATTCAATATACTGTTGTTGTTGGCCTTTATTATTGAGTTCCATGCTTCGAAATTTTTGTTTAAAAAAATTTACAATTTGGCAGTAAATATACAAGTCTTATAAAGCAAATATCTGATAATGAAATATTTAGGATAACATTCTAATATTGTTTTTAAAACACTTGTCTACAGACTGCAATTTTATTTTTGAATCAATTTGTAAAAATTAATAAAGACAATGAACTAACAGTCAGCTAGTAAATACAATAGGACACTTCCTATCTCAACTCTGTAGTCTCAGACAAGTAAGAATAGAAGTAAGGTAACCTTGCCTGTCATAAAAGGCAACCAAAGTGTGTGTGTGCCACTACTCATTAAATGAGTCCCAGAATATTGGCAAATACAAGATGGTTTCTACTATAACAGAGCAAGGGTTCTAAAGATGGCTTTACTGTTCCTTGGTTATAACCAGAGTGTAGAGGGGCTTTGGTAAGTTCAATAGAAGATCCTGGAGTATCTCCTAATGCACCTAGGTGGTTTCAGCGAGTGGAAATCCCACCTAACCCTGATATTCACCTATGTTTCCATACGGGGTATGTTTAGATTTCCCCTAACACAAAAAAAAGAACAACCTGTTTGTAAAAACTAGTTAGCATAATTTTGGCAGTGCCAGCACTGCTAGCTTCAATTTTAATGCATTAAAATTTATTGTTATCTAAAAGAACCTTTACACATCTCGACATTTTTAATTATAATACAAACAGTTGACAGACACTTATCCTGATGGTTTATAAATAATTTGTCAGGTTATAAAAATTCTAGGTAATACCTACTTCGTAGAATTCATCGCTAGGAGTTGTAGAAACTACTATTGATATGATTTATTAGGATTACTTAGCAACCAAATAGCTAAACATTACCATGGTAATAGTCCTTGATATCTTTTTTCCAAATCAATGTATTTTTTCAAAGAGAAGTATTTGTGTTACTCTTACACTATACAGTTTATCTGATCACCTACTCTTTTAAAAATTATAAGCTAAAATAAATATAAACTAGTAGAATATTTTTTTTTGTAAATGTAATATTATGGTGGTAAGCCAGACAGATCAAATAAATTGTAACCACCATCCAAACTCTATCACACATGTCTCTTAAATTGAAACTGAGATCATTATGTTACAAGGCAAGCAATAAGTCACATGAGGCATTAGTGTTATAAACATTTTTTAATGCTTATATGCAACACATTATTCAATATAATGTAATATTAATATTAACTATTAAAAAAAATCAAAAAGTTTTATTTTTTAAACAAAAATATTTATACAGTATATTGTAGTGATTAAGTTCTTACTTAATCACTACAATATACTGTAAAAATATTTTACGAGAATATACCTGTAGCAGGGTAGTCATCATGTGTAGAGATGATTTAATAGTAAAAAATAAACAATAATTAGATATAGAAACTTTTTTAGAAAAATAAGTTAATTTAAAACTATATTAGCAGTATTACATTTTAATAATAATTGTTAATGTTTTAAATTAATTAATCGTTTGTACAAAATGCATAAAATTAAGATGTTAAAGATTAATAAGGCTTAATATTGAAAATTAGCTGAAACACAATTTTTATTGTTAAATAAAGCCAATATTCTTATTTTATCACTAATGTATTTAATAATAGTGATGTGGGTTTTGGAAGGCTTAATCGAGTAAGAAAATAACTAAGGCTTATTTACAAGTAAAAAAGAACAGGTAGGAAAAATTCTTACCAACGTCTCTATTGAGTACAGCCATCAATATATGATATTTTGCACATTCAATAAAATTAAGTTATAAAAAGTGTAGCTGCTTCATTTTTTTCTTTCAATTATTGTAATTAATCTCATGAACGTAAAGAAATCTTTAAATGTTTGACAGCTGTCATTGATTGACATATTTTGTAAACAAAAATAGCATTTACTCATAGATATTTATTTCTGTATTATTTTATTAGGAATTTATGTTAGAAAATAATAAAAAGATAAGTTTTATTGTAATTAATTATTATAAAATAATATACTAAAATCTTCCAAATTGTATATGTAAATTGGAAGTGTTTTGAAAACTTTGTTATGGACATACTGCCAATATATACGATCGGTGTTACCGCGTAAGTTGTATTATATTAGCTTTTTGTTTTATTGAAAATATAATTACAAACATTTTTTATTAATGAGTTGATACTAAAGAAAAACGTAATTTAGGTAAAATTTTATAGTATTACAATAAAAAAAATAGTACAAAATCAGGTAATATGAATCATTCACAAAACAATAAAATTGTCATAAGGCTTAAACGATTTTCTCATATTACATAGCTTATTTATTTTGTAAAAAAAATGCGCTGTTCATTGGTGTTTATATATCATTAAATTTGTAAGCCCTTTTTCAATTGAAATTCCGTCGCTATAATTGAATATCTACCAAATTACTACCCGATATTCGATCTTCCGATTGATCTTGGATTATAGAATAAGATTTTACAATGTCGCGCTCTTGCTCATAAATTGCGAAAAGAACATCATTTCAAGATCATTTCCGATAATGTAGTGGTATGGTATTAATTTCATGTATTATAATTTTATTAAATTAATTTCAAAAAGTGTCCAATAATCCTGTTTTCAGGATATGGAACAATTACGTCTACTTCAATTGAGGTGTACTGTACAAATTTATATTTAAGTACAACACTATGTACTTACTTTTAAACTTAGTGCTTCCTTTCCTCTTATAAAAATGAAGGAGATTTAATAACTTATACTTAAATATTAGCCTATAATAAGTTTGGAAAAGTATGAAATGAATAATAAATTGTATAATAACCTGAAGATAGGTTAGACAATATATAGTAAAATTATTAAGACGTTGACATATTAATACGTTTTATTTAAAAATAGATTACGGGTCATTAATTATTAAAAACTAACATATTGAAAAAAATAGTCTGCACTTTTAGGAAAAATAGGAGCACTACATTAAAAGCAAAACAGATTTATATTATTTATTACAAATAGCGAAGGAGATTTAATTCTTAATTTATAAGTCAACCGTTTCTTATTACTTACAATAAGGTTTCTTTATTTACAGATAATAATCCAAGGATGCTATTTCTACCCTACAACAACATGTTAGAGATACCGGATAATGTAAGTTGAATTTTTATTTTATATTTAATGTATTTACTACTTTAACTTTCATAAGTAATGAAGCTAATCAAAACGGGATAATATTTTAAACTTACATGTAATATATTTGCTTCCTATACAAAAATAATTTCGTTACATGTATTCTATTATCTCAAAGACCGATGAAAAGACTTGTGCTCGGCATTTCTCTGTATTATATAATTTGCAATGAAGTAATCTGCCATAATACCAAAGTTACCGACATAGCTATTACACAAACTTAAATAACAATTGTTCTTTCTGAGGCGTTTCTCTGGAACTTGGCAATATTAAACTACAAACTAAACTCGTTACGTCTTTTACTTTTAGTTGTATTTATATTTAGCTATCGTTTAAGGAAAGTAGAAATGTAAAATTAAATCAAATATCAATGTAGGTCACACAAACAAACAGGTGACTGCTTAACAGAATGTGTGTCAAAGTAGTGTTATCGTTAAAGTTCAAACATTAAGTATTTATCGCAGCTCTTAATTGTACCTACAAACTTTGGCAAAGGGTTGACAACATAGCATTTGAAATAATTTTATAATTTGGAAAAAAGTCTTTTATGTTTTAGGATGTTTCGAAAAAATTGCTATAAACTTCTTTACATTTAACTAGTGAAATATTTTATTATATTTCATTCATTTTTACTTTGAATACATGTTAATCAATACAGCCGATTTCTCTTTAATAAGCTTGTAGCAAAAACAAAAATGAAGTCGGGTCGTGTTGTAACAATAAAAAAAAAATAATTGTTTTATAAACACGGCTCTGTTCAACTGCGAGCGAAGTTTGTATAAGACAATTGCAATAACAGATTAACTAAGCATTACACTATACTTTAGAATTTACTTGACTATTAATCTTTTTTTATTTCGTGATGGGACTAGACTAAGACCTGTTAGTAAGTGCTTCACAACAATGTGATGAAAATAAAAGAAAATATACACTACGCCACATTGTGCTAATCGCTTTGAATCATAAGAAATTAAATCCCGATATTACTATCAGTAATATCAGTTTTCAAATCGGAACTCAGTAATGTTTTCACAGTAGTGTCTGGCAGTAGATTTGAACCGGCGACAGAGCCACTAAAAACTGAACTTCTTGATTGTGTATGCTGCTCAGGGATTCTTTTCACTGTTTACCTTTAAATTTTACGAGCTAATTTTAAATCTTAAAATCTGTGACCTAGTACTCCAATAAAACTTCAAGTAAACCAATGTTCAGCAAATGGAGTAGAATGAAATGATTACGATCCTAAATGTTTATACAAATACATATATTTAACGATTTAGATTTTCTTATTATATAAGTTTAATTAAGCTTTTGTTTAACATGCACCGTGTTAATTTATATCAACCCTGTAACTAAGCGTTAAGGTATTTATACGCGTTTATTGGTTAGGCGCGCTAAACATTAGTCTAGAACGAAAATCTATTCCGTATAGACGACTGGTTATATACTTTTATCCCATCTATAACACTGTCGTATTGTTTAATGTATTATTACCTAAATTTTCCGACGCATTGTGGAAGTGATAATGGCCAGATCACATTGTGGTACGATACATTTGACCGTGAATTTTAATTAGCTGGAAGTTCATACAGCTACTTTCGTGGAAAGACAAGAAGGTGAGAAATAACAAATTGATTTAGTGTACGTTAATTATTAAAAGTTATAACTGACTACAGAAGTTATTTAAAGATTTAAGTTACATAAATAATAATAAATAAACTTCATTTCGTTCTTTGTGGCCCTAGAGTTCTTCTTACTTAAAATCAAGCGATATATTTTTGTGTCAATGAAATTCGTGCATACATTATTTTAGTAAAAAAAAAAATTTTTTTGAATTTTTTATATAAATGAACGAGAAAACTTCTCGTAATAAAAAATATTTCTACTGTACATCCGACCGTATCTAAGTTACGTCTTAAACAAAAAAATCTTAACATTTTAGTATAAGAACATAATAAATCACTATCGTTGCTTATTTCACGAAAAATTCTTTTATTGGAACATATGCTGGTGGTGGGTGTCTGTTGCCGAAGACCGTCTAGATATATAACACAGCAGCGTGAATTTTTCCGGTCAAAGAACGTTGTTGTTAGTGCAATTACTGGGTCAACGAAACCTAACATCTAATGTCACTAGACCTCAAACACAATATGATGCTGTTTGTATTATCCTAACTAGCGCCATGTTGTTATGGTGAAGCGCCACGTTGATATGATGGCAAGTGAACGTCATCGCATAATAAAAATATCTAATATATTTTACGACAGGTACAAAGATCCTTTTAATTATTAATTCATCATTAGACAATGGACGTCCTCGGCTGGACGGCTATCTTCAGCTTCTAAAGATCGATCGCTACACTAATCGGTACTTGTGCTAAAGGGTGTGTGGATACCCTTTATAAAAAAAATTTAATTAAATATTTATTAATAAGTCTGTTTAAAAAGTAATTATGGTTATTAGTAACAGCAAATAACTTGTTTACGTGAGTAAATGAAGTTTCTTATCTCCAACATTCACGCCCGGTGATAGTTGCTAAACAGATTGCTCGCCTTTGTCTCAGTCTATTTAAATTTGTTTAAAAATGACTGACATGTAAACAATACATGATGTACAATACAATTGCAGCAACACAATTGTTATCTCGTTAAAATATTATGAAAAACTGTCATTGAACATTTTTTTTATTTAAATTTACGAAGAGAAATTTATTTTTGACTAACATGGTGCTCATCTTTTTTTTTCATTCAACGAAATGACGAAAAGAGCGAGCCGTTCGCCTGATGGTAAGTGGTACGCCCACTCATAACAATGTGGCGCTAGTTAGTATGTTATACACTGCACCACATTGCGCTCGTTGCCTTGTGATATAAGATGTTGGGACGTTACCCCAGTAATTTCACTAGCTACAGCGCCGTTCAAACCGAAACACAGCAATGTTTACACATTACTGTGCTTCCGTTGCTGTCGTGGTATCTACTTTTTATGTTATTGAGATGGAAATCTTCAAAAGAAAATCTGTGATCTGAAATCCTGTTTCTGAGGGGAAGGTAAGGTTATGTGGGATTTTCACCCACTGAAACCTCCTCGATGATCATTTTCAGTGCTTTGCAGGAGGCCCCTAGATCTCCAGTCGAACGCACTGGTGCCTCCCGACATTACGTCTAAAGCACGTCCCAGGGAAGACTTGCTCTCCTCGACAGCTTCGCTTTGGTACGACAATGACTAGACCGCCTCGTAGTTCTAGTTCAACCCGAGCTCGCTCAGCGGGCAATGAGGGTCCTTACCTTCAAGCCCCACGAACCCAAAAACGCTTTTAATTGCCATCTACTACAGGCAGGGCTTAATTTGGTCCTATTCTTAATAGCCGGAGACTACAGAGTAAGCAGTGTTACCTACCTAAACGGACTCCAGCATTATAGACCTACCACCAGTAACTTATGTTTGAAGTCGCAAAATATCATTTGATAAGCGATCAAGGAATTTTTGTATGAAACAGAAAATGTATCTTATTCAAATTGCCGCGTAAAAGGAACAGGAAAATGAATCATACAAATGCGAAAAGGTATTTCCTTTATACGTTTATTATCAAACTATAAGTTCCCTTTCGTCGTTGCGGCACTACAGTTTAGTATGCAGACAACATCGCCACCAGAGATTGTAGGCGCAACGAACTTTAAATAAACCAGTAATGTAATTTTTTTTTTCCCTCTAACACCTATGATGCTTTATCGACAAACTCATAAGCCACCATAATGGACACCATAAACTGTAATTACTTATTGTCCGTGAATTATGATGTTTTCAATTGGTGATATATTTTTTTAATATAACACAAAAGATCAATAAATATAGAAAAGTTATATTAGAAGTCAGGCAATAAAACAATTGATATACACATTTTTTTTACAATAGTTTAGAAGTACATTATTTATATAGTTGTTACCATGTAAATAGTACATAAAGTATTTGATATATTAAAAATGTCAACTATTGTTTTACGTATTTCATACTTATATATACTTTATGAATATCTTAATAGTACTTTAACAATATTGAATACTAGATAATTAATATTACATGGCGCTTTTGTTTTATTCAACGAAGCACTACGAGAGTTTCAACTGATGGTAAGTAATACTCCTAGCCTTAACAACGTAGCGCTGGTAAAGACGATATCTAGAATAGAATAGAATAGAATAGAAAATTCTTTATTGCACACCAAATAATGTTACATCATAGAAAGAATATATATAACAATAAATGCACAATGGGCGGTCTTATCGCTAAAAGCGATCTCTTCCAGACAACCTTTATATATCGATATCTACTGCATCACATTCTGCTCGTCGCCATAAAACATAAAATGTTAAGTTTCATTAGCCCAGTAATTACACTTGCTACAGCTGCCTCCAAATCGGAACACAGTAATGTTGTGGTACCTACTTAGACGGTCTCCGGCAACAGAGATTTACCACCAATAAAAAATAAAAAAAAATCACTTAACGCTTAATTATATAAATAGTAATTTAATTTATTAAGTAAACTTTTATGTTATATCTTCATAGTGATTAGACGTAAAAGAAACAATACCTTATAACAACAGTTTTGTTTTATTCGATCATAATGATCATACACCGGTCCATTACAACATGGTGCTAGTTAGGGTGATATACACAGCACTATGCTGTGCTCATCGCCTTGAGACATGAGCTGTTTACTCTAAATACCTTAGTAATTACCCTGGCTACAGCGCTCCTCAGTCTGGAACAGAGTAATGTTTATTGTTTAGTGACAGTAGTTGAAGCTGCTGTAGTAATTACACGGTATCTGGCAACAGAGACCAACTATCAATAAAACCTTAATTTCTAGAACAGTGTTTCAGTAATAAAGAGCATGAATATTATCTGACAATGTCAGCTAAAATTTTTAACTAGTTACATTAAAAAGAAAAATATTACTTAGTTAAACAAACATTTATGCTAACACAGTTAAGTGTTTAGGTAACTTGAGTGCCCAATGCAATTAAGCAATGCATAGCGTATTGAATGCGATGCCTTTTTTGTGCACAATTAATAAAAACATATAAGACACGAGAGAAACAAATAGGACGTTACTGGGATAATGAGATTTAATACCTTATGTCTCAATCTATTAATCACATCGTACATACTAACGCCACTTTGTTATTGGCAGGCGTATCACTTAACATCAGGTGAACATCTCGCCCGTCCAGACAATGCGTTAGATAAAAAAATTACATAATGAGGGTTTATTATAACATATCAAATCAAAGAACTCTTGTATAATACTTACTAATTAATAAAACTTAACATTTTGGTTACAGTATATTTTAAATAAGACGGATATACAAAAATATTATATAAAAAACAGCTTAGACGAAAAAACTATTAATGACAACCATATGCTTTAAAACAATGTTACCGGTGTAATATAAATCTATTAACGTTTTGTTGTGTTCAAATTTGTCTTCACTAATAAAGTTATAATAATGTTGCCAAATAAAAATTAATAGTACCAGAATAATTAAAATTACAGGTGGTAGGTCTCTTTTGTCGGAGTGCGTCTAGGTAAGTACCATCGTAGCTCCTATTGCAGCCGCCAAGCCGCTAAAAGGCTTTCTAGCTAGTGATATTCCTGGGGTAATGAGACTTAATATCTTATGTGTTAAGGCGACGAGCGGAATGTGATGCTGTGTATATCATATTAACTAGCGCTACGTTGTTATGGGCAAGCGTTTCACTTCTTCTCACTATCTTGCTCTTCTCATCGCTCCATCGAATAAAAAAGAAAGTTATTATAAGGTATTACTTCTTTCACATGATATCACTATGAATATCACATAAAAAGTCAATCCAACCAATGTGAACATAAAACGTAGGCTAAAACGGTTCCTCCTATTAATTTTATAATGACGTATGTAATCTTCTTTAACGCACCATAGTCACGTTCCTCAGTCATGAAGTTACGACAAAGAAGAAGAATCTTCTTTAATTTATTAGGTATTTTTTTAAGCTACTGCACTATTTCAACTGACATGGGTCAAAGTTTTTATTTAGAAAATTATCATCATCATCAGCTTTTCTCAATCCACAGCTGTACACATCCACGTACTTCCGACCGCTCTTATCATGTCGGTCTATCTCGTGGGAGGTCGTCCTACATCTTTGCGTCCTGTACGCGGTGTCTACTCCAAGACGTTGCTCCCCCATCTGCCATCATTGATACTTAAACAATCGATTATTAATATACTTTTTAAAAAATAAAACTGTGTACATCATATCGAAATAGTTAGTGCGATTACTATAGATAAAATTTGAAAGCACACTTATTTAATCTTTATGATGTATAAAAGTACATGTAACAAAATTAATGTTCATAAAAATATAGTTTGAGTTTATCATTTCTGATATATATCTCCGAAGGGTCTCGTTAATAAAAATATATTTTAAAATTAACTTTTAAATTTTTGCGTCTTAATTCTATAAATGGCGACCTTACCCACTCTTATATTCCTTTCTCTAAACTTCTCTCTGAATTTAATTTCGTTTAGAAACTAATTTATCTATTGTTTTTTTATTGTAATCAAATGGTTCGTCTTTTATAAAATTATTTCAATCTGTTTAGTATAAAAATAACAATATTGCATGTGGAAAAACCGATAGAAAATATCTTTAGTAAATACTCGTCATTTGCGGTAAAATATCTCGAATCGTGATTGTTTTAAATCGTCGATCGCGCCGTGGCACTGGCAGTTGTTGTTTACCATTTGCGGCGGGAGCTGGTGCGGCTTACTCGAAATGTCATTTTTACCGCCATTAATCGACCGTACATTACACCTTATTACCCGTTATAACATAACAATTTTCATTTTAATAGATAACACTGTTTAAATTTCACAAAACAATACATTGAACAAAAAAGGTGAAAGTGTTTAATGGCGTGCGTGATAATCAAAACTTTATAAATAAAAACAAAACAATAAAGTAGACTCCAATGACAACAAATACATTTATAATGAATAAGGTATGTTTAATTGTTATTTTTTTATAATAATTTCATGAAAAAATTACATAAATACACTTAAAGGTATATTAAAATAACACGTGTCAATGATAACTTTTATTACTTTTTTCCTGTATAAGAAATTCTAGAAAGTTTAAGCAGTACTATTTTTTTTGGAAAAATTATACTGTACAAATATAATCTGAATATATAAACGATATATAGAAAATGTAATAATAATGTGTTTTTTTTATTTTAGTTATTGCAATTTTGCATGCTATTTGGGAAAGAAGTTTCTGAAATAGGTTGTTAACCGATCTATCCAAAGCCATATTCTTCGCCAATACAAAAAAAAATCACTGAATCATGGTTTAAATATGTTGGCATTAACTACGATCAAACATTTATATAAAGTAAGATATATATTTTAGTTTTCTATGTTCCATTATTTTGTTCGTAAAATTTTAATCATGAGGAAACCTCATAGTAGAAAAGAACATTAAGTAAAACTAGTTATATATCCTATTATATAAATATCATCAACATTTATAAGATACCATTGAATTTTATGCTAGGATTTAATATAATATAAATGGTCAATAAAATTGTGAGGTCCTACTATAGGATATAGGATAATTTAGATTCACATTAAAAAGAAATATATTCACACTAAAGAATATTAAGATAGGATATTCAGTTTTGCATTCGCTTTCGTAAAAAATGTAGGTAGGCGTACATTATTTATAACACTAGTTTTTATCCAAGTAGGTTAAAAAATCGCATTTCTGTCAACAAAACTGTATACCAATTTGAAGGGCGCTATATCTAATATTCTGTGCTGTTGTGTAATCATTTTAATTAGCAGCTTACAGTTGAGCACAACGTCATACTAATTTTATAATTAGTCTACTACATAGTTTAACTCTGATTTGGTTTGAGACTAGATTAGATCCCTTTTTTAATTTATTTATTTCATTACATTTGGGAGATCAAGTTGTCGTTATGTGAATAAATAATTTACGTTATTCAATATTACAAGTAGCTGTGTTTTTATGTATTAGTCTTGAATATACAATAATAGTTGAATTAAAATAATGATCAGACTTTTCCAGTCACAGTATTCAAGTTTCTATAAAATAAAACTTTTTTATTTATCTAATCAAAGATTCATAAAAACTAACACTGCACTGAATTGTGCTCGTCGCCCTGGACATAACATGTGGATTCTCGTTACTCTAGTAATGTCACTAGCTACAACACCCTTAAAACCGGAACACGGTAACGTTCGCACACTACTATTACGCAGCAGAAATAGAAACTGCGATGGTACCTACCTAGACGGTGACAACAGAGACCTAGCACCAATAAAAAATAATTTTACATTTGACAATAAAAAAAAAATGGATTTCAATCAAGGTTTAAAAATTTTACTTTGACGCACTTAGGTGAGACATGAATACATTTTACAGCCGCATTTAACTGTCATCGTGCTCACGTCAACTTGAGAACGCCAATGTCAATGTTGCAAGTTAATCGTTCACAAACAATCAGCGAAATGATGGACAGAGTGACGAGATTTTTTTTTCCCACATTCTACGCTCATGTCATGGGTCGTTGACGACGATTTGAGTTTTTATATTCTGTCCTTTGCTGTATCATCTAGTTCTGTAATGTACATTTATGTAGTGAATGCGATTGACGTTTATTATTTAACAACTTATCATTATAATATTAATAAACTTATTATGATATCTCACTAACCCGCATTGGGCCAGCGTGGTGAGAAATGGCCCAAATCCCTCCTCTCCCACATGAACTTTTACAAACGACAGCCCCTAGTACCCATCGGTACTGGAGGCCGTGCTGACTGGGAAGGTCCCAGGTAGCCCACTGGATGCGAGACGGATTGATGTGGACATGTTTTACGTAACAACTAGATTTCCTTTTAATTTGTACACGAAGAGACCGCAGTTTGTTAATTACGAAATGATGTAAAAAAATACACCTGATTCTTTTTAACATGAATTTTTTGAGAATTTATACGTCGTCTAAAAGTGGAGTTTAAGATAACCCTGACAACCTTTTAAAAATTTAATTTAAATAATACGACTCAACCATAACTTACTACTACAAATTATACCATAACTTACTGCTACAAATTTCAAACCATGCACATACATATTTTGAAAAACTCCTTTTTTTTTGCTTTTAAAGTTGTAACTCAATATTAAAAATATTCAGTATAATAAACATGCTTTTAGATCTTACTCGCGCTCGTTTTTTATGAACTTTGAAAAACTCTATACCATGGAAGGTCTATGTTATATTTTTATATAAGTTCAACGTTAAACAAACCTAAATGTCTTTTTTTTCAGGTATCGGAAGCCAGCTACGTAACGAGCGTGGAAGACGCGAGTCGTGTAGACCAATGCACTCAGACCCCGAGCGGGAAGGCGCGGCCCCGAACTCTCCAAAGGTACCACACAACCGACCACATCTACGAGAGATCGCACAAAGCTCACCGTCTCAGGCACGAACTCAGGCCTAAGAGCCTGGGCCTCAGTGATTCATACCCTTGCTTTGGGAAACCGCCGAGCTATGATAGCGGGACGACAACCAAGTAAGGATATCAGTTATTGATAATGTTGTGACTAACAGAAAATATCAGGTTATGGTAAGCGTTCATAAGTTAAAAATAAAAGTATCCATTATTTATACTTACGTAAAAAAACTACTGATAAGTCCTAAACTATCTCAAAAACTATTCCGAGCAAAAAATACATTATTACTATTCAGTAATGATTTAAAGTAGACCGGGCGAAACATGGTGGAACTGACCGCCGGCATCCGCTAGTCGGTGAGGCACCTCAAGAAGACGAATGATTGAGATGTCTAAATATTTTCACATGCATATAATACTTCATATTTACTTCTCATATTTAGATATTAAAATACGGTACGTGGTAAATATTCTATGACAATTGAGTAATTAACACATAATATTATAATCAGAATTGTCATGCTCCTCTATACTTCTACATCTTATATAATATAACTACTAAATATTAATGAAATTGAAAATTAAAAAAAGGTTTAAAACTGTCTGAGATATTTTATATGAAGTCATTGTTCTGTATTTTTATATTATCGTCTGTTTATGTATGTATTATTTATATGTTTGTGTAAATGTGTATTATCTGCATTACATATTCTTATTATATCTGGCTTCGAAATTTCTGGTTTTTTTTTGTGTTGGCTGGCGGGAAATGCCGTACAGGGTACAGAACCATATACGGCAAAGAAAATTAAGAAGATTCGAATTATTTTTTCACCAATGAATATCATATCATTTATAAATATAGTCTTATTATATATAGCTGTACATATGTGTACATATAAAAATAATGTTGATTCTTTATCTTTTATCACTATACACGGATTACTTATATAATATAACCATTTATATACAAAAGGCTATTTATTTTCGTCGACATTGAACATATGAGTTAGTGTTTTTAATTTACTGCGTTGTTTTTTTTAACTAACGATAATAATAATAGCGGTGTGTACTAAGCCCTGATTTTTTTTAAAAAAATTAATCTATTATATTTTTTTTATTAACGGCAGCAGAACACTTTACAAATTTATACCGGATATATAAAGTATGATTTTATATATTGACGAAAAACAAAAACTTTTATTAACAAATGTATAACAATTATGATTATAAGACTAAAATGGAAGTACTAATTGACTAACAATAAAAGTAATTGTCTGTTTCATATTTACATCACGTATAATTCAATAATTCAACGTCGTCTTCTAGTTCCATGTTAACGATAGAAAATTACCGGAAACTCGTCTGCGAATAACCAACGATTAACCTTGTTGTTAATGCTTCTGAACGACATTTCCTATTCTTAATAGGAGATTTAACAAAAAAATCAGGTAACTTTAATGTTCAACTGAAAAATGAGTTATCAACTAATATTAGGTTATTAATTAGTTATTACTATCGTAAATATAATCTACCTATAATATATAACGATAACTAAAAACTTCACCTTTATTCGTCAATCGTTTGTTATTAAAATCGGTGAGTAACGACCTCTTTTGGTATCAGGGTTGGAAATGTTCATAACATGTCTTGCTTCTAGGAAAAGTCAGTGTTGCGATTTTTATCTGCTATAACCTCCTTAGTAACTGCGGATCGCCTATGGAACGCACCGGTGCCATTCAAATCTTTGAATCAGCAGGTCCCTAAAATCAAAGCTGTTTTCTCGTTTGCTATCCCACAGCAACTTTAGTCAACTTTTACGACAAATAGGTGACACGTGTTCGCTTAGTCCTATTCTTCCAAACCCGTGATTACAACACTGCGGTAACGTGTTCACCTTGGAGAAAAAATGATAAGAATTTCAGGAGAGTTTGTCTATTGTTTATGTGATAATACCCGCAATAATACATAATCTGGACAGCAATTAATTTATTAACATCATCATCTCAACCAGCGCATGTCCACTGCTGGACATAGGTATCTTGTTATGTATTCCATAAATCACGGAAACATCATGATCTTTGAATTAATTGCTTTTCCAATAACATGATATTTCTGAATAAACTCAGATTTAAATAACATTTATATTTATTTATTAAAGAATACTAGTATTTTATAGAGCCTGACAATAGTAGCAATGATGGCTTTTGTTTTTTTATTAAATTTGTGGGTATACTCCTTTTCTTATTATAATTCATTTACGTGTCATCATCATCGTCATTTATATGATCAGTTGTTAAACGTCCAGTACTAGACCTCACATATTTATATGTATCATCTTAGAATACATAGTTGTTGTTTATCATCTATTATCTCGCAAGATTTTAAAATTTCATACTTCCAATAATTATAGCTAGGCCTGAGATTCCCTATCCTTTACATTCGAATAATATTATCTTCCAACAATAACAACATTATTCCCTTGTCAAAGTACTTTTGATACCTTTAACTAGGAGTGAGGCGTATTTATTATAATATATATAAATCACAAGTATTCGAAGATAACAGATAACAGTTGTTCTTGCGATGTCCATTATATTTGTTTAAAAAATTACATTTATAATTCACCACACTCAAGTTGTTCAATCACTATCAACAATCAACATTTTCAGTATTCGATAACAGCCGAACACTAACATAGCTTGAAATAACAGAACAGCCAATAAAAAATGAAACAACTATTCTTGTCTATATATTTTGTATAATATTGTCATAAGCTAAAATGTGACAGACAGTATTTATTTGAAAAAACCAAAATTATAGTGTCGTTTCTTAAGAAGAAATCCTCTTTGAAAAGCGAATTCTTAATTAGATCGTGTTATCTGTTATTTGGTTGATTAATCTATCTCGCTCACACCCATTTGATAGATTGTTGTTAAGACGAGAAGCACCTAGTATTATAACCCGAAAAACGGAAATTGTAAAAAAATAACACTTGTTATTTAATAACAGAAATTGGTACCTGTTATTATTGCGTAACATTAATAACAGATATTATGTTTATCCTGTTATAACTTATGTCTACTTTTGGCTGATTTGTTATGTTATATGATCACTGAGGAGGACCATATAATGCTTATTATTAAATTTCAACGCCATCTTACTTATTTCACTGGTAGTAGGTCTCTGTTGCCGGAGACCGTTTAGGTACATACAATCGCAGTGCCAATTTCTGCCGCCAGTCATTAATGTGCAAACATATTTGTTTTCCGGTTTGAATGGCGCTGTAGCTAGTGTAATTTTAGAGATAAGGAGACTTAACACTATGTCTCAGAGCGACGAGCACGTTATGGTGCTGTGTATACCATTCTAACTAACGCCATATTGTTACGGGGCGGGTGTATCACTAACCATTAGGTGAACCTCGTTCTAGCCTCGTCACTTCGTAGATTAAAAAAAAAACTCAAAAAGAAGTACGTGGACATAAAAAAGGGACGGAACTTGTTGTTTTATATTTTAATAATATTTAACATGTTAACTAGCGGAACTGTACATATCTCAGTTCGAAGATCATACAGTATAAAATAAGGAAAAATACGGAAAGGTAAACATTTAAATGAAAACTTAAATGAAGCTAGTATAATGTTAATGTGTACAATAAATTTACCGCGAATAAATATTAAACCTTATCTGTAGGCAAAGTACACGAGACGAGTACATTTTCTCATTAACGTAGGAAAAACTCAGTAAAACCATTTGATATGGTTTTTCTGCGCTGATTTACATAACAAATCGTTTGGAGACCAAATGGAAATATTGACAAATAGCGACTTACACGAACTCCGTGTTTTCCGTAAACAAATTCACTACAACTGTAACGTTCTTTATTTCGTAACAAACCTTAGAAAAATCGGTTAATTCTTTCGAATAGCATTAAGTAAAAAATTTTTTTTATACTTCATCTGTAAACTTAATTTCAAACTTAAATGGAACGATTAACGAATACCTTGCTACGGTACCATCGATAGTTAGAAAAACAATCAATCGCTTACCTTTTTTTTTTTTCGTGGAGAAATCCTGCATTGGACGCTCTTCTGCTGTGGGGGCAACAGAGGGTTTAAGCCGGAGTCCAACCGACTAAAATTCCACGTTGTACCTCTCAACAATTCTAACCGAAACCACGGGATCGCTTTCGCACATAACTGTGGTTACGACAGCGAGGGGCCTTGGAACGGAACTGGAACTCTCCACCCCATTTATCAGTAATAGGCTGAAGTACCGCACGCCACCTCGAGGCCTAACACAATTGGCAATGGACTACCCCCGAAACCGCCACCAGAGCCTATCAATCGCTTACCTAATCACTAATAACCGCTTGTCTTGTAGCCCGAAGGTTCCTGATACGATTCCTGAGCGGTGTAATTGTTATAGTTACTTTACCATATTACGGTGGTCTACAACCCTTATAGACAGACCGATTATTCTATACGAGAACATTTAAAAATCTTCGTCTTCTTCGGTCACTTAAAATCGTGTAAAAATATGATGAAGTGTTAGCCCAATGTAAAGAAAAAGTACTAATTAGTTGCATACAAATACGATATGTGTTAAAGTAATTATATATACCACGATAATAACCACTAGTGAATAAGTGTAACAGTTAAAATTGGTTAAGATTTAACTAATAACCAAAACAATAGTTTTTTTTGTTGAAGTAATTTGTTTACAATTCCTAAGGTAGAGTTTTGGTTAAGTGATAATTTGTGGCCCAAATCATCCTTATGGAACCCCTACAAACGACGGCTTCTGGCCCCCAGCGACCCCGTAGGCGAAGTTGACTGTAAGATCGATATGATGTTTAGGAGAGGCCAATGTTCAGCAGTAGACGTTTATCAGGTGATGATGATGATAATTTCTAGAAAATTAATTAAAAATATACTATTATAATATGAGATTAACTGTGATGACATTAACAATCTTTTAATAGAATAAGGATAATGTTTAAGCAAATAATTTAGTTATTCTCAAATGGCAACGGCATGTAAATATCTATTGAATGTATATCCTTAAGTAACTGCTTCCAGCCCGCTTTGCTGGCTGTAATGTAGGATTAGATTTGAAATTTATCTGAAATATTCTCGCCGGTCCAGTTTTTAACACCCTCATTACTTCCTTTGGAGACAGAATTTTATAAAATCCAATCTTAGCTAAATGGCAGAAGCAATGTCTCTACCAAGTTTTGAGTGTTTACATCTAATAGTTTCGGAGATCTCGTGATGACTCAATTAATTTCTGGATATCCTATATATAGAATATAGATAAAGAAACAGGATGAATATACACAACTTGATTTGATGGTGAATATACACAACTTTAAGCTCCTAGTTAGCTATATATAGGTAATACCTAGACCAAGACTCAATTATTTATTAACTAACTGACGAACCTATGAGCACAAGTTTATCTGATGGTAATATGGCGCTGATCAGGATGGTATACACACTACTACGTGGTTGCCGACTTGAAACAAAATATTTTGTTACCGCAGTAATTTCATTAGCTACAACGCTGTTCAAACCGGAAAACAATAATATTTGCATATTACTGTTTGGCGGCAGAAATAATGCTATAATAAAAATAGTATAATCAGATTCCAAATGTTAAAAGGATTTTCTACTTGTAATACGCATGTAGGTTACATTATGGTAAAGTTTACAATCAATTCCGCTCAAATAACCGCAAACTAATTGTTCGTGACAAAGTTTATACCTAACCGCAACTGCCATAAGTGATCAATTATCAATAAGCCCAAAGGGAAACCCATTTCTCACGAAATGTATCTCTATAGATCTTAAAAGTTTATGCGATGCACAAGTAGTTATGTCGAGTTTGTGAATTTTCATAATCCCTGTTTACAACTCATAAAACAACAACATGATGTGCTTCACTGCGAATCTTCTTAGTCGAGTATAATAATAATACTGTGTATTAGGAGACCGCTTCCGAGAACGAAGACAGACGATGGTACTAATGACACCTTTGATGATGGGACGGAATAAAAATCGATCCTGAATTTTGAAAAAAAAATCATATTTACAAAACGTTTTATTAGATTTATCAGAAGCGGTCTCCTAACACCCAGTGTATCATTTATTCCAAAATCGAAACCAATACAAAAATTGCTTATTGAGAATAGGGAAAATATATCCAAGTAATCTATATATATTCTAATATTATTATAATTATCTATATATATTATAATTATCTATATATATATATATCTAGGAGATACCTAGAGCTTCATTGATTCATCACGAGATATCCGAAACAGACGTAAACATTCAAAATTTGATAGAGATATTATTTCTGCCATTTAGAGGTCAACTAAGAATGGATTTTACTAAATTCCTTCCCTAAAGGGAGTTGCGGATGTGTTAATGACGAGAAGAGGGGAGCAGGAGAGGGTTGCCGGTGGGCGGGAATAGTTCTTCCAAGTTTCCAAGCTAGATTTTTAATCGACCAGCTAAGCGACTCTAACTCTCATTTTCATTGGTGCTTTAAACATAAAAACATATGTATTAAAAAAGTTAAATAAATATTTACATTATAATTTTGGTGATTATCATCATCATCATCATTAAGTGTCGCCGTAAAGCTTAAGTTAACTATAAGTTGTTGATTATAATTTTTTTTGCTACCTAATTTTTTTAAGATCTGACGCTGTTCTCCCCTACTATGTAACATGCTTTGAAAATGATTCTTAAGCCTTTTTTAAAGTATGCGACGTAAAATATTTAATCATCGTCATCATCAGCCGATAAACGTCCATTGCTGAACTTCAGCAGCAAACATCTCATGTTTGTTGGCAAACATTTAATAGGTGTAGAAAATATATTATCATAAAAAATACAAAAACATCGTAATCGCCATCTTCGTGTTCATTGAAGTTATTCGTATACAAAGTTTTTAAAAAAATTAAATTATTGATTTCTTATATTTACGCGAATAGTATGTATTTAATAAAGCTAAAATTAATATTTAAGTTAGAAATGTATATAATATACATTTTTCTTTAATATATGAATAGATTACAAGAGATATACGTCCAGCTGTGGGACGTCGATTAGTTCAGATGATAATGTTAATGTTTGCCTTTTATACATAAATTTTATTTTTTGTATTATTATTATTTATTGTACAAAAAAAAACTCGAAATTTATCACATACGTTTTTTTAATAAGACAAAGCGACGAGACGAGAGAAACGTGCACCTGATAGTAAGTGATACGCCTGCCCATAACTATACAGTGCTAGTTACGATGTAATACTGTGCAATACATTGTGCTCGTCGCATTATTTGACTAATTACATGTAACTACAACGCTCTACAAACCGGAACACAGTAATGTTTGTACACTGCTGTCGTACCTACCTAGACAGTCTCTGGCAACACAGACCTACCACCACGAAACTAAGATAGAGATCTGTTTTCTTTTAATTACTTATACATGTTTAATTTTTTTATTTATACATATATTGTTTATTTGCACACCACATAAAGATAACAAACAAATATATGTAAAACAGCATAGAGCGGTGTCGTCGCTTAAAGCGGTTTCTCGGAGACGGCTAATAGAAACATATAAATGGATCTTAAGGTGCGCCGGATATATGAACATACATAAATAATAATATGCACAGATATAATTATTTTAATTAAAGACATATATGTTAATATTATCCCGTCTAAAACCTTTGCCTTTATTAACATTTGAAGCAGATAATTATAATTGTAAACTGTGTTCATTGTTTTTTATGTCGTTTGAAAGCTTTCATTTAAAGCAACAATTCGTTATAACGTATGACACTCAGATTAGGTGACATAGTAAATACCCTTTGAAAAATATCCTGTTGCTGTGTATTAGTTTAATTAAAAAAAGTGTAGAATGAGTAATAAAAAATGGACTAAATATTGAGTTTAAGTATATACATAAATATAATGCATTTACTAGTGGTTGGTTCCAGTTTCAGAAAACGGTCTGAAAGGGTATTACCTCAACGCCCGTTTCTACTGCGAAACTGTATTGAACTGGTTTGAAGTTCCTTGGATACCTACTAGTAAAATATTATTTTGCATGTGATTGTGGCCTGGGGAGTTGTTTTCAATTATAAAATGGTTGTATTAAATGTATATATAATGTAATCAAAGCATGTATACAATAGTGTCTGAACTATAAATAGACCAAGTTAACTATGCGCACGACCCTGCCGGTGTTAACTAGTACATATACGGTGTTTATCAATTTCCTATTACTATTCAGTCAATGTGTTTATACATACAAAACGCACGCGATTACAAATAATTATAACTTTTCATAAATATTAGATTATAACTATCCAAAAATATTTGCCTGAAATGCAACAATGTAGGTATTGTATAAACTGTGTTAGTATTCTGAGTTATATCATCCATTTTGTTTCATTAACGTAATGTAAGTAGAAGCAAATGCACTGAACTTCATTGTGTTTACATTTAATTATCGTTATCGTTTCCAGGTTTAAGGTAAGCGTGACAGACAGCCCAACGATCTCCATCAGCCCACCACACAGTCTAGATTACGTGTGCCAGAAGAGCGGCGGCAGTCCCAACGGCAGCGTGACACCTAACGGTATGACATCCGGCAAGTCCACGGCGACAACAGTGCTGTTGAGTCCTGGCTATCTACAAAGTCCCTGTCAGTGCAGTCAATCGATTAAGGTTTGTCTAATTTAAGACTCAAAAACTATGTTTGTATATATATATTGAGAGAACCTAGTATATATACATTAGCTGTTCTTCACCCTCTTTCCTTGCCGTATAACCTTCACAACTCTTTTTGGGTATATAGTAGGGAAATCCATACTTAACTGATCTATACTGGAGAAAATGAATATACTCTTACCAAATTTCAGGTCTTTAGTCTTTATGGTTCCAGAGATATCGTCTTGGTATATATTATATATAAATATTGACCAGTACATATGTATATATATGACAATAATATCTGATAATATTATACTGTCACACCTATCACAGCATATCCCCATTTCCTAGGTTAACTGCTAGTATGGGCTTTTTTGCAGATGAGGACGAGTTCATGAATACGGAAATTGTGTAGTTTAGTTTTTGTAAATAAAGCGCGTGCTTTAAACAGTACCAATGTATTTCGTAAAATTCACTTTACAATAGTAAAAGAAATCAAATATTAGCAGTTATAGTCAACTCAGCTATTGTAGGAATATAAGTGATTTCTGCTGCAAGACGGCCAGTCTTTTATATTTAATTGATTATTTGAAAGCGCCGTACTCGTACATACCGCGCTCTTGTTTCCGTCAACGCATTGTATAAATAAACAAATTT
This sequence comes from Ornithoptera priamus, assembly GCA_029034505.1. Classification (NCBI taxonomy): domain Eukaryota; kingdom Metazoa; phylum Arthropoda; class Insecta; order Lepidoptera; family Papilionidae; genus Ornithoptera; species Ornithoptera priamus. The sequence continues at coordinate 3,406,601 of JARDWD010000296.1, read as the reverse complement.
ATAACTCAACATTTGTTACAAATATAAGCGACAGATTCGATTGGCTTAGTCTTCGAATGCTAGGTGAGAGAATGATGACGGAATAATAAAGAACGTCTGTCTAGAGCGGCGTCGAGACAGTACTGTTGTGATGAATACAGGCCACACTAGAGAATGCCTATAGACATCAAGTCAACTTTTATAACCTAATTTGAGATATTACAATGAAGGTTTTACACGAATAATGATCCTAAGATTTTTGCTTCTGAAGACGAGAGTAATATTTTAAATCTCATTAACCTAGTAATTTTACCAGGTACAGGACCTTTCAAATCCGAACACAGTATTGTTTGGACACGCTGTGCAGCGGGAGAAATGAGTGTTGCGACTGCTAACAATATTCGTGTTAACAATTTTCAGAGCGTAAGTGAAGTAGCTCTTACGATGCCCGCCGCTGCCGGCTGGAGCGAGGAGACTCCAGCCCACGCCTCCGATGGCCTGTCCTGGCGGCGCCTGCACATGTCCCGCGCGAAGCTCAAAGCAACCGCCACCACCTCGGAACTCTTGTCGGGTAGGTTATAACATACTACTAAGATACCCCCAGGTTGTCAATTATTCAGGACTTTATTATGATGTACCAGCGGTTGCCAAAGTAGTGGTCCGCATAAAAACTCTGCTGGTCCGAAGAAAAATGTTGAATATACTTTTTCATTGTTGTGTTAAGTTGCCATGATAAATAATACAGTTCACAACATTCCTTGTAATGTTATCAAAACTTGGAGTTCTTGATCACAACTTTTTTTATAAAATATTTAACTGGTGACAAGTCTCTCCTGCCGGAGATCTTCTAGATAGGTACCACTTAGCAGTGTCCAAATTATTGTGTTCCGGATTCGAGGGCGGTGTAGCTAGTGTGATTACTGGTGGAACAAGACAACATTTTATATACCGGAACACAGTAGGTTTGAAGGGCGTTGTAGTAAGTGAAAGTACCTATGTCTCGAGGCGACGAGCACAATGTGGTACTGTGTATATCACCTTAACAAAAGCCACGTTTTTATCCTTTTACCATCAGATAAATGTCTCGCTCGTCTCTTCGCTGCGTTGAATAAAAAAGTTGGGCCACCGCTGTTGTATTATATTCGGATCTCTAGTAGCGCACGATTCAATGTTATTTTAGACTATTACAATAAGGTACATCCTGCTTGAAGAAGGTGAACATGTATAAGGGTGTTCGGATTTGTAGGCCTCGAAGGTGCGAGCTCAAGGGAACGGCAAGTTGCTAAGTTTTTTTTATTACTTTAGCAGCTTATTCGGACTCAAGGCTCGCGGATACCAGATTCGCGAGCTAAATGCGTAATTAGTGTAATATAGCTGGGTTGTTAATGAGACCTACGCCGTTTCTAGAGATATGCTTAGCTGAAGTACAGTCTATATATAAAATACTTCTTTTGTGTCTTAAGATACCGAACATATTGTGTTGCAGGTTTCGCAATGGTAGCTATGGTAGAGTTACAAATAAACGAACCAACGAACGTTCCCGAATGGTTGTTCGTGATGTTCGCCGTTTGCACGACGGTACTCGTCGCGGTGCACATATTCGCCCTCATGATCTCTACCTACCTGCTGCCGAACATCGACGCGGTCAGCAAGATGGAAACGCCTGGCGGGCCGACGCACGCCCTCAGGGACTCGCCGCACGAACGGATGCGCGGATTCATCGAGCTCGCCTGGGCTTTCAGTACAGTTTTAGGTAACCTATCTCGCCATATCTATAACAATACTACATATACTGACTGGAGCGCATGCAAACCTAATAAGATGAAGTACTTCCAAAACACGGCGTGCCGTTTCATCGCTAAGAGGAACCAGTTCACTTCGGATCTCACTTTTCGGGAGTCAAAACTTCAACGAAACTCAACTACAGGCAGTTCATTGCGTCCAAAGCTAAGACAGCTACAAGGACACTGGGAATTCTTGCCAAGGGGCAGCATTATCTCACACTGGGGCAGACGCTCTCACAAGAACGCTCTACCTTGCTAACCATTATTGTTTTATTCGACGAATCGATAAATTGGGAGGACATTTGCCTTATGTTAAGTTAGTAGTACTCAAACTTTTTTCACTGGGGCCATAAACACATGTTAGCCATCGTATCATTGGTCACAAATAAAATAGCTAATGAATTTTTAAGTTTTCATGATATTTTAAAAATTTTAACAACTATAAACGGATTCATAGATTATATATTATTTTAATATTTCTAATAAGCGCATATTCAAAATTATTTAAAATAAAACAACCAATGGGGCCAACTTCAAACATCTGGTGGACCGCAAGTTATAGCTGTGCTAAGTAATAATTATGTTCCGATGATATATACTTACATCATCATCAGGGAGTACATTCTTCAATTCATCAGGGACCTTCAGATATTCCTTTTAAATGATAGCACATAAAGTCCGGTCCATTCATTTATATGGTCATCAGCAACAAAGACCTACGTTACCAGTAACTATAAATATAGATTAAGATCATAATCTTATTGGTTATCAGGTCTGTTCCTATTCTTGGTTGAGATCGCCATTCTCTGTTGGGTGAAGTTCTGGGACTACTCGTTCGCCGCGGCCACGGCTGCCACTGTCATCGTTATACCAGGTATATTCAATTAACTTAGACAATTGAGTACTATTTGACAGCAGAAAGAGAACCTACGGTTGTACCTATTCGGTCTCCAGCAGTATAAAAAAGCTGTAATAGCTCAAAGCTCTCAATAAGTGCTATACGTCTTTAAGAAACGCGTTTTTGAACCCGCTGAGCTTTAACTTCCTGTTAAAGAAGAACGATTTTTTTGCGTATGACATCCACTAACCCACACTACACTTGGCCAGCTTGATGGATAAATGGTTTTGTCTCTCTCACTGTCAAAGAACTCAAAACTGAACTGAAAAGGTTGTCAAGTACCAATAGTGGGAACAATAAGAGTCATGTATTTATAAGGTTAAAAAATTTATTATTTCTTTATTCGTGAATATTAATTGAATATATATAATAACCTTTTCAGTGCTCATTGTGTTCGTTGCGTTCGCGATCCACTTCTACCACTCGCTTGTGGTACAGAAGTGTGAAACCTCAGTCCAGGACATCGAGCAGCTCGAGACCATGAAGAGAGAACTCGACACCGCCACAGTTAAAGTTAACATGTTTTGAACTTAAAAACAACACAATAACGAATAGATTAATCGATGCTCTTTTTAAATAATTGTCTCAAGGACAGTTAAAAAAGAAATTATACCTGTGACATATGTCAAAACAAATAAGAATAATATGAAATAACTAGCTATTACTCCTCCGCTTTGCAGCTCATAACAACTCCGCAACTCCCTTTGGAGTCGGAATTTTGTAAAATCCATTCTTGACTGAACTATACTTGGTAAAACAAATATTCAAGTCTCTAGGTCTCATGGCTCCAGAGATATTGTGATGAGTCTCTACGTATTAGGAAATCTATACAAATATAATGAAAATAGATTGTTTTGCTCGTCAATCACGTGAAAACTAGTGAACGTGTCGACACGGGAACACGAGCATTCAACGGGGAATGATTTGTAGATGGTTATAGGTTATTTATCTTTTCAATTTTATAGATCCATCATTTTATTTCTAATATCTATAGATATTTTCACTTGGTATTATTTATGCGGTTGCAGTAGATGATAGTATTTATGGTAGTAACGGTTGCTATAGAAAGTAATTTGCGGTTGCGGTTGCGGTTGCTCTGAAGGAATATTTCAGGAAATTCCAAGTGCAATTCGATATTACGGCTATCAAAGCGGGCGGGAAACAGCTAGTCCTTTGTATATATATAAAAAATATTTAAGTTGTTTCAATGAATAATTTATTAAACATTTATTTATAAAAGAATATGAAAGTAAGTAATATAGAAAGGTATATTTCTTAATTTATAATCGACAACATTAGAGGAGCTCTCAGTAAGTCTGATCTTTCTGATAACTTTTTTTTTGGAAAGACTTCTCGAAGTTTGTTTCAATATGCGAACACGATCATTGTTTTATGTTCACATGTTTTTCAATCAATTTCTAATAACAACTTAATATACTGTTGTATAGCAGATATATGATTATTTTGAAATTTAATTCCATTTTGAAATTTTATATTTTATTATAATTAAATAAAATAGTATAAACGCAGCCAAATTATTGAAACTGTTTTTAACTTAATAAAAAAATTAGGAGAGACGTGTTAACCAAATTATAGTTAAATTTCTTCCATCAATATTGTGACAATAATCAACAACGAAGAAAGAAAGGAAAACTAATCAATAAATAATTTTAAGACATTAATCTTGTTTAAGGCTAATTAATTTTAAGTTTAAAACGATGTGTTTATAAAATAATTATAAGGGTTAAGCGGTCAAAAAGTATTATATTTTCTAAATGTTTACCAGTAAAACAATTATATGTTTGTTATTTATTTATACACTGAAAATTTTATTTGTCAATATTTCTAACTGCTTGTGTTTTATAACTGTTTGTCACAATTATAAGTATTAAAACAGTTATAGTATTAAGAAAAATGTCATTTATATATAATGTGATGACCATTCTCTAATATTTTTAATATAAATTCTGAGTCTAAATTGTTTAAAAAAAAAAAATTACAAAAATTGTGTTATTTTTTCTTCACTATGAAAACACGCTATAGAACTGAGATTGGCATTTAAAAACCTATAGGTATTCAAAAAGTTTAAAATCATAAAATCTCACACGGTATTATTCAAATTATGACCTCCATCTTCCAATTCCGATGTTATTGTATTTATTTTTAATTTTATGGATATGTAGTAAAATATTTACTTGAATTCACAGTAAAATTTCTTTTAACACGGCATTAAAATCTCTACCGGCGCCATCACAAGCGAAAGTAAAATAGCAGAGACAAAACACCTACTATAAACCCGATATTTTTTAAGAGATAAATAAATAAAAAAATACAACAATATCTTCCGCAGTTTTATTATTTTGAAAATATAAATGGGACATTTTTTTTACTTTGTATGTTAATACTTAAAATTCAAAGAAAGTTATTATTACATTATTAAATACCATTAGGTTTACATTACACAATACATGTCAGTAAGAAATAAATCAGCTGGAGTTTAATAGTTGCAGAATATATCACGTATTGTCATCAATATAAAAAATTCACACATCCACAACAGACTATTTGAAAGATAGTCTATAAAGTTATAGTTTAGAATATAAACCGTATTTTTAACATAAATATCCAAACATTCCCCATACAACATGTATTTCAATATTTTAATTAATTTCTCCTTAATTATACTCTCACTCCAATTATCAAAGCTTCCGTTTGGTTAATTTCAAAAAGGGATGTAAGGAAACTGATGCACTATAAATAAATGAACATTTTAATGAAGTGGTTAAAAGATTGAAGATGATCAAGTTGACCCACTCAAGTCTAATCTTTAATTTAAACAGCAAAACTTTCCAAAAATGAGTGAAATTTCATTTAATTTGGTCCTTTAAGCTAGAATTACATAGTCATTTAAAATATATTGTTTTAATTAATTCTTTCTTATGTTGAAGGCCAAGACTCACTTTGGATCGCTTTGCCAAGAGTAACCAATTAATTCTAAATCAATGTAAGCACATATTTTAAACTTAAAAATTTAAGTATTTAAATGTCTAATTTAAAACAAAAAAAAGATATGAAGAACTACCACCAATCTGGATACTGCACAAATTTGACATCCATTTGATCTGATTGTGATTGCCATTATTAGTCTAGTATATACTTCACTAATAACTAAACATAATTTGTTTAAATAGTAGCTTGGGTCGCTTGTAAACCTACATCATTACAAGAGACCTGTGTCCAGAGGTGAACATACATCCATTGAGATGAAGTTCTGATTTTATATAGTTCAGAATTACAATTAGTAACATTATTTGAAGAGATAGTATTATGGTGTCATAGTTGGAAAGATGTAGAATTGCTGTTATTTATTTACAGATCTCACACATAAACCTCTAACTTACAAATAGGTCTGATTACAACTTACAAATAAATTTGCTTAAATACAATTAACATAAAATATGATGGATCAGGATTTTATGTGCTTTATAAATCCTTTATTAATTGAAAACCTATACATTTACTAATATAATAATATAAGAGACAAAAGTATGACAAACATGAAGTTATATATTTAATTTCTGATCCATATAAGAATATTAATTAGACAACATACTTAAGTTATATCAATAATTCCTAGCATATCAAAAACATATTGTCAAAAAATATGCAATACATAAATATCTGTATTAGTACTTAGCTACACCAATTGTTTGAATACTATAGTTTTATGCATACTGCAGTTATTTTTATTTAAATAGTCTAAGATATGAACTATTAAAAAGAAATGTATTTCTGAAAATGATCAACTGCTTTGTATATAAGTGTAACTGCTAATGTCATATTTACATTATATGTTAACATTTTATGTTCTCCAAATGGTAATGATAGCATAAAATGTGCAAAAACAAAAATTAGTGTCCAATGTTATTCATTATTCATTAAAGTTATTAATATAGAAGAAAAATATTTATTGTTCATAATGTTATGTGCAAAAGATCAGTGTCTGCTTGAAATTGTTAAATAAAATAAGGACAAGTAATTACTTTTCTATTATAGGTGTAGGATTCCATTACTAATGGTAAGTGAATGTTATACTTGTAAAACATATTCTCTAACAATATGCCTTGAAAGTAAAAAAATGCTTTAAAAACTATTACTTCTTAATTATCATCTTATCAACAAATACAATCAATAATAACATTCACACAATTCAGGACATTTCTATTTCCATACCCAAAAGTTCACTAACAAGAACCCCATTTCTTTTTTTCGTTTCATCTTGGTCTTTTTCTTTAACTTCTGTTATCTTCTCTAAAATATTTTCTCTAGGCTTCCATACAACTAATGACATGTGTGGTTTTTCTATCCTGGAAATAAAAAAATCAAATTGTCATTAAAATCTATCTACACAAAATTTAGATACCAAAAAAACTTAATAAAACATTAAGTTGAAACTAATTAATAAGTCAACCATTAATTGGGAAAAGTCATATTTTCAACTTTAGTAACCTAAATTGCTACTGTACTTAACTTGGTAAGAAATAACATAAAATATATTTGAAATTAATGACTACAGTACCTGGTAAAATAAATAATCAAAACCTTACAAATGATTAAAAAAATAAGTTAATTTACCTTTCAATCAAAGCGGCAGGTAGTAAAGGTCCCTCTTGTAACTTTTTAAGTTCTTCAGATAGGACTATTTTATGACCTTTAAATTTTTCAGAAATGGACATTGCTGTGTCCATTCCAACATCCATATTTTCTTCAGGTCTAGATGCTAAAGAATGTGCTGTATAGTCTGACGATATGTGAAGGCCACTTAAATGTGCTGCCATTTTCTCTTCCGTTATTAGTTGTTTTGCCGGACTGAAAAGAAATTCAAAAATGTAACAAACAGTATATTTGTAAAGGTTTTGTAATTCATGTTCAAAATTCATACATTCATATAAAAATAAAATTCACTCCAAATTAAAGTGTTCATTATGAAATAATAATAATTTTATAAACAAAATTACTTACATTACTGGCTCAACATCTAAACTTTTTCTTTTACAATGCAAAACTGTAGTAACTTTTGGTTCTAATGGTGATGGCTGTCCAGTGAACTGAACTAATTGAGGAGGTGAAGCCATTCCCCAAGGAACACCTTGAACATTCCAGGGTGCTCCAGATGGAACTGGCATCGCATGGGCCTCGTGACCTGGCCGATGATATGGGTGCCCGGAAGACAGAACTTGTTGGGCAAACATTTGTTTTGCTAATTCATCAGATTGCCCGTATTGGTACGGGTATCTATAAACATCCATCTTCTAAACGTATTGTTCTCAAAATTATTAAAAAAAGATAATATTTTCTTTCGTAGGAAATATCACGAATAACAATAACAATTACTGACACTTCCAATGTAGCTCAAAAAAAAAAGTTCACAGAAAAAGCGACAGCAACAGATGTTATATTAAACGTAGTAGAAAAGTGAAGAACATTCTGGAATTTAATATTGTATTGATAAAATAAGTAGGTCAGTTAAGGAATATAACTTAACTAATAAACAGAATTTCACTACGTATTTAAACAAATTTCTTAGAAAAATATTTAACAATTAAAACAAAAAAACGTAACAAAACACCTAATAGTCACTATTATTGGAATTCATTTTATCGATATATTAAATTAAAATTTATTTTGCTTAAAAATTATTGCAACAATTTATTGTCTAATATCACAAAAAAAATAACTGATGAAAATAAAATCGTTTAAACAATAAAAATTTCATTTCGAGATCTATGCTTTTTTCTAATTCACAAAATAGTTTCTTTTATGCATGCAATTTCTTTTTTTATTAAAATATATTTAAATGCTTTTTCCGCACATTCATAGAAATATATTCCATAAAAAACTTCCAGCATTTCTGCAATATTTATTATTTGATGTTATTTTTAGCGAACTCTAATTTATGAAAAGACATAACGTATATAAATGAAAAAATTTACCTAACATTATTTTAATAAAAATAAATAAATTAGTATAATCATAGCAAAATTTTTGAATGTGTTAAAACCGATTCTCAGCATTATTGTTATTATGTGTTAAATTAATTATATTCTTATAGTGCATAATGTGTACTTCCCTACCCTTCCCTTCCCTTCAACTGTCAAATGTAGTTTTTATTTCAATTTTTCTATATTAAAAACGCAACTTATGCTGGTGTTGTTTCACCATCCTTTCACTTTTTAATTACTACATTCAGTTGAATTTTTTACAGCTTATAAATAAGAGTAGCCTGTGTGTTGAAACGAATATAATAACATTCTCTTTTATCCAAAATGGAATATTAAAATAGTCTAAAAATGGGATTGGATTTTGATGTTTTGGAGTTTTGTAAAAAATTGCGTCAAAATAGACCACCGCCCTATCAGTGTCCTCTAGAAAAATGTGATAAAGTTTACAAAAGCTTGTGTGGACTTCAATATCATCTTGTTAATTACGATCACGATAACCCAACGCCAGCAACACCTACAGTCGTTCGTAACATTTGTCGCAAAAAAGGCAGAGCTAGAGCTGCAGTGCCAACCGGAGACATAGCACTTCAAAGTCCCCCAAAAGAGGCTTTAACTTTTGCAGAAGCTCAAAAAGTCGTTCAATTCGAGATAGATGGTAAAATAAGCAGGATACCAATTGACCAACCCCTACCTATTATTTCTTTGGAAGAATGGAAGAAAAAGAATGCGGAACTCGAAAAGCCACTGCCAGTCGTGGAGCCACCCCCTGAACCTCAAGTCAAGCTGCCAGAAGCTAGCTTCAGGGTAAATGTTTCATTAATAAATAATGGTTATCAGGTTAATGCAAAAGATTAACTGTCTATTTAAAGTTACGAATTATATGTTTACAAGTTGCAATTTGTAGTTTCCTATTGCCTCAAAAAAAAAAAATTGTGCTGTGAAAACTATTACATTCATGTACTCATAAAATTATGTGTGATATTTTTATCTATTTTCTTTTATGTGTTCCCTTTCAACTCTCAGGTTTTAATGTATTTTAAAATAAATGTACCACATTGTTCTCCAAAAACGAAAATAAATGAGTGGTTATTTTTGGAATCATCAATTAGCATGTACCCAAATAATAATTTTTTTTATAGTCATTGCATTTGTTTAGGATTTGAATACAGGTTGGTTTATTTCCTACAGCTAATCCCTGATTACAATGAGAGAGTTTGTGATGCTCCACCACGACCAAATGCCTATATTCGCTTTATAGAAAAATCGGCAGAAGAATTGGATGGAGAAGTCGAGTATGATGTTGACGAAGAAGATACAGCATGGCTGGCTATTATTAATAAAAGTAGAGCTAAACAAGGCCTCCCACCAGTTTCGGTTGATACACTTGAGCTACTTATGGATAGATTGGAAAAGGAATCATACTTTCAGGTACCAATAATAAATGTGACATGTCATGAATATAATTCGCATGCTTAGAAATTCAAGAAAATTACTGTCATATCAAATGTGTACTAAATTTCTCATCATTAAAAATTATTATCAATAAGAGAACCTTTATGGAATGTCTATACAATTACTAAGATGAAATGTACACACTATGACTTTGTACATACTATTTGTTACATTTTTGCTATGTTTTTTCTAATAAAGCACATGTATGTCATGTATGAACAAGCATTAGTATAAACTGCATATATCTAGGCTACACAGAGCGGACAACAAACAGCTGCTACAGTAGATGAAGATGCTGTGTGCTGTATCTGTATGGATGGGGAATGCCAAAATACCAATGTGATTCTCTTCTGTGACATGTGCAACTTGGCAGTGCACCAGGATTGTTATGGGGTAAACAATAAAAAAATTATTTTATATAGTACAATAACATTAACACATTTCTAGTGCTCACTACTTGGATCAGAGCAAGCAGCCTGTTCATTGAATAGTAGTGGATAAGCTGCCGGCGTTTGAATGAAAAACATTTTTTTATTAAAATAATATACATTCTCCATATTTTTAAATATTCATATATAATCAAAATTCTCCTTAAAAAAATTTGGTTCCCGGCTATTATTTTTTAATTCATTTTGTAAGCAGTGAATGTGTTAAGAGCTATGTTATGGTGGCTCTGTGACACAGCACTTGTAAAATCAAGTTTTGCTGCCAGATATGTCTCCATAACCATTGACATTAGTAACGCTTAAGTCGCTGTTAGTGTTTTCTATACAGCCTTGAAATAGTGTTCTAGGCTACCATAATTCATCACATTGTGATTGTAGAAGATTCTACCTCAGCTGCTTTAAATTTCATGTAACATTGAGTACACATTTTGGTTCAGTAAAGATAAAAAAACATTGAGATATTTAAGGAAGAATTGAGACCAGACCAGACCAGATATAAATTCTATCAGTTGAAAAAGAATAACTCAAGATAAGAAAAGTTTCCTGAATACATTGATCAAATTTAGTTTGAAGGCGCTGAGTCTGCTTATTAACTGGAGTTGTGAAATATTTTCAAAATTAAAATATATATATAATAAAAAAACAAAATACTTTACTACAACATTGATCTTAATTATCAGGTACCATACATTCCCGAGGGGCAATGGTTATGCAGAAGATGTTTACAATCTCCATCACGACTCGTGAATTGTGTATTATGTCCTAATACAGGAGGTGATTATATTCTTCCATATTTTTATTTGATGTAGTGACAAGACACAAGATGTTCATCACAAACAAATGATACAATGTGGCTCTTCCTAGGATGACATATGATGTAACATATAATGCCTGACACCTTGAGATATCAAATGTTAAATTTTATTATCCCAATAATTTTGCATGTTATAAAACATCCTTCAACCAGAACAGAGAAAAATTTATTGTTTTCGCACTACTGGGTGCAAGCAATTAACAAAAAAAAATAGATGCTGTGAAGACTGTCTCTGTAGGTACCAATAAAACAGACATTGATGAGACATGTCATGGTTATTAACGGTCAATTGGAAATATCAATGTTTTTTCTATTTCAGGTGCTTTTAAGCAAACGGATCAAAGCACTTGGGCGCATGTTGTGTGTGCCCTCTGGATACCTGAAGTGCGTTTCGCCAATACAGTGTTCTTGGAGCCGATAGGTAAATCGTTTACTTCTAAAAAATTAATATTCAAAAGAAAAAACACTCACTAACACCACATTGTTATGGACAGGCGTATCACTTATGACATGTGCTTACACCAGGACTTTTATTTCATCGTAAGTTACAAGATGAACATCTTGCTCCTTTTGACTTGTGAAATAAAAAAAATTTTGTATTTTACAGATTCGATAGAGATGATCCCAGCAGCGCGATGGAAGTTGCAGTGCATGGTTTGCAAGCAACGCGGCGCTGGCGCCTGTATACAATGTCACAAAAGCAATTGCTATTCCGCCTTCCACGTTACATGCGCACAGCAGGCTGGGTAAGATGTTATGGAATTTATCGCGATCGAAAGTTTTACTACAAGACGTCATCAGTAATGCTTCGAATTGCGTCCGGACAAAGAAACCTTTCCGATTTTTCGAGAATAATCGATGGACTATGTTTTAACGGCGTCACACACGATATATGATTTGACTAATAAATTTGAAATTATTAAACAACTTCTTTACTAGATTTTTGTAATTATGAATTAATGAACTTTTCATATCTTTTTTTTTATATTATCACGCCTTTTTTCCTATTAGGAGTAGGCATAGGCGAATAAACACCCACTTTTCACCAGATGTGGTCAGATTAGGTCCCATGTAACAGGGGAGAGCCTGTTGCCACTTTATTGGGGCCACCACACACACAAAAATAATTTCAGTGTGCGAGTTTCCTCACGATGTTTTCTTTCACCGTTTGTATTTCGCTGTTTTAAATAAATCCACAAATATACATAACTTAAATATTAAGTCTTCGGTACATACCGAGATTCGAACCCGCGACCTTCGGAATGAAGACCACCCGCTCTAACCATTAGGCCAGCGAGCTACCTTGTTCATATCTTCATATCTTGAAGTTTCGATTTATATTGACTGAATTTTTTTTATGTAATTAAGCGACGAGACGAGCGCCACGTTCACCTAATGGTAAGTGATACGCCCGCTTATATCAACGTGGCGTTAGTTAAGATGGTGTTCACAGCACTACATTGCACTCGTAGCTTTGAAACATAAGATGTTGAGTCTCGATACCCCCGTAATTACACTAGCTACAGCACCCATCAAACCGGAACACAGTAATGTTTGCACACCACTGTTTTGCGGCTGAAATAGGAGCTCCGGTGATACCTACTGAGGTGGTTCAGTTTACCACATAGGTTCCTCTTAATTAGTACCTGAGGTCACCATTTTTTTTTTCTAATATTGGGGGATGAATACGGCCCACTTAGGTTTTAGTTCATAGTTTGCGGATCCGCAGGCGTCTAGTCCAATAAATTGGTTAGTCGTCAATAACACTAACTTAATCAACAAAAATGCCAACTTCAACAAGAGAAGCTTTATAGTCGTTAATGTCTAATTGTTTTTTTTAGACTTTACATGAAGATGGAGGCGGCTGGCAGTGGGCGCGATCCGAGCCAGCCAGTGCAGGTCGCCAAAATGGCGTATTGCGACGCGCATACGCCAGCGCACATATTGCAGGTATATTATTAAACTTCCGAAGTTAAGGCATCTGTAGTATTAAATCAGTGAGTGCAATGTGATGCAGTGTATCTATACTATCCAATTCATAAGGGTGTATCACTTACCATTATAAATGATAGTCCACCCAAAACACGAAACTGGCAATATGTTCACCTGATGGGGTATTGCTTATTCGAAGTTGCCACATTTTTATCATATTTCTATAATTTTAGGAGAGACGTGCTCAAGAGTCTGAAGGTGATTCAAAATCAACGGATCTGTCAGCAATAAGACAGAAAGGGAGAGAAAAAATTAAACAGGTTTTTAGCACTTTGCATTGATTCACTGACAGTTATTGGTGCACCACAGATCTATTCCTGCTGCCAAACAGTGGTGTACATGTTTATGTGTTCCTGTTTGTCTACACTAGACTAAACTAGACTCAATTACAAACAAAACACAGTTTAATTAGCTTAATTTGCTAAATTTTATTCTAATGATGACGAGCACAATGTCATGCATAGTTAAGATGATAAATATAAGGATAAGATAATATACTGTATATTAGGAGACCGCTTCCAAAAACGAACATAAACGATAGTTCAAATGACACTTTTGATGAGGGGACGGAAAAATTATCGATCCTGATTAAAAAAAAATCATATTTTTAAAACGTTTTATTGGCATTATTTATGTTCCTTCTTGTTAGTACAGCTAAACGAAACGATGATTTCATAAAAAATACATTACTTAAAAATTAAATTATTAAAAATTTGATATGACACATCTTACCGATTTAAATGCTCCGTGATTTGAATTATTTTTGTTTATCAAGATCTATTTTTTTCTATCCCATGGTCCAAAGTGCCATTAGTACTATCGTCTGTCTGCATTTTTGGAAGCGGTCTCCTAACACAGTATATCACATATCTTTATAGTAATGGCTTGTATTTCTTGTGGCTTCGGCGAATAAAATAAAATCCAGTGGACATTGTATAACAATAAAAAAGTAGATGTAAAACTACTACTACACTAATAAAACAAATACAAAAATATATTGTGTGGTCTGCAGTGGTAAATATAACTTGTCTAGTGTATATCCACAGCCATGCCTCCAGTTTTATTATTATTTTGTCGACATAATATAATAATAAGTTCATTTTGGTAATTTTAATAACAGGCCCGTCGAGTGTTAGCACGCGCGCGTACTTGGGCCCCGGTGGTTTTGGTGCCGACACTGCGAGCTGAGCGCGTGGCGGATGTAGCGGCACTACTACGCGGACCGGCCGCCGCACGCGCTCACCTCATGAAGCGCTTGCTCGCCTACTGGACGCTTAAGCGACACGCGAGAAATGGAGTGCCCTTGTTGAGACGGCTGCAGAGTCTTGCCACACACCATGGTACCACAGTGTATATATAGTTGTAGATTAAATAACCAGCCATCACCACACTTATAAATCCATCCGCTGATCTTGTTAAAAAAGGTCCCTAATTCTTGTTTCCTTTACATTTGAGAAGATGAGATAGAGAGACAGAAATGTCTTTCCGTGGATACGAAAAAAGTACTTGTGGACTTACACAATAACACCTCTATGATGTTCCATCTGCCACTCTTTATGGTTCTAATTATCATAAGTAAATATTAATAGTTTATATATCCTGTAATATGTATGTAAAAATACCTTCACAATACTTTTATGTATGATTTATTTCAATGTTTAAATAAAAACGACAGGGAGCAGAGGTATACAAGATGGTACAGTCAATGTCCGAGAACTGTGCAACCAGCTGAAATATTGGCAACGGATACGGCAAGATCTGGAGAGAGCTAGGTGAGATGAGGAGCTAGCAATTTTTACAACACATCAACATTTAAAAAGGAAAATGTTAGTAATACCAGATACCTATATAAATCTCTTGTAAAAAGATTTGTAAGTAAAATTTCCTAACCTTCATACTAAATATATTTTTATATTAAAATTAACCCATTGGATGATTTTACATACATTCGGTGTACATATTGTGGAGTTTGGTTAGTGGTACAGAATTTTCATACCAACCTGACTCGCTATCAGCACCATAATGGTATTGTGCCACTGTAACTGCATTGCATCTCTAGTACTACTACATTAGTAGAGTGCATAGACTACCTTCTCGACTAGTGCGCTCTGCCATCAAAAACTACAAAAAAAATAATACCTCGTGAGAGTCAAAGTATTCTGACGAGTTGTTCAGACTTATCATAAAAATTCATTTTTTGAACTTAATGATTAAATAAATAAAGGTTTTTTTCTTATTGAATTACGAAGCAATAATCATACTAGCTGAGCAACAAGTTGTGCCTTTATATTACTATGATTTTATAAATTAATTGTTTATATGTGTAATTTATTAAAATGAGTTTGATTTTCTTCTTCTGTGAATAACAACCTAATACAGCATATGCTGTATTACTTATTAATGTAAACTCTTCAGATTGCTTTGCGAGTTGGTTAGAAAACGGGAGCGTCTAAAGGCTGAGTACACGCGCGTCTGGGAGCGATGTGTATTGCACTCGCTGCGCCCTGAGCGCGCCGCGCTGCACAAGCTACTGCGTCTACTGCGGCAGCGGGACACCAGCGATATATTTACAGAGCCTGTAGACTTACAGGAGGTAAGTATACTATTGTCCAAGCATATATCAACTTTAGTGATGGTGAAACACGCTGGTGCAGAGTACTCTGTCTCACTTCATATTGTCAACCTGAATATACCAATACTGTTATAGCAGTAAGTTTACAAATTGAGAGTGAGCTGGACGGGTTTGAAAAATCCTGCCATCAAGCAAACTCTATAAAATGTAGATCAGAAATGGAACCAGGGGCCTCTATAATGTAATGTAAACCATTAAGTGCTGCATTACTGAGGTATACATCATAATTGATGTTTTAATCTTATCTAACGAAATTATTACAGGTTTAATATGTTCATTAAATACAGTGTTCTTTTAACTAGAATTCACTGCTTGGTAGCTAAAATATGGTACTGGTAATCATTTAGGTAGATATTGTAACTACCTACCAGTCTGTTTCTATTATGTATTGTGCTAATTCATATTGTTTGTTAACATAATGATACATATACTTTAAACATTGTACATAGAAAGGTTCATGTTGTTCTTTATTATGCAGGTTCCAGATTATAGTACAGTTGTAAAACATCCTATGGATCTAAGCACTATGGGCAAGAAGCTAGATCGGGGTGTATATAAAACTGTAGATGATGTCGAAGCAGATTTCCAGCTTATGATTGACAACTGTTTGACCTATAACAACAAGGATACTGTTTTCTATAAGTATGTATAGTTGATACATATTCAATATTCACATAAATTATTCATTATCAACACCTCAGCATATACACTTTTACTATTGGACATAGGCCACTAGTAATGAATTCCACAAAACAAGGATTTGTGATGTTTAAATTTAATGTTCAACAGGGCTTAGTCAATATCTACACATTATTTTTCTTTTCCTAGGGCTGGTGTAAAAATGCGGGAACAGTGTCTGCCTATCTTCCGTCAGGCAAGAAGGGATGTTAGTGATGCAGGAATGGAGGAGTTAGCAGGGCAGGGTGACACGGCGGGCGCACAGGAATCTGCCGCACCCCCGCTGTCTGCAAGCGTTTCGGAACGAAGCGTGCGCGCACGGAGTCGCGCTCGGCGCTCAAGCAGCGAGAGCGACCACACAGCAGGTGCACAGCTTACCAGCCATTCACCTTTAATCATAGAAAATCATTCACACATTAAGCAATATCTCTTTTAAAGAGAATCACAGAACACACTAATTATCAGTATTTTGGGTCAACACACTTAACTATCCACTAACTCATAGTTACATGAAATGCCCGACCTAAAATTTGAAAACAAGTGTTAGGAGATAAAAAGAATGCATTTTAACCTTTTATTAATCAATATAATGTGTTTTTGTATCAGTAATGAAATATATTTTTCATTAAGATACGAGAAGCGAGCGTGGCGTCTCTGTGGCGCGAAGTGAACGACGGATGTCCATCGCACAGAGGGCTTCCGACGAAGATATTAATGCGGTAGGTTTAACAATAGTTCTTTACAAACAACAAGGCAAAAAAAAATATCATATAAACAAAGACATTAAAAGTATCAACATTGACACTTTTGCTGCTAAAAGTGATCCCTATGAGACAATATTTAGATGGATAGATCCATTAGTTTAAGAAGCAGGGTTTTATGTGGTTCTTATTAAAAAAGAAGCATAAATGTGAGAAACAACACATACCACCTATGTACTTACAAAATACTTTTTTTTGTATTATAAGATGCTGTGTCTGAAGAGGTTATTTTAATAAATTTAATTTTATATCAATAGCTTATGTAATGTGGAAAGTAGATTATTGCCGACAGAAAAATCATAAAACTCTAATCCATAATGTTTAAATAATTACAATTTGTTATTGTTTCCATCAGCATGAGGAATCTCCCGCACCCGCGGAAAAAAACAAGAATTGGTGGCGTGGTCGGGGGCGTGGCAGGGGAAGACGTGGACGGAGAGGACGTGGGCGCACCAACACAGCCAACAATCGCACACAGCAAGACAATGGTAGTATTAAAATTTGCTTAAATCTCCCTTAAATATCGCACAAAGGCAAAAGCACAACAATGTTAATGGCAGGTCTATTTACTGTGGCTCCTCAGTTCCAGAATACAAAAGTTCGATGCACTTAACAGAGCGAAGTAGTACTTCACTCGGGGGCAAAGGTTCTTGCTATATAAAGCGCAACTCCGGCCTCACATGGAGTATTGGTCCCATCTTTGGGCAGGAGCACCTAGATGTCAGCTGGGATCTTTGAACTCGGTGCAAAACAGAGCTGTTAGAATTATCGACGACTCTTTACTAAAGGGTCGTCGATAATTCTGCCTCCTTATGTGCGTTCTACCACCTCTATAATGGGATGTGTTTTGATGAACTGTTTGACATGATGCCCACGGCCACTATTCATTATCGCACTGCTCGCCATCAGCAGAGAATTCATCCTAATACTCTTGAACCGCAGTAATATTTTCTCCCGAGAACGCTCAAATTGTGACACGAATTGTCTGTCGAGGTTTTCCCTAGAAGCTACAATATGAAGTTCTTAAAATAAGGCGTGAATAGGTTTCTGCAGGGTCGGCAACACGCTCAGAGATACCTCTGGTGTTACTGGCGGTTATCGCAGTCAATAGTGCGGTAAACGCAGTCGGTTACTGCACATCAGGCAGGCCGCATGCCTGTTTGCCGCCTTAGCAGTATAAAAAAAAGTTTACCACTGTGTGACAGAGGTAGTTACTATTACGTGGAATGCATGATAAATTTTATTAAACTTGTTACAGAGTCACCAACATCTGATTCTGAAACCCCAGTGGCCACCAGGAAAAGTGTGGAACGAACACACAAGTTGGTGACTCCAGAGAAATCACCTGTGAAACAGTCAGAGGCAACATCAAGTAATAACAATCATAAATACATGTAAATAATTATTTACACCTGTCCACAACAATGTAGCAATAGTTAGGATATTTACTGTGCTGTTCAAAGTTAAACTCTTCAACATTTGCCTATTATTAAAAAGATGCTTCTCCAGTATCTACCTAAAATTTCTCCAACAATAAAGTCCCACCACCAAAATAAGTAGATCTAAAAAAAAACACCACAACTACAATAAATAATATTTACTTGATATTTACTTACCGTCTGAACTATATACATTTTACATATTACAGGTATTGGAGGACTCTTAGGTTCCGGTCTTAGAAAACCAACTTTATTGGTAACACCATCTACTATTCCAGCACCACCAAAAAGTTTTGGATCCGATGGTAAGCTAGTTTTACAAGCAATAAAAATGCCTCTGTGATTTGGCAGCTAAGCATTTTCCTTGTTATATTATGGTCCTTAGTTCCAAATTGTGCCACTATTATGGAGAATAGTCGATTGTAGAAATTTCTCTGAGCTATCTTTATGGTTAGCAACCAGACTGATATTATAAATCATCCGCCATAACAGTATCTAATTGTCAACATATCAGAGTGAAACGTTAAAGATAAAAAAGATAGTAAAATTTATCTTCTATACTTCTGACTTATCATATTTATTATAATAGTGGAAACAATCAAAGGGTTGTTTATTTATGTTTTATCAGCATCCCTGCCTACTCTCTCGGCGAGTTTGGGCCGATCGAATCTCGAAAGTTCTCCACGTAAAAAAGGCCGCGGAAGGCCAAGGAAACATGATAAAGACAAGTCGGCTTCCTCACCCGACTTATTTAGGTAAGTAAACTTTATGTTACTATAATACTACACAATTTATTTCAATATATAACTATTTTAAACTGTTTTACTACACAAGGTAAAAGGATAAACAGGATAATATTTTCCATAACATTATATTTATGTTCATATGTTTTTTTTATAAAACATTACTATCACTGATACTAATAATGCAACTTACAACCAAGAGGCTCTGATTAAAATGTATACAGTACACTTCGAAAATTCTTTTCATCCAACAAATCGACGAACATAACGAATACTTCATGGTAAATCATACAACAACTGAATAAATAAGAGGCATTAAATAAGAGTGCTTAGCCTCATGCTGCAAATTAGTTGTCTTGTAAATGAAAAGCTAGCTGCCTTTGAGACCAGGATTTTTCCTGACAGACCTCTAAGGCAAAGGTTGTCGAACAATCGAAGACTCCCAAGTGGTCAGAGGTCAATAGCGGCAGACGCTGCTCAATATTTGTTACCGTCTGCACCGGTTCTGGTTTCTGAGCCCATTGCCGTGGAGCTCAGGTCAGCAGCGGATACCTGGTCGGGTGACCCGCAAACCTAGGAGGGTGGCGGCAAAACAGCTTGATCCAGAATAATGAAAGATGCGCTGACCGATACTGAGGTATATATAGTAAGTGTCATCTTCAATCGAAGGATAAAGATACTCCAAGCTAACCTGAATCACTGCCGCGGGGCGCAGGACCTGCTATTGCAATCCCTCTGGGAGTGGTCGTTAGCTTTACCGTTACGGCCGAACCTTACCGTGTGCCAGATCATCCTCGCTGGTTTGGTAGCGAAGATGGCAAGATTACTATCTATTGGAATGGTAATACGGGGGACCCACTCTGTTCTTAATTTTTTAGAGGGCAAGGCTTTGTTACTGTGGAATGGAGGCCTTTTGCAGTTGTGGGCTGCTATGTCTCTCCCAACTGCACACTCATCGCCTACGAGGGGTACTTGGACTCTGTAGGCAAATGCATTCACAGATGTCAACTACGCCCGGTTCTTGTTCTGAGTGATTTCAATGCACACTCCAAAGTGTGAGGATCCTCTCGGAACACCAATGGGTGAAACTTTGCAAATGTGGACGGCTGAATGTGACCACCGGCTTCTAAACCGGGGATCCGGCAGCACCTGTGTGCGATGGCAGAGAGAATTGATCGTTGATCTATCATGGGCAATCTTGCAACGTATGGTGACAGGTTTGAAAGTAGCGTAGGAAGCGTTCACGCTTTCAGATCACCGCTATATTTTGATTAATGTGGCACTTGGCTCCTCACAACGTGCTGCTCGGCACCACAGCAACAGTCCACCGCGGCGGTGGTCCCTCAAGAGGCTCGACGCAGATATGCTCGAAGCTGCAGCTATTGTCGTGACCTGGCCATAAATCATATACGGAGGAATCTTGTCCGATCCCGTAACTGGAGCAACTTGGTTTCGGGAATCGATGACATACATTTGTGATGTCCCAATGCTCCGAACAAAGTTCATTATGTCGAAGGCGGCTTACTGATGGTCGAACCCGAAGAAGACGGCGGGTTACAGACGAGCGACGAGCCTACAGGATGTACAAAGACGCCACTAAATCGGTCCAACTAGCTATTAAATCCGCTAGATCTCGGTCTTGGAACCACTACTCGAGGAACTGGAAAGGGACCGGTGGGGACGTCCATACAAGATGGTGCGGTGCGTTCTATAAGAGTTCTCGGAGCCTCTCCGAATGCAATAAAGCAGAGCACCGAGGGAGTTTTAATGAGTAAAAATCCCTCCCAAAAGCAGGGTACCTTTAAAGATAAGAGCTTGCACTGCATATACAGATTGTTTTGAGACAGGAAATAGTATAATAATAAATCATCACTCAAAAAAAAAAAGCACTATTGCTAAAAAAGTTACTAGAATAATTTCGCTAATTACAATACTTTTTAACTTAAGTACATTTACAGGACACTACTTACTATATTTATTGACAACAAAAGTTGATGCTGTGATAGACCTTTTCGATGAGGTAGAGTTTTTTTCTTACTTTTTACGCATTCCCTCAGTTGTGTAAGTGAGGTTGAGGCCCTGACAAATGTTTCTTTATTTTAGTTTTTATTAAAAATTCCACAATTCTATCCCTACTTTCCATACTTTGCTCTGATCTTTTATACCATTTTTCTCATACACTACTTCATTTCTCCTATTTCCTTCTTTCATTCCTCTCTCTTAAATAAAGACATAACACACACACACACACACATATATATTTGTTTCTTATTTTTATTTTAAGCTATTTTTTTTCATTTTTGTTTACCTATATATTTTGACATCTTCGTTTTACTTATATATTATTTTTTCCTTTTTATTCCTACAATTTCTGTTTGGATTTACTCTTTTGTATTTTCTCTTTTACATATGTATATTTATTATTATTATTATTAGTTTAACATTTTGCTTCTCCTTCTTAATTTATCTTTATCTTATTTACTCTTGTGTTTTGTACATTTTTATTGTTTTCCTTAGTACATACCTAAATCATATTAGGAATGTGAGCTGACTGTTGTCCTCACAGTGAGTCGCTCAATACAGCACACGACTGGAGCGGCTGGTATATGGTGTAGAAGTTGCCCAACTTGAGCTTCTCGTTTGTCACCTCTGTGGCGTTCCGCAAAACACTACATCCACCCTGTCAGATACAATGATATTAAATATGTCATATTAAGATGAACATCAGAATTAATATTTTATAATGATTATTTCTTTCTGCAGATCTGTTCCCGGTGGTGAAGGGAAGAGTGTCTCAACACCAGTGCCTGCATCCTTCCTGCAGTACAGAGGACCACCTGGTGAAGTGGGTTCTGACAGTGATTTAGCGCATTCTAGGTAATTATCACACAGATCTAGTATTTTTGTACATCCTTTAAACTTAAGTGTACAGGGGCACCTTTGTGCTCTATTATGGAGACTGCGACCATTTGTAAAACATTATCGGTAATCATAGAAGATGCTTTCGTTTTGTACAAATCCAGCTTAACTTAAATATTCTCACAAAAGCCAAGGAATCTTTTGAACATGAGCAATAAAGGTCATTCACACAAATAGCCCAATGATTACATTGCACCTGTATGGAATAGAAGTTGTGGCAAAGTGCATTTTCATTTACAGATATTTAGTATAGGTTTAATATTGTAAACAATTTTCTTGATATTCCTACATTTAGGGCTTGAGTCTTTTCTCACAAGGATGACACCAGGCAATAGCCATAGGTAATTGTATCAGTCACGGCCCAGTAATGATTAGTGAACGTCAATTATTCATGAAAGCTATTGTTTTCGTTACTTAAGAATTTCCCCACTATGTTATTTTGCACTGGAAACTCGAGCTCGATGCAAATTGAACCTGAGCCTCTTCAAGATGTTAACTGCATTTACAAACAGAGCTTTTACAGTTTCAATTTATAATATATAATATTAAATTACTTTAAAATACTTAAAAACAATTTATTACTTATTTTGCACTTTAATACAGTTCTTCGTGTCTCTATCAGTTTTCTGAACCATGTAATCTTTGCAGATCATCGAGCTGCAGTTCTGCTTGGTCTCAGTCCTGCTCGTCATGTACGCACTACGATGACGACGACAACGGTTCGGACCGCTCCTGCTCATTCAGCTCGAGCGACGGGTATTCATATATTTTATTTACTTTTGGAGCATTAATAACGTATCTCATACAAAACTGTTAATGAAGACAAGTTAATATATCTCTGCCGTCAATATTCACTTAACGTCGAAGGAGAACACTGAGATAGAGTTATCATATACCTAAGAGCTCATACCGTTACCCTCACCAACACGTATTTCAAGCAGCTGGGTCCATTTGCTGCTACTCAGAATCTTACTGTCCCATCGTTCTACAGTCTTTCTAGCTCCACATCCCTGCTGTCCAAATCTTGAACAAAAAGGATAGACCGAAAATATTCTCCGTGTTCGAATACTCGTTTATTTATATTATTTCGTATCGTTTATTTATATTATATATATTTATACCTCACTTTTTTCGCATTTACTTATTACAAAATTTGAGTTTTATTTATTAAGATCCAGTTACAACGACACTATGGAGTCGGCAATGGAGGGCGGCAGCGGGGGCGAGCGACGACGGCGATCGCGGCGCACTGCTACTGAACGACCGGACGGGCCTCCAGCCACGCCCACCAAGGTGATGCAGATAAATACATACAGGCGTGTGTGTGGTATATGCGCATAAATTTTGCTTTCAGTATTCTTAACTTATAGAAATTATCATACAGCCAATGTTAAATTTTTTTCTATTAAATAAAACCACCAAATGAGCAGAACCCCGATGGTAAGTTTGCTCATAACAATGTCGCATTAGTTGAAGAGGAATAATAATGACACGATGGTAACCACCTTGACAGTCTCGTGTAATAGAGCCATACCAATAATATTACGTTTTTATTCAATTTTAAAAATAATATTTTAATTATTTAAGGGTCGCGGTACAAGATCGTCCACATCAAAGACTCCGGTGAAGAATGCAACTTCGACCGCTCAATTGGAGCCACTGCAACTTGTATGGGCTAAGTGCAGGTAAGTGGAAGATTATTATCAAAAAATATGTAACTGTATGTTTAGACTGTTTTGTTTAAGTAACCCCTGTTTGCACCCTACCCTACCCTGTTTGCACTTCATGTGCTATTATCCTTGGAACATATGGGCACAAATGTTATCTTGCCTGGAAGCTTATGTTGAGATGGGGCCGACCCCAGCGCATCTTCGATATGTCCTGCACGTACAAACATACATATAAACTATACGTATGTTGTTAATTGATTATGTAATAATAAAGGCGAAACTAGTTTTATTCGATTGTTTTACTTAAATATTCTTTTTCAAATCATAGTTTTGATTAAAAAAAGTAACTGTTTTTAAAGGTGCATTAGTTATGTATCATTCATTACTTTTGCAGAGGCTACCCGTGGTATCCGGCTCTGATCATAGACCCAAAAATCCCAAAGGGTTTTGTATACAATGGTGTCCCTCTACCCGTTCCACCGCAGGACGTTTTGAATTTGAAAAAGAATCACTCACACGAACCTGTACTCTATCTAGTTTTATTCTTTGATGTGAAAAGAACTTGGCAATGGTTGCCACCCAATAAACTGGAAGTGCTAGGCATAGACAAGAGCGTTGATCAAGCTAAACTCGTCGAATCCAGGAAACCCACTGAACGGAAAGCCGTTAAAAAGGCGTACGGTGATGCAATGCAGTTCAGGAAACAAGTGGACGGAGATGATAAATGACGAAGGTTTAGATACAGGTCCCGGAAGTCTATGAAAGGCAGGACCTTTACTTTCGGAAACTTCTCCACTATGCGAATTAGGACACCGGACGATACCACCACGGATTCAAGCGATTGAACCATTAAACTGTAAACTTGTTACATAAGCAAAATTATATTTGTAATATTACTTTTTACGATTTTTTAACGTAAATGCTTTTATATAATTTTTTGTCACTGAAACTGTGACTGTCTATATATATATATATTTTATTCAATTAAGAGACGATAGGGACATTCACCTGGTGGTAAGTGATACGCCCAACCATAAGATCATGGTGCTAGGATAATATATACTGGATCACATTACGCTCTTTGCCTGAGACATAAGTTGAGTCTCGTTACTCCTGTAATTACACTAGCTCAGCGCTCTTGAAACCGGAATAGAAATGTTTGCTTACTACTCATCGGTGGCTAAAATATGCGCTGCGGTCGTACCTACCAATTAGTTAAACATAATAATAAACTTGTAATAGCAACCATAGCTGTAGGGGTCGTCAAAACCACTTTAAACTCTTACATTGTCTTGATCCACGTACAACTCGTACATAACTGATTAAATATTAAAAAATAATAATGCTATCCTATAAGCATTTTTTTTATCTTGATAATAATTGTGTAATTCGGTAAACGGACGAAATGATTAACATTTTCACCTGAAAGGAAGTGATAGTGATAATGTGTTATATCGTTGTTTTTTATTCTATTTACGCGGCCCGCCTAATGTTAAGCGGTCACCGCAATGCTAGTAACACCAAAGGTATCGCTTGTGTGTTGCCAATCCAGAAAAAAAGGTATCTATGATTAAAAATAATTTAATATTTATTAAATTACTTATAATAATAAACTTATAATATTAAATTACTTATAATGTTGTGTGTAAAGTTTATGTACATCATTGATCAATGTGAAAGGCTATTACTATGTGACAGTAGTGATTCAACAATCAACTATGTTACTAATTTGTTATTCTTTTAGCGTTTTAAAAAGATCATAGTATTTTTAATAAAGTTTTCACATTATAATCCACACATCCAAAGAAGAGATTATTTTAAGAGATTTTACATAAATCTCCATTTTAACAAAGCTAAAAATTATTTTGAGAAAATAATCTGCTAGTTTATTTAAGAAGCTCCTTTTATGTATGTACGTACTTTATAAAATGTGATTGGCTTGTACAAACTTTTTTTGACATACGAAAAAAAATCAATTATGATGCAATATAAAAAAAAACATTAAAGTTAATTTTAATTTGCTTGTTTTCATTATAATTAGCCGATAAAAAATACTTCCGCAATAATTTTTGATTCATAATTAAAAATCAATACATAAATTAGTTGGCTCGCATTAAACTGCTAAGCAGATTTTAAGATTTTAAATCGATTTATATAAAAAGCTTATTACTTACCATTTTTAATAATTATTATATGACTGTATGTTTTAAATATTAGACTTTGTAGTAGTTAGATTAGATATTGATTAAACTTTTAACTTTATGAATTTTGTTTCTATAATTGTTATCGAAATAACCTGTGTTAGTATTTATAATCTGTATTCCTAACATACGGCCATTTTTAGAATAGAAGCTTAAATTTGTGATTTTAACCCTTAATAACTTAGTTTCAATTTTGATACCAATCTTTTAAACCGAATGTTCACATTACTATTAGTTTTTTTTTCTATGTTGGCTGTACGTATTTTACTGGTGTATAATATTCTTCCCAATGAAATTAAAAAAATAAATATTGTGATTTTTTTAGCTATTTTTCCCTTCATCTAGACCCTCAAGTAAACATAATAATATTAAAAATAAATCACTTTCATAAATCAGGCTACTAAGGGTTAAGGTCGAATAAATCATCAAGCGTTGACATGATTAACTACCCCCGTAGCCTGCATATTAACGTGGAGTACTCTGGTTCGATTCCAAGACGACATGATGAGGAGTTTAGTTAATGGTAGTATTGTTTGTAATGCTCGGGTTTAGCTACCACTTTTCTATTGTGTATTTGCCGCCATAATAAAATTGATGTGTTATGGCTGCCAACATATAATAGCCAATGCGTTCTAGGCAAATCCATTTTGCATTTTTAAGCCTTATTGTTAACACTAAATTGTATTAAAATTTTGCCCATTGTAGATGGAGAATATTTATATGTGATGAAAATTAATAGACTACACATTAAGCATCATAAATGTTGAATTAACAATTTGTAGTTTGTTATTTTTTTTAAATGGTCAGTGTTTTAGATACATTATTTGATAATGCATTAAAGCTACTCCTAATAATTTAATTTATAAATATAAAGATAAGCAATAAAAACAATAAAACTGATAATTTGTTATTTAAGAGTATAATCTTATTATAATATGTTTTGAAAGGAAATCAAGTGAATGGGGCACTTCATAACTTTATGAATAGCCGGAACGTATCACAAAGAGCACGACTGGTTGTGCATAGATAGAGGCGTGTTGATCCCCACACTGATGTATGGTAGTGAATGTTGGGTATGGCAGAAGAAACATGCAAGTAGGATTAATGCTGTGGAAATGAGAAGCTTGATAAGTATAACTGGAGTGAAGCTGATGGATAAAGTGAGGGACAGTGTGATAAGGAGCGGTGCGGCGTGGTTGAAGATTGACAAAGTTAGAGAAAGGGATGCTTAGATGGTTCGGCCGTGTTGAAAGAATGGATGAAAGAAGATTAACGAAAGAGGTATACAAGGTAACAATGATTGGAAAAAATCAGTGCAGGTCGACTTAGGCGGACATATTTCGATCAAATCGAAGAGGTCCTAAAGAAAGGCGGGGCAAGAGTACTCGCGACCGACGAGCATGCATGAAGACGCTCATGAAAGTGGAGGAAGCGAAAGAGGTGTGCCAGCATCGTAGCAAGTGGAGAGAGGTGGTCTCTGCCTACCCCATTGAGAACGAGGCGTGGTATATATATGTATGTATAATCTGGTGTAATTAGCTATTTGTTTTGTTTACAATAAACAGAAAAAGTGTATTGCATTTTATTTTCTATAAATGATTTATCAAAATAGAAAAACAAATTAATTTACGTTCAATCAATTTCTTTTTTTATTTGTTAGAAAATGTATATCAAAATATGTTGAAACGAGAAGCAAGTCTTTTTTTGGGGTTGTATCCTCTGTGACATAAAACATAATATTAAAATTAATATCACTCAAAGCAAAAATTATAAATAGGACTGGTGACTTCAGACAAAAAACAAAGTCGGCCTATTGAAAATTTTTGTTTTTGTGGTGAAATCTCATATAACCATAGAATATATAGGGTATAAGTTAGGAAGTTTTTTTACCAACAACTTAAGGTCAAAACAATGAGAACACTCCCAAAACAAAAAGCATACCATCTGTTTATTTCTCTATAAGTTCTGTTATAAATGAAAATGCATTTTTTTTAATGAAGTAATGTAATATTATTAAAATTTATACCTACATATTTATTAGTCTCAACAAAAAATAAAAAAAATATTCTATTCGAAATGGCCACTTTTGACTTTTATACGGGCCTTGAATCTGTTTGACCACGAATCTATGGATTTAAATACCGTTTCTAAGGGAAATTTCCACCACCGCCACTGCTTGCTCCATAGAATTTTTTAGAGACTCAATGTCGCCGTGTCGTTTAGAGCAAGCCATGTTCTCTAAAACTGACCATGATTTGAAATCTACAGGGTTGCGGTCTGGACTAGATAAGGACCAGTCTTCAGCTCTTATAGAGTCCGAAACGTTGGGTTCAAGCCAGGCTTGGGTAGTTCGTGCCTTGTGACCATGTACAGAGTCCTGCTGGAAAGTCCACAGTATATTTTTAAGAAGTTTATTGCTGAGCGGTTTCACAACATGATCTAAGACTGTATTTTGATACAGTTTGGCTAAAGTTTTTACTCCTTTTTCACAAAAATGTACTTTTGCGACTCTTTGATAAGAAGACACAACCCATCAAACCATCACTGACGCAAGATGATGACCACGTTTGTACCTTTCCGACCACTTAAGCAGCTTCTTTAGAACTTTGAGTGTACACTTTATCATTTTACTTATTTTAGTGTTCTTCAATCGTGAAAATGTTTTCATCGGTAAAGAGAATATCTCGGTGCCTTTCACCTGCGTATTGCGACAGTTTTGTTCGTTTTGATCAGTTCCCCAAACTTTTTTGTGTCGTAGACCCCTTGCCATGTTTTTCCGTGTTGGGTAGACTCCCTACTTACCTGATATTGATTTCCTGTAAATTTCTAACTGTAGTGAAGTTTAGTGTTAAAAACTTAAAGTAAAAACACATGTCAATTTATACATTTATTAATTGTATTTAAATTAAAACTACTCAAAATAAAATTTTGTATCTGTTATATAAAATATACGTAACATTAAACAAACGTAAAATAAACTATAAATAAAATAACATAAGCAATAAGTCAATATTTTTAGTGAACTCTCTCTCTCTGAACCTGCGACTGAACTCTGAGACTGCGACTCTCAGGTTTTTACAAGTTCAAAATGTGTTGCGACCTCAAAGCGAATACCAACAACCAACATCCTACAACTCACACAATTTACACAATACCTTTTTTACTTCATAGGTACTTTTATAAATAATGTATATGTTTTGATATTATAAGATAGTATGATGTAAGTAAATAGGTACTATCAGTGTATGTGTTGAGATCCACTATCGTGGACACCCCATTTTCATTTCATGGACCCCCAAATTTTTTTCGCTGACGTAGACCCCTTGCAGGTTGTCATAGACCCCTAGGGGTCGATATAGACCACTTTGGGAATCACTCGTTTTGATCGATCCACTCCATCTTTAAGTTTATAGATTGATTTAGGGCATGTCCTGATAAGCACCGAGCTCTAGATCGTGTTTTATAATACGCGACAGTCCTAGCGGGAATCTTCATTTCTCGTGATAAAATTTTTCGCTTCCTCATGGAGTTTCGACGAATTCTGACTTTAACAGCCTTGGTAGTTCTAAAAGCACGCGGCCGCTCCGATCTTTTCTAGTCTTGGACAGAGGAAGTGTTGTGTTTGTTGATGGTACGATATATGACTATATGGCTCACACCAAGCTTTTGAAGTGTCTGGAATATGACCGAGCGGACCGGCTCCATACCCACTTTGTGCAAGGCGATCACTGCAATCCTATTTTCTTTAACACCCCATTCCATACTGTAATTTGATAATGAACACGAAAAAATATGTGTAATGGCGTAAATTGGTAAGAAGTTTTTAAAATAATATACGTGTCCCAAATACAAAATAATTAAAAATTTGGAAAAAAAAGTAAAGTTTTTATGTAACAGTATTTATGGCCAGACTAGTCACAAAAAAAAAAAAAAAAAAAGACTCACTGACTTACCACAAAATCTGCGAATCTATTAGACATAAACACTCAAAATTTGGTAGAGATATTGCTTCTGCCATTTAGAGGTCGAGCTAAAAATTAATTTTACAAAATTCCTTCACTAAACGAAGTGTTGCTATCAGCAAAGCAGGCAGAGAACAACTAGTTTCTTATAAACAAAAGTCTATTGAACTATGTTCTTAGGTCTAAATGTAATATGACAAATCTAAAATAATAGATCATTAATAATGATACAAATAGGAACTGGAACACAGTAATGTTTGCAGACTTTTGTTTGGTGGGAAAAATATGCACTGCAGTGATTCTAGTTCAACTTTGCCAGTTTCCTACCACATGTTAAAAATAGTAACTAAAAGAAGAGAAGATATGAGGGATATATTCACCTGATGGTAAATGATACATCTGCCCTTAACAATGTAGCATAAGTTAGGATAATATACACAGAACCACAACATGTCTGTAACCTTGAGACATAAAATATTAAGTCTCATTACCCCAGTAATTCCAATAGCTACAGCACCCTTTGAACTGGAACATGGTAATGTTCGCACACTTCTGTTTGGTGGAGAAAATATGCACTGCAGAGATACCTACCATGCCAGTTTTCTACCACCTGTTAAAATAGTAAACTATTTACATTTTACAATTTATTAGTTGAAATAGTGAAATAAAACATTAAATATTTTAACAAGCTATATTAAATCTTTAGTTTACTTATTACAGTATTTTATATAGGTCTGGTTCTAGTGATGCTGATCCCAATGATAAACAATTCCAGGCTTTGGAATTGAAACTGATGCTGCTCTTGGTTCACTGGAAGAGTAATAATTAGTAAAAACTTCAATAATTATTCAACATCTCCTCTCAATTATTAATCAGTAGTCTCTTCTATAAAATATCATTTACAGTAAAGTGTATAAAAATAAGACATCAAATCTTACCCTTTTTCAGTACTGTCAGTTAGTAATTTTTGTGTAAGATCTAGTGGTGGTTTTACTTCCCGTCGTCCATCACGTGTATAATAGTAGTTGTGAGCATGTCTGTGATATTTAAAAAAAATTAGTATTCAATAAACTTTTTGTTTTTAGCATTAAAATGATCAATGTTTTCTCTCTTCTGCAACCAAATCATTAAACATGTGTATATAAAATAGCATATGCATATATGACGCGGACAAAAAATATATTCAAAGTAATATTGCTTCATTATTAAAGTGATTAGGTGAGCACAAATATGCTTTCATGAAAACAAAAATTTGATAAACGATAACTAAAATAATGTAAATAATAAAAATATATGAAAACAAACTTGTGAGCTACTCCATCAGGGAGTTCAGGAGCCGGTTGGGTCCTAGCAGATAATAAAGGCTGGAAACGTAAAGCTTTACCATGTTGTCTCTAAAACAAACAAAAATCGATTAACACTATTATATTAATTTATTACGTAACGAAGTAATATCATTAACTATACCAACTCCTAAAAGGAAATTTCTAAAAGCTTGAAGAGCGAGTGATATATCACGAAATTGAACTTTTCCTTTACTCATATTATCGTCCGTTTGCGATTGCGAAATCGAAAATAGTTATAGATTATTCTAATTAAATGACATTACACACATATATAACCTGCCATTTTGACATTGACAGCTTCGTACCAGCGATGAAAGGTTTTTTCTATTTATTTATCATGTTTACAAAATAGTCAAGTTCGACAAAGTAACCTAGTAGACGTTGAAAAACTTCGAAGGTTTAACAACAATGTTAAATTAAAGGTAAATAAAAATCAGTCATCGAGACCATTAACTGACGCGGAGCACACACAATATATACAACATCATATAATTTGCTATAGAAGACAAGAGCTAGGTAAGCGTAATAAATTGTTTCAAAAAAAATAATTAAAAGATTAAGTTTTAAGAAAAAACTGTTTTATTTACGCTATCAGGTCAGATCAGGAATCATGGATTTTGATGCAGTGCAAAAAATTTTCAAGTATTTAATATGTTATTTAAGATGTTTATTTTATAACACACGACAATTTGTAAACGATCCTTGTACGTATTTTTTATTATGGGTTTATATGCTACAACACATACCAAAAACTGTAATGAAAATCGACAAAATTTATGTAAATGCCCCGAAAGATATTTTGTCTTTGTGCGGTTGATTCTGCCCTGTAACATAATTCCAACAAGGTTTAATATTTCAGTGTAACATGGTTACCAGCCTCTAGTTAAGTTTTGTAGTAAGTATAACTGATGTTTGATACATATATTCCTTAAACAGGACAAATGTCTCAAGGCGACGAGCGCAATGTGTGTATACAATTCTAACTAGGGCTACGTTGTGACGAGCAGGCATATCACTTGCTTTCACGTGAACGACTCGTTCGTCTTGTCACCTAATTAAATAAAAAAAATGTAAGACAATGTTTAGACTTTCCAGTAAGCAGATTAACGTTTAACACGAGGTATAACGAAAACATTTAACCCTCTCCAGTGTATGTCCCTCATACTTCAGCATCGTCATCAACAGAGTTGCATTACTACTTTAAACTGTTTACTTACAAACATTATCCGTGTAGATTTGGAGAATAAGGAGTGAACTTCTTCTGAATAAATGAAAATATTTGAAACGGCAATTTTACTAAGTTACTCTAAAAATGCCAAAATTTTTTATCATTTTTGTTATAATAATGGTGTACGTAAAATTTGTTTATAATTACATTTTAGGGACAATGTTATTATCAAATTGTAATTTTGTACAACCGTATAGTTCTTATAATACTTGTCAAAAATCTGATATCGTCTTTTTATTTCAAAATTTTAATTTTAAATGATAGCAATTCTTTTTTTATAGTTAATCATAAATATCAGTAAATTTTTGTCATTTTTTGGTCTAATTTGATTTGATTAATAAATTTATCTGAGCAATGATAGTAATACCAAAATACTGTTATTTTTACAAATTGAAGATGAAACAGTTATTAAGCAAAGTAATCAATTTTACAAAACTATTTCTACTACTTGAGTTAGAAGATTAAGTTATATTTTGAACAATATTTTAAATAAAATTTTATTGTTATTGCAGATTAGGCTTGATTTATTGATATTACGTAAATATTCTTTGCAAACTGTCGACTTACCAGATTTTAACAAAATTTTTAATAGGTAATGTTAAAATTTAAAATATTAAGTTTTACAATATACAATGGCTGTTCGTTTAATAGGTTTTCCTAAGCAATGATATCGTTTTAGAATATTAAAGAAATGCGTAATCAACATTATTGATTATTAAAAATGTTTTAGAAAATTGAATGAAGAAGTGTCGTGGAGTTTTATGGTACCTGTTAAATCAACAATTCATTATGAGTCGGTCCTTGCCGGTAACCCACAGCCCTTCAGTTGTGATAAAATAAGGTAAGGTGTAAGGTATATAAATATTTCCATCGGTCGATAAAAAATTTGCCGCAGTAATTTTAAATATTAGTCAAAAACTTAGTTGTTGATAATAACAAATTAAAACATATTGAAGGGAAAATAATTAAGGATAATCTTCGAAATATTAAGTCTACGCGTACTTGTAACAACCCACATGTTAAGTTGTCGATTTGTAAATTGCATTTTTAAAATTTTTTAGGTACGACATACCGAAAAATTGGAGTTTGATTACAAATAAGAACAATAATAGACCTACCAAAAAACCTTAAAAGGTTAACGGATACGAGTATCCTTTTTCCTAGTCATATATCTGCATTCGTGAGCTAGTAAGTGATACTACGGATAAAAGATTTTTTTTTATACTGATCGGATTATATGCAGCATTTAATTAAATCGTTGCGTTATTTGATGCCACTTTTTCTAACAAATATTTGCTTGATATAAAGTTCGACACAATAAAAGTTTTGAGGTAATGTTGAAAACATGGGTCTTAGACAGATCGAGGTCAATAAAAGTTTTATTAAGAATTTAATTATTTATTGTAGACATGGATTTTTAGGATATAAGGTAAATATACTACAAGATCCAAAAACACACCCGTCTTATGCTTATGCATATCTAAAGAAATTATTGAAAAAAACAATTAATGGAAAAAAAGGATACAAAATTACAAACAGCAGGACATTCTAAGTAAAATGCGGTTAGGACTTATAAGACAAATGTCTACATCTCATTCCTTTGTGAAAATAATACAAAGCAAAGTAATGCTCTTAAATGTTGGCTTCTGCAATATCTTTTTTAACAATCAAGGAAAAATTTTCATGTCATAAAAACTCGTAAAGTTTATAATAAATAGACATAAGAGTATTTCGTATATGATTACCTTTATAATACATTATATCGATGCTTCCATTTTACCCTTTAACTATAGGAAAAGATCTTAGATGCATATATCCACGTAATAATATTTTAATCGCAAGGATATTAAAATTTTTCATGTTAATTATATTACATAATATATAGCGAATGTGAAATAAATAGCCGGAAACTTCCCTGCATCATTAATTAGGAACATCAAACATCATATTCTAAAATTATACAACAAAAAACAATAACAAAATAAAGACTTAATAATATTGCACACTGTAAATATCTACATAGAAAACTTGTGCAATTCAACGAAGTGCTTATTAAAACTTAGGCCAAATTTGAACTTTCTGTTGACTTTTCGTTGAACAATTATATTACATTATTTCCGTTTCGAAAATCGAAAAGATCGATCGCAAACGATCTAATATTACATCACTAACAGAGGACACCAATTATTTTAACAGACGATGATTCTGTATATAAAATACATATAAAAAAAATTTAAACTAATACTATATTACAGCATTTTTAATTAATAAATTCAGCAAAAACATATAACGATTACAAAACCTCATTAAAAGTTTATTTCGGATACGGATATAACACGATATACGAATACTAAATGAACTTTGTTATTGTTTTATACTTTTTAAACAAAGCAAAATTTATTAATTCGAAAAAATAAATAGCACATCTGTGATTGAAAGTAATTAATTTTTTTTTAAGGTAGACGTATAAATTTAAAAATAAACAAACTGGAACATATGTTATATAGTAATTCTATGCAAAAAGAAATCCGATGGTTTCTCGGGTGAGCACATTCAAACAAATTACTTAATGAATAGTGGCATTAGTAGTAACAAGATTAAATACTTATGAATTTTTTAAGATGGAAACATCCATAACATAAAGGAAATAGAATTTGATATATAAACAGCATTTCAATCTTTAGTATGAAAATATCTTCTAAAAGTAAATTCGATTGTTTCGAGTTTATCATTGCTATCCAATTCCTACCTGCCCGTGAATAAACATGCTGAATCTTAATGACTTTTCTTAAAATTATTCCACTAATAATGTGCAGTATGTGAAGTTCAATATAACTTTGAGACCAAAACAAATTGTAAGAAAATAGTAAAAAATTTTTTGTACATAATTTCAAACAGCTAATTTGTTTACTATTTAAATTCATGTTAAACAGTAAATAAACCTTAAATATTAAAATTGCTCTTGAAATTCTTTTTATATAGTTGCAGTTATTCTTTTTATGATTATATTATCTGTGACATGTGTTTTGTTGTAATTTGTGTTACGACGTAAACTAAAATTATTCAATAAAGTATATTATAATATAATTGCTAAGTATAGCTAATTTTAGTTTACCATCATGCCGCTAAAAAATACTTATGGCTCTGTTATTATAAAGTACAACATACACAGATGTAAGAATATTAAAGAAAGTACTGAACTGTTATAAATTTTTTTTTGCATGCACAATTGTAAAAATATATTTTACACAAACGGTTCAATACTTTCACTTAGAAATTATATCTACTTTTTGACACATTTTAATTCCATCTCACAAAGATTGACTAGCTCTGATTTAGTACCGTTACTTAATAACACACATAATTGTAATTACATCTCAGATATTATTAGGTGACTAGGTATCACACTTATATCACACTTAGCTAATGGAAAAGAAAAATAACAATGGGTGGGATACTACACTAAGAAGCGTCACAGTTTATGGCACAGCACATATGACTCCATTGAGCTTCAGTTTCTGATGAAATCTTGAGTCCTATCTCACATGAGACAATGTGTTGAATCTCAGAAGTCAAAATATAAAGTACTTTCTATGTTAACAATGTAATAGAAAAGTTACAAAGGTAAGGGAAAGCATAGGAATGGTTTTCTATATCCACAATGGAACTAAAAATATCACATGTCTACAAAATTACTTCCACATAGTAATATTTATTTTAGTGCCTTCATCATTTATGTGCGGTAATATCTGTAGTGTTATTTTTCTTATTAAAATTTTCGATGTTTATATATACAATGCTTCTCACTATATCTAAGCTCTTGTACATGTCTTGAGTGAACGGATCAAAATCTTGATGTTTTTTCTTACGTCTGTAGATGCCTTCCTTATGTAACAATGCACAATTCATGTCATTCTGGTGATGAAAAATTAACATTCAAGTGGACAAGTGGCAGCTTAATGTAAATAACAATAGTAATATCATATTATTATAAAGACCTACCTCTGTAACAGTGAAGTTTAAAAAATTTAATATTCCTCTCAAAGTGTACTCAGTTTCTTTCACTAAGGATTCGTAGAACACTATGTAAGTTGGACCTTGAAATTTGGTCAACCATAAATTGTGCAATGATTCCCATGCTTTTAATTGACATGAAACATATGAAGACCAATCTGTAACAATGCACCCTTCTGCTAATTTTTTTTTATACATAATATGTAGTTTTTAACATATATTACATTTTATTATACAATTTATATTGAACCAGTAGTATAATGTGTAAAAAGAACTAATCCAATTACTAACCTGTTTTATTCTGCTTATGTGACTTTTTCTTAAAAGCAGATTTCGGAGCGGTCCCTATATGACCTTTATGTAGCCGATTGAAATCTGCCTGAAATAAGAGACATAAGTTTTTAACATCTAATATAAATGAAAAAACTTACATATGACAAAATATAACATGTATAAATTTTTGTATTTATGTTACCGTAAACAGCAATAGCAACATAAACAAATATCGTTAGCTAAAATATGGTAAAATAAATCACAGACAAAGATTAAAAATATTTACCGTTTTATGAGAAAAGCTGAAAGCTATTTAGAAAACACTCGGGAACACAGTAACTGAAACTAAAAATGATGAGCAGTTTAAACAATAAACATGCAGGATAATGTTCTGAGTTAATTTTATAAAGGTTTGCAGTTAGTAATCAAATAATTATATTCTACCTACCTTAAAATCATTCATTACTCATGTAATCTATTTCAATTTCAATATTTTAAGGATTTTCTATAACATACTTTGCTATAGAAATATGTACAAAAAGATTGATTATCAACTTCAAACTTCACACACAATTAAATTGTGTGATAGAGTTTAATATATAAAAAGCTATTATACATTTAAGCAAAAAGAAGCCACTTAAATAACATTTAAAACATGGAATGAATTAACAGGACATAATTAAAATTTTAAGAGAACTTTTACCAAAATAGCGTCTCTAGGATTTCTTATTAACAAAATGGCAGATTTAAATTTATCAGGTTCTAGAGGTGGAGCTTCATGTGTTTTTACTACCAATACAGAGCCGTCTGTAATATTTTCAGCAGGAAATCCATGTACTTTGAGTCCATAATCCATGTAAATTGATCCAGTCACAATACCTGGAACATTATTTACTTTACAATTTTATGTTGAGATTAGTTTCCTAAATACAACTTTGCGATAATTTTTAATATTAATGATTTTTTTTTTACACTATATTAATGAAAAACAATGAGCTGGATGTGATATCCCACACCAATGTATTCTCAAACACTATCTCTTTCTATAGTAGACATAGTGTTTGAGTGTAAGGGGTTCTGCATAACAACTTACGAGACTCAAGCCAACATCACCTACTAGAGGTGCACCTTGTTAAATAACATACAAGGTTCTGGCCCCACCAACCCACATTGGGCTAGCATGTCCATCATGGTAAATGGCCCACATTACCCCATACATTGCAGATCTTTGGGCTAGGCCTGTAGCCAACAGTAGAGGTCTATCAGCTGATTTTATTGTCGTTTGTCTTTCTGTATGTATTTAATAAATTTGTGGATATCAATAGGTTTATATGACAATGCAAGGAATTAAATAAAAAAACATAATAAGAGAAGATAACATTGAAGTCTATATTCCATTTGTTTTTTCTTTTTTAAAATTAGAAAAAAGACATGTTTACTAGTAATAAATAGGTGCAATAAAAAAAATTTCAATGGTGTAGGTATGCATTGTAAAAATTGAGCACAATCCAACCCACATTATAAAGTTAAGAGTATATAATTTAATAGTATCTTGGCCATTTACAAAAGAATACTCATATAAAGGAAGTAAAATGAATAGCTGGGAGCCACTAGACTCAAATAGGGCAAGACTGTGCTTTGTGGATCACATTACAAGAGACCCTATGTCCAGCAGTGAATGTCTATTGGTTGGAATGATGGTGATGACCCTTTACTGAAGGAGGTAAAAGGAGTAAAATAAATAGCTCACCAGTTACTTGTTGCAAAAGATATCTCAGCCATGTGTTACCACTACCAGGATACGATACAAGTGCTACAGCATATGGTAAGGCCGGCGATCGCCAGTGTAGCTCTTTGCACCAATTCACACTAGGCGCTTGTCGTAAGCCTAAATGGCCCATATAATTATTGCCGTAATAAATACCTTTAGCTCCATGTAGAGGACTTAACATGAACATAATAATAGAAAAATAAAATAAAACGACGATAGCGGCACACAGGAATATTGATCTACGCGCCATTTTTTGTTTATATTTGTTTAAAATAAAAAATTTATTATGAACAGGCGATTTTAAAAATACACAACATTTTCAAGAGTAATTTGACTTACTAAATTGTTTTAGAAAATAGTTTATTATGTTTTACAATCAGTAATTCTGACATTGGTTTTGTTGTATCCCATTAAATTAATGTAATTTTACTTATAAAATAAATTAATTTGGAAATGCATTATAGCTACAATATACTGTAGATTGAAGTATACAAAACTGTAGACGGACTAGATGTTTTTTTCTTAACTTATTGACATGACTTGAATACGAGCTCTTTTGCCGGAAATTTATGTTAGCCGCATGTTACCAGAAACTTTTGGCTAATCCTTAATCCCATGCTTTCGTGTTTCATTTAATGTTTTCCTCGTTTAATAATAACTAATGGTTTAATGAATCATTTATAACGGTAATTTATTGAATATGAAAAATTTTATAAGTATAGGAAAAAAAGTAATGATGAAATGAAATTCTTATCATAGATATCGGGCAAATAATTTACTACTTTCACTTTTACATTCATAAAGTATTGCTTGATACCTGAAACGTTTGTCAGAATAACGTAATAGATATGGACGTCTTTCGTATTTTATATCGAAATGGGTATATTTAAAAAATAACATTTTTACGACATTAAAAGAAAAAAATGAATTTGAAAGATGAATTGTTAGGTATTTAAAAATTTTATTGTTGAAAGGTGTACAGCCCAGATCAACGTCAAAAGTTAAACTCACATTCATTATTGGAGCAGTCCTGTAGGTTAATAATTAATTCTTGATAGCATATGCCGTCAAACTGAACATAGCGCACCCAATATTTTTGAATCACATGTTTTGTCCTTTCAACTATCTTTTTCCGATCATCGTCCTTTACGTGTACACAAGCTTCATGTAGTAATGTCAACATTTTGTTTGCTGTGAAAGGCGATGCTACATTATGTCTGTCAGCGTAATCTAGAAAAAAAGGTATTCGATTAAACAAAAAATCTACAACTATACATTCTTTGTAACCTTTTATATATTCTTTTAGATTATACGAATCTTTGACTTTAGCCCAGATTAGATCTATTGTAATGGCAATGATATGGTGGGAAACGGATGACGTTGTAGCCCATTTCCTTTGCAATTTCGTCTAAAACATATATTTTGGAGTTTGGGGCTTATAAATGCTAACTAATCTTAGCAATTCTTTCTTGAGCATGCTGTTGTGGGCTTTTACTCCTTTATTTTGCAGCTAAGTAATAATTTCAATTTTACGATTTCCTGTCGTAGGGGCCTTAACTTTTTGTACTGACTGGTACGGAGCGTTGTCCATTAGAGTAAAATGTGGTTCACTCAAATTATTTAAAAGAGTTAGATACCCCTCCATAAATTTCGTAAAATCCATTTCTTCGTTGTACTTTGTGGTTTTTACAGATTTAAACGCCAGTAAACAATGAGGCACAAAACCATACGATGTCCCCGCATGAACAATTATTAATCTTTGCTCTTTGCTTTGGGGCACCTTAGTGGTCGACTCCGCTTTATCGTCTGTCCACGATCTTGAAACAGCGTGGTTTGGGTTAAGCAATGTTTCATCAAGAAAAACCACTTTATATCAGTCCGTAAGGTCTTTGACTTTGCGCAAAAGTCAATTCGTGCCAAAGCAATGTTTGTTCGCTTCCTTAAAATCTTTCTTTTATCGTTTTTTTTTATTAGCAAAGCCGGTTTTTTTCAAAATCTTGGATAGAGATGGTCGACTGCCTTTGAATAAATCCTAGTCTTTAACCGATTCGGCAATTTTTTTTAACGTGGGAAATTCACTGAGTGCGTAATACGCATAAATATGGTTTCGAATTGCAGTGGCGTCAAAGTCGTCAATTTCGGTGACTGGTAAAACTATCTTTCTTTTTTTATTATGAGTCGATAATATTCTCCCTCTCTTCGACCGCCATGTCCGTTGATGATTCTCTATACTTTTCTTTGCTAATTCGAGACACTGTACCTCGTCCGATACCAAGAGCGTCAGGACCATTATTGCGACTTGCTCCAATAGTAATAGCGATCCGCCATTTTGATTCTCCCGCTTAAAATACTCCCGCAAACGGATACCAAATCCGCGACTTTCACTATTCAAAACAGCTTTTTTTATTCATTTCGGCAATGCGGTGCAAAAAAAAAATCAAATAAGAAAAGATAACAACAAAAGTTAACAAAGTAACAGAAA
The DNA here is from genome assembly GCA_029034505.1 of Ornithoptera priamus. Classification (NCBI taxonomy): domain Eukaryota; kingdom Metazoa; phylum Arthropoda; class Insecta; order Lepidoptera; family Papilionidae; genus Ornithoptera; species Ornithoptera priamus. The sequence continues at coordinate 3,365,115 of JARDWD010000296.1, read as the reverse complement.
TAACGACAAAAAAATATTAATTACGTAGCAGTAGTGTATATGTTACCGTGAAAGATCGAAATCAGAGAATGTCGACATTCACCGGTGAATGTCAATAAACACCAAATACGTCGGTGAAAGATCGAATATTTCATTACATTCTTGTATATTCGGACCCTCACTGATGTATGTCGACAATCACAGATATACTCAGGTGGAGGCCGAAAAGAGAGGAGCCGACAAAGAGGCAACTGGCTGTTAGCTTAGCTTACGTTAGTAACTTAGTTTTTTACTTCTATCATTTTTCTTTCTCATTTTGAATGTACTGTATAATTAAGTGTTTTTAATTTGTATAATTTTCCATTCTCATTTTGAAAGTACTGTGTGTTTTAACTTCTTAGTTATTTATCTCAGAAAGAGAGGCGTAAAATTTATCGCGACTGAATTTCAGAGAAAAAAATATAAATCTCCCACATGTTCAATATTCACCATTAGTGCATCGTGAATGTCGACATTCACTGGTGAACGGTGAAGGGTATTTAGCAAATATTTCGGACACACACCAAGCAACTATATGAATGTTGATATCCACCGCTGAATGTCGACATTCTCCAGATTTCGATGTTTAACCATAACATGTACAAGCCAAGGCGTTGCGTCGACACTCGTACTGACTCAAAAAAGATGGCGTCCGCTTTTTCTCTCCGTGCGAAAACAGTAGTTATTGTCTAAACTACAAAAAATCGAATCTTATGTTAAAACATTATTTTATTTAATCATTTTTAATAATAAAATTTTCATACATTTATTTTATCGATATTTGCTTATCAGTCGATTACACATCCCCACCTGGCTGCGTAAAGCGTTTACAAAGTAAGCTAGAAAAAAGAAATTAATAATAAAATTAAGTAATTAATAAAAATTACTTTTGGTTTTACTAGTATCTCTATAATAATATGTTTTTTTTAAAAAAAAAGTTTTCTAGATTTATATTCAAATATGTTATTAATATTTGAAAATTTTATCTTTTTGAACAGAAAAGGTTGTAACTATCTTTAAAACGAAGTCTCTAACGTCTCAGGTATCAAGCAATATTTTATGAACTATTATAAAAGTGACATTTCAATTTGATATTAATGTATATATTGAATGTTGAGGAACAAATTTGTATAAGTTTCATCTCAAAGTTTTTTCTTTTTAATTTGGCTTTTTTTATTTAAAATTTAAATAAATAACTGAACCAATTAGTATGGCGGAACCTCTGAGAGAAGACAGTGGTCAAGCAGTAATTAATTTTTTAAAAAGTAACATCCCTAAGTCAAACCTTACAGACATTGAAGCGGAATTAAAGAAGGATTTTGTATTTGCCAAAAAAAAAGGTAAACAGTTAAAAAAGAATAGAGGAAAAAAGAAATGTAAGACCTTAACAAGAAAGGAAAAGAAAGCTCTTGGATTTTATGTAATACCCAAAAATAGTCTGAAATATAATGATGTTATACCAATGAATGAAATATGGGTAGAATACATCAGTGAATTACTTGAACTTGATAAGCAAGTACCAGAATGCTACAGCAAAGGTTGGGAGCAATTTACACAAACAATATATAGAGCTGATTTTCATGGAAGTCTCTTAGAAGTTGTTAGATCAAAATGTCCAAATTACATAGGGAAAAAAGGAATTTGTATCATGGACACTAGGAATACATTTAAAATTATTTCTAGAAATGATCTAATTACAACAATTCCTAAACGTGAATGTGTTTTTGATATGTATATAAATAATATTAAGATAACTTTCTTTGGAAAACATATGTGTATAAGGCCTGCCGAACGATCAACAAAAAAATTTAAAAATGTTGTCTCTCCTGATTTATGAACATTTTTACAATTTTTAAAGCTAATGTTATATTTTATCTTATTTTAAAGATTACAAAAATACAAATATTTTACATTATTATTAATATAAGATCTAATTACAATGTTAAATCTCGAAAATATGATTACCATATTTAACATATGTTGAAAAAAGAAATACCAATTCTGCTGATAGGTTGTTAGTCTGTTCAGAGTTCTTTGTCAAGGCATATAGGTAATATTTATCCCTGTAACTAGTGCACCCTTGTAATGGATGGGTGCATCACCACCATACAAATATACCAAATATGAACTCAGAATTGTGTTAACACAAACTAGCTCTTTTTTCATTTCCTACTAATATTAAGAAACATTTTAGAGATGCTATGTCTCTGTTACTGGAGTCTGTCTAGGTAGGTACCACAGCAGCACCTATTCCTACTGCCAAACAGTAGTGTGCTTTCATTACTGTTCCATATTGAAGGAAGTTTTAGCTAGTGTAGTGGAGAGTAAAGGGTTCTGCCCAAGAAATAATGGGACTCAAGCCAACCTAACTTGTTTGTGGTGCACCCCTACTTATCAACAAACAAGGCTATGGCTCCCACCATCCAGTATTTGACCATTACTAGACCAATTGATGTGGAGATTTTAGGGAGACGGACCCACATCCAGCAATGGACTTCTATCAACTAATGATTGATTTCGGTAGTGTAATTATTGAGGTAACAATACTCAACATCTTATATCTCAAAGTAACAAGTGTAATGTGGTGCAGTACATATCATCCTACCTAGCGAGGCATTATTATGGGCGGGTGTATCACTTATTATCAAATAAACGACCTCGTCTTGTCGCTATGGTAAAAAAAGAACATTTTTATGCATGTATCAATGTATTTAGTTCGTTATTTATAAAACTTAACGTTATCGTAAGAACTATACATTGTTGAATCGAATGATGTCCATCTAATACAGTGATTATCAAACTTATTTCTTTTATCGCCCCCTTTGGAAATCAATTTATTTTTCAGCACCCCTTATTTTTTATACATCCTTAAAACTTACAATCCACAATTTCATTACTTTAATTAATTTAGTTATATTACTCGGTTCTGATGTTTAAACTTGCATGCTAAAACTAGAAATTTTTACCAGTTAGAGCAAATAAAACCCAACTTTACAATTTTAATCAAATTAAAAGAAACAATATAAATATGTAATCAGTTTTCGTTTTTATACTAATCTTATCAGATGGATGAATTTGATGATATTTAATAAGTTTGTTGATATTAGGTTCGATTGTACTCAAACACAGTCGTAAGTCGCCACGTTTGGCAACTTGCAAATGATTTCTCCTTTTAGTAAGCAGCGTTGTCACAGCGCTAAATCCTACTTCACACAAATATGACGATGGGATTGCTATCAAAAATTTTTCAACGATAGACCACAATCCAGGGTACATCTGCGGAATTGACTTTTATAGCTAATACTATATATAAATACAATATAAAGTAAATGAAATTTCAAATTATACATTGCCCCCCATTTTTTCAAGGCCCCTTAACGCCCTTCTCCAGGTTTCAAACGCCCCCAAGGGGGCGTTATCGCCCACTTTGAGAAAGACTGATCTAATACATACACGATACATTAATTTATATTTCATACTGAGCCAAATAGTCTTTATTTGAATTTTATTTGATCAAAGAATGTTAATTATTTCCACTTTAATATTTAAATATGACTCAACCGTTTATTAAGCACCAATTACCTTAAAAAAATAAATTAAAGATTTTTGAAAACGATTGTTTAAAAATATTATCAGTGGCATAACGTTAAATGACCTACTCGTATCAACTTTAAAAAAATGATTTTGACAACATTGTCACCAATATTTTTATGTTGATTTATTTATGTATGATCTAATAGAAAGTATTAAAAAAATTTAAACTACCGAACATAGTCGCTAAATATCGAAGATTATGGCATCAAAGGAACATGTTGAACCAGCTGTATTAGCGTATGAAAGTTTTTTAAAAAAAGATTACACGTTGGCTTTACAGTACTTAAACGAGTTGGAGAGTATGGTTACACATAATAGTCTCATCAAGAGAATTCAGCATAACAAAGCGGTTGTAGAATTCTATGCTACCGACTTAAAAGATGTAGACAAATTTAAAAATAATATTACTCTTTTGACAGGCTTAACATTTCCTGATGATGAAATAAAAGACTTAAATTTACCCTTCACATTGTATAATTATGCTGTGGTACTGTATCATTCACGGTATTATTACCAATGCACAGTTATTCTAGAAAAGCTGTTGTTGGCAAAAAATATTAAAGATGTTAAATTATATCAACAAATTGTTCTCTTGCTAATGGAAGCTACTCTGTGCCGAAGGACATATGACAAAACAATAGATGTTGCAAAAACCTATGGAGAATCATTAAAATCTAATAATGAACTAAGTAACCTTTTTGAAAGACTTGTTAGCAGAGCACAACTTTTTTTAGGTCAGAAAATAAAATTGAAACCAGATACCATAGAAAACATATTTATACTTGCACAGCAACAATTTCTTAATGGTGATGTAAAAGAATCAGCAAACACATTAGGACAGTATAAAACATTAAAATATAACTATGATTTAAAAAATCAGGGTGAAGAAATATGGGCAGCTATAAATAATAATCTTGGTGTAATATATTTATCAATTAAGAAACCATTTTTGGCATCAAAATATTTTCAGCATGCAGTAAAAGAACATTTTAGAGCTATGAAAAATGAGGACAATGAAAGGTTGATAGTTTGCAAGGATAGACACTTTTATGTATACAATTTAGGTCTAGCTTTACTTGCAGCCAACAATTCAGAAGGTGCTTTTGAATGCCTTGTAGAAGCTGCTCGTCATTATCCTAATAACCCAAGGATTTGGTTACATTTAGCCGAGTGTTGTGTCAAGAAATGTTGCAATGAAGAGGCACAACAATTTACAGTCAAAAAGCTTGGTAGTGGACCTCATACAAGAATTTTAATAACAAGAGAAAAAGAAATTAAATATTCCTCAACAGGAGAATCTTTTGCAATTCCATCATTATCATTAGAATTTGCAGCTCTCTGTTTAAGGAATGCTGTGACATTGCTTCCTAACCAAGATCCTGTTCCTTCTGATATTACAGCACCATTCATTCAAGCTCCACCGGGGCCACCGATTAACTGGAAACAATGCTGTGAATTAAAAAATTCTATACTTGTTCTTCAGAGTTATGTATTGTTACACTTACAAGATCCATTATCTGCTTTATCAAGTGCCAATGATTTGTTAAGTCAGGCAGATGTTTCTAATTGTCACAAAGCGTGGGCTCACATATATGCAGCAGAAGCACTCATTAATTTGGACAGAATAGCAGATGCTATTGAGCATTTGCATCCACCTATGATACATGACTTAGTATCAGTGCTCCCATGTCAATTACGTGATATGATAGCTGTATCCGTTTGGGCAAAAGCAGCTGTTTGTCACATACTTAAAAAAGACTTAGTAACTGCCAGGAAGATATTATTGCAAATTAATTCACCAAGGGTCTTACCACTGCGAATGTATTTAGAGATTCGTACGGGCAATATTGAAAATTGCCATTCTATTTTAAGGAAGCTAAGATTTTCTAATTTATCCTAATTGGGGAAGTTATCAAATAAATAATTTAAAAACATAAAATCTTTCAATATTCCTAATTAAACTAATTACGTGTACGACTAAGTTTAAATAATAACTCAATAATTAACAACATTTATCTTAAAATACACAAAAATAATATCAAGCGTTTTCAATACGTGATTTTTAATTTGGAAAATTAAGATGTGAATCAGTTTCCATCCATTCATCCATCCATCAATCCATTTTGTCAAGATGGTCAAACTACACAATGTACGATTTGAAGAGGTAGGGAGACTAATCACTTCGAGGATATTTTACCTCGTAAGGAACGAAGATTAAATCCATGTAAACTTTTTTGTTTTTGGATACGGCATTATGATATGTATTTTGTTTTAACTTGCCAGCACATGGCGCTTTATCATTAAATTTTCTCTTCCCTAAAGAATTCTAATGTCTGAGTAAATTTTGTTTTTAAATTTTTGACAATAAAAACAAAAAAGAAACAAATATAAAAACAGCTTATCTTTGAGGATTTTCCTATGTACTACCCTACTTACTTCGATAATGTAAATCTTATGTTGTGAACGGGTACTTAGCTCTGTACTACTGGAAGCTTGTCGGACACGACAAGATACATTTAAGGTTTTTACACCTTTTGTTGATGTTAAAGAAGTCACTTGAATACATATAAAATAGATATATAAAAAGAATTAGACCGAACACAAATTCGCAATCACATGGATAGGAATTATTTAATATCTTCATCCCTTTTAAACTGTTTACAGTTCACTAATGTTAACTCCGCCTCGCAAGAGGCCGGGCGAAATATGGCGAACTGACCGCCAACTCCATTAGTCCAAGACACACCTTAAGAAAAAGAATATTATCCATTTCTTTTTGCTGTAGCGACATCCATATACCGAAATTACGATCTACCAATCAGGTTTTTGTACATTTTGTACGTTCTCGTAGGACCACAGTGAAATTTTTTGTTAATACATTTACTATTTACATTTATTATTATACATTTACGATTAATAAATCGCTTTAACTTATTATTTTAAAAAAATTGATACGTGCAAAGTTATAATATGTCGATAAGAGAGATAGATCAGAATTTAATGTACGGAAGGTTTATTTTGATATTAATTTCCTCTTCCGTCTCAATTTTTTTATATTATTGGTGTTGGCGCTGATTCGACATTACATATTTTTCTAAAAGTTTCTTCTTGCTTTCCGTCATCGTCTTGAAGCCTTCCGACATAATGTAATTGTCTAAAAATGTCTTGTCTTTCCATATGTTTATTTCCCATCCAAGAAAATACGAAGCACGTTTAATTGTTTGTATTATATGCTACAAGTCCATCATCTACGTAAAGACCAATGAAAAGTTTCTTTGTCCTATATTTCTAATGTATAAACAAGGATCCGCTTCATTCTGCCGGAATCCAGATGTTTGTAAAAACTCAGCAATTCATGAATTCCAGTAACGTGGCGCCTGCTTGAGTATTCATATTAATATAAGCTGTGTTTCACCTTGCAGACTCGTTTCGTGTTATCGGAATAGCCTTCGGGCTTTTCATATAAATCTCTTCCTTTACTTCACCATATAGGAAAGCGGTTGAGACATCGAACTGCAATAATTTCAAATTTTCTTTAGCAGCAATTGCAAGTAGAGTTTGTACTGTGGTCAGAAGAACTACTGGGCTAAAGGTGTTATCATAATCAACACCAGGTTTTTGGGAGTAACCCTTAATTACAAGTCTGGCTTTGTAACTTTCAACGGTCCACCAGGATTCATTTTAATTTTATGTACCCATTTTCAAGGTAGGGTTTTTCGTCCTTTAGGTAGATTTACCAGTTCCCAAGTTTGGTTGTCGTTTTGTGAAGTAATTTCACTCAGCATTGCGTTTTGCCATTTTTCTTTATCAGCAGAATCCATTGCTTTGTTAAAGGTCGTAGGTTCACTAGGTTTGTCAATATTTTCAATTTCTTACGCTGCGGCTAGGATAAAATCATCATAAGGTTTAGGAGTTGTGATAGGTGATATATTTCTTAGTGGCCTTATTTGAACGGAAGAACTTATTTCTATGTTATCATTTTTGTTTATTGCTTCTCCGGCATCGTTAATAGGGTATTCAATATTTAAAGAATTGCTTTAGGTGCAAATTTGTAACCATTAGATCCCTTTTTCAAAACAAAAGTCTTACTACCAAATATGTATAGATGATTTACACAGGGCTCTCTGCCAACCCCCCGTTCGAATGGTATTTGATTTTGAATGGCATTGTTTATGTTTCTATTTGCCAAATAATTAGAAGTATCCACTGCTTCGCCCCTAAGTTTCAATGTTGCATTTGCATCTATCATCAATGCTCTTGCTTTTTCTAATAGGTTACGGTTTTGACATTCAACAACTCCGTTTTAGTGTGGAGTATAAGGTGCGGTAAGAGGTCTTTGAATACTACACTGTATTAAGTACGTGTCAAACTACTTATTAACATATTCAGTCCATTATCAGATTGTAAAAACTTATTTTGTTATCTGTGTGTGTTTCCGCTAACTTTTTGAACTTTTTAAATCTTTTAAGTACTTCACTCTTATTTTTCGTTGGATAAACTCGACAGTATCGACTGTAGTCATCTTTAAAAGTAACGAAGTGTTTATTTCCGTGCATGGTGGGCGTTTGAATAGGTCCACACACATCGCTATGAATTATTTGTGAACATTCTGTTGTCCTGAGTAGTTTTTTTACTTGGAGCAGATTCACGGTGCAGTTTTGCTTGTATGCATACGTCACAGTCATTCAAATCTTCCGATGCATCAAAATTTATGCCAATTAAGTTTTCATGTCTATGTGAATATTTCAGATCTTTTACGTTTATATGACCCTGTTTTCTAAGCCAGTCATAAATACTTGATAAAGTCGTAGATTTCTTCGGAGGAGAACTTGTGACTTTATCATCAGTGACTAAATAGTTCCTTTCGTGTTGATCCTGCTTCACACAGTAGACCGTCTTTTTGTTTATATGAGTTATTCCATTTTTAGGGTTTTTTAAAGTTGCTTTATTGGTACTAAATAGCACAGAGCAACCAGCATCTGTCCTCTTACGGGCAATAAGTTAATGCAAAGGTTCGGTACGTATAAAGTGTTAGTAGAAGTGTCTTGTAATCGTATTATTGCCTTGCTTTTGCCTTCATTAGTTATAAAGGAAACTATTCCTTTACCTTATATCTGTGCAGTGTATTTGTCCCTCGCAAAGTTTTCTGCATGTACTATTTATTGTTTTAAATGTCTCGTTGATATGTCACATGAGACGTGCAACCACTATCTAAAAGCTAAATGTTCTTTTTAAGTTTCTTATTATTTGCAAAAAGGCACTGCGGAATTATTTTTATGAGAAGAATCAAATTTCTTAACATGTTACCTTTGCAGTTTGTACAAATTGTGCGGTGTTTGTGTTAAAAGATATTACCTTTTCGTTTACAAACTTATCGATGCATATAAAGTTTCTTGGTTATATTGTTATTATGGCGAGCTTCAAATTCTTCTAGTATTTTAATTTTCAGCTCTTCAGGCTTAGGAAGAACATCTCGTGATTCAATAGCGACTCTGAAGTTCTCGTATTCTTGCAAGAGGCTGTATAGCATTAATATTGTTAAAACGTCTTCGTTGATAATTCTGTCCATGTCTGCCAGTTTGTTAACTGTATCCATGAATTTGTTTAGATGACTTTGTATTTCATGTCCAATTTAATTAGGATTAGTTGTTTCAGTAAAAAGGCTTTACGGGCAGGTCCTCTGCTTGCATAAATGTCTTGTAGTTTACCCAAAACAACTTTTGCACATAGGCATTTTTTAATTGGGATAATCAATTAAATAACAAATAACACGATCTAGCTAAGAATTAGTTTTTCAAAGAGAATTTCTTTTTATGAAACGACTTACTATAATGTTGGGTTTATTTCAAATAAATACTTGGTGTGTCTCGATTTAGCTTATAACAATATTATATAGTATAAAAAAAGACAAGAATAATTGTTTAATTTTTAATTGCCTGTGTGTTATTTCAAGCTGTTACTGTTAGTGATCGGCTATTATCGAATACTGAAAATGTTCATTGTTGATAGTGATTGAATAACCTGAGTATGGTGATTTACAAATAATATTTTTTAACAAATGTAATGACATCGCAAGAATAGCTGTTATCTGTTATCTCCGAATACTTGTGATTTATATATGTTACGATAAATATGTTTCACTCCTTCGTGAATTAAGCTTTTGATTGACATGTTAGTGCATGTCAGGTCTGCTTTGTAGTATACGTCTGGTTGCTTCAAGAAAACTTTCTTATTATTAACAATATTTTTTCTAATAATCCTAATATTATTAGGAAATAAAGTGGAGTTTATGCCCAGAGGTAAACATTTAGAGTTCCTCGCGTATACACGTTACGTCTCTGTTTTGTTTTTATTGGTCGGCTTATCAATTTTAAAATGGTTTTACTTTTTTTTTATCTGAATTTGGAAAATAATTTATCTTAATTTTCTTCGAAGGTGTTTTGCAGAATATAGGGATACATTTCATTAAAATGTTAGCGCCCAAATTGAAACTGAGTAGCGGTTATGAAATACCTTTAGTTGGCCTTGGGACATATGCTGTGAGTATATTCTTTGTTTATTTAGTAAGGCAAGAAATGTCGCTAAGTAACAGCGAAGTTTATTATATAATTGAGAAGTTGAAAAGAAATTTTATAATATGGATATCTATGATATTTCCGTTTAATTATATTCATTTATTTGGTGTAGCGTACAGCAGAACTGGGGCAGTACCAACAAGCAGTCGAATGGGCTTTAGAAGCCGGCTATAGACACATAGACACTGCTTCAATCTACAACAATGAATTGGAAGTAGGCGAGGGAATCTACAATAAAATTAAAGAAGGATTAGTAAAAAGAGAGGATCTTTTTATTACGACTAAGGTTGGTATTTTAACATTGTGTTTTGGGAAATTTAATGAGCGAAAATGTTTTTTGTTAACATTATGAATTACTTGTTTTTATGTAATATGTAAACATATTGTAGTGAATTAATTTATATTTTATTTATGGTTGAAATAAGATTAATGTTTCATTTAAACTATAATATTCATAATCAGATTCCTTGTGTAATGCAAAAGTCACATTATAACATTAATTTTTTTAAATAAATATCTTTATAGCAAGAATTTTAACTATCTATTGAATTAGTACAGAAATTAAATACATACATAATCTATAATAAGAAATATTAAATTATCTTATTGTTTGTGTAATCCTTCAATTTAGATTTTTCTTTTGTGTTAATTATATCATATATAGGTGTATATATTTATATATGTTTTTCAGCTTTGGAATAATAGACATGCTAGAGCTGCTGTGGTGCCAAGTATAAAAGAATCTCTTGCTAGACTTCAACTAGATTATGTTGATTTATATCTCATACACTGGCCAGTCTCTGTAAATGTGGGTATCATTCTTGTTGTAAATAATAATTTTAGTTGTTATTACATCTAGTTTTTATGTTAGAGATATCTGTGTAAATTAGTACATAAATTATTAAAATGTAGAGTGTTTCGCTTTAATCTATATAGTGGTATTTTCTTCCAGAATAAAGGTAAAGATGAAGGAATAGATCATGTGGAGACATGGAGAGGAATGGAAAAAGTTGTGGAACTTGGTCTGGCCAAATCTATTGGTGTGTCCAATTTTAATGAGCTACAATTGCAGAAATTGTTTGATGCAGCTAAAATTAAACCAGCTGTCAACCAGTTTGAGGTATGAAATATGTTATATGTCCAGTAATCCTAACATATAATACATACACTACTATATAAATTTTTTATTTATTTAATAAATTATAACTGGATATCCACTGTTGGCCATAGGAGAGTTGCTGTAAAAATATTATAAATATGAAGAATTGTCATAAGTTTTAAGATTGAATACCAAGAAATATTTTTGCTTCATCTAGTTATAAATATATAGATCTGATATTGTATGTAATAATAATATTTCGTTATTTGTTTTTTTTTTTAGATCAATCCAACTTTCACTGCACACAACTTAGTTAATTATTGCAAAAAAATCTCTGTAATGCCTGTAGCATATACACCACTGGGTCTTATATCGGATGCTCGACCTGAATTCAGTGACAAGGATGTAATTAAAACTGATCCAAAGTTGGGAGAAATAGCTGACAAGTACAATAAGACGCGTGCTCAGATTGCATTAAGATACCTGGTAGGTGTATTAGTATAACAGTAGTAGTTTTAATAATTGTTTTATTAATAAGGTTATAAAATAGATGAACACATCTTTATCTGCAGTGGGCTAAAATTTTGTCTTTATTTCACATCTTGCTCAGTTACAATGAGGCCCTGGATGGTGACACATGCTCTTCAAGTATAATTTCTTATATGTTTATAGCAGGAACACAGCAATGCTGTTACAGTGGCAGTATTACCAACCAAATTTAATTTCATTTACATTCAAACATATCACCAATTTGAATGAGGGACTTCCACATTACAGCCAAGCCAATAGTCATGTCATGGAGGCTATGCACTTATTAGTAGTAATTTGTTTTACCACAATTTCTTTTCAGACACAAAGAGGTATACCGGTTCTGCCTAAATCATTTACAAAGTCGCGAATCGAAGATAACTTGAACATATTTGATTTCAAATTGACCGATGAAGAAATGAATATTGTCGATGGCTACAACATTAACCACAAATGCGTGCCAGGAATAGTCTTTAAGCAATATAAAAACTTCCCTTTTTAAAGTATAATAAAAAATATACACTTAAAGTGCTTATCATATTTACATATACAAACTATCTGTACTTTTTTTGGCCTTTTTTATTCGTTATAATAGCAAACCCATAAAGAATCATTACAAATGATAATAAAAACAAAATAGGCGAATGTTCGTTTTAGTTTCTTTAGTTGATTAGTTTATTGTTTTACTTTTTCCATGGTCCTTTTTTTAATGTTTGTGTAATTATTCATATTTTTGTCCCAAAGTTTGCGTTCCAGTATTCATTAATGTTAGCCAGTATCTAGATGACCCACGTTGAACAACTTCCAGACTGATATTGTTTATGGGCTGGTGATGTTGCATGTGTTTTATGGGAAGGTCAGGAGATATAATTAACATTATCAATGCATGTCTTTAGTTGTTATTGTTACATTTGGAAGTTGTATTTGTACTATATGTAGTCTAAGGAATGCTATCAGGAACAGATCAGAGTATAGCTCAGGGGTACTTTTACAACATATTTTTTTGGTGCATGATTCAAAATAACTTTATCAGTAGGTAGTAATGTTTTCAAACTATGTTCAGTGTTTTCAATATAAATTAAGGTTTACTGTGTTATAATGGATTACCTAAATGTGATATATTTTTTACATTTATATGCATAGTTATATTTTTACTGTTTGTTAGGAAAAGAAATAAATATTTTTTTTCTAATAATACGTTGTTTAATTTCTACCATTATGACTTGAATGTAATCTTCAATAAGAATAAAACCAATTATATGTTAAATATTCAGTTATGTACTATAAATTCTATTTGCTTCCACTGCACAATGAGTAAACTCAGTGTAGCATTTCTATGCTCCCAATTATATTCCAGAGCCACATGTTTGGTGGCAAGGTGTTTTTGAATCCACCTCACCACTATTTTCATATTATAAATCTGCCTGTATGACAGCACTGTTGTATTGAGCACACACAGGCGAAGTTTAGATCGAATGTTAGTTAGCTTATTCTAGATAAAATATAAATAACTGAAACAAGGTAAAAATTGTTCGACAATTTTATTTAAATTAAAACAAAATTATAAATAATAGTCCAAACGTCAACATTCATAATTCATCATACAAAATTAATACAATTTTATAAAAAGAAAATAATATTTCTGATATAAGATATGGAATGTGAGTTAAGATCTCTTATGTATACAATATATTAATAATAATTTGTTAGATTTACAGTTGACAAAACAATTTCTTTTATTACTTTAACAAAAGAGATCTTAACTAGTACCCGTTAAAAACTGAAATGCAAAATGATAAAAGCATTATTAAATTAATATTTATTATATATATAACAACAAAAATAATTAACGGCATGAATCAGTGAAATATAGATAAAAAATTAATTTCACATGAACGTACCTTTACAAACACAGCCTGTAATATCATTTTTACTTATTTTTTTATATAGTAAACGAATATAAAATGTGGTAGTAATGGTAAATGTTTTCACATAAAGAAATTTTATGTACTTTAAGAATGCAAATTAAATAATTTAAAGTACAAAGAAGTTGTGTTTTTGGTACAGATTTTGTTATTGTCCTTTTTGAATGATTCTTTGTAACCTCAATTTCACTTTGCTTTTGGAATCTATATCCACGAGCTCCGAGTCTGATGAAGCTGGTGAAAATTGTTAATCGCTATCAATTTTACCATATAAAGAAAACTAAATTTATCTTTTTGTATTTTTTTTTGTAAAGTACATAAAATTTCTTATAATCTAAAACTTCAAAATTCCAATACCGTGATTGCTTATCCATGATTATTCACGTTAAAAATAAATTGAAACAAAAAAAATTGTACAAGGTCAACAAATTGTTTATGGTTAAACCAAAATAAATAGAACCAAAAAATATATTAAACATTCAAAATACTCATCGACATCACAATAATAAAACATTTAGCTCCAGCTAATAACATGTTAAGGATTTCAAATAAATTAAATCGCTATACAAATTCATATTAAAAATATCTTTCGTCGATCATAGATATTACAGCAGTGACATAAAAACAATACTTAGAGTAAGTTATTTATAAAAATATACTTTTGATGTTATCGACACTTGCTCCTCAATTGCTCTTAACATCCTAAAACTATTCAAACCTAAGCGCAGCTTAAGCGAAGTTTGTACATGTATATTAGGATCCGCCGTAGTTTCGTAAAAAAAAAAAACCTATTAAATACACTATTAGCAATTTATAAACGGTCAATACAATTTCTGTATTTTTTTTTAAATGAAGTCTATAAAAAATATAGCAAATGGAAATAATGTTTGCATGTCTGTTAAAATTCGACTTACTTCTTTTTACTAAAGATTGTTTACAAGTTAGAAACGGTCGTTATAATTATTGTAAATTTCTACTTTTTTTATGTCAATAAAAGCATAGACAACGAAATATTGAACCATTGACAGAAAATACCGCCAGTGTAGACATCTGTCATGCGTCATATTTTACGGAGATAAGCGTTTATTTACGCGTACAAATTTTCGTACGGAAGTACTGTAATGTATCACCCGTTTATAAATTCCACCTTCTCCTTATTAAGGCACACTTACTTCCATACGTAATTGAACACATCCATGATACTGTCGTATATGGTGAACGTGATGGCAACGTCGAAGACTACCCGACTTAGACGAGGCACGGTACCTTTGTAGAAGGCCAACGGACCCTCGTGCTTCCATGTCTTTATGAAACAGTCCCACGTGTTCTTATACTTCGCCGCTTCTAATCCCTGCATGCGCGTTTTCACCACATCTATTGGCGTATTACCGAATACTGATGCTGCACCTGCGGGACGAATATTAAGTTATCACCATCAAAGGATTCATTGTTCGAAGCGACGAGACGAACAAGTCCATTATGTAGTTCTGTGTTTTTCTACCCCCAAATAGTTGCGTGTAAACATTGCTTTGTTCCGGTTTGATAGGGTGTTATAACTAATGCAATAAAAGGGGTAATGGGACTTAACATGATGAACATAATATGGTGCAGTAAATACTAACTAGCACCACATTGTTACATTCATAGCTATTTTGAACAAAGAAAAAAATTAATGTCTCATTAAATTAAAAAAGTTACTATATCTCAAGTGGAACAGTTATATGATTTCATATTAACATTTATTGACAAAAGTATAGATTGTTGTAACAGAGTATATAATTACAGGGTTACTAAATATAAAACTATACTGTGTTTGGATTTTGTCAATGAGAGGATTTTTTAATCTGCTTCACACACCCTTGTATATATCCTGCAATAACAGTGTTGCAGTTTTCTGACTATCAACAAATGACAGAGAGCATTCTGGGTAAAACACATCCAATATCTATTGGCTCATCATCAGTTAACAACATATGAAATTGAGGTAGTGTCACAACAATGTAAAAAAAAATACTTTATTGCAATAAATTGTAGGTACAGTATAATAATAAATAGTATTGTTTTAGCCCTAGTTATAATAACTGTAATAAGCCGAGTCGTTATCAAAATGTTAATGTATTAAGCATAGTAATGAGGCAAATGATTACAGAATACTTAGAGGGAAAAATTAAATTACTTGTTGTGAAACTAGAGTAGATTTCAAATACATATTGTGACTTATCTTATCTCATAGACAGACCTCCAGACCTGACCACCAGTAATATTTATTATAATTTTTTAAGACAATCATGACATTTTCATATTGAATTGTCTCCATGGTATGGTGCTTCTCTTCTAACAAAAGAGTCCATGGTTCATTTACAAGGTCACATGTGGAGTTTAATTGAATACCAATTTTATGTGTTAGTAATGTTGGTTTGGAATCTGCAATTTTTAAACTACTCATGTTATTATATTTAATCATCCTTACCTGCGACACCACCAAACAGTCCTACAATGTACTTTGGCACTGGCTTATCTCTATCACCACCTTTGTACCAGTCCCTTAGAGACTCCATCACAAAGAATCTTATTGCTTGATTGCTGCCTTGCTTCATAATTGTTGCCGTCACTCCCTTGTACACTCCACCAATACCTTAAGGTACAAAAAAAGAGAAATATTAGTACAAAAAATATAAAACTCCTTATGATATCTTGATGATTTAGTTACTCCAAGGATTGTGCTATTTTACTTGCTATTGCTGGGAAATAAAATCAGAATACTATGCCAAGAACTTTAACATAAGTAATTCAGATTTTGAAAAACCCCCTTCCGTCACTAATACAGGTATGGCTCTAGAATCAAACGAAGAGCTTCCTTGGTTCAAATTAAGTGGTTTACTACTGCGCCATGGGGTCATATGATGGTAACGATGATGGAGGGACATGGCTGACTAGGTAAGAAAATAGCAATGCTTAAGACCGCTTGTGTGTTCTTGTTTTCTATTACTTCTAACGTATTTAACTAATACCGAATTAAAAATCCTTTATCCTGAATAATTTATTAAAATGATTTCTTATTATATATGTCTAATACATATGTTCCGTAATACTTTGTATTAGTAACACACGTCCAATCTGTCGGTGTAAAATATAAATAATCGCCGTGACGCAACCGCGGCCGCGATATTTGTGTATATCTGAAATTGTGTTAGATAAATCCATCTGAATGCTGAACGCTGAACGCATGAATTCCACCTTCGAATCTTAGCAATTTGGAAATTAAGTACAAACACATGGTTTGAATTTAATTTCAATAAAAAGTTATATAGAAATTCATTAAAAGTATAGTATGTAGACATTCATTAATTAGTTCTTCCTCCTCTTAACGTTTCATCTACAGCAATACATGATTTTACCTCAACCAAAGCCATCTATCCAATAAAACAGGCAAAGATGTTCTTGGTATATTCACCGGCCACTCAGGCTCTATAGGGTATCGAAACCCGAACATAATGGAGACTTATAGCGTGTTGCTTCGCTTCAGAAAAACTTGGTACCTTTGGACACAGGTAGAGTACAAAGTATATGGTGTAGTTTATAATTCAGGTATTACGACTTTCCTGAAGGGTACTTCGTGATTAAGCAATAGTGGTAAGGCTGCGTGAGAATAATGGTCGGGTGTGTCTCTAACCTATCCGCTCTTCGTTAAAGTCACCTTTTTAATTATCTATGGGCGGGAAGAACTCCTTATGACTGCCGACCGGATTTTGCTATCATAAGATAATGATTTTTGTGCCAGATAACACTCACCTTCTTCCCTCACTATAGTTCTGACTCCATGGAAGAAGCCCTTGAACCTGGGCTTCTCCATCCGCATATCGTTGATGAATTTCACTTTGACGGTCTCCATGGGTGTGACCGCGAACACTGCCTCGGCCACCCCTGCTGCCAGGCCGCAGGCCGAGTTTACCGGTGTTCGTTAGTGTGCCATCATCAGTTATCATGTACAGTTTGGCTTGTTCAAATACACCGAATCTGTGAACAACCGATTATCCATACAATTAACCGCCAAAACGGATGAACCAGCTTTGACGGCACTACGACTGGCATATAGCCAATGTTAAGCCATAATACTGACCTAATTTTATATGAAAATAATCTTACAAAGGTACATCTTTATTTTTATACAATATAAAAAATATTTTATTTGTATGAGATCGTTAATGTTTGAAATTTATATTTAAAAATTATTTAAACCGATGACAAAAAAAATTCGTGGACACGTATTGTTTTTGGTTAATAACTTTTTTACTTACTATAACTCGCTTTTAAATCGCTCTGCGATACATCGATTTTATTAGAGCTCATCAATTTTCAAGGTTAACTATGATTGGTGTAAACTAATCATATTTTTTCAGACATCTACAGAGAAAACCCTATATATCGTCTGGATTGTCTGCGGGTGTATACATAGTGAATATTTATTTATTTAAAATATTTATTGATACCTTAATTTAGGGTTCAAAAGGCGGATTTAATTCCTATAGGCATTTTAAGTAGTCAAGCTAGGATTTGAGAGATATAGTGGCAGGTGAGGCAGAATCTCAATCTCTTTTTCTTCTTTATTTGTCTTTATTATTATTCTTTCTTTTCATTCCCTTAGAATATTTTCTTTTCTTTTCATATTTCATCTTTTTATTTTCTTTAGCCTATTACATGTTTTCTCTCGTTCCTTATTACATTTACTGTTATTTTACATTTCCTGTTTAACATATTACTAAGATTTATTTTCCTACTTTCTAGTTTTTATTTTTCTCTATAATTTTTATGTATTTTTGATTACTTTTCTGCAAAATTTTAAAAATATACGGCGATTTCCGTCTTCACTCATCAGAGAAGAGTCACAATGTCGGATAGTCATTGTTTTATTTACATATATATTATATATATATAATTCCGTCCTTAGTATATGTTCCTTGGTAGAATAAGGAAAAGGCATAATGTTGATAAATATTTCCTGTACACGGTTAACCATTGGGTTATTACCATTAACGGTAAGAGTTTGTTTTGCGTGTTATTATCATTTTGAATAAATTAAACAAAGCCATGATTGAGAATGGGTTGTGACGTCAGAGATACTTTATATCAACGATGTTAAGTGGAAATGAATTGCGCGATAGTGATCAGGTTAGCAACATTTTTTGCTCTCCTGAATATAATAGTCTTGTATTTAGAAAGAAAATTTAGTTTTTCTTTGTATATCTTTCGTTAAAACGTATAAATAACTGCTGTTGCGCGATCGATGTAAACGCTAATTTATTATACCGTTATATTAGATTATATAAATACTATTGTAAATGAATTCATGGATGGCGTTATGAAAAACTCTTCGTCATCATCATTATCATCGACCGCTAGATATAGGTCTCTTGTAATGTATACCACAAAACATAGTCTTCCGCTGTTTGATTATAATGGCTCCCAGAGTTTGCAGAACTCTTCAGCTAGTTCATACTGCTTTTGTAATTGAGTACCAGTAGACTTGTCGAAATAGTATAATTACGATAGTGGATAACCTCATTTCTATTTCGTCAATTACTACGGACTCGTATCATATTGTTATTAGTTGTCCCCCGCACACTCTGCTGGCCGTAACACCCCTGAAACACCCTTTGGGGAAGAAATTTTGTACAAACCGTTCTTAGATGACTAGATTTTGTCCAATAATAGTCTTTGTATTATGTTATTTATTTTTCTTCCTCTTCATGATAACACATCGTCAACCTCAATTAATCTTTTAAACATCTCATCCTCCTCCTCATAAGTTACTTCCTCATCAATACAACTATGGTATAAAAAAAGAATTAGATGTATATTCAATTTAGCTTTACGTAAGAAAAGACTACAAACTATACGTTGTACAGACTGCTGACAAGTAATAAGTATTGAGTTACGAGTCCAGGTCCCAAAGTGTTTGATTTCATTGAAAATGTTTTGAGTTTATCTGTTGAGGATTCATATCAACAGCCTTTAATCATCATGAGACATTAAATCATTAGCGAATGATCGATTTAAATTGCAAATCTGTCCTCTGTTGTCATTGAATGATATCGGCACGAGGTTCGCGTGGTTGTGACATAACGGACCTCTGTTATCGGTCGTTAGCGTAACCGCATCACGACGTCGCCAGGCGAACTGAACTGATCCTCAATTACAAATTCGGTAAATAAATTCTTTATTCATCGAACCGATGGACGAGTGGGACGTTCACGTAAAGGTAAGTGATATACCTGCCCGTAACAACGTACCGCTAGTTAGAATGGTATAAACAGCACCACATTGCGCTTGTCGCCTTGAGACATAAGATGATAAGAATCATTACGACAGTGATTTACGAGCTACAACGCCCTACAAACCTGAATATGGGAATGGTATTCTATCAAAATTATAAGATAAAATATAACCGTATGGGTAAACAGGACAGATTAATTTTGCAATTATATATATATATATTTACATATGTGTGTATATAAATTGCGACCTTAGACAAATAAAGATGATCATTATCGAGAAAATTATTCAAGTAATATATTTATATTAAAATAATAATACTTTAGAATTATCTTACTGTTGTCTATGAAACGACGTGGACAGCCTGCTCATAACAAGAATTAATATGTTTACACATCATTATATTACCCTCATCCTGGAAAGATAGATAATAAGTTTCATTACCCCGGTAATTATATTAGCTATAGCCGTTTTCCTTTGAACAAATATTCAAATGTTGGCACACAACTGTTTGGCAGCTGAAGTTTTTATTTCGGCGTGAGATATTTCAAAAGATACCCTATTTCTAGAGGAGAGAGGGAGTCGGGGTTATATGGAATTTGTACCCACTCAAACCCGGTCGGTAGTCATCCTTAGCGCATTGAGAGACGCCCCGGGATCTCCTATATAACCCACCGGTACTCCCTGCACCCTCTGTTTGATATGGCAAGCACGAGATCACCTCGTATTTGACGTACACCTCGGGGTTGCTAAATGGGCAATGAAGGCCTTACCTTCGAAGGCCGCAAACCCGAACTCTTTTAGTCGCCTTCTACGACAGGCAGGGCTTCTTACCTTATTTCTAATCTTAATAACTATTGAATTAAGATTAGAAATAAAGTGAATCTTAATAACTATTCCGTGAACACACCAAACCTGGCGTGTTCACGGAAATAGCTGCGGTGGTACCTCAATGATCGTCCGGTAAGAGCCATAACGCTAAATTACTTAAGTATTCAATAAGTATTTATTACCAAAAAAATTACACATTTTTATATAATGCTGCGGTTGTTTTATCAAATATATCGAAGTATTATATTACATATCTTAAATCATAGTAAATCTATTAGCGTTATTGTATTGTTAATTAATTTGTATAACCACAGTAAGAGGCAATTGCTATTTACTAAAAAGATAGATCAGTGTGATTTTTGGGCGTGGACATAGGTCCAGCAGTGGACGTCTCTATCTGCTGATTATTTGTTATACATTCTGTTATTTATTACAGAATTGATCTCTGCTATAGAACTACGTAGATCTATATAGAATAACTTAATAGGGTTTCATTAAATTGTACTGTTAACTGATGCCTATAGTTTTGATCTTATGGTTTTTTAAATTATACTGATAAAATGGGGAGACCGCTGCGTTCGATGGGAGTAATACCCACAAAAATAGGAAATATCATAGATAC
This sequence comes from Ornithoptera priamus, assembly GCA_029034505.1. Taxonomy (NCBI): domain Eukaryota; kingdom Metazoa; phylum Arthropoda; class Insecta; order Lepidoptera; family Papilionidae; genus Ornithoptera; species Ornithoptera priamus. The sequence goes on along the minus strand of JARDWD010000296.1, from coordinate 3,343,650 downwards.
TCTATGAACAATGCATTCATTAGGAGACTAGGTCCGCGATCCCAGTAACAGACGAGCTGTATCAGTCGGTCAATTGTCGAACACTATATATCGACGTAGCGACTGATGGCAAGTGATACGGTTTACCCATAATAACGTGGCGCTGGTTAGGATGATATACATAGCACCACATTTTGTTCGTCACCTTGTGATATACGTTACTTCTGTAATTTCATTAGCTACAACGTCCTTCAAACAGGAACATAGTTATGTTTGTAGGTTACTGTTTGGCGGCAGAATTAGAAACTGGAACGGCACCTACTTGGATCATAAGTTTGCAACGAGTGCGCCACATCATAGTGGGCGTTGGAGCTTTTTTACACCACAATTAGAGAGAGAAAGAATTAATTTTAAATTAGTGATTATTACTAGATTATTGACAAAATTTGTATAGATAAATTCTTATTTTTTTCCTTCTAAATTAGACGCTGGTTAATAAAGGTTGAGAATCTATAACCCAAGCGGTCTCCGGCAACAAAGTTCTACTATCGGTGGGTAACATAATACTTTTTTATTAATTATTATTACTTTCCTGCTGGGACTGAAGGCTTTCTCTCCCCAGGAAAGAGGTGAAACCATTTATCAACCGCGCTAGTCCAGTGCGGGTTGGTGGACGTCATATGGTTAATAAAGCTGCCGTTCTTGGAATCTGTCGGTTTCATTAAGATATTCTTCTTCACCGAAAGTTCAAGCTGAACGGGGATAGAACTCGCACCGCTTCGAAACGTATATCGTGTATGACCGCTTTACCAATTGAGCTATCACACCTTCAGTAACGTTATAAGTAAATCATTTTTTTTCATAATGCAAATTTTAGTTACTCATCTTTGGTTCTTGGCAATAAGATTGAAGTACTTAATAAAACTGTATATGAATTATTTATATTAATTGTTGACTATCCAGGATATATAAGCAAGATGTTTTAATCTTGTAAGTACTTGCCTTTTATTAAGACTATTACTAAGAATTTACATCAATCAAGATACAACGCCTTTGTAAAACCTAACACCGGGAGGCGCGACGACTTATTACCGGTAATTATTCCGACCGACACCCGATAGCATAACCTGCTGACTACCACCGACACATACAGACCGCACATTTACACAACAATACGTGTAAACGAAATGTGACGCCAGTTTAAGTATGTTTACCGATTTCATCGTCACCTGGTCACTTGTAACCGTTGTCTAAGTAAACCTCATACGCATATATATTAGTTTATTTCATAATTAAAGTAAACATTTAAAAAAACCTTGTAATTCTTTTGAACCGTATGTGGTAATAAATTGATAGTAAAATTACTTATTCATTAAAAGATTAACATACCTGACAGCCGATTTCGGTATGGAGCCGTATAGTAAAACACTGAGCCCTCTGTAAAGTCCGAAGAAGCCATGGCCTTTGACGGTCTTCTTTACGCAGTCGAATATACCCGTGTATTGTTTGGTTCCACCTGAACGTAAGGATATTATTATGACAAGCGCAGCACCGATTTAAAAAAACTTTGGGTGATTGATCTGTATATTCATATGATTGCTTACAGCCGTCCATTTACAAGATCATCAAAATGTTACAATACAAATTTACATTTGATCTTCTTTTGAATATGTATAAAGATTATTTTTATACTGAAATTTCTACGCTGACCAAAAAAGGATTCTATCAATCCCAAGAATCTAAGCTGTCATAATGAAAAGTCTAAAAGTAAGTAATAAAAGTCAGTATCTAGGGCCTAGCCATAACATTCCACATATTAAAATCACAAAAATATGACAGATGTCTAGTTGTATAATAGTTGTTAAGCATATCATTTAGTTAACAATAATATGACAAAAACTGTTAATAAAATTATTATATTTCTTAATAAATATAATAAGTTTGTATTTCTTAATAAATATTTTATTTAGAAATACAAACACTCAAAAATTAATGATTATAAATACTGTATGTAAGTTTTGTTTTTCCAATAGAAAATATGTTTACTTTACTATAAGTTTATATCACTAAAGTTTGAACTACGAGGAGGGATCAAAAAGTAGTGAGAACGACATATCTTATCGTAGTCCTTGGTAAAAAAAAACATTAAATACTGGCATAGCTCAGATACATATTTGTAATATTAATAAAGAAAAAAATCTTCGATTCTCTTTTGTTTTTTTCTGTATCTATTCAATTGTTTGCTTCGTGTTGGAACATGTTGTCGAAAATGGAGAAAAACGAAGCGATTTGGAGGCAACATTAGGAGAGTCTGTTCCGCCGTATTCCACTGTCGCCAGGTGGGCTTCTCAATTTAGAATAGGGAGAACGAGCACGAAATTCGAACATCGTTGCGCCCGTCACGTCCATCGACGTCAGTCACCCAAGAAAATGTTGTGAAAGCCGAGAAAATTGTATTGAACGATCGAAGAGTTACCATCCGATACTTAATCCAAGAAACGGTAATTTTATATGGAAGTATTCAATCCATATTGAAACAATCTTTGAATATGAGAAAAGTCTCCGCAAGATGGGTGCCGAGAATGTTAACCGACACTCGGAAAAAAATCGACTTGACTCATTTCGAAAATATTGTTGGACAAGTTTCGAGAAGATTCTGGAAACTTTTTGTCTCGTTTCGTAACAATCAACGAAACATAGGTCCATCATTTTGATCCCAAGACAAAACAGCAATCTTCGCAATGGAAATGGCCATCATCACAGACCCTGAAGAAGTTTCGTGCTGTGGCATTGGCTGACAAGGTTATGGCCTCAATATTTTGGAACTTTGGAAGGGATATTGTTGATTGATTACCTGGAGCTTGGAACCACTATCACAGGTCAATAATATGTAGCTTTAATTCCCAAGTTAAGGAATGCCATCAAAGAGGAAAGGAGAGGGAAACTTCGAAGGGGTGTGTTGTTTCATCACAACAACGCACCCATACACAGATCGACAGTTGCGATGGCTGCCATTCAGCAAGCAGGCTTCAAATTCGTTAAGTACCCTTCTTATACACCAGATCTGGCGCCTAGCGATTTTTATCTGTTCCCCAAATTGAAAGATTACTTAAGGGGAAACAGGTATGAAGACGATAATGAGGAGATGGATGCAGTGGACAGCTTTTAGCAAGACCAAGACAAAACTTTTTTTTTGTAAGGGATTGAAGCCTTGGATAACAGCACTGGACATGATGTGTAGAGAGACTCAGAGACTATGTAGAAAAATAAACTATTACGTTATCAATAGTCAATATATTCTATCTCATTCTCACTACTTTTTGATCCCTCCTCATATGTTATAATAGTTACAGTCAACATTTGCATCATAAAATATATAGGGATGTTAATATCTATACTTGCTTATGGCATATGGAGATATGTTATCATTCAGGATTAAGTTCAAGTGCTCCAAATCACATTAGTAAAATAAAGTTTGTTACACTCAGCTGTCAGCTTTTTATCAGATGTGTTTTTTATTTAATCATGATAGCATTCATCATAATTTTATCTCTTATCTTTATTTTTGATAAAATGACAGTTTGAAACTACAACATCTTACTAAAATTATTAAAATGTTCTAGACTTATGATTAGATTTTAGTAGAGCCATGATAGCTAAATAATAATTTTGTTCTGACACCTAATGGGAAGTTATTCTCATATGAATTACTTTTTCATTGACTCTATATATAATGCCAGGTCATTCATTATCTTCATATGATTAACAGCACAAAAGGGTAAAAATGATGAATAAAAAATATTACTTCGTTCAACCATCTGTGCTTTTTAAACAAAGGGATTTACCATTATTATTAGAAGAATTAAGAAAAAAGAATTAAAGTAAAAAATATTATATTTTGACAAGACTCAGTAGCTCTGATCTACTTTGTTGTCTAGATTCATCAAATTGTATTAAATAAATTAATAAAAAAAATTATTGTCAATCAAGCAATGTAGCCATTAAGATATCTCAAGTTAGTGCAACGAGGAGGTTTTAAATATATAATCATCAATAGCATAAATATAGATATCATACATAAATGTCAATGGCATTTTCATTGTTTATTTTCAAGGTTTCTTTTAATGTAATGGTTCTGACATCCCTAATTTTAGGCCAAAACTATTAGAAAGAGAGAAAGAATATGTTTTTTGATACCCTAACGTAAATTAATTGGCTACTAAAATTTTATCAGACAAAATATATACAAAATCAAAAAAATGCATAATGACTAATTATGTATTACTATAGTAGATAAAATGTACGATATAATTTACTAAATTAAAAATTGAGTTAGTGTTTAATAAAGAAAACCATTTGTTTAAAATAAATGTTAATGTATTCATTAACATTAACAAAATTCTAATTAGAATAATTTTCATTTTAAAAAAATTATTTTGTTATGTTTCGACAAATATCATGCTTTTGTTTTTGCAGGAAAAGATTTATTCATAAAACACTTAGAATTATTTAAATTATGAATTGTTATTTTATAGCAGACAACTTGAAGGCCGACTTCATTTAAATTTCTAAGGAACGACCAAAGTCCATATTAACTGGTACTTAAACTCAATACTCGACTTATTACATATTTGTAATAGAAATATGTGGTTTTAATCATTCTAATCTAGAAAATAATATTTTTTTATATGACTCTTATAAGTATCCTGTAAGACAAAATGTAACATGTTTTTACATAAAGCATATCGGTAATGAAAATTACTTATAAAATTGATAAATGACAAGTATAATTAAAAAACACCAAACTAGTAATGATTAAGAAATAAGTAAATAAATTAGTTAAAAAGATCAAAATATTCTTGTTTCAAGTTTATCAACTTGTACTAACCTTTTTCATCTAACTGAAGTTGGGTTTTTACATATTCAGTAGGGAATGTAATACAAATTTCAATGCCACCAGTTATTCCACCAGCTACTACGCCTTTTAAACCAACGGAACCAGAACCACCCGCCGCAGCCGCTGCACCTGTTTCAGTCATCCATGGTCTCGAAAAAGGGTTTTTGAAGTTCCCTGCTTTATTAGACATATTAGTAAAAAAATCGGCACTGGTCGTAATTACGACTGCGGCGCGGGGTATACCTTCCTTTCAACAACCAAACGTAAACTATTGGTTTCATTCAATAAATAAAATTTTCCTATCATTCTCGTTCATTCTAATTCGTTCGGGGTTTTTGTACATTTATAATTAAAACCTGAATAGCTCTTGTAACCTTAATTATTATTTTCACTCACGATGCTATATTGGGTTTCTATACATATTTTTAGTTTAAGATTTATTTTTCCTTTTAATTAATCTAAAAAAATAATAACAGACTAAAATATTAAATAGAGGTTAATATATCCGATTTTTAGTACAAAGGTTTTTTGACTAAATAAATTTGATGTCCTTTTTATAAAAAATCTTTGTTCAATGATTTGAAAAAATGTAACATAACCTTTTTAGATGCACGATTAATAAATTATCCTCTTCGATCAGAAGTGACTTGACGTTTACGTTACTATTTCATGCGTCCACTACAGTCTTTGAAAAAATTGTATTTGTCTATGGTTTGGTTCGTTTTTACTTTGGCATTTTTAGTTGTTGAAGTTTTGTGTATTATTAATTTCATATCTGAGGAATATTTAGAGTTTGTTTTGCCAAAAATTGTATATATAATCATCCAAAATGGCTTTAAGAACTTACGGCGACAAGCCGATAAGTTTTCAGATTGAGGAAGGCGGAGAATTTTATTGTGTTGGATCTGAGGTATGTATTTGTATTTTAGTTTTATTTTGTAATTTTTATGCATCCATATGTTTTAACAATGTATAAAATGAATATTACAAAATATTTAATAAAACAATCTCTTGTGACTGATTTGTATGTTTATATAAAACAGGTTGGTAATTATTTGAGACTGTTCCGTGGTTCTCTCTATAAAAAGTATCCTGGCATGGCCAGAAGAACTTTAACTAACGAAGAAAGAAAGCGATTGATCGACAATGGCTTAGGACCCCATGTGCTATCCAGCTCTGTGTCTTTACTAAAAGCATCTGAAGTAGAAGATATAATAGAAGGAAATGATGATAAGTGAGTATCAAAAACTCATTTGAAAAATGACAATTGTCTCTTATTTGAATTACTTTTTGTATAATATATATTTATTTTTAATTAAAAATTTATTAAATTCTTTAAAATATTGACAGATTATAATAATAAACAGTAATAAACAAAAATTTATGTTAGTGCTATATGGATGGAAAATGGGGAAAATATTTAAATATGGGCTTACAATACTAAATGTTTTTGTTAACTGATGTAAAAACTAAAGTTATTACCAAAAAAGTATGTGAAGTAACATGACAATTATTAATCTATATGTTGATTTACATTGTAAATCAAACATTGTTATATCTATATGAATATAATTTTATCATTAATTGTATAGACGTAGGAAATAGTTTGTTTGTTAATAGTTATGTTTTCTTTTTTATTTAGATACAAAGCAGTTTCAGTAAGTCAAGAGTTGGCTACACCTAGAGAGAGTAAGAGTAAGAAGCCTCATAATCCCTCATGGCTTCCTGTAATGCCTAACTCTTCACATTTAGATGCAGTACCTCAAGCAACACAGATTAGCAGGACAAGGGTACATAATAAAAAGGTAATTAATACATGGCAATTTCATTTTAAAAGTATAAATCAACTTACGTAACTGATGCAATTATCTGTGTTGAGATGCCAAGAGACACCATTTCCATGAATCTCTCATAAATCGTAAATCGTTCTGATGTATGAAAATTTTTAAAATCCGTCCACATAGAAAAATATCCTCTATGTCCTGCAGCGGTGTCGATTTAAACACACTCAACAAACATTTTTCCACACCCTCTCTCTCAGTTGATCATTGTCTTAAATCTAGAATTTTGCAATTGCTTCTTAACTTCAGCCAGTATCTTAGTTCCAGCTAGTATCGACCAATGAAGTTCGTAAAGCTATTCTGATCTATTTCTTACAATGCTGTAGGTAGTGACAACTTGTGCTCTAAAATGCTTATCTCCATTCTTGATATATTACTTCTATGTTTAGCGAACATAATTAACCATTCCTTACAATCTGGATCTTTTCCTAAATCCTGGAAATCTGTTAATATTATTCCTTTACCTTACACTACCAATCCTTTGTCTTTGTCACATTATCGTCCTATTTCCATACTTCCTTTTCTTTCCAAAGTGTTAGAGCACATTGTTCACAAGCAACTACAAATTTTCCTCCTTTGCAATAATATTCTTAGCAACTTTCAATCAGGCTTCCGATCAGGACACAGCATGGTATCTGCATTGTTTAAAGTCATAGACGACATTCGAGCAATTGAAAACTAATCCCTAACCATTCTTGTACTACTTGACTTCAGTAACGCATTCAACTGCGTGGATCTCGATATCCTGCTTGGTATTCTTCGATCCCATAACATTCTACTTCAGCCCTAAGGTGGTTTGATTCATATCTTTGGGGCCGTTCACAACGCACACGTCAAAATGAATCCTTCTCAGACTGGGTTGCTGTTGATGCTGGCATGCCTTAGGGTGGTATTTTCTCTACTGTTCTTTTCTCAGTGTTTATTAACACAGTCACTACTTTGATATCCTCAACTTTTCATCGTTATGCAGATGTTTTGCAAATTTTTTTAATTTGGAAAACATTCATGAATGGGCAACATCTCATGGGCTATTACTCAATGCCAACAAAACTAGGCCATCATAATTGGTAGTAGGTATGCTATCCGTGCGTTAAATCGATCTGCAATTGGATCTCTCACATTGGATAGCCAGCGAATTGTCTTCAGTGAAAATGTTAAAAACCTTGGTGTTACATTTAACTCTTTCTTTACCTGGAATGAGCAGGTTAGCAACAAAGTTAACTTTGCATTCCAATCACTCAAATATCTCCAATATTTTTTGCCTTTGGAAACTAAAATTTCTCTTGCACAAAGTCTCATATTAACCATTCTGGACTACGCTGATGCTTGCTACCTAGATGCCACTGAGGAGCTTCTCAATAAGCTTGAACATTTGCAAAATTTGTGCATCCATTTTATTTTTGGTCTCAAAAATTGATCATGTTTCTGAATTTCGTAAAAAGGTCAAGTGGCTCCCAGTCCGTTTCCGCAGAAATACTAGAATATTGTGCCTCCTATTTAATATCCTTCATAGTCTTAACTACCTGCGATATTTACGTGATCGCTTTACCTATGCCATCCCTCCCTTGTGCAACACACATAAAACTATCCTCAAATGCCCTATTCATAAAACACATGCTTACGCAAAATCATTTCCTGTACAAGCAGTCATACTTTGGAATTCCTTCCCCCCAAGCATACAAGCGTGCAAAACCATTGCAGCGTTCAAGAAATCTGTTAAAGAACTATTTATCCTTGCCATATCAAAAAAAAAAACATCTATATTTGTACAATGTGTGATAACATAAAAGTATATGTATGTATGTGTATATATATATGTATGTGTATGTATATATATGTATGTGTATATGTATTGTTTAGTATCTTGTAATATGTATATATTATTATATGTAATTTTTAGTGTAGGTTTTGTAGGTTTGTGTTCCTAATTCTTCTTTCCTAGTGTGGGCCTACTGGAAATGATTTCAACATGAAATAAGTACTCTGTACCCTCGTACTCTGTATCCTTATTGTCGTGTTTCTTCTAACAGCTGTGTGTATAAAATATATTAAATAAAATAAAAATAAATCAATACACATTAAAAAAATTTACATTTTAACTATTTTATTTAAGGTACTATCCATTAGGTCAGAGATTTTATTTGTACAATAAATTGTACTTATTAACACTTTTATATGCATATTTAAATATGTAGGTTAGATTTAACTATTTTAATTATAATTAATTTGATTTCCTTCTTATTCTGTATGTCTTATACTTGAAAGTTTAAAAGAATCTCAATAATTTTCACAGATATACATATGACTAAATTACTTATTTTCTTTTAATCTGCATGGTTTTTACTATTAGTAATGTAAGTATAACTTGTATAGGTATTATCATTACACTTTTACAGGTTCGCACATTTCCTTTATGTTTTGATGATACTGACATGACCGCTATGTTAGAAAATGCTTCTCAAAAACAAATCCTGGTTCCGATTCGTCTTGACATGGAGATTGAGGGTCAAAAGCTCAGGGACACATTTACATGGAATAAAAATGGTAAATAATGATCAACAAAGGAGTATTTTTATTACAGTAGACTTGTGAAACCTTTATGAGTATAAAAAAACAATGCCTGTTTATATTTCAGAATCAATCATAACACCAGAACAGTTTGCAGAGGTACTGTGTGATGACCTAGAGTTAAACACAGTTACATTCATACCTGCCATAGCGTCATCGATTCGTCAACAGATTGAAGCATTTCCTAGTGAACCGCCTGCCATACTAGAAGAACAATCGGATCAAAGAGTTATCATAAAATTAAATATACATGTTGGAAACACATCATTAGTTGATCAGGTACTATTTTTATTTACCACAAACTTTTCTTTAATAATTGTTTCCGTACTTTATTTCAGTAATGAAATGTTAAGATGATGATTTAATTTATAGTAATTAACACTATTTGTGTTATTATGTTAAGTAAAAAGATATTTTTTTATAGGTTGAATGGGACATGTCCGAAAAGGAGAATAACCCTGAACAGTTCGCAATGAAACTTTGCGCTGAGTTAGGATTGGGAGGAGAATTTGTGACTGGCATAGCTTACAGTGTAAGAGGTCAACTTGGTTGGCATCAGAGGACCTATGCATTTAGTGAAGCACCACTCCCTGTTGTTGAGGTATGTGAGGCACTGAGTTAATGACTTATTTTGTATGATAATTTTTTTTATGTCTATGAAGTGAACAAGATAAGCAAAGATGTTCACCTTACTGTAAATGATATAGCATAATTTGATAGCACCATTTTATGCTCCATTACTTTGAGATGTAAATCGATAAGTCTTATTACTCAGTAATTTCAGTAGCTACAGTACCCTTCAAATAAACAGAATACAGTAATATTTGCACACTACCGTTTGGCGGAATAAATAGCAGCTGCAAAACTTTCCTCTGACAATTCTGGTTATAAGAGGGTATCACCAGTGAGTCCATGTAGTAATAAATAACATACAACCTATAGTGCAGCAGTTAGGCACTGACTTTGTAATATTTTTTTTTATGTATTTATGAATACTTTGTACATAAAATTACCAAAAGTTATTCCTTGTAATTATTAGATATTGTTGTATGTCTTGACACAATGGGCTAATACGAAAATTATCCATACACAACACAAGCAGGATGTTCACCTAATAGCACACTTAACATTTTGTTGCGAGATAGGATGATAAACACTTTATACTGCATTGTGCTTATCACTTTGAGACTCTAGATAGTAGCTGCCTTGTATATATTCATCACGATTTCGATGATTAAGTGGTAATGGTGTAATAAATGTTCTCTGTACCTTCTTAGACTCCATACCGCCAGCCGTCGGAAGCTGATCAATGGGCCCCGTATCTTGAAACGCTCACCAACGCGGAGATGGAGAAGAAGATCCGCGACCAGGACCGGAACACGAGGCGAATGCGACGACTCGCGAACACTACACCGGGTTGGTAAATATGAACCGAGTTGGGTTATTTATAATGTCTGACTAATTTTGCCGCACTTCAAACTATATTTATTTGTATTTAATTAATATCTGATTATTTATTATATCAACAACTATTTTACAATTATTATATTTTATTAATTTATACATATACTTAATAAAATATAATAATATATACATAATATATCCTTTTTAATAACTTTACTGGTGGTATCTTTATGAAACAGCATTAAATTTCGTTCAACACTTAGTAACAAGAAGGTTCTTGGTATAGTTCCAGGGCCCTCATCTTTTGGCTGGTGGGTTGGGTTTTCTGAACCCACTTGGCTAGCTGTTGCTCTCATTTTATAAATATGTCGTCGTAACAGTAGTGCTGTTACGGTCAACATATCGATAGCTCTGGGCTCAAAGGTGGAGTTGTGGCGGTAATGACTTAAATGCAATTTTTCGATCTCTATATATTGTTATATTCATATTTGGGTAATTCGTTTAAGAATGCCCTGAATAAGGCCTACATACTTGTGTCGCTTAACATAAATTTACAATTTCGTCAGAAAACATCTTTTTATTTTCGTTTTCCGGTGTACTAAGAAAAACTTATTTGTTGCTTATGCCTTTGGAGCCCAGAATTTTTAAAATTTTTTTTTGGTGGTATTCGGTAAAAATGGGGAGTACATTGTCTTCAAGATGTATATTACTATATACTTGTGCAATAAAATTATGTATTTATAAGACACTCTTCAGTACAGCATCAGATAAAGACTTTAGTATTGGAAGAGACGATTCCTAATGCTTACATGAAAAGGTGATGAAATATACATACATGATTGTGTTGTGCAAGTTGTATTCATTAACATGGAAGTTAACGGGTTTAATCCCATGGTAAACGATGTTAGGTTTGTAAACTTCATGTTAGTGCATGAGAAGTTTGAAAGTACCAACAGTAACTGAAAAGAAGTGATAGGTTTAAATAGATGGGCATGTGAAGCAGAGGATAAATAATTAGAGGAATGATAATATGCATGTGGATTCTATGAAGTGTTAAAGAAGACTAGAGAAGAGTAAGATGAATGGTGTGAAAAGGATTGAGAGTTGACAGTTGGTAGGATGAAATGGAAGGAACAGATGTGTTGTGTTGAACCCTCAGGAAGTGGGAACTAGGTTATGGAGATGATGACATGTTAACGCATGCACATTTATTGATAAGTTGTTTGAAATTAAACATGGAACGGTTTTGCTCATATTTACGAGTTTAGTTTAATTTTAAGGATTTGTTTTTTTATTAAATATTATTCAATTAGGGAAATTTTTAACACAGTTGAGATAAATTTATTTTTTATTTATATCTTTAACTTTTATTAACATTATTATGGCAACATGTATATTATCTATATTTATGTATCGACCCACCTTAGTAATATTGTATTTGATTTCTTAAATTGTTAGCTCCGAGGCTTTAAAAGATAACAACAGCGTTGATTGCTAGTGGTAGTTATACATAAAAAAAAATATTTTTTTTATATTTCAATGTTACAATGGTCTGATTAATATCACGTTGACTGGGGAAACCAGGTCTAAAAGAACTTGCCCCTGTCTTGCTTATAAAGCGCGACTAAGAAAAGCGTAGATTTCTCTGTCGTGGGAAGGACATAACTTCAATAAATGATACAGGGCCTCACAAGTTCTGTATCGCTAAAATAATAATTTTATGACAGCAACAGAATAGAAAAATTAGTGCAGCTTGGAATATGCCACACCAGACCAAATTGGGGGATACATTGTACCCTATCGTATTGGGGCCAACTTGGTATACTTAGTACATTAGTATTTTAGTCATTTTGAGAACAATTAAATGCCATCACTGTTACTGTTATTTTTAATTTTTAAATTTTCTTAGTCAAATATTTATTATCACATGTACTTAATATTTTTAATTTATGTTGCTTTATTTATTATTTTTAAAAATTTTTCAGTTATTATCTTAACAACTATATTTACATAAATTAATAACATTATTAACTAGTTTTAAGATATTGTTTTCAGTTTCATTAATTTTCTGGATATTAAATGTATTATGCATAATATTGTTTCATATGAGAATAGAATGCAGGAGAGACACATTAAAAAAATTATTTCCTTTTTGGCATTTTAAATTATTTTTGAATTATTATATATTATATTAGTGGTGGTCAAAGATAATGAGTACAATAGATTTGATAAGTATATTTTAGTAAATTTTATGTTAAACTTGCATGGAAAAATAATGATGGAGGTGCAGTAGTTCACCTGACTTGAGCCTGATAACTGTTTGTTATATCCATCAAAGTTATTTGTTATTAACTATAAGGGGAAAAGTTTATTAAAAGCCACATTGATATATAGTAACTGTCTCTGCCGGGTAACAACTTGCCTTGTAGCCTGGTCTTCTGGTTCGATTCCGGAGTAGCATGTTGGTAAGTTTAAGTAGTGATAACGTTTTTTCGAAGGCTGACTTATTAGCATGGCCGTGCTCCGGCTGTCGATATTAGAGAGCCGGAGTATTTTGGGTGATCACATTTTACCATCTATAACTTCATTGTGACTTACATCATGTGATTCAGATCAAGAATAGATAAGAGATAAAGAAAACTTAAACTGCAATATTTAAGTGTATTGTTCATGTTATACGCATGTCAGGGTCCTCATTAGTACTATAATAAGGTGATTATTTTTTCATGCATGTTAAAGTTTAGCGAATGTAGTAAAATGTAAGTGGACTGTTAAAATTTTTATCACATTAAAAAGTGGTTTTATCGAAATTTCTCACCATTGTTTCATTTGGTCACCGTCCGTTATTGATCTAAAAACTATTTGGCACGCAATGGGTGATTAAATTGACACATTCTGCTTACCAACGATAATTTACATTTTGCACATGGCAATACTCTCTTATTTCAAAATAATATTTTAGATTAATAAATTTAAAATAATTAATTTACTGTCTCTAAATATATTTATATTCATATTGATTTTACATTTGTAATTACAATAAATTAACAGTTTTTTTTTTAGGTAAGTGTAAAAGTGTGTTTATACATAAGGAGGCGTTGTCCATGTGTGTGTGTAGTTTTTTTTTTAATTTAAAAGTCACGGGAACTGGCCGAAGTTTGATTTATGTACTTTTTGGTGACAGATGTGTCGTTGAGTCGGGCCGTCAACCGTCTGATACGAGCCGACGAGGCGCTCTTCCAGAGTACGCCCGAAAAGAGGAGGAAAAAGATTTAATCGCCCAACGCTTGACGCCAACTAACCGCTATATTCCTGCTGCAGTAATATCCACTATGGATTACTATCGCTTCGATGATATATGACATTATCCTAATTTCTAATAATCTTCGATTATAATATAGCTATAGTATAAGATAGATCCAGTAATTTTTTTTTTCATTTCTATTAGTAGTGTATCACTGTGGCCAGAGGCCGTCGTAAGTAGGTACCACTGCAGCTCTTCTTTCAGTCGCCAAACAGTAGTGTCCATACCTTACTGCTTTCTGGCTTAAAGGGCGTTGTAGCTGGTGAAATTACTGAGGTAACTATACTCAACATTTTATGTCTCAACGTGACTGTTATTTAGGTAACCTAATATAAGCGGAACGTGGTGCTGTGTATATCATTATTACTAGCGCCACGTTATTAGGTGCAGGCATTCCACCATCAGGTGAACTCGTCTTACTCATCTCGTCGCTTCGTGGAATAAAATAAATAAAAACTATAATAATTTTGATTTTAATTTAACCCCATGCACATGATATTAAGTGAAATTAAGGCCGTAGATATTGATACGTCCTCGCCCAGTGTACTCCGGTTCTCATATGTTTGCAGCCGGAACCCAGTAATACAGTTATGGCGATCGTTTTACAATATCACGGTGGCAGCTAGGCAGGACTAATAATACGGTACTTCTAATTAAACTCTAGAACATGCATCGGAATCGAACCAGGGGATTTAGGTCACGAAGATAAGATTTTGAAGATATTTGATTGAGGCTTCGCACGTTTTCATGTTTCCGTGACAAGTGACGAAATAGTTTAGGAAAAAGTTTAGTTGGAATTTAACAGTGTTAATTTCCAACTACACTACTACTTTTGTCCGACGCTGACTCCATGCATCGCTTTAGTCTTGAACACTCATGACGAAGAATTTATTTACAATACAACGGATATGCAAATGAATAATTTTGAATAGACGCACGCAACTTTTCAAAGGTATTTCATCTTGCTTTTTAATTTTTATTATATACAATGTGGGTAATACTCGATCCAAATTTCACATGGTGTTAAGTGACAATATAGGTGTGGATGGTGCAGCAAGTTCATCTAAATAATTCGAAACATGTTAGTGCTATCGCTGCATACAAAATTTTATGAGTAATATTTATTTTCTGTAGCGGTAACAGCATTGCTGTGTTCCGGTTATCAGTATACTAGAAGAAGGGTATTCTGGATAAGCGCTTCACCACCTAAGGTCAAATAGTCATTTAACAATATTGAAGTTAAGGATAAGTGCTCATTGTAGAATAAAAAAAATAGTGTAATTTCGCTTTATCTCGGTAATCGAGCGGATAAAATGACAGTATTGTATTTAGTATAGTTCCGTTCTGCTATGATATAAAGAAACAGCCGTTGATGTCCTTTTTTTATATTCTGTCGCATGACCAACTTTCATGCTGCCTTAGTCTTGTATAATTAATTAAAAAAAAAACTAGCAGACCTGTATGTGCTCTTGATTATTCCTTATGAATTAAAAATTAAAAATTTAAAAAGGAGTTTAGTAAAAGAAAAACATACAATTTGTTTAATGATTTTTAGTATTTCGACGAATATTACATACATTTAATATTGCAAGATAATTTTTTTTTTAAGTAAATGTTCATTATGAATGTTAATTAAATTATGTTTTATTTATCGATTGGATTGAAGGCTCTACAACTAGGGAATTTTTTGGCAGTCGAGGGGTTGTGTGGGGTAACCACACGCAAACAAATTAATATGATGATTGTGTTAGTTCTTTTTGTTTCGTTCGGATCTTTAACATATTTTAAATCTGTACTAAGATGTATTATGTGTATTTTATGTATAAGTGAAATAAATTAATTAACCACAAAACGATGTTTAATTTTATGTTAAAATTTATAAAATAATAGCTGTCCTCCGCCTGCTTTGCTAGCTGTATCACCCCGGCAATTCTCTTTGGGGAAGGAACTTGGTAAAATTCGTTCTCAACTGACCTATACTTGGTAAACGGAATATTCCTACCAAATTTCATGTCTCCAGGCTTTGTAGTTCCAGAGATATCGTTGTGAGTCTTTGCATAGGAGGAAATCACATATTTTTAAATATATGCAAGTTACCGCTATGTTATTGATAAGCCTTTCACCGTTAAGTTCGGTAAAAACATTTGTACAACGTATAAACGATTGAATAGTAAGATAAATAAACTTATTAAAAAAATGCGCGGTGTCCTTATAACTGTCACAAAGAAAACTGTCTTTTTTATGGAACGATTGCTCTTATTATTATCGTATTTTATGTTATTGTGGTTGTGAGGACATTTCATCTATCTGGTACCGATAATCTTTCTCCCATTGGGTAGAACAGAGGATATATTTTCTGTAATTAATAAGAAATTTTGAGCTTTATTAAAGTTTTACACTAGACAAATATTTTAATGTGATAACACTGTAAGAAATTTCAAAAATCTTGGGAAGTATTAATTTGAAAATCTGCATTTGATGTATTTATTTACTATTGTCCTATTTAGTAACGTACACATAAATCATAGTCACTATAAACTTTTCAATGATATTGATTTTAGGTTATTATTAGTTGAGAGTGTCAAGTTTGGAGTTGTACTACTTTGGCTGTAAAGGGTTAAATCTAAATAGCTATTAGATGTGAATGTATGATTTTGAATGGTCGCTGCTAGTAAATACACAAAGTCCGTTTTTGAAATGACTATGTTAGTAATTAGTATTTTCTTTGGACTTAAGTGGTGAAACGTTTAGTATACATTGTACTGTGGCAGAATATTACCTAATGAGATGTTAATTGTTTAGCTATAGAAGCTAACTGTTGAATCAGAAATATAAGGATATTATGAAATTGCTAAAAAAGTATTGATCTTACGTGTATGGCGTGTTTAAAGAATGCACTTATTAGGTAATATAAAGGTAAAACTTCTAAAGTATTAAAGTAGTAACTTCTTTACCATGATAGGCGAATTTTTAAAGAGTGAACATCTTACTTGTGCTTTGAATCTGTTACCGCCTCGTAACGCAAACCGACATATTCAGTATTTATTGTCATAACTATGCTATGTGCCAATAATTAACAATGCAAGTTCGCGTTCCTAATGAAAGCTACATCTTTATAAGATATTGGAATGTGTCCATAGTGATGCAATATTCTTCTTCCTCCTGCCCTTTTCCCATTCTATGTGGGGTCGGTACAGTATGTACTTCTCTTCCACAACTCTCTATCAGCCGCCATATCTAAATTCACATTCTTACATTATTAAAAAACAATAATAAACTTTCACCTATGTTATTCTTAGAAACGAGAATGTTACAAAGGAAAGGCAAGTCTTTTTGATTATAAGCTGATGATATTTTCTATTGAACTGAACGATAAGAAGGAACGGATGTTCCGCTGATGGTATGCTTTTGGCTGGTACTACAATAATTTCGACAGCTGGGGGTCTTGAAAGGCGATGAGATCCTAACGCTGAACTTCTAATGCGAAGTAATACTCAAGCGTGTTGCGATGGGTCCACGTGACATCGACAATGATAATATTCAAATGTGCCTCTCTTCCGCTGATAGGGCTCGAGTATTCACTAAAACACCGAAGCACAGAAACTTATAGCATATTAGATGGCACTTGTCAATAGGTTTGAATATGTTGTGTCTTGCTTGAATATGTTCAATTTCTTTGAGAGACCATCAAAATTAAAATATATGTTATATAGTTGCAAAATTAAAACAAGCGTCTGGGTCTGGGACTTGGTCCAAAAGCAAGTATGGATAACAGAAGAATATAAACTTATAAAAGAACATCGATTCTATAAGCCTATTAATATTAGCACACATGAAGGATTTAATAGAACGGTCCTAAAGAAAAGTTCATTTTGTTCATGATTTTTGTATCAGTATAAGCGTGAGTATGTTGAAAACCTCTTTAAAAACCACCATGTATTTAATCTATGTAAAGAAATAAAAACCCTTAGGAAACGTAAAATGCCTTTGAACCAGTTAATGGATGAACATGAAATTGTAATTCTAGATATATCTAAAAAAAACAGGTAGAGAAAAATATATTGCAGCTATATATTTTGAAATTTCGCGGAGAGCAGGATTATCTTATATATGCACTAAAGGATACTTTATTTTGGCGGAAGTGATGATTAGAGGTAAACTGGGGGAAATCATTGGGATCAGACAATATCTTCATTGATGTATTGAAGTAACTTGAAGAGCATAACATCAAAATTCTCATTAATTTCATGAGTTCATAACGTTTCCAGTGCGTAGTCCGAAAACTGGTTGAAGTCAGTTTTCCAAAGAAATGGAATGCAAAGATGTGCGGATAGCCAGTTTGGTTTCCCAACAGGTGTGGGTACCAAAGAAGCACCGCGGCTCCTATTTCTCCCTCCAAATACTAGTGTGTTAACGCTACCGTGTACTGGTTCGAAGGGCGCTGTAGCTAGTGTAATTACTGGGGTAACGAGACTTAACATCTTATGTCTCAAGGCGTCGGGCGCAATATTGTGTATTTGTATAGTGTATTTCATCCTAACTAGCGCACGTTGTTATGGGCGGATGTATCACTTACTTTGAGGTGAACGTCGTTCATGTCCGTCGTTACGTGGTATGTCGATATGCGTCTTAAACTTTTCATTCGTTTTCCCAAGCTTCATCAAGCCATGTACCCAAATATTTATATTTGCGCACCCTCTCAAGTTTTATAGCCGTCTATAGTTATGCAGTCCTCATATCGTTTTTCATTCGTCATTTTATCACATTTGTCAGATCTGGTATCTCGTTGCACAAAGCAACCGTATCAACAATTCTTTGCAGATCTTGAAGTGACAAAGCTATAAGTACTGTGCCTATCTTCAGTTGTAAATGTTATGTCTGCTTAAAATGAGGCTAAACATTTTTTGTTGTCGCAATCTTATCATATTCTCGCGCGTTCGTCTCCTAAAATATTACATCTGGCCCATCCTTTTTTACGGATGCGAGGCTTGAACTAGCAAAAAGGACGTTCGAGATGTCGGCACACAGGCGCATGTTATTGCTGAACTGAACTCCATAGTATCTTTTTTTTACGCGTTTCCCGGGATTTTGTGGGCCTGGGCCATTAATCTTATTTTGTCAACATTTTTAGATTGCTTTATTTACCTCTGTCTCTTTTTTCATACTTTCTATTTTACTTTCAGGGTTTGTACCTCTTCCATTCTCCATTCCAATTCCTTCTCTCATACTTCACGCTTAAATGAGGGAGACAACCGTTCTTTATTTATTTTCCCATTCTTATACCATTACATTTTTTGCCGTATTCTATATATTTCATTTTATTCAACATTCTAACTATTTCTATACATCTCTCTTGTTTTAAATTTTCATTTCTTACATATTATTACATTTCTGATTCTTTTGTTTCTTTATAAGTACATTTATATATTAATTTACTTAGTTTTTTTTTCACTAATAGTTCACAAGAAAGTTCGACTGTGGTCCTCCCTCATCAGAGAAGTAATTATACTAGCTGTTACTCTTTGTCCTGTTTTAGTTTCCATTTCAGCTCGTTGTAGCCCATATATGGGACAGGTGGAGATTAGGACTCGATAGTATCGAACGATCCTGCGATGGGTAAACCAAGAGAGCGAACTTTTGCAAACCGGCAAGAGGAGAATAGCATCACGTCTCGGCCACGTGCTTAGGCGCGATAGGCACGAACTGTTTCAACTCATCTTGATGGGCAAAGTGGTGGGCAAACGTAGCATTGGTCGTAGGAAGGAATCGTAGCTGTTTAACATCAGCGGTACAGCTTCAGAACTGTTTCGCTTCGCAAGAGGCGGAGCGAAATATGGCAAACTGACCCCTAACCTCCGCTAGTAGGAGAGGCACCTTAAGAAGATGTTGGGATAGGGCTTACAATACCGAGATTCCGGACAATTTTTGACCGTTATTAAAAACCGGTATTTATGTAAAAATACCGGTATTTTTATATTACATTAGTTGATAAAAAATTAATTTATGCACAATATAAACCTAATTTAAAATAAGTAATGAAACAGTAGAATCTGACATGGTAAACGTAAACGTATTAAAGAAAAAACTACAGGCAGCAATAGGCGAAACACTTAATACTTCACCCGCGCCTGCGTTTAAAAAAATCCAGGTCTATAACAAAAGATAAAAGAAGAAATTACTTTTTTTGGAAAAAAAAAACAGGAACAAAAGGTAAACGTATTTAGGTAAACAAAATGTGTATGATTTCTTAATGACAATAGTGCTGAGTTCGACAAGTGTAGAACCAGAAAGAGCTTTTCGGCGGCTGGCTATATTTGTACGAAAATTCGGTCCTCGCTTGATGATGAAGCGATTGATTGTTTATGTTTTTTAAAAGTAAACTTTAATAAACAAAACGCAAGTAATTAATATTATTTCATAAATACTTTCAATTTAATTATATTTTTTGCTTCTTTTATTATATAATGCTACACGAGCCTATTATATGTAAAATGTAACATAGAATTTAAAATGTACTCTTTTCTACTTGCACCTTTTTTTGGATCTATCTACTCCTATTCTCTATGTAATAAAATAAATAATATATACTTATTTCAGAACTTACTTATTATTGGTTAACAAGTCAATATAACAACTGGTGTAAGTAAAAATGTAACTAGTAAATTTTTTATAAATAATACCAGTTTTAATACCGGTATCCCGATATTTCAAATATCAAATACCGATATTTAGATTTTATTTCGGTAATGTAAGCTCTGTGTTGGGATAGTATGATATAACGAACGTTAAGCATAATTAATGCGAGTTGCTACTTCATAATGTTAGCATAACGCATAAATAACCCAATACTTTTTTGAAAGCAATTTTTCGTTCTATAGATTAAAGTCAACGTAATATAAAACCTTTCTACTTTTTATATCACTTCACAATGGTATCTTGAAAAATTGCGAAATTCGGAATAATGTTTTTGGCGTTATCTTAACAAGTCTCCGGGGATGCACACAAATAGTACCGTATAAGATTTATAGGCTCGTTTTAGACGTTAAGATGCGAAGGCTGTTTAAGTTTTCTCGTGAAAAACACGCCGCACGCATGCGCATCGTCCACCAATGTGGCGCCGCGCTCGACGACGCTGTTTGGAGATAGTTGGTGATGGACCAATATCGATAATTCAATATCGATAACTAACTTTTCCCATATATTTTGAAAAGGATTTCATTCAAAATTAATTATTCGATGATAAAACATGTTGAAAGTATATTTTATAACAAAGAGGTTAGTCGATCACTAATTATAACAATTCAATTCAGCAATTAATAATATCGGTTATTAAATTATTTTTATAATAATTTTAATAAATTTAGGTTGGAAAGGCAAAAGCAAAAAAATTTTTAGCTTCTGAATAATATTGAATTCATACAGGCTGGAACGGAGCGTATAGATGTACATAGCAATATCTTTTAAAAAGTTTTGAGAGAATATTAAAAACATTTTGTGTGTGACGGTAGACAACGGTAACTTTATTTAGGTAACGGGTAAGTGTCCATAAATTAAATGGTTATATAATTTGTTTTTTGCCAATAAAGTTATAACGGACAATAAAGTCGACGTGTCGCACGGCCCTAATGGCAGATTTCAGTGCCTTTCAGTGCGATAAAATGTTCGGAGGAAGCGGCGGGAAGCGCGCGGGCTCCCGATCCTCTGCCGCTAACGTGATCTTCAAAACTGCAACCATTAATAAAATCACCACACATTTTCGGTTAACGTTAAAAATTTAAAAAAAAATTCTCAATTTTTTTTTCATATAAAGATAATTAATAAATAATTGTGTTAAAAAATTAAATTGTTGTGTTAGTGGAAGTTTCGAAAATGTTGCTTAACTCTTTAAATTTTGTGTGTTTGTGAAAAGTTTCAGTGCGTACGGTTTTAGTTTGAGAAAAGGTAAGTTTTAGATAGCAGAATATTTCCTCTAAAATTAGGTTCAAATTATTATTTTTATTTTAGGACAGTATATTTCTAGTCGGTAAACTAAGTTAGCGGAGTGTGTATCGCGCTTAAATTCTAAGTGATGTGAACCCTCGTCACGGTTGAAGAGGACCTCTGTGATTTTTGGATCATTGAATTTACATATACTTACGTATATATATAATTGAGGGCAGATAGAAATCAATGAGCGGTCACTCCATGGAACAACAGAACTTTATATGAATTGAGACTAGACGTTAGTTTTTAAAAAAAAAACTTTATTGTGGTTTTTCCAAAATAAAGTAGTTATGTTTCGTTTATAATTAATTAAATATACGTAAATGTGTAATAATTAAAAAAAAGTTAATGAACAATTCATTATGTAATATGTGCGTGCTTTAATGCTGCTCTGGTATTTTATTGCAGCGAATTCAAGAAATTGAAGGGTTACTTCTTGTTCTACTTCTTTGTATTAATCTAAAATGTAATCATCGTACTCATCGATATTAATATAGATAATGAAACTAGTATTGCAGCTATTAAGTGGGAGGGGGTTAGCCTTGTAGTCTCGGGCTAGTACGAATAAGGCTAAGGAAAGCCCTACCTATCGTAGAAGGCGACTAAAAGGGTTTAGGACTTTCGCGGGCTCTGAGGGTGGGGACCCTTATTACTCAACAGTCGAACCTGCGTGGGACAGCGTATGAAACAGCGATGTTGCCCAGGGGGGTTAGTTCCTTCCTCAGAGACGTGTTAACACAAAGTGTAGAGGGCACCGGTGCGTTCTGTAAGAGATCCCGGAGTCTCTCCGAATGCGCTGATGCAGACCACCGAGAGGGTTTTAGTGAGTAAGAATCTCACATAACCCTGATTTCACCCTAAAAGTAGGGTATCTTTTGAAGATTTCCCCCCCGAATCAAAAAAAAATTCTACACACAAAAGTTCCTCACGCCTTCGATGAATTATGAACTGTCAAAGGATCTATAAAAAGTGCTTTTGCATTACACGCCTATGATGGAGAAACATAGCTCTTCTTTGGATATGTACACTCGTAGATCACACGGCAAACACGTGACGAGTCTATGCTTCCTGTCCTCTTCAACCTCGTCTGTTCACAAGTCAAACTTTTCGGTGAAATACCGTGAACCAGGATTAGTACTTTGGATCCCACTTAATCATCCTATTAAATAAGAGTTTAATAGTTTGTTACCTTTGATCTGAATTTTTTATTATTTATTAAACAATGGAAAGATATACTCTTTAAAGGAAATACATGAAAGTAATATTTATTTAAATAGATCTCTCTTTCAGGTTCAGGAGTCTCTATTAGGTTTAGGATATCAGCCATGGGGTTTCTATTGCAGAGTTCATTTCTGTCGCTTAGCTATAGTAGTTGTTACATCAGGCTGATGTTATCATATAATTTTATGTCTATATATATGGTTCTATGGTACTATAATGTTACCAGCTTAGCGTATCTCTTAACCAGAGGAATAATTACGGCTTACCGCTTTGTGGTTTATGAAAAATTTAAAAAATGATAGCCAATACTCAATTACAAAAATGTTAAAAAAATCTGCGTTGCGAAAATTCTTATAATAATATAGATTTTTTTACCACACTCTAAAAATCTAAAAGCTTTTCCTCAAGCGTGGTGTATAGTAACTTGGATGAGTCTGACACTTATTCGTAATATAATAAATACAGTATGATAGTAAATATATGTATTGTACGAATATGTATATAAGAAGACAGAAACACTCTGTCTATGCGGCAATTAACTTCTTTATTATTTTCTTATTAGATTATGAGAATCGATTCTGGGCACCATGTTGTAGAGATTGGTTGATCGTACACAAGTTTTTCGAAGCTATCTGTTTACAATCCACAGATTGTTTGTCCGCAGTTCTAGGGGTAAAACATATGAGGGCCGGAGTATATTCTGGGTCAGCACGTTTCACCATCTATAACCCCGTTGTCACTCATCACACGAGATCGAGGTCAAGTGTTAGCCTATTGTCGATAAAAACACCGCATTGCTTGTTAATAATTGCTTCGCGGTTAAAATGAGCGCTGCAGTGATATTATATAGCAATGATTATCCAACATAAATAAGTTATAAGATTTTTATTATTTCCATTAAAATAAAAATATTTAAGAGAAAAAAAATCTTCAATTACTACAATCAAACAAACAAATGTTTCACTCAATTGTTATTTTTTCATGAATATACATACGCCTTTTTTTTAAGTTCTGTAAATATTTTGCATTAAGTAGCGACGTTAATCTAAACAAAAATTTATGTAGTTGTAATTTTAAAAAAGTATTCATGTATTCATCATTAAATTTGCTGTCAGGTAGATGTTTGTATAATAACAATTGGTTATTAAGTTAAATTTCGTTCTGGATTTCTAAAATTCCACCAAGACACAATTCTCTCTATGTTATTTATCACATAAATACTTCATGGAACCAACCAATGTAAAGTGATAGAGAAAAATTTAAACAGACACTAAAGAACAAATAAACTATTATACTGAAGCAAAGCTAGTCTAGCTTGTTACATTATATTTTGGATTTGGCTTACACTCCTTGGACATGTTTTATGGATTTATCTCGTTTGGGAGATCGGTTATACTGTCCTCACTGTCAATTTATCGTCGGTATATCGAAAAAGGCGACTAAGAAGAAAAATTCTCGCAATAAAGGCAACTTATACCTATACCAACATGTGTTGATTGTAGACCGGCATGTCAAGAAATGTTTTTATGTTCAGCAGTGGACTGTAATCGTACTGGTTCGCAGGCTTTGAATGTTCGCAGCCCATCTTTATCTAACAAGTGAGCCGGATATGGGTAACATGGGTTGTCTCATGTTTGCCGTAGCATTGAGAGGATGCCGGTGAGGAGTACTGCCCTCTGTGTAACACGCTTTGGCGTAATGCAGAGGGTCATCGGAAGGTTTCGTAGGAGATTCTAGGATCCCTCGTAACGTATTAATGTTGACGACCGTGGCGTTTTTAGTTTTGTCTTTATGACTTTCACCCTAGAAGTCTTTATAAAGAAGGATATAACGATGACGATATTGATTACAAGGGATTGCTGTAGTTAGAACTTGGTTTGATATAATCTTATATTTTAACTAAAATTCATTAGAACTCTATGTGTATTGGTAATATTGTAAATCTTAATTTTAATTATCAATTGACTATGTAATTGAATTTAGTGTCCATCTATGTCAATGTTTGAGCACCGGCCAAATAACGCAATAAGCCATCTACATTAATCGGTGCTAACATCCGTCTTACTTAACCAATGGCTTTAGTGAATTGGCGGCATTCAGGCCGAGGAACAATCAGTGGTTTTCGTTCAGTGATATTCTGAAATTCAGTGACTCGTTTGTATACCATTAATTATGATATAGGCTAAGAGATTTGTATATTGAGTTTAACATATTTGTAAGTATTATTTATTTGATACATGTTGTACACGTGGAATACTCAGAAAGTTTTGAGAAACTAAAAAAATTAACTTCTATGAAAAAAATATTTTTACTAAATCTTTTCAAAAAATTCTCCACCAGCCTCTATATAAAGTTCCATGCGTCTGAACCAATTTTTAAAACATTTTTTCCAGTTCTCCACAGACACCTCTTCCGCGGCGTTCAAACGCTGCTAGCGCGTCTTCCGGCGATAAAAACTGTATCCTTTTGAGCTGATTTTTAATTTTAGTGAATAAAAAGAAGTCACTCGGAGCCAAATCAGGACTGTGAGGAGGGTGTCCCAAGACTCTGACCGGTGTGGAGTCCAGGAAGTCCTTCGCTTTGATCGCAGAGTGCGCGGGCGCGTTGTCGTGGTGAAGAAGTACCCCGCGGAGCCCGGTGTTCGGTCGCTTGTTGCTCATTGCAGAAAAAACTTCTGGCAGGCATTTTGTGCTGTACCATTCGGCGTTGATGCTGATTGATGCTGATGCTGTTGATGCTGCATGCTGATGCACGGGGGTACCTAATTGAAATTAGGTACCCACGTCAAAGTGACGAAACTAGCAATCAAAGTTTTCCCTGCGCTCCTCGATCACTTCACTTTCGTAAGCGTTGGTTCATTTTGAAATAGCCAAACTCTCGATTGACGCTTTGTTTCTAGATCGTATTGATAAATCCAGGATTCGTCACCTGTCACAATGTTATAAACGCGCCGTGAGTCTGTATCAAATGTTTGTATCATATCACGACACCAATCCACACGGCCCTGCTTCTGAGTTTCGGTGAGGTTGTGCGGTACCCAGCGGGAAACTATCCTCCTTACGCGAAGGTGCTCGTGCACAATTTTGTGGACACTTCCTGAACCAATGTGCAGAGTATGTTGAATCTCTTCGTACGTAATTCGTCTGTTTTCTTGAATTAAATTTTTTACTGCCAGCACACTTTCTTCGGTGACAGCCGTCGTAGGACGACCATTCCTTCGTTCATCCCCCAAAGGAAGACGACCTCGTTTGAACTCGCTGTACCAGCGGTAGTTGCTTTTGAAAGTCCTTCATCCATAAAAGCAATTCGAAGTCGATTAAATGACTCATCAGATTTTAAGACACATTTAAAATCGTTAAAAATCATTGCACGAAAATGTTATCGACGTAGTCAAGATAATTTGGATTGGCTCTAAAAAAATTGGGGAGAAAAATTTGAACATCGAACAGTGGTATTTTTACTTTTAAATAATCGAAGTTTTCAAAATAATTACAAGTCGCCAGTGTCTTATACATAAAAACTTTTTTTCGCAACACTTTCTGAGTGGCCTGGTATGTTATAAATTTTAATAAGTATAATATTTTAGAGATAAAATATAATATCTCTGTTTACAAACAAAATAAACTATTGAAAATAAACAAGTTTTAATAGATGAGGCAAGGTTCCTTTCATGAAATTTTTCATTCAAGTTTCAAAGTAAACTTTAACAAGATTATTTTAAGTCACTTTCTTGAAATAGTGCTGAAATTATTACGGTAAGATTAAATCTTATAAAAATTCCACAGTTTTGTTTTTGTTGTTGATATTGGTAAATGAAGATTGAATAATTGAACGTTACATATGATTTGTTAAGATCACTTTGCACGGTTTTTAATAATTTTTCTATATTCTTTTTCAAAGAATTAATATACTGTTGCTGTATTACTTCATTACGGCTGAACGTTTCTCACTTAATATGTAATAAGGTATAGGAGTAATAAGTAAATTTCCGGTTCGGTTAACACATTTTTTAAACCTTTTACCTACAACAATTCCGAATAAAGTTACTAATGTGTATTAATAACATTAATATGTTTTTTGAAAGGATGAGAATTAAATCGAAATTATTAGGTCAATCATCGCTCTTTATGTGTTGTTGGACAAAGTCAAACGTAATCTTTACTAATACATTCATTATGAATAATTTGGAGATTTTTTTTAAGGAAATAAAATAACATTATCATGACCTCAATATTTGGCTCATTTACGACTGTGTCGAGTTTCGACCAAGCGTTATACTCGGTGTAAAGGAACTATTTTTATGGAAATTTACAGAACATCGGTTTCTTGGATATAAAAATAACTGATGCGTAATGCTTTTACGAAAATATAAAGAAGTAGTGTATCCATTTTTATAATGGTAATTCAAATTCATAGCGGAACAAATGATCTGGGCATATTGGCTCGATTGCGCCCACTAGTTTTTGTATTTTGGCAACAAAAATAAATGGTTAACCACAAAATGTATAGTTTTTAATGAAACCGTTTTAATTTATTATATAAACCCACAAAACAAAACGTTCTACGTTTGTTGTAGGTATGTAACATTACAGAGCCTACATTTACTTTCAAAAAGCAGTGTGCAAACATTGCTATTCCAGTTTACCAGGCGCTACAGTTTAATAACAAGTATCGAAACATTTTATTTCCAAAGTCTATGACCGCAATGCCGTGTTGTATAAACGTCTTGACTACCTTTGTTAAGAGGAAGCGTATAAATTACAAACCTTGAACGCTATTCGTAGTGATGATTTTTTTCAGGTAAAATTGAATGTAAACGAAGGTCCAGTCGCAAACCCGACAGACAAGCTCCTGTAATGGAGAGGCACTTTAAGAAGAAGGAGAAACAAAGGTCAGTAGCGTCAAGCTAATAAAGATATTTGTTCTGCAATGGCCTAATTGAAGCTAGGTTACTGATTTTTTGTTACCAATAGACACAAAGTAATCGTCTGTAATATCCGATACTAGATGTTAGGTGTACATTGTGAGATCAATATATAACCAGGCAAAACATAGTCTTGGTCACAGGATCCCGTGCAGTTGTTCGCTCGAGGACGGAATGTCTGTCACAGATGCTCGAGTCACGGGTGTTAAATGTCGTGTTATTGTTGTTTATGGCTTCGGAGCTACAGGGAATCCTTGTTACAGTACAGGATGTAATACGAGTAACGTTGAAAGTAGAAGAAATACCTTACGAGTATCGCACGTCAGGTTTATAAGATTACTGCGAAGAATTGGAAATGCTTGTAATTATTAAAATTTCGTATAAATTACGGATACAGAGAGACTGATATTTTATGCATCTACCATATGTGTCGATATTTGGTATTGTCCATATATGGTTAGAATATTTACTTCTTGTCTGTTGTTTCCGGGTCATACGTAGTGGAGTTTCGTTTTCGCTGAATGTCGTTCTGGCTAGATAACACCTTCATATTATAAATCTCTCACCTTTACAGCATTACTGTTTCCCACCTGTCTATAGGTATGAATGTTGACGACATGATGTTGAAAAACCGTCATGCTGTAGGAAATAAAATTAAGATTATATAATCAATAAAAAAGTATGACTAGTCTAATATGCAAAAAATATTAGATATTTTTTTTATTTGAGACAAAGTTTTCTATATGATCGGTGCCATAGCGATATTTGTGCAAAACACGATATTGCTTGTTGAGGTTTAATGTATTGTTATTGGTATCCGCATTGCTTTTATGCAACAACACCATGCTCTGAACTTATTGGTAGAGACTTCCGCCGATATCGTAGAAACAACATAGTATAGTCTTTCTACGAGGCGTACACGTAATGCGGAAGGAAGTATTGAGTCGTAATATATTATTTTTATATATTTTCTTATTCATTCTAAGCTAAGTTTTTAAAGATATCTTACGACTTAAGAATGTCTTTATGGGAATGAGCTATTGGAGTTTACGCTGTCGTGGAGTTTAATTTACAATATACGTTAAGGTTAAATATAGATAGTATACATGAGTTGATAGAAAATTAATAGCTAAGAAATAAATTTTTCAAATCTTGCCCAAAAGTATGTAGTATATAAAACTAGAAGTAAATATTACTTTGTTCATGCATATGAATATAATAATGATGTAAATAATGGCAAATAATAAAATGGCATAAGTCAAAGCTTCAATATAACTTAGAGCAAAAAGCAATAATGCAAGAACAAATGTAAATTACTAATAAATAGCACAAATAATATAATCAGTCAAAATAAATGCACTTAACAATTATATTACATAGAAGAGGAGAAAAAAAAATCACAATATATATTTGCTATATTTTTATTTTAACTAATCATAGGGACATACATTGTTTTAAAATTTCTCCTGACAAGTAGAAATATATTTATTACGATATTAGATACACGATATATATTTACTTCGAGCTTTGCGAGAAGAAGGACCTACATCTTATGGTAATTTATATCATTTACAAACTCCTACTAGACATAGGCCTTCTCCAAGGACCTCCACACCGTTCTGTGTTGTCCTCATCTGATGGTCATTATATTTATGTAATTCCTAGCAAGACAAGAAGTTTGTTTTGCATCCTTTTTATTCTAGTTCGAAAGATAGGATGACATTAGTGGCGGTATTACCATAGAAGTAGAAAAAAACGGTATATCTTTCATTATATCTCGTGTATTTAAGTTCGGTTTTATCTGTTTCGCCACCGGATGACGTTTCATTAATCCTAACTTACTAACCTAACCTATTCAGTTATAAGGTTCCAGGCGAATGGTCTAGAAGTGGCAAACACATAAATTTCTTTTAAAAATAGCCTAACAATAAAGAAGACATTGCTATAAGAATTTCCACTCAACTATATGATGCAAAGTTGTAATAACTCGACGAGTTTCGAAGGCTCCACCAAGTTCACGCCGTTCCTCGGATTAATATCGTGTTACTTTGACCTTATACTTAGATTTATTCCGACGCCGTAGACAACTGTAGAGAAACTCTAATAAACTATCGCAGGGCCTCGAATAAAGCTGTGCTTTTATTGAATCTGTGCACTCTGTGTCGTTCTCCTCTTAATAATAGATTTTTATTAAATTAAAAAATTAAAGTATATTATGTATATATACTATGTATAAATAAATCGAACAAATCGTAAAATAAATTCGGTTTCTTCTATATGCTGGTGCTACTGGATGGACGTAAGTTTATATGGTAGTAATAATAGTATGCTCTTTCTTATTTTGTTATCGTAGGAATACCTTTAAGCTAATCTGCTTTCGGTCGGAGGCAGATGTATGTGAAAATTCTACCCATATATCTATCTTGTGATCTCCTACAGTGCGATAGCAGGTGCCCGGGAGTAATCATCAGCACCTCCGATATGCTACGACAAATATGTGACTAGATTATATTTGCCAAAGCCTTTGTTTATTTTTTTAATAGTTTTTCAGGATAGATATTTATTTTACTTGTAAAAAATAACTATAGTAAAAACTAAAAAATATTGAAGTTATGTACGGAAACTGTTAACATTTTTGATGTCATATTATTGTATTTCGGATGTATTGTAATTAATTTTCATATTTAAAATAAAACAAAGGGTAAACAAACAAAAATTATAATATTGCGATTAGATCTACAATTGTTTATATATCGGAATAACATCCTGTTTCCGAAAACAATGTTTACTTTATTTGTTAAAAGGAAATCCATAATTTCGAGATTATTTCATGTTTGAATAATACGGAATTTTCCTTGACAAACTGTTTTTATGTAAATGAAGGTCCATGGAATTATGATCACTAATTAGCCACTCTTTATATTCTCACAGCTGGAGCTAAGGACTACTCTCACAAGGAGAGTGTTGAGACCATTTATTCACAACACTAGCCAAGTGAGGGTTAGCGAATGTCGAAGCTGTTGTCTTTAAAACATGTCGGTTTCGATGTTTTCTTTTACCTGAAATTTATTGAGGGTTAAAAAAGCGCATGTTCCATTTCTGTTACAAACTAAGTTATCAATTTCTTAATATTTTACATGTGATTATGTTAACACAGGTTTGTTTTTTATTGCAGCGTAATAAAGGCACATGACTGACATTCCATCCAATTACGTTTCGAGCAGTGTCGGATGCCTCCTTAAGGTTATTTTCATTTAGATTGATGCGGCGGAATGTTTTTATTACTGCAGGTCACCAGCACCTGAACGGCGATGAATGACGGATAGCTTAATTGAAATGTAATTCCGACTGTAATTTGCATACATAATGTAATGGACGAGTTTCAGTTGTTTGAAACTGCCAAACGATTGCGCCCGGATCCCATCCGGTGTATAATTTGTTATTCTAAACTAGTTCGTACGGATCGATCGTTAAATTTACTGACTTTGGTTCCGTTGAACTTCATGGACGGTTGGTACACAGCAGCCATATGATTAAAACAATATTTTCCTATCGTTGGTTACTTTTTTGAAGACCTTATAGGTAGGTCTATTTTCGCCGATAAACAGTGATGTCCAAACATTTGAAAAGCGTTGTAGCGACGGCAATTGTAGAGGTAGCGAGACTTAATAACTTATGTCTCAACACGGTGAGGATAATGTGATATACGATGGATGGCGCTACATGTTATAACTTAAAATCAGATGAAAATCGTGCTTGTCGGTTCACTAAGTTAACTAAAAGAAAACGAACCCGTATTGACATGTCACTAAGTAATTTTGGTACAATTTCTAATCAGATAGGTCACTCTCATTGAAGAACCCTAAATGACTGAAGACTGAAGAACTTTTCATTAAAATACATATGTAATGAGAAGCATATTTTTTTATTCAAATGTTTCTCCAACAGTACATATTGTACAGCATATTGAGGCTACACCAAATTAAATTGAAGGAGTCTGGAAAAATTTGTTCATCACAGTAACAATACATTCATTCAACAGTAAACATAGATTGATGTATGTAATAAAAAGTTAGTAAGAAAGGTAAAGAAAAAATTTTAAACTTAAAAATAAGAGAAAGAACAAAGCTACAAATATAATAACGGCAACTTAAATGGAGAAACCTAGGTTTTCTAAATGAAAAATTGCCGATTCTAAAAGAGATGACAAAAAGGATACCAAATTGAATTCAATGAAATTAAAAAAGAGTTAAAAGTAGGGCAAAGACCAGATGGGAGGACATTTTTAGATAGTTCGACCTAAATGGAGGACGAAGACTAGAAACGAAAACACTGTGGGAAGATGTTGTTATTTATTATTATTTTGATGGCAGTATTAATAGAAGATTTATTTCATTTTAATAAACGAAAGATGTGGAGATCTTTTGGGGAGGCCTATGTTTAACTGTGGACATCTATCGGCTAATGATCATGATAATAAAACGAAAGATTTCTGCTTAGTTCTTAAACTGAGATTCTATATCTGTTTGTATAGTTTTGTGGGTTAATTTAAGAATTAGATAAAAACAGATTTCTTGTGACGTTAACAGTAATAATAATTGAAATCTAAGTAAAACTTAAGTAAGTTTCTGGATAAATAAATAGGACGTAATTTTTGATAAATTTGATAACGCCTTGATCACAATCGGATGTTGCAAAATTTTCGAGCGAAGTCTAATAACACCGATTATTTCCGAATACCTCTTCTAATCCCACTAAGCAATAGTTTGTGATAATGTTTGTATTTACTCTGCAAGATTTAAATATCTCAGCACAGATATCACTCGACGTGTGATGTGGGACGACCTCTCCAATTTTAACACACGGTATCGACATTCATTGGATTCGCAACGTGGGTCGCGTAATATTCCACCTATTTGAACTAAATATTACGTAGGTCTTGAAAGTCAGTAAATTTAGGCCTGATTTTGCAATTATTTTCTAGTTGTCATAGATATAATTTAGCAAAATATTACTGATTGAGAATTTTTTTTTTATATTTACGTGCTAGGATATTTTTTATTCGACAAAGCGACGACGCGAGTAAGACGTTCACCCGATGATAAGTGTAACGGTTTTTTTTTGTTTAACATGGGAGAAATGCCTACGCATACTCGTCCTCGCGGGGGCAAGGACGAATTATGTCAGACTTGCACCGACTAAAACCCCCACGATGTGCCGCCCATCGCCATGATGATAGGATCACGGGAACGCAGATGCGCACTCAACCGCGACCATAAGTGTAACGGTTGCCAGTAACAACGTGGCGCTAGTTAGGATGGTATATACAGCACCACATTGCGCTTGTTGCCTTGGGACGGATGATGTTAAGTCTCAATGCTACATCTCTGTAAGAAATATGTTAGGATGATCTAGTATTTTTTTAATAACAAAATTTTTAATCTGGTTTAAAATTGCTTTAAAGTATTTATTTATATTTGTATGTTTTTAATTATCGCTATATATAACAGGAAAATTATTTTTTTTGCGAATATAATAAGGAAACAAGGCCATTGCATAAAACTGAAATACCTCTTTGGACTTGCACATTGATTCCCACAGTTTTCATTGAAGCATTATACAAATTTAATACGATTAGTGTATGTTACTATGTTAACGGCAAAGAGTATAGACACATTGAAAATATAACACAGGTTTAATTCTTCAAGAGTGATCATGCCTTGTAAAATAGAATAAAAATGAAATACTTGAAAGATTTTTGCTCGTCTATCTGTTCCGCGTACTTGTAAGCAAATAGTTGGTATTAAAATCTAGTCGCGTAATATATAAAAAAATAAATTTATATAGGAGGAACAGTATTCTATACAATTAGCGTGCAAGGTAATGAGCCAAATGTATTGGCACATAACTTCTGTCCTTATCCTGTAGTTGTTTAATTTTAATCGTCTTTCAGATACTTTTGGCGGAAGGGATATTCAAATTCGTCTCCCACGTCGACAGACGAATATTTATTGTTTATTATAATAAATGTAATATCGACTATTTTACAATTAAATAGGTCATTCCTTATAACAATTACTATTTTTTAATCAGACTTAGTATTCAAGCAAACTATTGTCTCTCGAAGTTATTTATTCAAAGTTACGGGCGCGCGTTTATACTTCACTGTTCACATTAAATCTTTTCTTCACTTGGCCTTGAAAAAATCTGAAAAGCGTCCCATATGCGGCAGTTGCTTACGAATATTGTCTTGTATCGTTATGATACTATATCATATATACTGTATACAATGAATATAAACTATAGTTAACAATAATAAATCGCTAAAATATAATTATATGAACGTTTAATTGTTATGAAATTTTACATAAAGATTTAGACACGGTGAAAATTAGATAAATCTCAAACAAATTATATAAACGCTGAATTTATTGAAATGTATCGAAATTGATATACATGGAGACCTATAATATAAACACTCCTCTTAATATTTTCCCGGATGGTAATTGGGAGAAGTCAATGGGAAAGAATAATTGTAATATGTACCACATTTCTTCGTATATGTTTTAATAATACAAAAACATAAAAATTATCAAAATTATAAATAGCTTCTCAGTAAAGAGCACATTGTAAACTAACGAAAAAAGTGATTGTGATTATTGTAGTGGACGAACTAAAAGAGTTTGTTGTCATGCAATTATCATATAAATAATTGAAAGGCTTTTAAAAATGTGCTTTAATTGTCACCCGGGCATTTATGAAAAGCTTCGTTTTATGAACGGGATAATAATACTTAATTGGCGAATGAAAAACGAAGCTCGAATGATCCAGATGCAATTTAATTGTCCACCCGTTTTCTTTTCACGGTACCAGTCAATAAATATGAGGAAAAATATCTCAACCAATGAAATAAACTACAGTAGATACGTAACAGCTTTATATAATTTCATCAGATGATCAAGAATATTATTTCAAAATTAAAACTCGCTCACCAGTTTAATTTTTATTTAATATTAATTTCCATATATTTCATAGCAACGGTGCTGCAAAGATTGGGTTATAACATTTATATATATAGGAGATATCGGAAGATTCATTGATTTATCACGAGATCTCCGAAAGTGTTAGACGTAAACACTGAACATTTGGTAGAAATATTGCTTCTGCCATTTAAAGGTTAGTTAAAAATTAGTGTTTCAAAATTTATTCTCCGATGACAGATACGGGGATGTTACGGATAGAAAAGCGGGCGATGAAACCCTTAGAATTTAGTTTTATTTAATGTGTAATATTCGCGTAAGGATAAGGATAAATCGTTATGTTGTAAGGTTAGTTAAAAGAAAGAGAACAATGCTACATTTATTTTACGCAATAGCGACTGAAAATCGCTGGAACGTGATGATGTTCGCTCTGAGAGTTTCGAGGGGATGCGGTATCAAGGGCAAGTTATAACAAGATTTGCAAGAGCACAAACTACAAATGGATTTCTTTTGGTTTGCGCTTCGACAAAGTTAATGTATTTTTAAAAATAAAGCACTCACTACAAATCTTTTAAAGGAAGTAAATAAACGAACTTATTAAGTTAAACAGTACTAGTATATGATTTTTAAATACACAAATAAAATTTCAATACTGGATCTTGATGGTTCTTCTCACATTGAGAATGACAAGGTCATTAATCCACGAAGAAGCAAGACAATCGCCGTATTTATCTGATGGTAAATGATACGACTGCCTACAGTCACGTAAAGCGAGTTAGGATGATATACACTACACCACAATGAATTCGTCGCCTAGAAACATATGACGTTAAATAAAAGTATGAGTAAACGAAGACACTTATTGAAAGTGTCAAAATAATGAGATGTACCAATTAAAAAAGTCTTGTTACTACAGTAATTTCACTAGCTACAACATTTTATACAGGAACACAGTAATGTTTACTCATTACTGTTTAGTAGTGGGAATAGCAGCTGCGATGGTATGGAACTAGACCATCTCCAGCAACAGGATTTTAAAATGGTGGATGTTCATGTCCAAGAAAGCTGTTGTTCCTGGAATATGTCAGTTTCGACATGATATTTTCATTCATCGGCAGCTCAAGCTCAGTGGGGATTGAACCAGCGGCTTCTTCGGGGATTACCACCTTACAAACTAACAAGTATGTTTGAATTTTAGCAGTTATTTTTAGGGTATTTATAATACAATTAGCTTAATGTCTGAATTAACTAATAAAAGAGGTAAATTGAAACGTTTGTTATAATATAATTTAATTGAGGTTAAAATGTACAGAAATGAACTGTACGAACCACTCCTGGTGATTGCAGATTGTTTATTAATTAATTGGCAAACTGTGCTGACCTGCGTAAGTGCTCATTCGGGGTTTGTGTGAATGAATTGATTTTGTTGTTGTTTCCTCTGTAGCGTGTAAGCAATATACTCGTCCATTCTGCACAAAGAGATTCCTGTGCAGACCAAATTAATTAAGGTTAATTATCACTAGAATACTACAAATATTAGTAGAAGGAATCATAATGTGCACAAGGATTCTTTTTTGATTATCAACACATTAAGTTTATTGAAACTACCGTCATCTCTAACACGGGTCAGATTCATATATTGCATCAAAGATTTAACCACATTTTTCGCTATATTAGTCTTTCGGTGCATGTAATGACGTACTAGCTCCGACTTAACTTCCCACGTCGTAAGACAGCTTAACTGAGAACGAGGACTTGAATACGGAGAAAAACGTGCTTTGCAACATCGTACTACAACCACCAGTTCCTCTAAATAGCATACGAAGCGAGAGTACACCGCCCACGAATTTACTTAAGTCCACTCCTACGTCAGTGGTACGAGTATAACAACTGTTTTAATTTATCGTGGGCAAAGGCGACATACAGCGACAGCGACCATACAGAGACAGCGAGTTTTCTAATTATTTACACAGATATAAATTCAAAGAGAGCCCGGTGTAATTATGGTGTCATCATTAGAAATAAATCAATATTGGAATGACTAGTTTTTGGAGCGGCGGGAACAGACTTGGCAATAGCGATTGGTTACAACATAGAACAAGATAATATTATTTTGTATCTGTATATACACAAATAGATTAATGAATCGTGATGGCTCAATGGCTATGAACTCGGACATCGCGATCAGATGACGAGGCTCTTAGGCAGTTTTTCAATGCCTAATGTGCATATTGTTACAATTACCATGTACTTAACGGTGAAGGAAAACATCGCGAGGAAACCCGCACACTGAAATTATCTTTGTGTGCGTGTGGTGGCCCCAATAAAGTGGTAACAGGCTCGCCCCCTGTTACATGGGACCTAATTAGACCATATCTGGCGAAAAGTGGGTGTTTATTTGCCTCTGCCTATTCCTACTGGGCAAAATGCGTGATAGTATAAAAATTAATGAAAAGAAGACTTGATATAACCTCATAGGTTTTAGTAAGAGAAGAGCAGGAAAATTCAGACAGGTAATAAATTAAGTTTAAAAATTAAAATGAACATGAAGTTCATTAATAGTAGAAATAAATTGATTGTTTTAGTATTATATGTAAGGTAAATATATGTATTCTTATGCCAAAATCATATACAAGGTATATCATCATCATCACCCGATAGACGTCCACTGCTGGTCATTGGCGTCGCCAAAAGGTTCCCACCTCAATCGGGTTGAGATTTATATGGGGAAAATTGGACCATTTCATACCACGCTGGCCTAATACGGATTGGGGGGTGCCAAAGCCTCGTCTGTTTATTATTAGGACGCTTGAATACTGTGAGTTGTTGTGCAGGAACCCTTTACACCCCACTAGCTGTATAAATTAGTAAAATATGTAATAGTAATAAAAAAATGATTCTTAATTAGGTAAACAACTTTATTAGATGCTATAGTTATATTTAAGGAGAACAATGATCTTGTCAGGAGTATTGAACGGAGCAGAAAACTGTAAAACCTGAAAAGAAAGAAAGCAGGAAGGGAGAGACGAGGACATTTAATAATTGTTTCCATCATCTTGTTATATCAATTTAGACATATTGTCCCTAATCTCCGCCATTTGGCAAGCACCATTAAAGGATTGATGATTAGCAATAACTCTTGGTCTAATCGCTGTATGTGCTTCAGAGTTACTTAATGTGATTAATATGTGCCAGCGGTTATTTTTATGTGCCAAGTGACACCCTGCAAATATACATATATTTTATTTAGTCTAGCAAATATATATATTTGCATATCTTTGGCGTTCGACTTGTTCCGCGGAGCCAGAGGCAGAAAGAACTATATCGTACTGATCGCCAACCTTCACTAGTTGGAGAGTCACTTTAATAAGAAGAAGAAGCAAATATATTTTTAGACGAGCGTACAGGATTTGCAACTCGCAATAAGTTTATTTCCCGGATTTTATAAGCCCTTGCTCTATTTTAAACAAAATACATGTGGACTCAATAGCTACACAAGTGATGATGGGACACATTGGATTCTTGGAATATTTACGCACTTTTAAGTGCATAGAGAATTCAGTTTGTGCCTGTAACCCCGAAGAATAGAGAACATAATATACCTGATAAAAGAATGCCCCATATACGCGAGGAACAGACATATGTAAAAATGAATAATAATATTAGGTCCTTACATATGACATTGACGTTTTGGGATACCACATTTATGCTGTGATTTAGTCGCATTTATTGTGACCAGTTTAGTAGAATAAATACACTATTTGACTATAAATTATTGTACTCGTGGAATGAAGATCAAGTTTTCTAGTCTAACTACGTATTAGGACTCATTAGGCATAAGAATCGTCAATGAACACTTTCGTTTTACTTAAAATCTGATAAATAATAATTAAAATATCAACCTAAACCAATATTTAACTTAATTCATAACATCTATGTAATTAAAACAACATTTACTTGAATAATAAGTATTAAGAAGGTAAGTAATTAAGTTATTAAGTCGTTAGAAACAAAGCTACCAACGGTAATTACTTGCTATATTCTACTTAATTGGGACTAAGTAGTTTTCCCAAATTATTAAACGTTTTCCTAAAACTTTGGAAACTCTTTTTTACAAGATGTTTTGGTGTTGCTTTAAAATGTTCAACTGATATATTAAATTATAGTTCCACGGAAGTAACATCTATATATGTTGGAGAGCACAAACAGTAGTATGTATGTAATAACTTGGAACTCGAATAATATGAATGGATAATGTAACACTTTATTAAAGATTTCAGTTGGAAAATTAAAGCTGTGTTACAGTGCATGTTTCACTTGAGTTTTCTAATTAAGTACTATTTAAGAGAACAAACATTAAACTTTGTAATTAACTATGAGAAGAACCCGTTCAAGTTCTCTACGAAATAAATTATCTCTGAATGCATTCACTGTAACTGTGATAGATACTTTATTGTAATTAGATTTGGATTATAGTAAACGAAGCTTAATTAACGTTAAATATTTCTTCAGTCTTAAGTTAAATGTAGCTTACCTATTTTAGTAATGACTATAATTATTTGAATAAACGTTAATTAAGATTAAGCACTTATATTAATTGCTGGCGAGTTGATCATTATTATGTATTAGTAACTGAACCCCATAAAAGTTTTCCAGTTGTTAAATGTTTATAATATGAATGGTTAGCACATAATAATCTATATAATATATAGATTTAAATGCAATATTACTTTTAAAACTAATCTATGAACATTACAGTTTTTCTACCATTAATTGGTAAATTATAACATAGTGGATAATGTGAGTATATTCAGCATATGCATACATGCTGAATTTATAATTTTTTAGAAAATCATAAAAATAAATCCTTTTTCACACATAAAGGATTAATATGTAAAAAATATTATAAAATTTTAACCGATAATCGACAATTAATCCTTGTAATAATTTAAGCCGTAGGCACAGAGGTTAGACTTAATGTCACAGAGACGTTTTCTGTTTGAATCAGGAGAGGAAGTTAATATTCGCTTGTACTTGTTGAAACAATATATGTAATAAAATAAATATAAATAAATGCATCATCATATGTATAAAAAACAATAAGTAATAATTTTTATAATAAAAAAGTAACAAAAAAATTTACTGTAGCGTCCTTTTAAAGGTTTACCTGTTCGGCGTTTTCCTGACGTTTTATTTCATATTAACATACTAAATAAATTCTTATTAATCTTATATAAAATCTTATTGTAATAAAGTGGGAAACAAAATTTTGGAACAAATCGGATGTAGGAAGTTTGAATTTGCGAAAATTCGTATACATAACAGTCGTATTCTACGAACTTTGTTAGCAGCTACACAATGGGAATGAGTTTCCGTGAAGTTGGATAGAAAGTTCTTTCAGTTTCACTTGTATAATAATATTTGCTTTTTGATTGTTTTTAGTTGGAATTTTGTAAAAAAATATCTCGATGATCATTGCTAAAGTTTGTGCTTGTTGCTTTCAGACATAAAACGTTGTCTCGTTATCCTAAATTCATTAGCCACAGCGCCCTTCAAACGGGAACACAGTAACTTACTGTTTAGTGGCAGAAATAGACAATGCAGTGGTAGCTACTTAGAAGCTCTCCGGCCAACTGATATCTATCACCAGTATACATGTATCTAAAAAAAATCTATACAGATGTATTGCTTTTTTTAAATATTATAAAACCGGATGTACATATTTACATACTAGTTACGTTTGTATTAAGAGAATTATATTACTTCGTTCATTTAATTTAACAATGTAAAGAAGCCAATAATTTTAGTTTAAACGCGATATTTCAGAAATGAAAAGCTTTAATATGGATATAAATCTTTTAGATGTTTCTAAAATGATTAATAAAAAGGGGGGAAAATAAACTCACTTAACCAAATTGCTCGTCGGTTTACACTTTCACGGGGAAAGTGGAAGCTCTTGAAATTCTTTTTGTGTTTTTAAAATCTAGAGGGTCGTTGTGTGCTGCGAAAATGTGAAAATGTTTTCCTCTTCGTTGTACAATAGTTTCACTTCTCTTGCGAAATATCGAGGCGCGGGAGATGTTTAATCAAACGCTGAAGGTTGGATGGGCTTTGCGATAGGCAGCTGTTCCCGGCTGTGCTTGACGTTTTCGATGAATAAGACGATTTTTGTATTCGTATTGTTTCCGATTTCTACTAATAATAGAGGTCAACGGTGAAATAGCATTTTGATATATCTGTTTCTAATGTGGCGTCATAAATACACCTTTGTGCGAATAGATCGCTAATGCAAATCTTTTGCCGTGTGTACTCCATTCAATTCAATAAGTACAGGTTTCTATTTCTGAAGCACATGATGTTTGATTTCCGTTACTGAGGTAAATATCGCCGCTTCTCTTATTTTTGTCACCAAACAGTGGTGTGCAATCCTCACTATGTCCTAGTTTAAAGAGCGTTGTAGCTATTGAAATTACTGGGGTAATGAGACATAACTGCTCATGTCTTAAGGCAAGTAGAATGTGGCGCTGTGGATATCATCTGAACTAGCGCCATTTTGTTATGTCCAGGTTTTATCACTTACCAGTAGGTAATCTTTTCGCTTGTATTGTCGGTTGGTTAAATAAAAAAAGACAAACCATTCATATATTCCATCAATGACATAATTCAAGTTAAAAGAATCTTGATATAATAATTTTAAGTTAACTGCTTATGGATAAAGTATTAAGAGGATAATAATTGATTCATTCATCGTAACCAGAAGTTTTCTTGTATAGTTAAAAAGCAAGATTTTCAGTGAGTTAACCTTTTTCCTTTTACATTACGTGATTTCCGGTTTAACTACCCTTTCGGTATGTTACACGCAACGCTAAACTTGTTCGCAACATTTAACGCTACTACCCTTGTTTTAATGAATGGCTCCTTGTATAATACTGCTTTTTCTCTCTCTGTCTCTCAGCACCATTTCCGCATTGGTGTGGGACTTCAGCCTTACTCGACTTACTTTTTCGCTAAAGGATATCCCTCTAAATAGTTTTATTGGTTGCTATCTCCTATCTAGAGATTTATGTGATATGTGTATGGTTGCATATTTCCCATAATGCAGCTCGAGCACCGGATGATATCGACTCGTATCGTCATTTTTCTTTCAGTCATGAATGGGTTGTTTATATTACTTCATATTAATAAAAAATGTATCGTTGCCGATGTGATGCAACCGCACATAATGTCGCATTGGGGGTTGTAATTGCACCGGCCAAATTTGCGGTTCCACATACAATCGTCGAACGGAATTCTGCAGTGATAGGAAACTCATTACAAACATTACAATGAACTTTGTAATTCTTCAAGAATTCTCCTTCATTGTCATCGACATCATTTCACTCTATTAGAGTTCGCTGCCAAATATTGGCTTTACACATTTCCAGCGATTTTCATCAGGTTCTATTATGATATCCAGGACAATCTGGGTGAGAACGCGTGAAGAGGTAGTAGCTAATTTTTTTATTGTAGTCGTATGTAGAATGCGACAGCTTTTAACGAGCTTTAACTTTTAGTGAAAGAAAACGACATGAGGAAGTAGACAAGTTCCAAGATTCAACATCATGAATATGTGATCTTCAGTAACTCGTAGTTAGCCCTATGAGAGAAATTTTGACTCCCAGCAGTGAGGTGTTTATCGAGCACGCTCCATGCCATTGCTGTTATTGTTACTTATAATCCAGTGAAGATGAGGTATTTGTAATTTGTGATAAAATTTTGTGCAAGACATTCACCTGCCTCATGTGCCTACATAAGATGTTAATTCTCATTACCTCAGTAATATCGGAACACAGGGATGTCTGCACAGTATTGATTGGTGACAGAAATAGGAGCTGCGGTGGTACTTACCTTGACTGTGTTGGTCTCCGCCAACATGCCTACTATCATTAAATTTTTGTTATACTTTTTTTTCGTTTAAGAGAAAAGGGTTTTGATGAGAGGTTATTATGTTTAAATTAAAAATTCATGTGGGTATTGAGGGGAAAATTATGAACATAAATTTCCATCTTCATGTTACGAAAATGACAAGTTTACCTCTTGACTAAATGCGAGCCGTCGGCGAGATCGCAGTAACGGTTTGAACTGGAGCCAAATTGTATAGGGTATTGCAATATACTACACCGTAATGTATCATCTTTTTTTTATGACACAAATTTATTTATTTATTGCAAGAACATACTCGGATGTGTTGGAATATGTGACAAAATTGTTACAATCTTTATTTATTTTTATTTTCTTTATTGGAGACAAACAGAAATATTAAGTACAAAAACATAGGTGAAAATTTATGTACATAATTACAATTTTGCAATCAATCTACTGGTGGTAGGTCTCTGTAGGCGGAGACCGCCTAGATAGGTACCAATGCAGCGCCTATTGCAGCCAACAAACGTTACTGTGTTCCGGTTTGAAGGGCGCTGTTGCTATTACTGGACTAACAAGACTCAACATCTTGTTTGAGGCGACGGGCACAATGTGGTACAGAGTATATCATTCTAATTAACGCCACGTTTTTATAGGCAGCTTATCATCAGGTAAACCTCCCGTTCACTCCGTTACTTCATTGTATATAAAAAAAATTTTTTACCATGAATATAATATAGTTACAAGATTAAATTAATAGTAATGTGATTTCTTTTATATAATATAAAGAAAATAAAAACTAGAGGTAAAGAAGAAAAATCAGAAAGTGGAAAGATGCATAGTTGAACAATATTTCTTTTCTTTTATATTAGTAAACCAAATAGAAAAATTTACAACCCTCTAAATTGTTCTGCTCGAAGCGTTATCCTATAAGAGGAGAGAGTTAAGACAAATTATCCAACATGCAGGCTAAGTGGGTGTTGGTGTATAAAGAATCGAATTCTCTTAAAACTATAATATACTTTATAAATATTATGCACGTTTGGCTATAATTATAATCAGTTAATTTCAATGAATAATTTCTTAGTGACAAGTAGAATTAATCTGTACTCTTGAACAAACAACGTC
Organism: Ornithoptera priamus; assembly: GCA_029034505.1. Lineage (NCBI taxonomy): Eukaryota > Metazoa > Arthropoda > Insecta > Lepidoptera > Papilionidae > Ornithoptera > Ornithoptera priamus. The sequence goes on along the minus strand of JARDWD010000296.1, from coordinate 3,299,519 downwards.
GCCGCCACTGTTCATTTTAATTAATCGTTTGTTTTGTTAAAAGCCTCTCGGAAAATACCAAGTCGTGACAAAATATTAATACTTGCGCTTATCTTTGCCTCTGTAAGTCGTTTTCATCGAAGTATTAAAAAAAAAGATTCCTTTTTAATATCCTCGCGTTCCTTAGAGCATTTAGTTCAAGCCGTTATCTTGTACTAGTCAATTTATCACTACAAAAACAGATATTTTTATTTAGTTTTATAAAAATTATCTTTTAACATTTATACAGGATTCTTATATCCATTATAATTTTCTCATAACCACTTCCTTTAAGTACTCACGCGACGTTAATTTGATCACTTTCGCTGATCTCATTCGTATGATTTTCGCTTTGATATCGTTTCTTATTAAGATGCTGACATCAAAGTAAAACAATACAAGGTTCTTATATTCATCTGTATATTTACAAGATATTTTAATATTTGCATATAACAGCTCGGTGGCAGAAGTTAGCTGTGGTGGTACCTACCTAGGCGGTCTAGCAACAGACATCTACCGGTTTTCAAAATAAGCATACAAATTATAGTAACGTAAGTATACGAGTATATCCGGGTAGTAATGTAAAGATTTGCTGAAGTAAAATAAAGAGATCGTTTACGATAATTTTATGGGGTTGTTATGTCTTCTTTTAACGTAACAAAGGGAATTCTCGACTTCAGAATGACTTGTTTTCAATTAAATTACAAAGTTTCAGATCATAAATATGTCGAGCTATTTGGCTTTTATACTTAAACGCCTAATACAGATAAAAATATTTTAAGACCCTAAGATCAGAGTACACGATTAGGATATACAGGGTGGACTTAGTGCTGTAATAGCATTCTTTACCTAGATATTTTCACAACTATATACATTATATATTTTAAGTTTAAAATTAGCTTTAGTAACCAGGTAGTTTAGTTTGTTTTTCACATTATCTCCAGACAAAATAACCTAGGGAATCTGGATTTATTTACTGAAAGCGGAAACTGTACTGATAACGGAATATGAATTGTAATTATATAGTTAAAAAATTAAAAGCAAAAAAAGGCGAGAAATTGTATGGTGTGTCAATAACTTAATAGTTATGATGTATCGGTTATTGTTCCTACATTCATCAATTTCTTATAAAAAGTTGAGGGTATGAGGAAGCAGACACAAGGTGTTAAAAACTATATTTTTTTTTATGTAATTAAGCGACGAGACGAACAGGACTTTGACAAGATGGTAAGTGATACGCCCGTCTATAACAACGTAGCGCTAATTAGCATGTTATACACTGCACCTTGTGCTCGTCGCCTGAGACATAAGATGTTAAGTCTCGTTATCCCAGTAATTACACTAGCTTCAGTGCCCTTCAAACTGGAACACAGTTATGTTTGCACACCCCTGTTTAGCGGCAGAAATAAGCGCTGTAATACATTTCTATTGATCAGGCATCAAGATAAGTGGCCTTTGGGTATTGGTAAGGACAACGTGTGCTGGCCTCCAAAAACGTAGAGCCAGAAATTAGTGAAGTGCCTGGGTAAAACCTGGATACAGGACCGAGTGGAGTGGGGATTCTTGAAGGAGACCTTTGTCCAGGAGTCGACGTCTTCTGGCACGGAATGATGATGATGACGAGCGGTATGTTAAGATGAACTATATGTGCCAATTTTTTCTGATATTTTCATGAATTTTTATGGCCACTTTTACTATGCAAGATTTTTCTAGGAGCTGACAGCAATTTTTGCCTTTAAATTGGTTGCGATACGATTTCTAAAAATTTTGTGCTAGGATATAATGAAAGACGGAATGTTTCACTCCCGGGCGTATTTGCATATTCAATTCCAACCGAATCCTTAGCGTAGCGTCGCGCATGTGTAATGCGAGAACATATTTACAATTTCTGAAGCGAGTTTAAAGATGTTATGAATTCGTTACTCAACTAATCTTATATGATAAGAATATTCCTAAATTGACAAAAAAGTCGTTATCGTAACCTAAAAATTTTATATTTGAACTGGCATACTTATTTTCTTATTTAATAAGAGTATTCATCGCTCACGATAAATAATACAATCTAGGTTCTCGGGACGTTTACTTGATAATAAGTAATACGCGTATCTATAATAACGTAGAGCTAGATAGAATGATATATACAGCATCACATTGTGCTCATCGCTTTGAAACGTAAGACATTGAGTCTCGTTACCTCAGTAATTACAATAGCTACAGTGCTATTCAAACTGGAACACAGTAATATTTGCACTCTACTATTTGGTGACAGAAATAGGTGCTGCCACCTACCTAGATCTCCCACCAACTTACTCCAGCAACCCAGACCTACCACCAGTGAGTAGTTCTCTGTCGGCGTAAGTTGTAATATAAGTTATTTAATAATGCCAGATTTATTTTTTCGATTCATCATCATCATCATCACCCGATAGACGTCCTCTGTTGGAAATAAGCCTCCTCCAAAGACTTCCCCATTGATCGGTCTTGCGCTATCCGCATCCTGCGGCTTCCCGCGACTTTCGTTTGTAGGGGTTCATATGAAGGGATTTGGGCCATTTCCCATCACGCTGGAGAATGCGGGTTGGTGGTAGCCAGAACCTCGTTTATTGATTAGCAGAGTGTATCACGAGTAGGTGAGATTGACTTGGGTCCCGTGAGTTGTTGTAAGAGCCTCTTACACCCCTTTTCTTCTTTTGACTTACTTAAAATTCAGATGTCTTTAGACAAAGATTTGGATTAAATAGAGTTGAAACTATTGAAGGTTTCAATAGAACATGATCAATAACCTCGAACACTTGACAATTGAGATATTTTGTAATAACGTTTTGCCTATTAATTAAGCAACGTGTTTTTGATGGATTTTACTCCGATGGAGGCAAAAGACAGTAGGAGTGGCGTACACGCATTATGATTTTATTTTTTTTATAGAAACATTATCTGGGGCAAGAAAACATTGCAGAAGACGGGTTGATTGATGATGATGTTAATAAACATCGGTTATCCATTTTGACACTGAATGGGACGTTCAGATATTATGTCGCTTCGCTTTGTATCTTATTTCAGTGCGGCTTTGTTCTTTAAAATATAATATATATCCATTTTGTAGGCAGTTGATGATATTATTTCTTATATTAAAGGTATACGCATTATGAAGATTGACATATACAGGGAAATGGAGGTTTGTTTAATAGATACATTCAGTAATAATCGGCGAAGGCTTAAATAGAAAGATATCAGATAATATAAAAAAATAATCGAAATATGAATGATGACCTAAAACTTTTGAGTGTGTTAATAGACGATTTAATAAAAGCTTTAAAGCGATTAATAGACGAGGTCTCGTGGTTAATAAAGGTTTAAACAAAATTAAAATTTTCCTCAGAGGATCAGAACCTCAGAGATTTAAGTAAAGGAGGCATCTAACGAGTTGTAAATATTATAACATTATTTATGTTTGAACAGGAAAAATTTTGCATTTGCAGTTCTCTTCTTATTTTTGATTCTATTCAGTTAGTTTTTTTTCCTCCCACATAGTTTCATACGAAAGTACCAAGTTAAGATATATGAAATAAGTTTTTAAATTTATGTTTAAGTATCATGTTATGTACTGCTAATAACTAATTATATTAGTTTTTAAGAACTCCGAAGCAGAATCATATTCATCAGCATTTATGACAATATTCTATTTCTATGTCTTTATATTAAAAGCATACAGTATATGTATAAATTAAAATAGAGTTTCCTCTTAGTAAATTCACAATAGACTTTTTCAACGCCGGCCTAAATTTATTAGTCGTTGCTGAATGGTGACGTAGATTGACTTCGATTCTTACAATCAGGTACGATTGTTGCAAATTGAGTCACAATTCGATAAAAAGCATTTCTAAATTACATTTCAAGGAGTTTCTATTTCATTTTAAAAAAATAAATCAAATTAGACATGGTGTATAGATCAAATAAATAACTTTTAATAAATGTTATATTTTAAAAGGGATCATTTTCTATTATAAAAACATTATTAATAAGTTATGTTTAATACAAGCAAAATTCAAAGTTAACTTGAGTAATACAATCCATGTCTTCCAGTCAATTTAGCTGATGAATCAAGAAAGTAACACATAACAGTTATTAACGGAGTTAAAAATTGTTAATATTGTTTTAAATATTATTACAAATAAGATTAACTACTTATACGATGTTCATTACAAACAGGAGGTTATTCAGTAATATAATTGTAGTTTTAGGGATACAGATGTAGAAGAGTTTATCTACATCTTTCTATGTATCATTATGCTGCGATCATCAATCTTAACAGCAAGTTTAACATGAAAGGAGGATACTTCTTGAATTGGGGAAGTTTATGACCTGTTGTGGATATAAATATTCATCGTCATCATCATTATCAGTCTTTGTTTATCCACTGCTGGATATAGACCTACCCCAATGTCTTCCACCAAATGTGATGCTCAGCTTCTCGCGCCCACCCTCTTGCGACCGCCCTGATGAAGTCGTTTGTCCATTTGAAGGGAGGGCATCCTACACTTCTGCGACCTGTACCCGGCTTCCACTTCAAGACTTTTCTCCTTAATCGGCCGTCAGTGACCCAAAAGACGTGGCCGATCTACTGCCAATCCAGCGTGCAGATTTTGAGAGCTACGTCGACATCAATATTATGATAGAAGAAATTTGTGATCAAAATTCTGGTCTTGCAAATTATACTGATGATAGGTCTTTTTTGTCGGAGATCGCCGTGGTAGGTACCGCCGCAGCTCCTATATCTGCCACAAAACAGTACAGTGCAAACATTAATGTGTTCCGATTTGAAAGGCGCTGGGGCTAGTAAAATTACTGGTGTATCAAGATGTAACATCTTATATCTCAAGCCGATGAGCTTAATGTTTTGCAGGTTAATACCATCCTAACTAGCGCTACGTTGTTACTGGCTGCCGTTACACTTATCATCGGGTGAACGTCGCTATCATCTCGTCGCTTCGTGGAGTAAAAATTAAATGAATACGAATATCGAAATGTACGGATGGCATCCGCCACGATTTCAATGCAAGGAGTTTATATTGAAACTACTTCTCTTCGTTCTTTGTTTGCACTTCCGCTTAGTATTCAATGTTCGGTTACAATGCACCGCATCAGTGGAGCCTAAATATGAACGTTTGCCAAACAGTATATACAATATAAAAGACTAAACATTTTTTTATATTTATTATACTACCATTTCACTTAAATTTAACATAATGGTAAATAATAAGGAAGAGATGAATGTGTATCATAGCTCTTACTTGAAATCTAAGAATATTACGGCTCTCATACATTGATAGCTAGAACATAGCAATGCTGTTATAGTGATAGATTTATATTGTAAAAATAATAACTGGTGAAAACTCCACATCATGTGGCTCTGGGTTCGAACCAGGGACTGTTGGACTGGACTTTTAGTATTCAACTACCGCTGCGGCGAAGTTGAAGTAAGTAAGTTAATGTGTTTCTATTTTTGAAGTTCGTATCTCAGAAATCTATTTAAGTATATAAATTATTATATTTTATTTACTACAATCGAAAGATTGTATTTTAACTGTGATCGTGATGCTTTAAACTTTTTTTTTCCAATAACATTTATTCGTTTTCCATGAAACGTTTTCGGTTGTAGGGTAGGACGGTGTCGGATTCGTATGGCTTATAGAAATTAATTTTTTGAAGGAGATACTAAAACAGAGACTAATTTTCTTAACAGAAAAATGATAAAGAATATATGAGATGATTTTTATGCCCTGAACATAACTTTTTCTGTTTAAGTGGGTAAGTTTATTATCTGCGGCCGTCTAGACGAGTACCACGGCGGATATTTTTCGGCTAAACTTAATGGGAGCTATTACTGGGCTAACGAAACTTTAGGATATTAGACTTATGGAAATCTCGCTTAGCTCGCCTGTTATTTTGTTGAAAAATGAAACGATTTTTTGTAATGTAATCAATAAAGGGAGTATATATGATTAGAAGATTAGCATAAGGTTTGTACTACGTCGCGTTTACATATAAATTGCACGAGTTCACGCCTGTGATGCGATAATCGATACTTAGCGATACCTCTGAGGGGTCTCTACTGCTGGAGATGGTTTAGGTAAGTATTTTATTTAGTCTAGGCATTTACAAATTTGTCTTGTAGTCTTGGGCTGTTAAGAATAGGACGAAGGTAAGCCTTCTCTTGTCGCTTTGAAGGCTGGGCTTTCATTGTCCACTGAGCGAGCCTGGGATGAACATCAAGTACGAGGTAGTCTAGTGCTTGTCATACCAAAGCGAGGACGTGCTGTAAGCATCGTGCCGAGAGCTACCGGTGTGTTTCGTCAAAGATCCCAGGGCCTCCCGCAACGCACTGAAGATGACCACCGAAGAAGATTTAGTAGGTAAAATAGAGACATAACCTTGTTTTCTCTCAGAAGCAAGATGTCGTTTTAGAAGATTTCCTCCCAGGATAATAAAGGCATTTACAATTATGTGTAAGTACAGCTTTAAGTGCACAGAAATCTGTGAAATAAATGTATATTATGGTATATTTTGATTTTAACAACGCGAACAGCGAAGTTGTTAGCGTTTCTGTTGTAGATATAATGTAATTTGTTAATTTTTAGATAATAATAATAAGGCTTATTCTAGAATAATATACTATTAATTAGGTGGGTACATAGACCAGCGCTAGTATTTATAAATAAAATACGAAGCATTGGAGATAAATTTCGTCATCGTATCAACCGATAGACGTCTACTGTTGGATATAGATCTATTGTAATATGTTCTACAAACTCCTCTCTTACGGTGTATAAGATCTACAGCTTCCAGCGATAATTTTAATGTCATTATTTCAATCTAGGGAACTGTCTACGCTACGAGATAACGCTGTTTTCATACAAAAGCTACATTTTGCACTACAGTATTACTCTAACGTGCATTTAATTTAACATAGTTGGGAGAGGAGATTACAAGCTTCTATCCCAAAGGTTCGTGCTCTCGGTTTCCAGTCTCGTCCGTACAGAGATGTTTATATCGCTACGTATATCTAACGAAATGTGTTGCGAGGATTCGTACCATCGCTTACGTAACTTTCCTTGCTATTTCACGTGACTTTTAATTTTGATCTTATCCATGTAAGATATACGGACACAAACAACTGAAACTGAAATGTTTGTTTGTGTTATCCGTATAGTAGCTTTACTCTACGCTCATAAACAATACCAATTTAATTTTTTTTTGACTGCTTGTTTGTTTTGGGTATTCACCGAAAAGGTTCGACTGATTTTCACTAGTTGATAGTTAATACATAAATTACAATTAATAGGCTTAATTTTTTTAAAAAAGAAATTACAGTTCTGGACAAACATTAAAACTTAATGTTTGTTTTAAATAGAAAGTGTTTGAATTGAGAAGTCTTCAGCTTAATTTAGACGCAATTCGTTTATATAACATCGAGTATAGAATATTAATAGAAGTATTCTGTGTAATGATTCTTATCAAAGTTTTAATTTCATTTACATACTTAATCTAAATTTTCGGAGTTTTTCGTAAGGTTACTTCAGGAAAAAAAATTTTACGTTATAATTTTTTTTCCTGAAGTAATATCAGTCTTTATACATTGTTAATTCATTACATCTTGATTCGTAGAATTATTATTTTTATAGATGCAAATAATATAAATAATTACATAAATAAAGAAAAGGTAATAAACCATATCATGAGTAAATATCAATAAATCGCACAACTAGATAGATCTGTTTGTATGAAAGTGTATGTCACGAAGAGCGCTAGTTCAATACCCACAACTTGAGCTTCCTGTGAACGAAAATATTGTTAAGAAGAAGACATGTTTCGACTACGACAGATTTCGTAAACACGTGACATCCACCATTCCGTGTTTTTCTAAAATGGTGAATATGGAAATGGCTTTGAGTTTCTTCTTGGGAGACGAAGCCCTAAATACTAGCAGCGGGAATGTTAAGAATATTTGCGCCATTAAACGGGCTTCGTAGTATTTATTCTAGAATCATGTTATGTTTGGGAGGCGCTGATTTAGTACTTGTGAACATATTCCATACACATATTACTTGTGAACATGCTTATTTACATGTTACAAGTAAGTTTGGTAAAACCACGGGGCGGTACAGGGCGCTAGGAAGTAATCACCCGCGGTCATGATCCGACCGCTCCATTCGAATATACTACGTCGAGCTCACCTAAGTAAACCTGGAGGAAACTTTACTTGAAACTTAGTACGGAGATTCCTTGTGCAATTAATTGTCGTACTCATCGCTTCAACTCTCAATATATATATATATATTTATAAAATGTATCTGTTGTTGAAAGTTCTCTGTACAATCGCAAGTATTTATTTCTGTAGTCTGGTAACGCAAAAAACCTTAACTAATATTTTCGGAACACAAACCCGAGGCCCTTTTTCTCGAGGAGGCAGACAAATCTACTTACCACACTGGAGAAGAGCAGATTGACGCATGTCGTGTATCCATAAAAGTTGTTTTTGAAACATCGATGTTTCCTCCTTACATTTTCTTACATCCAAAGCTCAAAACCAGTCCACGATCGAACGTATACTATCTTCGAGTTCTATAGTACATATTTACGAATACTGCTTCAGCCAAATAGTTGTGTGCAAACATTACTTTTCTATTGAAGCGTGCTAAAGGTAGTGAAATTATTTGGACAATGAAACAAATGTATTGTTCTTCATGAGAACAGGAAATATGTGGAACATCTCGCCGGCGTCGGTCTTCCCGTCCAAATGCGACATGTGTGTTTTCAAGAAAAGAATGAATAGGTTGCTACTAGGTAAATATCACAATAGATCGCATCACCATTTATTATCGGATGGCATCGTGTTCAAGCGCTGATCGTGATGCGTAAAAAGTGCAAGCGAACTATTTACCATCAGGGGAACATTTTATACATTTTGTTGCTTCTTTATAAAAATATAATTATTCAATTTGATATTACAAAATTTTAATATCGTAATATCTCATGTTATTCTGTTTTTATTAACAGTATATTTAAAGATATGGGGAGGTCGTTTACCACATCTATTATTACACAGCAGAAGCTCATCTTATGTCGATAGAGCATTATTTAATTTTCTCATTTAAGGATAGGCTTTGTTTTTCATAGTAAATAGAAGAGATCTTTATGGAAGCTTGTTAAAGTACCATGTATGATTTTTTACCTCTGAATATATCTGTATAAATTTATCCAATAGGAATAAAATGTTGTTAGTGAATATTTCAGTTCTAACAATGAGGAATATACAATTAAAGTAAACTTTTTTACTAATCGTAATATCTAAACCACATGTTTATTTATATATTTCCGTTGGGCAAATGTTTTATCTTAATTCCACATAGTGTTAAAACTATAGAGAGTTTGTTTGGGAATATTACAGAACTTTCAAATGTATTGAATAATATGAGAACTAATTAATTGCCCGATAAATTTTCTCTTCAGTTGCAAAATATTTTTATCACTGCTCATAAAAATATACTGTTTCAGTTTTGTTTACTGTGCTCCAAAGTTTTATTGTTATAAAAAAATCTACTCGTCCAATCTTGCTTGTGATTACTAAGAGATTAATCTCTTAACTAATATCTTAATTGATGATAGTAAATTTTAATTACTCTTTTATATAAAGGAAGAACAGAGTAATAATATCCATGTAGTAGATTCTGATCATAAATGTAGTAGGGATTTCTTGTACTAACCTCATTGTTAATGTCTAAAACATACAGAAAATTCTATGCGAACTAGCTTTACCACCTGTGAAAAAGTCTATTAAAATTAAGTATATCTAAGTGTTTTACGTACTCGTATGTATAAAAAAAATAAGATTTAATATTTGTATATAATCTTGCGAGACGTTTACATCCAGTATTATTACATTTAGTATAAATTTTTCAAACGTCTGGTAGTGAGAGAAAAGCTATTGATTATGTTTACTTTAGTTCTGTGTCATAGTAAACTATATTATTCGATTTATTTTGCTCGTTTAAAGGAAAATGTTGAAAGCTTATATATCCTCAAGTGCTTTGCGGAAGTAGGTCAGTTAGAAAATAAAATACCAGAATGAGATAACGTAACGAGAAATTGGTTCGTTTACACCAACAAGCTTTGACAAGCCAATTTGTACTGAACCGTTTATTTCCGTGTCGCAGTCGGTTAGGGCGGATGTCACAGCTCCCGGAAATACTTGTGTAGCTTTAGCTTATACCACATACCCTATTTCTACAGCGAAGTATCTAAATCTTAACATCTAACGTCAAGGAAAATTTTTTTGTTATATCTATTCTATATCAGAAAACGGGTAAAATATATACTTTGGATTTTATGTATACTTGTATTTAATATAGGTTTTAAGTATATTAGTTATTGAGCGGATGTTAGGTTAATGTTAGCGAAAAATACCTTAATACACGAGAGAAGGAGTTTTCCTTAGTTAGTCCTTAGCTAGTATTTTTTTTGTATAATATTTAAATATGTACATAACTAGGCTTCAAATATAACTTGTTATTTCCAAAATGTATTTATCTCAGTTAATGATATCAATAATTTCAAGTTTCAATTATGTAAATAATAAATGTATGTAATCCACTACATTTCTTATTTCTATTAATGAGTACGTATTTTTTTAATTACTACACAAAGTGATGAGATAAACAAGTAACATGCTTTGTAAGAAGTAACATACAGCTAACAAGGTTTTCTTTTTTATAACAAGACAAGACATTTCTATCGCACAGCATCACATTGTGGTTGTTACTATATAAGATGTGTCTAGTTCCGTAGCATGTTACTGTGGCAACATCTTTAGACATCTTTAAATAAGCGACGGAGATTATTCTTACGCTAAAAAAACTTAATTAAAAAAGAAACGTAGATTTTTTGTTTTCATGAAAAATAAATATCATTATCATCATTTCAACCGATGAATATCCACTGCTGGACATAGGTCTCTTGTAATGTGTTCCACAAACCACGTTCTTGCGCTGTTTGAATCCAGTGGGGGTGTAAGGAGGAGACCCAGTCTCCAACCGATTTCCTCAACTGCCAACCTCACCTGCCCGTGGTGCATACTGCAGATTGAGCAGCGAGGCTCTGTCGACCGACTAATGGCGATATAACCATTCATCACTGACTGATTTAATTACCATAGACCGTAATCGAGCTGCAGCGATGTCGGTGCGATAAAGTCAGTACTGTGATCACTAACTCGCCAGCCAAGCGTGGTGATTATCAGCAAAACCCTTATATGTTATACAAATAAATAAATAATTAATATTTTCACTACTAGAACTTGGTTCTTTCTCTCACAAGAGGAGAACTATAATTTTATCATAACGCTTTTTTGTATAATTAAGCGACCACACGAACAGGACGTTCACCAGATATTAAGTGATAAGCCTGCCCATAACAACGTAGCGTAAGTTAGTGTTGAGTCTCGATAGCTCATAAATTACACTAGCTATAACGCTCTTCAAACTGGAACACAGTAATGTTTGCACAGTACTAATTACAGGCAGAAATATGTGCTGCGGTGATACCTACCTAGACAGTCTCCGGAAACAGAGAATCCGTCATCAAAATTGCTATTATTCATGTGATATGAGGATGCCATATAATGACCTGCTTCCTTTTACTGCTTTTTTATCATATAATAAATTTAATATTACTATGATATAAATAAGATTATTAAGCAAATATACAAACTGTTATTATTATAACGCCGTGTAGCCATATCGTTTTATTTGCTTCTGTGTTTTCTATGTAGCAGTGAGGTTTACTCAGCAGCTCATTACTCACTCGTTGGATAACTTTCGTTCATCCCGTGGGGTTGCATTCTGATGAGGTTATATATAATTTATTTTATATGAAGAATATAATGTACAAAATTCTCGGTTCATGCTTAAAAACCGTCTACTAGATGAAATTGGGAAGAAAAAATACTGTATGTAAAAGAGGAATTAAAAGCGAGAATATTAATAATTACATACTAATTAATATGTGATTATTACATTCATGCTATAAAGAGACGTTTCAAGAAGATGAATAATGAAACTCGGTTAAGAATAAGCTAAAATTTTGCAATTCAAAATACTTAAAATAAATAAGAATTAAGTAAAATCCTTTCTTAGCTTACCTCTAAATGGTAAAAACAATAATTCTACCAAATTTTGAGTGTTTACGTCTAATAGTTTCGGAAATCTCGTGATGCGTCAATGTGTCTCTGGATATCTCCTTATATATATAGATTATAGCTTTTTCTTATGAAAAGTTCTAATCATCATCATCAGCCGATAGCGGCTCACTGCTGGACATAGGTAAGTTTAAATATTGTTATTAATTATCATAAATATATTATATGAGAGTAACTTACGTTACGAGCCGAAAAATTTACTTTGATCTGTTTTCTTTAAGTTTTGAAAAAGAAGACTAACTACTTAAATAAAAAAAAATGTATCACACTGGTACATGTATAAAGTAATAAAGGAACGGATTTAGCATATGTGATAAATGGCAACCTTACAATCTGCCTGAAATTACAATGAATCTAAATGAGGATAAATTGTCTCCCAAGAGGCAAGGGATCGGATCAAAGAAGCGACGAGTCGAGCGAGACGTTCACCTGTTAGAGTGATACAACTGCTCGCAAACGTGGCGCTGGTTAGGATGACATACACTGCGCCACATCGATCTCGCACCATGTGACATGATGTCATATCTAGTTCAGTCTAGTAACTTCACAAGCTATAACAGTTTCGAAATCGGAACACAATAGTGCTTGCATACTACTATTTGGCATCAGAACTAGGAGTTAAAGTAGTACTTGTTCAGACAGTTTATTCCAACAGACCTATCACCACCTCAAACATTGAAGGAAATAATGATGTAGTTACTACCGATAGTATAGTCATATAAACATTTCCGGTTTGTTTTTCCTTATATATTTCTAGGTTGTATAAGCAAGTAGGTCCGTAGCCCAGCGAGTAACCGTCTTCGATGTAACACGAAGGTTACAGCTGTTAACACGGATACCCGATTAGGATAACCTGTAGTATAAATGGTATACACCATAGATTAAATAACTCATTTTTTGATGTATATACAAATAAAATTTACTAAAAAAGTAAGTAATTGTAAATATCATAGATTAAGGTAATTTTTGTAAAATATTTTGTATGTCAGCGAAAATGAAGTATTTGACCAAAAAAGGGCTGGTTTTCTTAGAATATATATATAATATAATAAATCTTTGATAAGTGTATTCCCGAAACCTCAGTAAATTTTATCCAATAAGTGCCAATCTAAAATTCAGCTGAGGAAGGATTTCTTTTACCTTAGTGGTCATCTAGAAACTATAAGTGGGCCCTTTTCAAGTGGAAACGGAAACGTTTATTTATTATCTTAAATATATTTAAAATGTTATAAAACGAACATTTTTGTTTGGAGTAGATCTATTAAGTTTATCGTATCCAAAAGAAGACCATCACGTTTACCAGGTGTTACTTACTGACAAAACGAGGGTATTTTTAACAAGGAACATCAAAATGGAATATAAATATTGACGTATTTCCGGCAGTGACGCTCTCCTTCTCATACTCCGTGCCAGATGATGGTGACACCAATATTTGTGCTCAAGTTCAAGCGGTAAGGTACTAAGGTAACATTTTTAACCGACAGAAAAGAGATTACTAATTAGACACTGATCTTTATACTGTTGGATTTAAGAAGGTCTATGGAGGATGAAAGATGTTCTAAGTATATCGCGTCACAAATGTGGTTAAAGTAAAAGCGATAAAGTTAGATTCATAGAATATTACTTTTTTAGTAAAATTTACATCTTATGGGAAACCGGTATAGATTAAAAACATATTTAACCCTGCCTCAACATCATCCTCATAATTCCAAACTTTCGCTATCCAGTGGTCAACATAGGCTTCTCCAATCGGATTTTCTTAACAATTAACCTATAGTGTAGGAAAAATTTTAAAAATTTATTTCGTACCTCTTAATTATCTCTATTGAAACTTGGATCTTTTCTTACGTAAAGTTAATGTTTACTTCAATTATTAACCGCAGTAACACAACAACACTATGTAGATATTAGTGACAAAGGTTGAAGGTAACACAGAGGACGTTAAGCGTTTATTGCTTTAGATAATGTCAGGTATTCAACTTTCATAGTGACTTCAAGTTATTTCTTTTTGCTTTGATAAAAACTTACGCAGGGTTGATGCTAGTGGTACGTAATCTGCTCGTACAATCGTTTGGAATATCAAAACAATAATGTAAGGTAATTACATAAATAATACATAAAATTGTTTGTAGAGTTATTTCCGAAACCATTTAACCACCACATTAACAGGAATAGTGTTTTTTGTTATCCTTTCTGTTGTAACTCAATACGGGCATTCCAGTGTATCAAAATCTAGATAGTTTTTCTAATTAGTAATAAATTTGTTGTGTATATTAAAGCATGATAAATATTTTTAAGTTATCAAGTTATTTTTTATGTATATGTTGCCATTAAGTAACATTACAATATAAGCCTTCCCTTTAATAAATATGGTCATGAATTTTTAAATATATAGAGTTGAATTATATTGATAAGATGTTTGCAAAGTTCTATTAGTATGTCATAAATATATGCATAATATATGTTTAATACTATAAGGGTGAAAACCTAGCAGAGAATTGTGATCGAGTCCTTTTTTTATTTTTTAATACAAACATATGTCTTTTAAATGTTAATAAGCTTACGTGATCGTTTACGACAAAGGTTATCTTGATTTTTGTCAGTCCAGTATTATAAAATAAATTCTGCTCTAAATCGGATCCAAGCCTATCACTTTACAGAATATTATTGAGTATCTAAATGGAATCTGATATTAAAATTTAGTGATTACTATCCTAAGCCGTTTATTAAGGTTATGCGATATAATTCTCAATTAACACACTGATCTCGTTGGCGCATGTTCAAATCGATAACTTATATAAGTTATGACTGGCATGTTAATGATTCATGTAGGCTATATATACGTAGACATTATATATAAATCGAAATCTTGGATATCACACTAAATGTGTCTTTTATACTGGAAAATTGTTGTGTGGAAATATTACTGTGTTCGGGATTGTAAGGCAGTGTATCTAGTGAAATTACTAAGCAAAAAATGCTTTAACACATGTCTTAAGGTGACGAGCACAATGTGGTTAGTGTTTAAAAATAAAATATTCCATCATCATTATCAGCCGATAGACGTCCGCTACTGGATATGGACCTCCCTCAAAGATCTCCACACGATCGGTCCTGCGTTGCTCGCATCCAGTGGGTTCCTGCGATTCTCATCAGATATAAAAAAAAAATAGGAAAACACAATATTTTAAAATGTAAATATTTACGTATCCTAAAATCATCAAATGTCGGAAGATTTTAACCTGATGGAAAGTAATAGACCTGCCTATAACAATGGCGCTAGTTAGGATGATAAACACAGCAGAACATTGTACTCGTTGTTTTAAGGCATAAAATTAAGCCACGTTACTTCCAATAGTTTTACTAGAGACACTACCTTTAAACTGGAACACAGTAATGTTTGCATATCACTGTTTGACAGCAGAAATAGGAGCTGCGGCTGGACCTACCTATACGGTATTCAGCGTCAGAGACTTACCACATGCACGAATGTTTGCTATGAGCAAAAATATAATTTTATTATATAAACTTATTATTCATGGTTAGTTAATTAAAATAAAGGTTCAATTAGAAACAAACATCGATTCCGATCCTTTTTAATACTTCGATATACACACGTATACAAGGTATTAGATATTATAATTATATCCTAGATAAACATTTACTTAAGCAGTGTTACATGTTCTATTAATAGACTATGAACATTTTAAAAACGATGGAGCAATAATGAAACGTTTACTGGTTTCCAGGTCTCTTTTGCCGGAGACCGTATACGTACAGAGTGATGTGCAAACGTTACTATGTTCCGGTTTAAAGAACGTTTTATTAGTTCAATTACTGGAGTAACGAGACTCGCCATCTTATATCTCCGACGACTACATTTGTTAGCTGTCCCCCGCCCGTTTTGCATGGTGAAAACATAATAAATGTTTGAATATAAAGTTTTAGCTGTAGTGTTCTGCCCGACAAGACAAACAAAAGACAGTTTTTCTACAATAATTTTTTTTTTTACAGCATGAATGTAACCGAATTGTGTTCAATTTTTCTCTAACAATTCCACTTATATCTATTCACACCCACCTACTTCTTCTTCATTCATTCATTCATAGTTCGTTTTCGTTTCTGTCGTTCATCCAATCGTCCGTTCATCCATCCATTCATTGACATCCATTCATTAATTTATTCCTTCAAACATTTATTCTTTCGTTCATGCATTCATTCTTTCCTTCATGCACTCGGTCGTTAGTTCATCCAATCATTAATTCAATCAACCGTTGTATTTATTCAATCATTCAATAATTTATTCATTTATTTAATCATTCTGTTAAGGATGGGTAAAGTAAACTACGTGATTTTGGAGATTAAGTGTGCCGAAGGGTCAGCGACTCTGCGTGCTATCGGTTCATGCGCGAGACTAAAAAAAGTGCGAGTAGATCGATGCCGTACTAAGTAAGAAGTACCTGTCGCCGCGGTGTTGCTCTCCGTTCGCTTACCCTCTTCATCACTTAATGTTTCATTAATAAATATTATAATGGCCGTGTAGTCTACACATTCATTCAACCAATCATTTATTTATTCATTCATCCATTCATGTTTTAATAGCAATTAATTTATATAGAAGAAAATATACAGTGTATTTAAAAAGGTATAGAAGAGTGGAATAAAATATGTACGAGTACAGTCGATTGAAAATTTTATATGAAACAGTTGAATGTTTTCACAATTACTAATGTGTTTATAAGCAGACCAGTTAATATAGACTCCAAAAGAATTATATTAAAAAATACAATGTGAGTTTACACGCGGTACAAGTGAATAATGATAATGTATAGTGCGGAGGTGGTGGAGAGAGGAAGATGGCGAGCGATTAATTGTCAATTTTTTAATTTATTGAAGTAGAGATTACCGAGAGAAGAAGAGTAAAATACCGTTTCTTGCATTTCACCTATTTCTTCATTTTCATCTATTTCTTCGAAAGTTTGGAATGTTTACAGGGTGGAAGTCGGTCTTCGTGGTATGTAGTCTGCGTATAGGCCTGTATACGACAGTAGAGTAGAGAACCACAGTAAAAAGAGGAGAATAAGGATAGGGAAACTACATAGAAAAGTATTTTGTTCTATTCTCTATCTATTTTTCGTTGTAAATTGAATTTACATAGTTTAAAAAAAATCACGCTCAAAGAATATATTATATACATAATTACCTGAAACACGCCTACTGCTGAGCATAACCCGCCTTTAGAGATCTGCAAACCGATCGTCTTTCTGCGACCTTCATCAGATCGTCGGTCCATCATGTGGAGGAATGCTACTCGAAGACCTTACCGACCTCAGCTGTCAGTCATTCGAGCGATATGCTTTTCCCAAGGCAACTTGAGACTTGAAAAAATGTTTATGTTGAATTAACCAAGTGGCAACAATTGTCTTAACATCTGGAGGTGACCTTTGAGAATAATTTGTTTTTATTGGATATTTAATATTACTTTCAATAACTTAAACTATTATAATAGTTTTTATTGTATTGCGATGGGAACAATATAACTATTTTGATTATATAAAAGGAATTACTCATATTTCTAAATACACTGATAATTGTACTTGCAGAAGTTAGTTAACTACATTGTTGGTTTTAATAGTATATAATATAATATAATAGATATATAAATAACTTTTTTTAACCTATTATGATACCATAATAAACAGGGCATCGCTACTATTGTTCGGCAGTTTTTACAGCTTATTCCACGGACAATTTCATTTCATTCGGATGTAAACCCTTAGCGATATAAACTTTTTTAATGGACAATATTGTTTTATTACTGTTTGTGGAGTGTAAAGTTTCGTGTCAAAGATTTACGAGCTACAAATTTTTAAGCTTTTACAATACTTTACAATGATAGCCATCTTTCGTACCTAGTAATACATACTATAATAATACTCCAATTAAATATGAAGAAATTGTTGAAATACTGCCAAAATAATCATAACGAGATTGTGACATGTATTAATATTGGTTTTAAAACATAACTCAGGAGCCGTCTGAGAGGCATTTGTCGCCTTCTTAAGGCTTCCTAAGTTTACAGTTTAATCGTATTACAAATACTTATTGTAGTAGTTAGTTCTAATTTACATTATTTATTTGTAGTCTCATGATTTAAATTATACATATTATATATACGGGAGGTGAAAGTGTTCCCGTACAACAATTCACGGGATCTAAGCCAACCTCACTTGCTCGTGGTGCCCCCGTCTAATATACAAATAAAGCTCAGGCTTCCACAAACCCGCATCGGACCAGTGTGGTGAGAAAGGGTCTAAATCCCCCATTCGAATCCCTACCTGATCGTTAGGGAAATTTTTGGGAAGGCCTATAGCCAGCTGTGGTCATCTATCGGCTGATAATTATGAATATACACATTTGATGGTTAGTCTACTTATATGTTATTTTCGACTTTAAGCAATTCATTTTGTTTTAATGAAGAAAGATACAAAATTTAACATTCAAGTTTCGCTTAATTCTTGAAGTTACCGTTACGTGTACTATAGTTTTAAAACGATTTTTAACAAGAATGATTTGCTTTACCTAAAAATGTATTAGTACAAATGTATGTTATATTGTTATGGATCCCGAATGTTTACTTTCATAAAAAAATTATGTTTTTTGTTTCAGACTTAATGACGAGTGGATGTATTATAAGGTAAGTTTATTTGTATGATCAGTGGAGAATGAAGGTGTGTTTTAGTTTAAAGGATACCTCAAATGGTTAATTTATGCTTCAAAAGTATATACAATAACAGGTTGGAATTTACTATTTCGATGTTGTGGTCTCTTTATATGTGAACTATCTTATTGTATATAATCAAAAGCTTAGAATGGAAGGTCGAAAGGACATATTTACTTGATAGGTGAAATTCCGCTCATTGTCGTGACACTTGAGGTTTTTATGTATATGCTACGGTGAAAGACCGATATCAGAGAATGTCGACTTTCGCCGGTGAATGTATACACCATATACGTCGGTGAAAGATCGAATATTTAATTCTTGAACATTCGGACCCTCACCGGTGTATGTCGACAATCACAGATATGCTCTGGTAGAGGTCGAAAAAAGACGAGCCGACAAAAAGGCGAGTGGCTGTTAAGATGCGATTTTTTTTTGATTAACGTGGGGAAAATGCCTGCGCATACTCGTCCTTGCGGGGGTAAGGACATGTTATGTCGGACTTGCACCGACTAAAACCCCCACGATGTTCTAACTCGTCGCATGATGGCGGGGTTACAGGAACGCTTACGCACCCTGGCGGCGCTGGGCGTAAAATTTATCGCGACTGAATTACGGAGAAAAAATATAAATGTCGGACATGTTTAACATTCACCATTAGTGCATGGTGATGTTGACATTCACCGGTGAATGTCAACATTCTCCAGATTTCGGTGTTTCACCGTAACATATATATTTATTTATTCATTAAGGCCTATTAACAGGGCAACAAATAAAATATAACATCGAAGACCTTTACATAAACAGACAATATGTATTATTCCAATTAGAGATAAGTACGGTAGAGGTTGGAGTGGTACCTACTTTAATGGTCAAGTAAAACAACTTACCAAGGAATCACTTGAGTAAAATGGAACATCATGGCTTAAATATTTTTTTTAAATACCTTTAAAATATTTATTTTCAAGTGTTTTATTGTCCATACGTACCATAGCGCGTGTTCTAATGACGGGGTACTCTCGATTCTTTGCTAGAACTTAATAAGTTACTAACTTAGAATGCGGCACTGAGAAATTAAAAAGTAACGTTATCGTGTCAATAACATTTATTCTTTTTGTTGAAAGTCTATTGATTCTTGAGGATTTAATAAAAGTAAGTTCTGTGCGCGGTTTACTGTAAACTCTTTTATGGGGGTGTTTTGATGTGGGTCAAAGAAAATGTAATTTACTCGTGGGAACGATGAAGTTTTATACTCTGTTTTATTGTTGGATTTTCTTTTTAACGCGACAACCCACGAAGGCCAATAGGAGACCATTTGTAAAATACAAGGTGTAAAGTGAATTTAGAGTTTCATATTGTAATGATACAATACTACCGATTGCCTTATTTTAATTGCAAAGAGTAATATATGCCTACCATCAGATACTTGGTTCAGTTAAGGTGTTGCAGTTAGTATCACGACTAACGAAATAGATAGATAGATAAATACATTTATTTGTTACACATTACATTGTAAAAACATTACATCATAGAACACAGATAAACAAAAATATATTAACTTAGTAATATTTTAGATAAATATTACTGTCGTGATTACTGCAAAGGTACAGAATAGCCGTAGCTCAGTGTTGCCACGTAGTGAACAACGTACTGAATTTCAGCTACTACTTTATTAAAGAGCGTCTATATTTTCGAGATGCATGATGTCGGATAGAGAAAAAGATCTAAAGTTAAATTATTGATATTAGTTTTAGGAAAAACAACTTCTGCTTATGTCCTGGAATTAAAAAGTATTAGGCTGGGAATTAATATGTTTTTCTAAAAGATATGTCTTCAATTTTGATTTAAAATAAACAATTGTAAGAGAGTTTCTCAAAAAGGGATGGTACATTATTTCAGCACTTTGTCGCTCGATGATGGAAACTACTTGCAAAAGCCACAGATCTATGTTTATAGAACACAAGGTAAGAGTTAGTGCTTCTAGTGTTGCATCTATCCCGAGCTGATGAAAGGTTTAGCGTATAGATATTCCGGTGTTCTAGATTTTAATAGCCCAAACGAAAGACAAGCAAGATGCATTTGTCTGCCTAACTCCATTTTCAACATTGATGATTTGTTTAAGTAGGGAGAGATGTGAGACCGCGCCGGAATGTCGGAGCAGTACCGACAGCAAGCATTTTGAACTCGCTGTAACTATCAGGCGCTTTATTCTACAAAGCAGCCGTGGATAGCTAATATCGCCATAGTTAATATTAGACAAAATCAGAGCTTCACACAGAGCAATACGACTTTTCGATGAACAGAAGATGCGAATTTTATATAAAACGCTCAAGCAATAAAAACAATTTTTAACAACAATAATACCCAGGTTTGTTACTTCAGATGAATGCTCTAAATTTTCATTATTTATTGTAACAGTTGGATTTTGATCTCGTATATGTTTAACTTGTAGCCACGAATTAAGATTTAACGGGATTGATTTTAAGATTATTCTTTACGTTCCACTCAGTAGTATTACATCCGTGGTCGTTTAATTTGTCTAATATATAAAGTTGTACGTCATCGGCATAGCAGTTATATTTACAATATTTGATAGTTTTCACTAGATCTGCCGAATAAATGTTGAAAAATAAAAGACAGACGTTGACCCCTGTGGTATGCCATGACCAATGAGTTGCCATTCAGAAAAAATACAGGTGCCATTCGGTCATTAGTTTTACAGTTTGAGATCGGCCGATGAAGTAACTACGATATCACTTCATACTATTTTGATCACAGCCATAATAGTTTAATTTTGAAAGTAAGAGTGGAATACTTAGACTGCCGAAAGCATGTAAAAAATTACTGCCATGAAAAGTTTACTGGTAGGAAAAGTTTACAGTGAGGAAAAGTCTACTGCTAGGAAAAGTCTACTGCGAGGAAAAGTCTACTGCCAGGATAAGTTTACTGCCAGGAAAATTTACTGTGTGGAAAAGTTTACTGGTAGGAAAAGTTTACTAGAAGGAAAACTTTACTGCGAAGAAAACTACTGTAAGAAAAGTTTACTGTGAGGAAAAGTTTACTGGTAGGAAAAGTTTACTGCCAGGAAAAGTTTACTGTCAGGAAAAGTTTACTGGTAGGAAAAGTTTACTGCCAGGAAAAGTTTACTGTGAAGAAAATTCTACTGCCAGGAAAAGTTTACTGCCAGGAAAGTTAACTGTGACGAAAAGTAAACTGGTAGGAAAAGTTTACTTTTATACAACCAGCACAGAAGAAACTTTGGTTCAACATTTTGTTATTTTTTGTAATGTTATATTTCTGGTATTAGAAGAAGATTTTTAGAAAAGTGTTCAAAATTTAATTATTATTAATAATAATATTATTAATAATAATATTATTAATATAAATAATTATTAATATAAATATTAATATTATTATAAATTTAATTATAACTCAGCTTTGTTAAGGAGGTCGTTGATTTTTCTAAATTGTGACACTTCACTGTCCGGTTTATAACAGTCACAAATTTGAACGCACTCTATGTTTATATCACGTTAATTTCACTAAAGTCGTGTTTATCTCTAAATAGATTATTTCTTTAGGAATAGAATACGGCATAATTCACTGTTAAATCACGATTATTTATCACTTATTTAATATTATTGACGGAGCGCACATAAAACACCTTTACTACCCAAAAGTTTTCCGTAGTTAGATTGTTATTATCAATTAAATCACATGCATTAATAGCGTCGTGCTTCTTTCGTCTCTTTATGTATTTAACAATATTAATACTTAAATATGGTTAAATAGGAGATGCTTGATGTTTTATTACAGTATGTAATAATAATAAGAAAAATAATGATTATTATATCTCCTAAAAAAGTTCTACTAATTTATTTATAATTTTATTATAGTACCAATAACTAAGTCAATCTTAAAATATATATATTTTGTTACACGTAATCATCTTCGATATATCTGATTTATATGATGATAGAAACATATATGAAAGTGGAGAAAGCAAGAAAGGTGTGCCAGTATCGTAGCAAGTGGAGAGAGGTAGTCTCTGCCTACCCCACAGGAAACGAGGCGTGATGTATATGTATGTATGTATGTAGAAACATATTCTTGTGATAAAGATTATTCACATGAGTACTTATTTCGTTATTATAAATAAACAACCTCAACAAATGGATATTATTAAGTTTATTGTAATAAAAACAATGATGTTCCTGGTTCTATCTATTAGTTATTATTGTATGAAATATCTGTTTTGTTCCAAGTATAGAGATATCGAAGAGTTTAATATTCTTGCATTCTCAGCTACATGCCGTCAGACGTTGTTGAAAGGAAACTCATGTTTGATGCATGGATAATCTTTGAGATAGTTGACATAAGGAACTGTAAACTTGGAAGTGTAAGCTTACGGAAAAGTCCAATCAGAGAAACGTAGTCAATTCTCCGAACAAACAATTATCAGATTATTATTTTCCATAAATCTACTCATGTACATATATAAGAAAAGTTTAATTTATTATTTGTTCTATAGCGTAGTGTTCGATTCCTAGGCTTTATTAATTGTGGGATGTGAAAGGCTGACGAAATATTTTAAACATAGATAACTTGCAATAATTATCGTTGACTAGGAAATTTATCTTGTCGGAGACCGTTTAGGTAAGTACCACTACAACTCTTGCTTTTGTCGCTAAATAGTAGTGAGCCAACATTACCGTCTTCCGCTGTGAAAGGCACTGTAGCTAGTGAAATTACTGGAGTAATAAAAATAATAGTTTTTGGAGTACTTGCTTGGTGGATTATGGTTTTGTTCTCTTCATGTGAGTGAGCCGTCGCATGGAACAGAGGCATTACAAGATTCTAATGTTTATGCTAAAATTATACATGTTATGGTTTAGATAGATTTAATAACTGTGAATGTAGGATCTGCAACTAAATTTTCCGTAAACTATATAATCTAATATTGCAGGTTTCATCCAAAAAATTTCGTTTCATGTAATCGGATAGCTGAAATTTCACATGCCGAAGTATGTCCGCGTTATCCTGTTACGTCTTTACCAATAAATCAATTTATGTCCCGCTGTTCGTAAACAAGGCTCGCTTCAGTAAATACGAGGTATCAATTTGACTAGACGCCAACCAAATTATTGGACAGCCTCCCAACTTCAAAAGCTGTGAGGAGGGTTCACTCTTTTGTTCGTTTTAGTTCTATTTTATTCACTTTTTTCTCCATCGTAAGTTATCCCTTCATCAGATGTATAAGATCACTTAGACTAATAAATTATATCAAAATATAAGATCAACTTCTTTGAAATAGTTATTTTATTCATGTCAAAATGTTTTTTTGTATAAATGTAATAACTATTTGTCAGGTGATATCTGTATCGTCTTATTTTCCACCTGTAGAATGAGATATGATGCCGCATCTCATCTCAATCTACAGGTGGAGAATAAGACGATACTATTTTTATATCGTGTTTTTGAAGGTAGATCTGTTTTTCTTCCCAAGATCTCTTTGATGCAAACACCGATATAGTGAGTGCGTCAAGCTATGGAAAACTTTATCTACTTCGCAGACGAACCCGCAAAGTTCACTGCTCTACATCTAGTAGCCGTGCTTTCTCAATACTTGTTAAGTCGGTTGAAATAAATTTTTGTCAGTCTTCTCTATCTACGCTAAAATAGGCTGTTACTGCATTAGTTTGCTTTACTACCACAGACTATAATCATACTTAACAGTAGGTTGCTTCGAAATCAAGTACTAACCTTTTTAAAATAAAAGTACAATTATTAGTAATAGGTTAGAAAATTGAAAAACGTAAAGAGCAACTATTGAAATTATAATTACTTATTCGATAGCACTGCAACCCTTCGTGGGGTTTGGTCCCCTGTACAATTCTTTTCCAGATGTCGCGATTCTCTGCCTTCTTCCTCCATCGAGTAAATTTTCCTATTCTCCTAAGGTCTTCTATACCATTTATCCCTGTAATTGTAATATCTATTGTAATTAATGTATTACGTTACTGCTTGATGGCAGAAATACGACCATCAACAGCTTACAACAGTTAACAGCTTATAACATTTAACCTTTTTGTTTTAACTATGTTTCTCTTGGTTTAGCGTCTATCGTTACTATCTTTGGCGTTTCATGAAAACCTAAATAAACTAAGCGAAAACTTTTCGGAGAAAATGGCTGCAGTTGTTCCCGTAACCTGTACCTGCATATCTTATTTCTTCTTTCTCCTGCCCTGGTCCCACTTTATGTAGGGTCGGCACAACATGTTCTTCATTACCGAACATGTTGTAAATAGTTTTTGGCTAAATTTTTTTACGACCGGCCGCCTGCCTGACATCAACCCTCTTTTTGGGAATCTTTGGGGCCTTTTTTTTTTTTTTTTTCTTCCCCATTTGTATTTCGCTGTTGGTACTAAAATTCACAAATGTACATAACTTAAATATTAAAGCCATTGGTACATGCCGAGATTCGAACCCGCGTCCTTCGGATTGAAGGCCGCACGCTCTAACCATTAGGCCAGCGAGCTACACCTGCATATCTTATTTGCCTATCAATTATTTAGAAATATAAGCTGTATGTTTAGCAGTGAACATTAAACATGCACCACGAGGTTAAAAGATTCAGACAATTTTTTTTCTACACAGCGACTAGACGAGCGTGACGTTTACGTGATGGTAAAAGATACGCCTGCTCATAATAACCTGGCGCTAGTTAGATATATATAGTGCTCGTCGCTTTGAGACATATAATGTTAGATCTTACCCCAGTAATTATACTATCTACAACGCACTTTAAACTGGAATACAGTAATGTTAGCAGGAATAGGAGCTGCAGTGGTACCTACCTAGACGGTCTCCAGTAACAGGGACCGATCACCATAAAACATTTAACTTTCAATTTAATTGTAAATCTTTCAACGGATTCATTTTGAAAATTTTAATAAACGATTCGTTAAACCACTTAGATATAAGTGTTATCGGTTTCGCAATACTTTCAAGCGTTCGTTTAAAACATTTCCGTTTTCAATTTGCTATCAGTAAATATTTGGGTTCTTTCGTATAAAAGTATTTCAAAACGTTAGTGTTTGATTAGGATATTTATCGGATGATTTGTATTATTATATCTGTTCATTTCAAAGGAAAACATTAGAATTTTTAAAATATTTTTATTTTGTGTTAGTAATACATATAATTGGAAAAGGTAAAGCTTATATATAAAATGGAAAAGTGTATCTATTTTACTAGTAATAGGCTAATGTTGCCAGAGACTGTCTAGGTAGATTCCACCGCAGCGCCTATTTCTGCTGCTAAACAGTAGTGTGCAAATATTGCTGTGTTCCGGATTGAAGGACGTTGTAGCAAGTGTAATTACTAAGGCAAGGAAATTCAACATGTTTTGTCTCAGGCGCCGAGCGCAATATGGTGCAGTGTGTATCATTCTTACTAGCGCCACATTGTTATGGGTGGGCGTGTCATTTAACATCAGGTGAAAGTTACGTTCATCTCTTAATTTATTAAAAAAAATCTAACTTGAGTTAATTCACAAACAAGTGTAAAATTTTATTGAAGCTAATTTGAAATAATAATTAATTTAAAATAGATAATATCTATATATATCTATGAATATATATATACAAATCTACATAATATACCTAGTCCGGCCATAAGTTCTGTTACAAATGAAAATGCATTTTTTTGAATAAAGTTATGTAATATTAAAATTTATACCTACATATTTATTAGTCTCAATAATAAAAAAGAAACAATATTCTATTCGAAATAGCCACTTTTGGATTTTATACAGGCCTTTAATCTGTTTGGCCAAGAATCTATGAATCTATACTGTTTCAAAAAAAAATTTTCACCACTGCCACTGCTTGCTCCAAAGATTTTTTAAAAGTCTCAATGTCGCCGTGTCGTTTAGAGAAGGCCATGTCCTCTAAAATTGACCATAATTTGAAGTCTAAAGGGTTTACCTCTGGGCTAGATGAGGGCCAGTCTTCAACTCTTATAAACTTCAGAACGTTGGTTTCAAGCCAGGCTTGGGTAGTTCATGCCTTGAGACCAAGTGCAGAGTCCTGTTGAAAAATCCACGGTATATTTTTAAAAATTGTATTGTTGGTAAGTTTTACAACATGATCCAAGACTGTATCTTGATACACTTCGCCAGAAGTTCTCACTCCTTTTTCGCAAAAATTCAGTTTTGTGACTCCTTGCTTATCAAGGGCCCACCAAAAGATTTTTCCATCCATTTCTCTGCTTCTCACCTCCGTATCGCGACAGAAAGTGTTTTGATCGATCTACTCTCTTCAATTGAAAAGATTGATTTAGGGCATATCCTGTATATCGACGATAAGCACCGAGCTTCAGGTCTTGTTTTATAATACGCGACAAAGTCCGGGAGTCTTCATTTCTCGCGATAAGATTTTTTGCTTCCTAATGGGGTTTCGACGAATTCTGGCATTAACAGCATTAACAGCCTTTGTAGGTTCTAAAAGCACGCGGCTGCCCCGACCTTTTCTGGTCTTTTACAGGGGAAGTGTTGTTGTATCTATTGATAGTACGATATACGAACATACGCTGAATCCAAGCTTTTGAAGTTTCTGGAATATGACCGACCGGACCGGCCCCATACCCACTTTGTGCTAGGCGATCATGGTGGTTCGCTCACGAGTTTTCTTTCAGATGTCATTATATATTATTAGCCAACGGGACACCTCTATCACCGGAGGCACATTTCTATACATGTTGTAAGGTACTCCTACTGTCCGTAAAAATTACGATTTTCTGTACGTCTAGAAGAAATTATATAGGATAATACCTCAGATATAGCTAACAGTTCCGTCCATATTATTTCAATATTCGATGTTACTTTATACAATCCTGAGTTTAAGTTTTAATAATTGTAATATGCCGCCCCAATACCGTTTTCAAAATGAGAACTATCTGTAAAATTTTTATCCCATCCTGTGTACTTAGTATTAATTTTTAGCAGAATAATAGACCATAGCACATCAGAATTATATGTGTTTTGAGTGGTCTATATCTGTGAGATTAGTTAGAATTACATCCTTGATATTTATATATGTAACCCAAGTTGGCAATGTGAACAGTTTCAAAGTTTGTGAGGAGTAAATTTTATCTGAAATGATATCAACAAAAATTATCGATAGTAGAGGTTTTCATTTTGAATGCCAATATTTTGCTTGACTTTCACAAGTCAGGATTTTTATCGATTGAATGGCTTCCAAACTATGATAAGATATGTTTTAAATAAAATTTATACGGAAAATAACGCTTCCTTACAAACAGTGGTTCTATAAAAAGTTCCGATTCCATGACGTGAGTAGGGGTGGTCTTAATAAAGCCTCCAATAATGCGTAGCGCCTGATTTTGTATAACGTCCAAATTATATATGTGACTATTAGTACAATTATCAAACAAAAAACATGCAAAATTCATCTTACTTCTGATCATAGACATATAAATCTTACGAAGATTATTAGGACGCACTCCCAGGTAGGTCCCGCTAAAGTTTTACGTACATTCAGTAGCTTTCTTGTTTTAATTTGCAGTTCCATAACGTGTTTATTCCATAACAGAGATTTGTCCAACCACATTCCGAAACATCTATAATTATCCACAATTTCGAGTTCCGTGCCACTTGTGATAATCTGAACATTATTTCTGTTCCTTCGACTTCTGCTGAATAAACATACTTGAGTTTTATTTCCGATACCTCTAGATCTAAATCATTAAGAAGTTCCACCACGATCTCCAGAGACTCCTGAATTTTTTGATTACCCTCTGTATTGTATTTCCTCTGAACAAACAGGAAAAATTATCTGCGTATTGACTTATTTTGACGTTATAGACAGCATCGCATATTTTATATGTTGTTATGTTAAATAGCAACGGAGAGAGCGGATCTCCTTGAGCTAATCCCCCGTGGGTCCAACGTGTTATGCTACCTGTGTTTCCGTTATATGTTATATTTAAATGTCTTCCGTTAAGGAATAATCATAAATAGTTACAGATGTTTCTTCCCACAAATAAGTCATCCAACGTTGTAACAACAAAGACTGAGATGCATACATGCAGTTAATTTGTCATCGTTAAATTTATGACATATTTAACGATATGGCTTTTTAACCTTCTCGCCTATGGTATTTTGACAATTTTTTTCTTTAATCCTATAGACCAGCGTTTGGTTACGATCCTATCCGTTGCCGGCAATGTAGTTTATGATAGCATATCACAGAAGTCTAGAAGTCTATTCACTTTTTTCTTAAAGATTATTTCAATTCTTCGCTGTTGGTGTTATGAGGACGAAGCGAAACCTTTTAACCTAATGAACGGATTACCGACAACATTATGAATGCTTTCCGTGTGTCTATGTACGATATTCTATTATTCATATCTGAGTTTTTTAAGTCCTTAAGCGCAAAGCTAAAACCTGTCTAGCCTCACGTCAGTAGCGGGAGTTTTAAGCTCGACATATCCGGAGGTGCAAAAACTTGTACGGCTCGGATGACGATTAATCGTTTTCTAGATTTTTCTTGTTTCCCAACGTCCCTGCGGGTTGTCTCTGACGACTGCACCGGAAATAGATTACATGTTATTGATTGAGTTGCCGCCAAGTCGCCTCCGGGCGTACATAACCACTCATTTCGTATTATTTACGGTTTCATTTCCGACGGTCCGTTGCCGTGGCAACAGGGATTGTAATAATTAAAATTTAATATTCATCGTTTCTTTCAGCCTATTATCTTTTATCCGAGGTGTGATGAACGGACTTTCGCGCTTCTTTTGTTTCACTTCATTAACAGTTTAGAGTTGAACATAATATTATTATGAAATATCGGAGATATTTAATAGGACCTATGTATTACATAGAATATTATTGTGTAAATATGTTTAAATAATGTTATATTGACTTCTCTTACATTGGTCACTATGATACATATTTTTAAGCAATATTTTAAGATCTTATTTGCCATAAATATTATTAATAACTAGCTGTTACTTATAACACCCCCGCTGCTCCCTTTGGGGAAATAATTTTGTAAAATTGATTCTTGGCAAATTTTTATATGACAGTAGCAATATCTCTACCGAATGTTGTGTTTACGTCCAATAACTTTATAGGTCTCGTGATGAATCAATGAATATCCTACAGATTTATAAATACATACAAATAATATTCTATAATGTAGTTACAGGTATATTATAAGGGTTAATAAAGTTTTGTCTGTGTTAAACAATTTCCAATTAAGTCGCCTATTATTATATAGCCACATCACATCAGTTATTCCAGAGATAGTCTCGGAACATTTCCACTCAAGAGCCTATTACGGCGCCGGCCAGCGATTTTCTTATAAATTTTTAGTGAGCAACTCTATCGTAAAACGAGACCTTCTCATATTTCCAATTTTCTTTGATAAGCGATTCGTTTGGATATTCATATAATAAAATTACTTATAATATTCACAAGCGAAACATTTAATGTGAATTGATTTTTTCTACAATGAGCTTGACCTCAATTTTACATGATTTTAAGTAACAATGAGATAATGAACGTTAAACTCGACCAACTACAATTTATCAACTAAATACATCATTGGTTACAGAGACATGGAAAACTTTTTTTACATTTATTGATAATCGGTAAGATGGAAGGTTCTCCTTATGTTATATTAAAGTAATTTGTGACTGATAACCTATTCTAAAAAAGAAAAACCTATGCATTGTTTATTTAAGAAGTTTACTCAAACGAAAACGGATGTTACTGCCGACCTAACAAAAACGTTCGGTGTTACTCTCTAGAAACCTGTCTATAACAATAAGATTTGTACACTACCATTTAACGACCATCCTTATACGGCATCAGAGGTAGTCGTAGTACTCTGGGTACTTAATACAATAATATTTGCATACTATTATTAGGAGCAAACTGCAGTCAATGCAATGCATATACAAAGACCAATTACCACTGCTTGAGAAGCTAGGACCAACCACGTTAGAGTTTAAAAGTAGAACCTTAAATTAACATTCTGTTTATTTTATATACTGTGTGTTAAAAATATCTAATAAACAGGTAAGATTGTATTATCAAGCAGTCTCCGTGTGAAAAGAGGAGGATACTCAACTTTAAACAGGCTTACTCGTACCCGGATTGTTTCACGGAAATCAGACTGATTATACGCTTCACCTTTCATGATAAGTAGCTTATTTCAAATTAAGGATACAAAAGATAATAATAACGGGATCACAATTGTTTAACCTAAATCTCTGTAACGGAGTAGCTACACAATTGTTCTCTAATACGGACATCCCAGATTCGATTCTGCGTCTCATGTAGTTTGCATGTTAGTAGGGTATTTTTAAGCGAACGGGCGGGCTCTATGCTACCATCCCCATATTGTTCTTCTACCGCTTTAATTTTTGGTTTCCGGCTGTCGACAAATGAGAGTTGAAACAATATTCAGACTGAGTATCCATTCAACATGCACGGTATCGTGACCACTTAAATAAAAAAATAACATTATGTATTGTTTTATTTTACGAAACAACGGGATGATCGAGACCTTCGCCTGATAGTGAGCTACAAGCCATTTTTTATTGCAAGGGAAATCTTCTTAAAAGATATACTTCTGGGGGAAGACATAGTTATGTGAGGCTTCTACCCACCAAAACCCCCTCAGTGCATTAATAGGGGCTCCGGGATCTCCTATGGGACGCACCGGTGCCCCCTGCACTCCGGCTAAAATATCCCATGAAAGACCAGAGCTCTTCTTAGCACCCACGCTGTACTACTGCAAATACAAGAGCACCGTGCATTTGCCGCCCTCCTATGGCTCGCGTATGAAGCTCTGAGGGCCCCCACCCTCAAGGCTTACAAACCCGAAGACCCTGTTAGTCGCCTTGTACGACAGGTAGCGAATACCTTAGTCCTAATCTTAATAAGCCGAGAGTACAGGGTTGAAGTTATACATACGCTTGCCCATAACAACAGTGGCGCTGGTTAAGATTACTTACACAGCAAAACATTGTATTCGTCGCCTTAAGGCATTAAATGTTAAGACTCGTCACCCTAATGATTTAACTAGCTACAACACCCATTAAACCGGAACACACTAAGGTTTGCACACTACAGTTTAGCGGCAGAAATAGGCACTGCAGTGGTACCTACCGAGACGGTCTACGGTACACAGAAACCTACCACCGATTAAAACCATTTGAAATTGAGGGTGGTTGATGAGATCAATTGTTAGTCTGTTATAGACAAAAAATCGATTTGTTTTTATAGTTTTGTTGAAAAAAAAATTTCAGTAGACGAATATTTTATTATAGGATTAATTAAATAGCAGCTAAGTATCATGTTATTGAAACATTTAAAGGCTACATAACCGCAGCTGTACCCACTCTTATAGTTAGTGGCTGGCGATGAAACACTCCCATATAATTAAAATCAAGAAGACGGATGAACGGCCTCAAATGGAGTATGTATAAAGACATTTTGGACAAGTCGCGATTGGCTGTTTGAATAAACAGCGGCTGACCGTCGCAGCACTTGACCTGAATCGTTAACGATGCAGCCGGAACTAAGCAAATAGGTTTTTATTACAAATGTACAATTTAAATTCTGTACAGGCTAAATAAATAAAAAATCATCACTTATCATTTTAGCCCATTGATGACCACTGCTGAATATGCTCAACATATTCAGCAAACGGCGGAGGGTAAGACCGAAGTTGAGATGGCTGAGTGTAGTGACAAAGGATATGTGGGATGCAATCTCAAGGAAATCGATGTTCCAAAAATAAGAAAGCAGACCCTGCCTGTCATAAGACGGGATAAATGCTAAAAAGAAGAAGAGAAAATATCAGTCGTACTCGTCTTGTTAGAATAGATTTGGCAAACGGTTGGCAGAGGAGGACGATGACAACGTAGTCTCCTGCATTTGAGGCAACGCTCGTGAGGGTTGCCTCAAACATTCCCTGAGACGGGCTATCCCAGCATAGCTTTGAAGAGGCCGCGGTTGTGTTCTGAACGGAGATCCTGTGACCTCTCTTAACGCTGAAAATGACCGCCGCAGGGGTTTTATAGAGTAAAAATCTCCTCATAACTCTGATTTCCCCCTAGAAGACAGGGTATTTTTTTCAAAGATTTTCTCCAGAAACGAAAAAAGAAGCAGAGTTGGCAATTGGAATAAACCGTAATTTCAAAGAACTCTGTCCCTATTCTGTTAAAATATAACATTAAAAAATTATATGTATTGGTAAAGGTCACAGAGCAATCGAATTAATTTCGACTTAGTCGCCTATTACGACACACGAAGGACAGAGCGACAGTGAGAGTATCGTAACTCATCTTCCATACAGGAAGAAAAATTTTTTTTTCATAAATTTACTGCGTCAGTCTTCTTGCATTTTCTTCATATAATAGTTTACAGGTAATGATTCAGAAGAGGACTGGAACTAGTAAAAATATTAGGTATTTGATCATATGTCTAATGTGGTGAAACGAAAAATACAATGTGGTGTCATGTCCGAACTATACCCATATTTTATTAGCATGTAGCTTATAACCTGGTAAAGAGTCCTTTCTTGTAGCTTTCACCATGATCATCAGCCTGCGATAGTCCATAGCTGGACATAAGCTTCTCCCAAGGAATAACAGCCCGATCTTATCGCTTCATAGGTCTCTGTTGCCAGAGACTATTTAGTTAGTACTGTGCAAACATAACTATGTTCTGGTGTGAAGGACGTTGTAGCTAGTGTAATTACTGCGGTAACGGGACCCTCGTTGCTTAATGGTATAAAACAAAGTTATTTGACATTCAAGCAAATAGATTTTTTCTTCGTTTATGTTTAATGTGTCTTTCAATATTTTATTCTATATCCGTGTATATAATATAATTTATTCGTATCTGTAATAAATGTTTTAAGCAGTGTCGCTTTCAGAGTTATTGCACACATGAAACTAATTTCATTAGCCTTGTTGTGGTTTTGGTGTTTAGCTTAATTAGATTAGCAAAATGTAAGTAAACTCCGAAATATTACTTATTTATGTTTATGATTATATATTTAAATGTAGTATAGCAATAATCAAAAATAGAAATTTCGGTGTAATTAATATTTAATTTTTTTGATTTCGTTTCACAGACCATATACCATGGAAAGCGAAAATGGGGTCAAATATTAGCCTATTGTTGAAAAAAAAAAAAACTTTGCAAGTAATAGCTGAATAGTTAGAAGCCTTGTTTTACCAAAGAATTAATTTAAATAAATGTAAAACATTTACGATATCAATTTAAATAATAAGCAAACATTTAACTAAATTGAATACGTGCTTAACTAAGTTAACGTTATCATAACCGACGGAGAGCATAAATTCAACACGATGATAATTATTATACAACAAACAATTAGTATGATTTAATCGTTATCTAAAGCGAAACAGCTTCTTACAGCCGTTATACGGCTTAATTTATGTTCGTGCTCGAAACATATTTCCGAGTTGTACGCGGCATCGATCTCACGTTCCAACGATAAATTACAAAACTTCTGGCTTCATTACATATATCTGCCCACTCCTGTATAGTAAACACTTGTAGAGACACTACAAATTATATACAATTAGCCTAAAGTACTAAAGTGACTGTTGATATAATATTAATAATATAGCATTAGTAAAATGTTAGAAGAAACGTAAAAAGCGTAAATTAACAATTAATGAACTAATGACTTATAAATGTAAATAATAAGATAGGTTAAGTAAAAACCTGAATAATAATATCAGGGAGAAAACGGGAAAAGAATATTATTGTAATATGTGTAAATGTTTGTTTGGTTTGGTGACAATACGTAGGTTGAGTATTTTAATATTAATAACACTCCTTTCTCTTTGATTGATTCTGCTCATAACGACACTACTTAGGATGATATACACTGCACTACGTCGTGTTTGTTACCTTTAGATATTTGTTAAGTCTCGTTACCGCGGTAAGCCGCGGCGTTCTTCAAACCGGAAAACATTATAGTTAGTAAAGGAGTTGCAATGGTAAATATCTTCGAGTTCTCCGGCAACAAAGACCAGTGGGCAGTTACGCGTTAGTGTATATACAATGCATGCATATGCTGATATTGTTATTACAATCACATGAAACATTACAATTATAAACGCAGTTTTGTTTAAAAATCCAGAAATTCTCAGGCTGCGGAGTTAATATAAAATTTCATTACATTCCGCCGGAAGCGGACTTCATTTTACAAAATTTGAGCAAATTGTGGATTAACCATTCAGTGCCATCTTGCTGCAGCGTCAAATTAAATTTTGCTAATACTCGTATTTCCATTTAATATCAAATTGCTAACGGAATAACTGACTGTTAAAAATGTTCTCTAAGCTATAGGAAAATAACAGCTATTATATTATGTTGGTAGTTATACTTAATTGTGTTGTTTCAGCGACATTTCATACTTACTGTACCACCAGTAATTATCATCCTATCGCCATTATTATCGGCAGGTGTATCACTTACTATCAGGTGAATAACATAGTCGTCTTTGTTAAATATAAAATTTTGTTACGTTTTACTTCATTGTTTGAGCGGATTTTTTTTATCTATATTATACATCAGCTTCCTATGATAGATTAGAAAAAGCGAATATTTTATGGGTTAGATGCAATATAAAATATGGGATATCGTTAATGTTATCAAACGTGAACCATTCTCCCTTCATCTTACCCATTATCCATAGTAATTAGTAATGGATCACTTTATCTCCAATTTAAAAAAAAATCGTGCTCTCTTAACCGATGATACATTGAGTTAATAAAGTTTAGTTGTAGTATCGGTTTAATTACAAAATTTCGTTCACGATAACAGTTCATTAGATTTATGGTTATTGACCAAGCGGTAAATAATTACAATATTAAATTAGGATATGTAATTAACGAGGTTGTTTATAGTGTAGGCTCCTGGTGTCCGGTCGTATCGGAGGCTATGCTGACTGTGACGGACGGTGCCTAGGCGCCGAAACCAGGTCAGCGTAGGACAGATCTATGTGGAGATATTTGGAGAAAGCCTGTATCCAGTAGAAGACGTCTATCGGCTGATGATGATGAAGGGTGTAGTAGATTATAAAACTACAGGAGTACCGAGATTAATTCTCTTAGGTCTGGGGGGTTGAATGTAATGTAGAGGTATAAACTCCTTACTAATGCCACACTGCATTATTTACCGTCAGATAAATCTTCTCTTCCCGTACTTCAATAACAAAATACAAAGATTATTTTCAGACAGACGCTGCACGTTTTATTTTGAGGGTAGGCGTAAAAAAGGTTTCTGCTGCTAAATTATAAGCAGTTAAAGTAATATGTGTGAGTTTCCTTCTGATCGTAAGGCCGTTAGTATGTATTTCGTTATAGAAGGTCGGATCCCGAAATCGTTTTCTCAACGAAGAGAGCACGATCTTTGGAGCGGTGCCAACGAGAGCCGCATTAGTAACGTTTGATTAACGAGTTGCTTGATCATACTTTTATCGAAGACTTCGAATCAGCAGCGCCACAGGGCTTTGTTTCTTTTAATTACTATGAAAGGTTTTTTATCCGTAAACTATAAATAACAAATGAAAATCCGTAGTGTTTTCCTTTGGGGATGAAACTTGACCTTAAATTGACTTGGTGTTTATAGCCGGAAAACAGCGATACAGCTGTTACTGGTGGGGAGACCTTTGGTTCTGGAGTCCGTCTAAGTACGTTTGGAGAACCGTAGCGCATGTTTCTATCACCAAACAGTAATGGTTAAATGTTACTGTATTCCTGTTTAAAGTTATAGCCAGTGAAATTACAGAAGTAACGAAACAGCATCATATATCTCAAGGCGACGAGCACCGCGAGTGCTGTGTATAGGTAGGTGACCTAGCTAACCCCACATTGTTATGAGTCACGTACCATCAAGTCAATGTCTCGCATCAGGTGGAATCCTATGACAAATCGAACTTTTCAACATATTGTCCAGGATTTGAACCCAGTCCGTGTCACTGGGGTTGTTAGATGCGATCTGTGGTTAGGAAAGAGTAACACTTCTTGTAAGATCGTCTCAACTAAACTGTCCTTGACACAGCCTGAATCTTAATCGATCACTGCCCCCGGCGATATCCTTTCGGGGTGTGGATGAAAAAGCGTCTCCACCAGCGCGCTCGGTCGATATATTTAATCTCATAAGCCGTCTCCATCAATAACTGTCATTATTTCGCGAATATGTAACCGGAAAGTGGTCGTTGGCATCACTGACAGGCAATAGTGCTTTGCAGCTATGAACTGTAAAGTGAGCTGGAAATTTTACCGGCAAGATTCACTGGTAAAGTTTTGTGTTATGTAGTTTTTTTTTATAATTATTTTATTAATAATATCTGTCTATATGAACTAGGTAAGAAAGTCTAGTCGAGTGACTTATTATTAAATAATTTTGGTCTTAAACAATTTGCTGTCTGGGAGCTACGGCAGTCACAAATCCCGTAACATTTTGGTTTTTCAGAAAGATTTACTACTTAAGAAGACCTAAAATTGTCCTAAATTGACCTAAAAAAAAGCTGTATTAAATTAATATGTGAAACGTAATTTTTTTTTCCGGCGATAAGGAAGAGGGAATGAAGGAAGGTTCCATTCCTTTAGGTATGACGATGCACATCATTTAACCTTACGATATAGATGATTCACGAAGTCCTGTATCATCGATCCTTGAGTAAGAATAAATAAACTAAATAAATATTTATATCCCACCCCCGAGGAAAGTATGAAAGATTGATTTTGTACTTGTTAATAATTTTCGTCGAATCATCGTGTTTCTTTCACTGTCTAGTTTTTTCTTATTTTTTTTTTGTTAACTTTTGCTATAGTAAAAAATACTTTGAAAAAATAAAGCATTAATATTTTTCTGCACGACACATCGTCTCACATGATTCTAATAATATACTATGATAACTTTTAGAAATCTTCAAGGGTTTGAAATTTATTTTACAAGCAATAAATATTTTAGGAAATCGAGAAATAAATTTAGAGGGCGAATATAACGAGGGGGATTATTTCTATTTCCAAGACGTCAACGTGTTCATTGCCAGACGTGTGATCTTTTTTAGACATTTCAGAGAAAAGTCTCTGTGGTTTTAATACTTTCTTCTACAAAAACTGGTTTATATATTCGTTTGCATATAATTTTTTTTTAATACAATGAAGCGGCGAGACGAATGGGACGTTCACTTGAAGGTAAAAAATAGCTCATAACAATTGGCGCTGGTATGGTATAAACTGTACCGTATTGCAATCGTCGTTTTGAGACATAGGATGTTAAGTCTCGTTACCTCAGTAATATCACTAGCAACAACTCTCCTCAATCCGGAACACAGTAATGTTTGGACACCACTGTTTGGCGGTAGAAATGGGAGCTGCGGGGGTAACTACCTACACAGTCTCCGGCAACAGAGACCTACCACAAGTAAAACGTTTGTTACTACATAGTAAATTTTTTGTTTAAGTGCCTCTATGGCGTAGCGGGTAACAATTTAATCGACCTGGCCTGGCTACCTACCACATGTTATAAATCTACTGTTATAACATCATTATGTTCCGCCTGTTCACATACAAGAGCCACAGTATTCTGAACGAGCACGCTTTGCTATTTTCGGCCTCATTGTAACTAGCAAGTGGAGAGAGGTGGTCTCTACCTACCCCACTGGGAACGAGCCGTGATATATAACTATGTATGTAACTTAACATGATGTGAAATTGCAGTTAAGCTCCATAGAATAATAAGTTTTGATAGAGTAGTACTTGACGAAGTCATTAACTTTTGAAATATTTAACAAATTATTGCTATACTTATGTTATTTTCATGCAGTCTAAGCAATAAGATTTATATATTTTTTTTTAATCTATGAAGTGATGGGACAAACGGTACGCTCACGTGATGATAAGTGATACGCCTGCCCATACCAACGTGGCGCTAGATAGGATGATATACACAGCATCAAATTGTACTTTTCGACTGAAGAAACAAGAAGTTAAGTCTCGTTACTTGTAATGACCAAAGCAAGTACAAGACCAAGACCTGGACAATCTTCTTATTGGTCTTGAACTTGTCTGTTCGGTCTTGGTATTGCGAATTAGTATTCAATCACGATTTAACTGATTTGATCTTTTACTTGGGTTTTTTTTTAAATACAATGTAACTATTTGAAAAGTCAAAAACCGGAAATTATACATAATCAATATTTAACTAATAAAACACTTTATTTTATTGATGTAAAAACTATTAAAAAAATATGATAAATATCATAATTCATAATTTCAAAGGATTTTTTTTTAGTCTTGCATAATAGATCTTACTCTTATTTATTCGGTCTTGGTCTTAGTCTTACTCGTACTAAAATTGATCCTTGTCTTGGTCTTGCTTTTTCGCAAGACTAAGATTAAGACCAATTTTACTTATCACTACTTGTTACTCCAGTTTGTTTCATTAGCATCAACACGTTTCAAACGCGAAAACTGTTACGTTGGCACATTACTGTTGGGAGGCTGCAATAGGAGCTGCAGTGATATCTATCTAGACGTATACTGATACATTTTTCTTAAACTGAGTCCTCATTGCTGGAAATTGGCCGTTAGATTAGCTAATTTGTGTCGGATTTGAAATATACGGTACATTCGTCCAACACTAGTGATACCGGTCCACTACCTAATGTTGCGCAGCCAGGATTTACAAAGCGTTATGTATTGGGGTCGGTAAAAGATGATATTTAAATGTTTTAAACAAATACCTGATTTACATTTCTCCCGGCGTCGGTTACGAATCTGAGCCGATAGTGTGCGCCCGGAATAGGAAATGTATTGAATAAAGGTACTTTGAATTTTCTTTGAGAGCACTATTTCTTTCGACGTTCCAACTACAAGACTTAAGAATTGAATTTCAAATTGGACTTCTTTATCAAGTTACAAAATGTAAATACCACTCAAATAACAAGTCGATGCTTTGTTACTTCTTATAGGCAAAGAAACGTAACAAAAGTAACAGGTATTTACTAGGTAATACGAGAATATGCCTTGTATTCACAGGCTTTTAAGAATAGGACTAAGGTGAGCCATGGCTGTTGTAAAAGGCGATTAAAAGGTTTTTCGGTTTCGTGGGCTTTAAAGATGGAGGCTCTCATTGTCCGCTAAGCCAGCCCGTGATGAAAGACAAGTACGAGGTGGTCTAGTGCTTATCGTACCAAAGCGAGAGTGCCAAGGAAGGCTAGAGCACTGCTAGGGTAGCGCTTTACGCGTTGTGCTGGGATGTATTAACGCTTTTCGTAGGAGATCCCGGGGCCCACGGAACGTATTGAAGATGATCACCGATGCGGTTTTAGTGGATAAAAATTCTATATAATCTTGTCTTCCCTCTTGGCTTATGGTAATTTTTTAAAAGATTTGGACCCGATAACAAAAAAATTGGTAATACGAGAATATATCTGTTTAATGAAAATGGGTATTGTCATAAAATGATAACAAAAAACTTAATAGTTATAAGTCGTTCGTTTTTTTTAAAAAAATTATTAACTATTTTCTTTACTATAATAATTACTAAGAATTTTTTTATACTTATCATATTATTAAAAACTTTAAAGACTCGATAAAAATGTTTTTCCAAAATCTCTCTACTATGAAATATCATGTAAAGTTATTATAGCGTTGGTAATATAAAATTGTATGCGGTATAGTTAAACGGGATATGTCATAAAGATACTTAATATTGCATTTTGGGTCACAATGGTTTGGCAAGCTAATTGCCTATAAGCCTATTTAGTGACAATTGTGTCCAATAAGTACTTGGCAATGATTCAAATAGTTGTTAAAGCTTTTCTCTTCGTACCATTAACTTCATTATTATTCAGGAATTCAAATCTTTTATGAATATTTTCATTAAATCAGTTTAAGTTTAATATAAAAAAAGATGTGGGGTTGAACTTTAGATTTTAATTTGGCATCCTAAAGTATTAATATATTAGTGTTTCGATTTTGAGAGATTTCATTTGTGTTTATGCCAGATTTTGTTTGCATCTTTTTAGTTTTCTCTGGATATTATTCATCAGTACCGTCGTTTGATGTTTAGTGCATTTCTACGTAAATATATAATAATGTAGTAAAAGTTTTGGCAAGTTTACCGACTAACGGATCGTTTAACGCAAATCTGGCGACCATTTGGCACGAACTCGGGCAGAAATGTCGACATCATTCTGTGTCCTGATACAACACTAACTCCATGTTTACGTTTCCAGAGGTACGTTTAGTACCTTTTCTATATGTGTAACTTGGTGCTTAATTTGTGTAAAATTTACATTCATCATCACGTGATGCACTCTTAAAACTGAATTTTGACAGAATAGGAAATTTATTCCGTTGCACGGCTATTATGGTGTTTCGGTCTGGTGCATTCCTTTAGGCCCTCTTTTTTTCCTTTGAGCCCCTGGTGCCCGGCGGTGCAGACGACTCGGGACCGATCGATGTGGGGAATCTTTGGGGGAAGTCCATATCTAGCACTAGATGCCTATCGGCTGACGCACTCCTTTACATCGTCAAATTATTTCTTCAGCTGTCTACAGCTTTCGTTTATCAGAATGTTTGCTCTCTGATTTTGAAATAACCTTCCTTATATAATAAAATTTAGTTTACTTCCTTATTACATAAAGGATAAGGAAATGATGTTTGTTTGATTAATGAAATGATTATTTACCAAGTTCATATGAACGTGTTCCTATATATTTACAATATTCTAGCAATTTGAATTTAAAAATCTTATGAAATTCTCATAACTAGTCAATATGTTACAACACAAAAAAAAATCTTTTACCGATTCTGACAATAACAAACGATCATGTGAACACCTGGTGAAGGACCGGACAAATGTTCCTCTTTCAGAGGGTCCGCCAATTTGTCCGCCGCTTGCTGAAATACGTCCCGACATTTCCACATCGTCGGGCGTGTCGCACTTGTGTGATTAATGTTGCCATGTGGAAAAGATGATGGGCTATCTGTAAAGCGTAATACATCCCTGATTCAGTTTAAAGCTCTGCTCGGAATTACTTATGTGCGTTCAACTCGAAGAAGACGAGTAGAATGTTTCATACACCGACGATCTATACACAATATCGTGTATATACATCATCTTAATCATCGAAGACGTGAAAGTGTGTACTGGTAATATAAAATTTTTCTTTACTTATTGTCTTAAATAAAAAAATGTTTACACTCTCATATAAAGATTATAATAATTTTCATGAATAGGAGTAAGATATACATGATAATTGATATTTCGCATTAAGTATAGTTTTTAATTACTATAATTACACGTGAAGTCGTTATCTATAAGGTAGTCATATGCGCTATACGTTTCAAAGAGGCGCAGGTGCAATACCCTGAAAGATTGAGGTTCTGGTGAAGGAAGATATTGAGAGGATACCTACATGTAAATGGCTACGCCAGTACGGTAGATAAATGACATTGACTATTTCCGTGTGACACAGGCTGAGTGTCCCAACAGTGGGAACATTGCCCAGGCTGTTTATTTTTATTATTAGTAGTTTAATTCATATTTTAAATAGAAGATTTCAATACAAATTTCTGAGGTGATATATTTAATAATATATACTTTTACACTATATAAAATAGTGTGACATTTTTGGGGTAACGATACCGTATCTCGCACAACTCACAGGACTATTTTTTTTTTGGTTTCGGAGGGGAGGAAATTTTCGAAAAGATAGCCTTCTGATGGTAAGTGATACGCCCGCCCATTACAACGTGGCGTTAGTTAGGATGTTGGACACTACAGCACATTGTACTCGTCGCCTTGAGACAGAAGATGTAAAGTCTCGTTACCTCAGTAATTTCATTAGCTACAGCGCCTTTCACACCGGAACACACTAATGCTTGCACACTATTGCTTGGCGTCAGAATTAAGCGCTGCGGTGGTACCTACATAGGTCTCCGGCAACAGAGATTTTTATCCACTAAAACCATCTCGGTTGTCACCTTCGGTGTGCACCCTCACCTAATCGTGGTGCATTCTGCTAATTTACAAACTAGGCTCTGGCTCCCACCAAACAGCATTGGATCGGCATGGTGGGAGATGGCCCAGATCCCCTCATATGAACGCCTACGAGCCACGGCCCTAGTACCCGGCGATGCGAGTAGTGCAAAACTGATCGATGTGGGGATCTTTGAGGGAGGCCTATGTTCAGCAGTGGATGTCTATCGGCTGATGATGATGTTGATGATACTCAACTTCGTATACTCAATGTGAAAATATGAAAAAATTTAAACATTCTATTATTCTAGGAATAGACAATTATCATTGTGACTAATTAAAGCCTTAGTAAAAATTTGTATGTTTACGGTGTAACGTTTTGTAGCTCATGTTTGGAAATAAATAAAATTAACCTTTTGATTAGAAATCTAGGTTACTGAACTCAGTTATATATTTAACTACTCGATCAAAATTATAGTCAATTTATTCTTCCGCTTCCGAATTTCAAATCAAGCCAGGTCAAATATGAAATTTCCTGTGTATATATTTTTACGTCGTTTTCCTAAGAGATATCGTTAAGAATAATTTTAAAATTGGACAATGGGTCAAGGCAACTTTACAGGACGTTTCTGCTCTTGTGAGCTTTATTCTTCTTTTTTTATTATATTATTGCTTAATTTAATAACTTTGAAACTCATTTAAATATCACATTATTTGACTTTATTTGCTACGTTAGTTTATGTTGATCTATGATGTATTTTTAAGTAAGATATAAAAATCGATTCTACAAATGTATTAAATATTAATGACAAATTTAATATATAGCACAACGTAAATTTCATTTATTATAAATCTTACATTTGACAATGGATACCGGATGTCAACAAATATCTGAAATCTGTCTGAAACAAAATTTAAACGTTATATCTACAATGTCACTGTTGGATTTATGATCGCTTTGTGGCTCTTGCGTTCTCTGTGTTGTGGGGTTGACACTTTTTTTTATAATTCCATTTCTCCAATATTTTTTTAATATACGTATGAGTATAATATACAATCTTATACCTTAACGTATATAGTTTCTATTACGGCTAGTAACAATGGCGCAGCATCAATCAGCTGTCCGCAAAGATTAAAACTTTTACCCCTCAGTTATAAAGTTTGACGTTTTAAGCTTGCACTTTAGGTTTTGTTTACATTTAGATGTAACCGTTTGTTATAAATATTAACTTATATTGAAATTATTAAAATCTTTCAAATCAAATCTTTCAATCATTTGTTGTTAAAAAAAAT
Organism: Ornithoptera priamus; assembly: GCA_029034505.1. Lineage (NCBI taxonomy): Eukaryota > Metazoa > Arthropoda > Insecta > Lepidoptera > Papilionidae > Ornithoptera > Ornithoptera priamus. The sequence goes on along the minus strand of JARDWD010000296.1, from coordinate 3,255,152 downwards.
TACTCTATTTATACATAATTAGTTATTGACCGAGAAACTGTATCAAATTAAATTATAGTTGGTATGGACCTACTATAATGAACTTGACTTGATATGGATCAAGTCAATATTAAGTGCATTTATTTGTAAATATGCTAACGATACATATTATTAAGTTGTATCTGTATTACATTAAAAATTTTATTTAATTACCTAATTGATACATTATTAGATTTTATAAATTTGTTGTTGAGTTTCGTTGTGATATTTATGTGACCTTTTATTGCAGTAACATAAAAAATTGTCTATTCTACAGCATACATTATTATTTATGACTGGGGATTGTTTAAAATAATATTTTTGTAGAAATTATTTTGGTTAAAATTATTTCGTCATAGCAACGGGATGTAAGGGGTCCGCACAATAACTCACGGGACCTAAGCCAACCTCACCTGCCCGTGGTGCACCATGCTAATCAATAAACGAGGTTCTAGCTCCCACTAATTCGCATTAGGCTAGCGTGGTGGGAAATACGCTGGATGCGGGCAGCGCAGAACCGATTGCTATGGAGATCATTGGGTGAGGCCTATGTCCAGCAGTGGACGTCTATCAGCCGATGACGATGACAATAAAACAATATCTTTTGATGACTACTTTTCCAATCGTACTTCAGTGAAGATACTTTCGTATTGAAAACAAAACGATTTCAAGGCGGCAATGGGTAAACAAAAGGCTTGGTTTCCTGTTGGTTTGTTATTCGTTTCTGTTGTTCTCAGAAAACAGGAAACTCAAGCGCTGCTAACCTTTCAGTAAGCTAAGTGGAACGAGTTTCTCAGATATTCAATTACTTGTTGTCAATGTTTTTGAAATCGGATATGAATTATTGTTTTGAAAAACGTATTTATCTGATTTTCAATATGTTGTAAAAACTTATATAACTGTAATAAGTAAGAAGAAACCTGAATTAAGTTATATTAAAAGAATAAAGAGTCAATATTGTATTTATGAAACTGTCAGGATTGTAACATTGCTGTATTATTGTATTAGAACAGGAATGATGACATTTCTGATCCCGTACCACCACAAGAGTTTTTTATTGTCTTATGTAAAAGTATTTGTTATTATTAAATATTCTCCGATCACAGATCATTTCAGACATTTCAAAGATTGATTAGAAGATTGCTTAAAGAGTTCAAATTCACTTAAATTTTTAAATTAATGAGAACATTTTTTTTTGTTATTCTACGAATCGACGAGAAGGACGGGACGTTCATCTCGTGATAAGGTATACGGCTGTGCATAACAAGGTAGCGCTAATTAGGATGATATACACTCAACAAATTCTGCTCGTCGCTTGGAGATATAAAATGTTAAGTCTCATTACCCCGGTAATTTCTCCAGCCACAGCACTCTTCAAACTGGATCACAGAAATGTTTGCAGAAGACTGTTTAGGGTTAGACATAGGAGCTGCAGTGATACCTACCATCAGTAATAATACCATAAGTGGTAATTATAGAGTTATAATTGACATAGTTTCCCTTTGTGTATATCATAACGCTATTATGGGGAGGTTCCGTTATTGTTTCCTCTTTCTTTACAGCTTGTTACATATACATATATGTATAAAAAATATGTATCGCATACATTTGTGCTCGGTCACGTCTGAAGCTTAACAAGCTCGAGGTGAAATACAAATTGCACTTTACTAGTTCCTCTCCAACGTTCGATATTATTATTTTTATATTTGCTAGCACTTGTTCTCAATTTCAAATAAGTATTAACAGATAATAAGGGCGTGGATGTTGTAGTGTACGTTTCTAAAATGCAGACTTTTATTTTGTTAATGTTGTATACATTGAAAGTGGTTTCATGTTTTTGTAGATTATGTCAAACCTGATACAAGGTCAATTATGTCTACCGCTGCTACTTGTGTTGTTGCGTAGCTCGCAACTGTTACATAAAATATCGCGATCGAATTTAGTACATTCGAGAGAAATAAAGAGAACGACCAGGTGATCCAATTATCCGGGCGGTAAGTTGAGAATAAATCATGAGTTATCGTTATTATATTAATTCATCCGAATTGTTTCAGTAAAAAGAGTTCTGTAGGAATTGTTAGAGACGTGTTCTCTGGAAATTTCTAGAGTGGTAGACCGACGACCATATACGTGGATGTTCGGCGAGATTTATTATACTTTTGACCTTCGTGGCGATGCGATTAATCTATAGGGACGAATCAAACAATATACAAATTAGCTAGTGATATATGAGGAATAAAAACCTTATATTATTTGTATTGATACCGCCAAGAACAAATCTGAAAAATCTGAAACACAATTATACTCTGGCTGTCCCGTGGTCACAGCAGATATATTCCTATGGTGTTATAGCGACTGATTTACAATTAAATAGTGGTAGCTAGACAGGCAGCTTCGAAAACCTCTACCAAAACCAAATTTTGTACATGGAGTCACGGAATCGGATTAAGGACCTTCGTGTTGCAACAGAAGTGGTAAACCATACCATCACAGAGCTAGTCTATATGCTACTCCAGTTCACAGCAATTTCTATTGTGAATTGATAGGCAGTCTACAGAGTATTCATTTTCTTTAACTTCAGTATATTTCTTCTGAAAATTAGTTTTCATAGTACTCTAGCATAGTAGATAGTTTTAAAGGTAGTATTTAAACAATGCAGTATTTTATGAATTTGTTTTTAGGAAATTATGTATTTTGAAGAATATAAAAGGTGTCTTTAAATATGTAAATTAAATAAATATCCCACTAAATGTTCCTCCGGTACAGTCTCGACTCCTTTTCGTACGAGTAAAGACTTAAGTCTATCGACCATATTGTGTAAGTACGACTTGATGGATATTACAAGTCCACTAAAGTTTTTCATTACCGGAAGCTCGAGCACAGTCTTTCATTATCTTGGAAACATTTAAGCGTAAAAACAATAAAAAAAAATATGTTCTTTCCACTTTGCAGTATTATCCGTTCGTCTCTAGTGTGCTGAATATTCATTTTGCGTCGGTAACTGGAGCGGTGGAGCAAATACACGGTCCCCGATGTGATGCTAAATGGACATTAATTAGAGTTCCTGCGCAGGTAATCTGCTAAAATGGACCTCGTAACTGCTTTACTGCAGCTGAGCAAAGTGCATCGTCCTGTCTATAAACGGAGATTGTAGGCTAATGCTAAGCTAATATTTCAAAAGTTTTCGACTGGACAATATTATTGTATGATATTCTCACATAATTAATAATATTTCTGTGGTTGTTAGCCTATAAATTCTTGCCAAAGTATACCGATTCCTATTAAGGATGATGTGCGAGGATACATAATTTAATAAAAACTTCCTAATTTCAATGGAGAAGGTGGTTGAGTGATACGACGGCTTGGTTCCATTATTAATTAAGTTAAGTAAAAAACCAAGTATACCACTACAACATTTCAAGAGAATATTCATTCAGCTTAAATCGGACTGTGTACAACTAGTTAAGAAGCTGTACTCTATCACAAACATGAGGTCAAGATCAGCTCAGTACTCTCATGACTATGGGTACTGTAAAGAGAGTGAATCGGAGTAATAAAATGTGTGGTAAATACATGTTAAAAGCTGTAAAAAATATTCATATAACTTTAGCACTACTGTACGAGTATGTAGCGCGTAGGCTACGTAATGAAGGAAAATTTTTCCAATTACTCAACACACGTAGCCAAGGTTACAGCCGGTGGAGGGCGTTTGTTGCCATGAAGCTTTTACTACAGGAAGGTTACTGCTTCTAATTCACTCCTAACGAAATATTTGTATTCACTTATTGAGATTGTAACAAAGGTATGGTAAGGTATATACATTTACATTAAATAAAACATTTTTATATCTTACTGATTCTGTTCCTCATTATCTTTATCGTTTCTTTGGGCTATAGGGTTATTCTTTAACTAAAGGAATTATTGATGAAATTTGTATAGAAATCAACTATTGCTTAATTTGTAAGGTAATCGTAAGTCTTGAGGTGTCGCACGTTGAATTCCCAGTGAAAAAAATATTCCGGTGGTGGAAATCATCATGAGAATAACCGATAAGGATACAGCCTCCCCTTCATTAGCTTAGAGATTATAGGTGAAGATCTCCTAGTCTCAGTAAAGAGAAAATTATTTGGGCTATTTATCTATTTTAATTTGATTTTATACCTATATAAATATAGATTTGAATCTATTTTAATATTAAATTATATTCATCCTAATTCATTCATTCAGTCAGATAATACAGATGAGAACAATGAATTGTAGAATTCAATTCTTTCTAGATATATACGAGTACGGTACGCTATGTTATAACTTTTAAACCCAACTGCTTTATGGTTAAATAAAAAAATAGGTTTAAAGGGGAATTAACTCGATGACCTCAATCATTCAACCGCCGGAGCAGGGCCGCGTCTGCCGGAGTGCGAGATAAAACCTAAGGAAGCCCAATAAAAAGTTTCAAAGCGAGATTTTCGCGAATGTTTTTACATAACGAGCTGAAAGTAGCAGCAAGTACTTAACAACAGTTAAGTAAACGAGACGAGTAAAGCTTTTTGTTATTAGTATAAGAATAAACAATTTCAACATTTGGAGAACGGTTTCTTATTAAAAAAACTACGTTTCCTATTCATCATTTTACTTTTCACTGGTGGAAGGTCTCTGTTTCCGGACATCGCCTAGGTGGCTACCATGGGCAGCGCATATTTCTACCGCCAACCAATAGTGTGCGAACATTACTATGTTTCGATTTGAAGGACACTGTAACTAGTGAAATTACTGGGGTAAATAAAATTAACATCTTACGTCTCCAGGCAACGAGTATAATGTGGTGCAGTGTATAACATCTTAACTAGCGCCATGATGTCATGGGCCGCCATATCAATTACCATCAGGTGAACATCCAGCTCGTCTTGCAAATTCGTAGTATAAAAAAAATCGAGTTGTAGATTTAGAACTTATTTATTACTTACTTAGAACTTAAGCTATATTATAAAAGATAAAAAAATGCCGGAATTTTTAGTACAGGGAAATGTTTATTAATACGCATATAAACATTATATTGTATAGTTAATTCTTCAAGATGATGAAGATACTTTTGGGTTACATATTATGTAAAATTCACATTGGAGACTCTTCTTTTTCTTCTTCTTCGTCGGTAACACTCTTGACAGAGTGGTCGTGGTCATCGCTCTAGGTGTTGGTCACAAGCTTAACAACCCTTCGCCATTCTTCTCTGATGGCCGCTTTCCTAGTGCATTCATATAGTGGCAATGATGATGAGCCATTTTTACCTACATACATTTACATTTTTGGAGACCTTTAACTGATAGATAAAGATGAGGATCGTACAGTTTACAACCAGTTAATCCAAAAGACCACAGAATTGCAAATGAACGTTTTAGTATTCAATGTTAACAAATAGCTATTCGTTGTTATTTGCAGATCAGTCCTCATCGCAATTAAGTTATGGCTATATCATCATCAATAAAACATATTTGTAACAATTGAAAAGAGTTAGGATCTTCATCAGACGAAGTTCAAATTTTTTATGGTGTCTTCATTCAACTCCTTCATGCATTCACAACTTCTAGATATTCTCAACCAATATTCTTCCGGTTGGTTAAAATGTAGCCTCAGATTTATCATCCCTAAGCTCTTGTGGTCTAAATCTCTGCCCGTTTGCTGATTGATGTTCAATCCCAAAAGCGAGGATTTCGTTCTCCATTACGTGTAGTTTTCTTTTTTTTTTTTTACTGAACTTCGTATTACGCGAAGTTGACTAGACTGAGCGTAGATGAGCTAGCTATTAGTATTTAGTGGGATAAGCTGTTAGTGAATAAAGTAGTGATACTTTCAAGAGGTTTTTTTTGTTTTTTAAATGAAAATAATAAATAACGAAGAATAGAATTGTAACAGGAATTACTTTCTGATATGATGACACGTAAAACACATACGGTCCATAGCAACAGAAACCGACGATGTATATAGGTCTCCTTTTGTTCGCTAATCACGTGAAAACTAGTGAATAGAACAACTAATATCTTATATATATATAAAGGAAACTGTGCCTTTTCCCTTTTCTTTGCCTAAACGTATGATAAACAGCGAGAGAATGTTCTGTGCTATAATGTAAGGCTCTGTGTTAATATTTGGTGTACTAATCAATGATTTCATTTTTAACTATGAGGATATGATGAAAATATACTGTTCCAAAAAAGATACACAACGGTAATGTTAAGAGGAGAGGTATCCATATTGGCTTTTTAATTAGTTGTACTGTGAGGTTACGTTATCTGAATAACAAGTGTTATAATAAGCCCTGAAACAACAGTCGAGTAAGCTGGCCCTCCTCGGAGATAAGACCTCTCGAATTAATTACGTCCGTATTAGCCGCTGTGTCGGAACTCGGACTCGGGGAAAGTTCTTTGCAACGGGTTTATAACTCATCTTGAGGAGATCATTTTTAATGTGGTAAAAACATGTGTTTAATCATGCAGAAACCTTATTTGCCATAGCTTGATATATAAAATATACGCTTAATGTATTTATTATTCTTTACGAGCCATATATTTAATAATAATAATGTCATACAAATAATACCAACTAATTATACATATATAAGACGGGTTAGAATTTTAACTAGCAAATTTCCAATCCACGAACCTTTTATCCAGGATGTAAAAATATAAAAAATCGTGAAGAGTTTACTCATCGCCCTCTTAACCTCAGTCAATTTCTATAAAGAGAGCTACTGCTCTTAACTGTAACCGTTTTTTTTACCTTCACCAATATACCGCAAAAAAACCGAATACTTCGTTTGAAAACGCGATTTTTCCTCCGATTAGGAAATTCTATGTTCACCGATGGATTGAATTGATGACGATGATACCTCAAAGGCTTCTTCAGAGGTTTCAAAGGCATCTTCAAAGTAATTAATACCTTGTTACTAACTCAGTCATTAAGCAAAATTGGTTTGTTACTAACACTATGGCTCCAGGGACCGAAATAAAGTTTATTTATTTATTATCATTATTTATTAAAGTACTTTGTAACAGAAATGAGAGATAAGGGATTGAAAAAGTGTTTTATACCACTGATGTAATATAAAAAAGAAATAGTCTAGCTAATAACAATTTTTTAAACCTACACGAAACAGTAAAAGACTAAGAAGTCGATGTTTAGTTTCTACTACAGGATGCGATTTATAACTCCGCAGGGATCGAACAAATGTTTTATTCCGCTCTTTAACTTACTCTAAATTAAAATGTATTATTAGTGGAATAAATTATTAATACTAGTTTTTTCTAGATAAACGTAGTTCTAAATTAGGGCAATGTTTAAGTTTGTATTGTGTACTAGCGAGGTTATTAGAGTAACATAAGCTGAAATCACTTGTCGATGGTCTTTAAATATTAAAGATTGTGACGGATTTTCGAAAATAAATAAATAAATAATAATTAGTTTCTGTATAAAAAGCGCAGTTTCTTACATCCGAATCTCTCTCCTTTTTCTTTGTTTGTCTTTTCTTAAATTTCGAAATCCTGAGACTTACACGTCAGTCGTATACTATCTGTTCTTATGTTTGATTGTTATTACTCATTTTTCAGTAATTTACTCTTAATATATTGCTTTTATTTAAAACTATTGAATTTATTACAATATCACTCGTTTTTATTTAAGACTCTTACTATCTATATCTACTTTCTCTTATCTTAATACTATTTTCTGAAACTTATATCTGCATTCTCTTAAAAGCTTACGTCAAGTATCTCTTGTTTGTCAGATTGTAACAAACATATCTATCTAATGTTTAACGTATAAAGTAATATACCTTATTCGATTATCCTTTACAAAGGAGTTTATTTCATTCGTTCCTTTATTAACAATAAATTGCACAATTAAGATGCTTTTTAAAGATACAGGGTAAAGTTTTAGACAAGTTAAGTTAGATAGAAATCGCGGCTGCATTTTCGTTTGCGGTTTATGGTAAACAAGAAAAACTTTTCCCATTCGTAACCGCAACGGGAAATGGAATAGTACAAAGGAATTACCATCCGGCGCTTGCACATGGAAACGGTCCTTACTTAAATGGCAATTAGGGTAAATAAATAATCCATTTTTCTTTTCGACGATAGTCTAATCACCATTTAAAATTATATTCAGTTACAACGATGGAATGAAACCTTTTCACTCGGAATACTTTAAACTAGTATCAGACGCATTCGAATAGTTTGGTGGTTTACTGGTGGTGTCGCTGTTGCCGAAAACCACTTGGGGACGTACCATCGCCGCGCCTATTGCAGCCGATAAACAGTAGTGTGAAAACATTACGTGTTTCGATTTGAAGGGCGATTTAGCTAGGGGAACGAGACTACATCTTATGTCTCAATGCGACAAACATAACACGTGCAGTGTATAACATTCTAACTAGCGCCTCATTGTTATGGGCAGGCGTATCACTTATAATCAGGTGAACGTTCCGCTCGTCTTGAAATTTGGTAGAATAAAAAAACCCAAACTTCTAAATAGTTAATTATATATCATCATCGCTTGTCACAGTTATGTTGGTTATTAGAACCCTATAAACTTTTAGCGTTTAAAATTAAACCATAGATTCATAATTTTAACAAAAATTAAGTTATGTTTAGTATAAACTTTTACTAACAATGAGATATTAAGTATTAATAATAAGAGAGGTACGGTCACCGCCAGCTTTGACGGAACATGTCAGTAATGATTATCGTTCACTTTAAACTTATTTTGTTATTTTAAATATTCATGTATTAATTCTATCTATATCGTGATTTTGTGTTATACTCATTGTTCCCCGCCCGCTTTGTTGGCCGCAAAGCCCCGCAACTCCTTTTGGGGAAGTCATTTTGTAAAATCTATTCTTAGCTGTCCTCTAAATAGCAGAAGCAATATCTCTACCAAATTTTTTATAACACAAATTTCTCTTCAAGGGAACGAAGTGTCAGATCACATAGCTCTATTATTGTATTTCCAAATGGAACAAAGTGTTGGAGTAACAAAGAGTTGTACAAATAATAGATTGTTACAATTATACTCACAACTATTAATCAAAACAATGAAATAAAATTCAATTCTCTTGAAGATATTTCATACAAACGATCCTCATGCATCGAGATAGATCGATTGAAATACATCATGCGATCTGTGGTGGTAAGGCGCATTAACCTAGTAGTAGGCTATTCACTCTATTCTTGAAGACACCCTCGTAGTATTTAAACGGGAACACCTAGGTCGGCAAGTTATTCCAATCTTTTACCGTTCTCATGAAAAACGAGGAGCTATATCTCATTGTTTTCAAACTGGGGTTGGAGACCCGTCGTGCGTCTGGTCATACAAGCGTTAAAAGAGAATGGGGAATCATATTGTGTAATTCCATCGCACACTCCAAAATGTATCCTATAGTCCTATAGAACACCGCCAGACTGGCCACACGGCGTCTGTGTTCAAGACCTTCAAGCCTAGTTGTGATAAGTTTTTGATCATCAACCAGCCTCTCTGCTCGCCTTTCTAAATAGTCTAGTGCCGCTAGATGACTTTCGGCAGTACCATTTGATGAAACTGTTGGCAATTATATAAAAAAAAATATATTTTTTTTTTTTGATAACAAAAATGTTTGATTAAGCTTTCTTAATAGACTGTCGAAGTTACGTGTAACATTTAGTTATATGGTTGAAAGACCGCTAATGGCATTTGGAACTTAGTACTACCCGCCCTCTAATGGCGATAAGCTGCCGGCTGTTGTTTTAGGATAAAACAGTCCCACCAGAATCCTTACAGAGGCTTAAAAAATAAAACTTCAAAGGTCTACTTATACAGTCGATTAGAGATTATTTAAAGTTACTAAAACTAAATTAAGATAAAATTAACAAGATCAGTTTTAAACTTAACCAGCAGCTTCTCTGCTAGTCATATCCCATAAAAAAGTATGATAAAGATACTCTAAATATTTTTTTATGAAATGAAAGTAATAAGAAATTACGAGAAACCAGAGTAGTTTGTCAGCATTAGTATTTCTCTTTACTTATGAAGTTAAGAATCGTTAAGAGAAGAAAAATCATTTCTAGATTAGTGTCATTTACCATCAAAGACCATATCAGCGTTTGTTATTAGGTGGTTTCGTAGTTAAGCAATACTCTATATAGTTATTATGTTATTAAAAAATTGAAAAGTTTCCTTTTTAACAGCGGAGTCGTATGAATATATAAATAAGTTTTTTACTAAGTAAATAATATTTATAACAAAGGATCGAATGAATATCGAATTGCGGAAGGTGTAAAGCTAACAAAATCATGATTAAATTCAACAAATACATTATATTCCCGGCGGCGTAGTATCGGATATCGATAAAGACTGTTCGGATAAGTGGGCCGGTGGCGGTGGGAACCTTTTCCTGGGGTCCGTGACTGACAAAGTATAATACGGTGCCACGTGATTTTGGAGCACAATATCTGTGTTAACATCCTGTTGAAATGTAGAGAAATTTGCAAAGATTGTGTATACTACACATTTTATTCGCCGATGTGACGAGACGAACACGACATTCACCTGATGTTAGATTACTATATGGTTAGGTAGCAGTTCTACAATGTTATATGTCTAACATTAGCATTTTGTAGCTAGTTATGATGATAAATACTACACTACATTGCTTCTCGTCTTCAAACACAGGAAGTTAGTTAGTCTCTAATTATTTCACTATTAACGCTTTTTCTATTAGAAAACATCAACATCTGTACACTATTGTTTGTCGGCAAAAATAGGCTCTGTGGTGATTACCACCGAGACGGTCTATGCCCATAGAACCTATTAGCTACTGCTATATTTGAAGATGGCACACTTCACAGCTTCTTTCACCAGTCTGAATAAATTAAATGAGCGCAAACAGCGAAGTTAGCCATATGATTGAAGCTGTCTTTTGTGAGTAGATGGTACTATCAAAAATTTTATCAAGTTGAATTTAACGGGTATCCAAGTTAAAGTTTTATTTTGAAATCACTTATTAATTAACAGTAATAACTTTTTACATGCTTAACTTTTATTAAGTATACAATCCCATGTGCAGGAATAATTTCAACAATTATGAAGGTTTTCTAATCGGAATCTAGTTCGGCCTAGCTAAAGGGTATCCGGCAAGAGACTAGCACAAGTTCTGGCAAACATATGAACAAGGGTGGAAAGTTCTGAATAATTTAATGCGAATTATCCATGTCATAGTACTAAAATTTTGTGCTAATTGGTTGTGAAATTTCACATAATACTCCTCCGCTTAGATAACTAACATGAAAAGGAGAGGAATGAATTGAGAATATCAACTATCATCAATCATCGTTTGTCAAGTTGTAAAGCTTGGGGAGCTTTTGATCCGTTTTTTTTTTGCAAATTTACATAAAGATCTCTTTAAGATTTTTTGGTAGGATTTACGGAAGTATTGTTTTGTTTTCGACCCAAAAAAAAATTCAACTTTACGCGAAATTTCTTATCGTATCGTATACTTGAGAAATATACAAGGTATTAGATACAGTTTCATAATCCTTTTATAATAGATTTTAGTAATGGTTCTCTTAATAATCCATTAAAATATCCTTCCTTTTTTCGTGAAACTTAGTATCAAAGTGTAAGTGAGGGTCGACCGGAAAACCCTTGTTGTCCTAAACAAACAAAAGTGAATATTTGCTCATTAGCATCGGCACTTATAAGTTGATACTAACATAAAGAATTAAATGTTTAGTGACGAATTAAATTTAACATAATAAGAGGAACATTGATTTAATAATTCTTGCTAAATTTAACTCATCATTATAGCATACTGTTTGAGTAGTTTCCATTGCTGCAGTATAATGTGTTTTACATTTGGTCGTTATGCCATCATTGTAGCGGCACAGGGCTTAATAAACCCTGTAATTTATTGGAGATATGTCCTTCGCATGAAAGGGAATTCTATGCTTTTCTTAATCACACTGTAAGAGAGACGAGGACGGGATGTTTCAGAACTGGGTTCGCAATTATGACGTTAAAAAACTTTGCGGTATTATGATAAAAGTAATTTTGAATTGTTACGGTTAGTATTAGACTTAAAATAACAACTAGGTAACAGAAAATATCTAGTAGTCTTCTAAATTGTAATCTATGTACGCGCTAATATTTAGTATTTTTATAATTATATGCCGCGCTTAGATAAGTTTATAAGTATTAATCATGTTAATATTCTTTTCAGGTAAGCTCCACTCTCCACGTTGCACAAGCACTAAATTCCCTACTTTGAAGCTCACGAAAGATACATCCACAGGTAAAATATATTTACTACTTTAGAGGTAAAAAATAGCACCAAATATGAATTGAATATTAATGACACATACTGAAATAATAATTCAAGGCACATACTGCTTGTCCACGAAAGACCTACGAACCGTATGTTTATTTATCTGTCATCATGATTTATTTTAATATATTTTAATTAACAGTAAAAATGAAAAAATAAACAAATATCTAAAGTATGGTCTTCATTATATAGCATATAAGATTATTTAAATAAAATAAGATGATATCCAAAAGTAAGTTGGTGAAATTTGAAAATCCGCTGTCATTTTCAGGATTTAATATTATAACACCTTTTATATAGGATGTGCAAACTCTCTTTTCATCTCAATAAGGGCTTAGTCATTAATCACTAGGGTGAAAGTAACCCTCGTTTGTGAGGAAAATTAACTCGTTAGGTGTTTTCATATCGAAATTATTTTGTTGCGAAATGTTGAGTTATTAAAATACGAATAGCTGAAAGATGTATTTCCTTAATTTTTTTTAGTTATAACAGGTGCACTTTTTTCAAACTATAACACAGTAATGTAGTAAATCACTACTGCTTGGTGACAAAAATAAGCGATGACCTATCTACATGATTTTTAACTACAGAGACTTACCATCATTTAGGTCCATCGTCAGGACGTTTACCTGAACAGAGTAAACATCGCTGTAATTATGAGATGACATAGTTTATCTCGTTTGTCTAGTAAAACGGGAGTCCTCGGTTCGATTCCTAGGTAACAAGTTGTAAACGGACGGCGGAAGTGTTTTGTCGAACGCGGTTGACTAATTATAATAGTCATAGTATAATTGTATTATACCTAAGTAAAATTTATTCGTAGATAATTGTAAATTGAAATACATTAACATTTAATAGAAATTATCAAAAGTAAAAATATAGCATTTCGTTTATTTCTATTGTATACAATATTATTCTAGGTCCATGCATAGATCCTATCTAGTTAGATTAGAAATGTACAATTAAATGTTTCTAGTAGAAACTTTTCGAAAGAAAGTATAGCCACAAGCGAACTATGAAAATTATCGTGTGTATATTTTTTTTTATGTATCAATAGTTGTAATATATTTAGAATCTTTTCCATATATTAAAAATGTTTTAAAACATTTTAATAATATATTGGATTCAAGTAACTCGCTAGGAATTTGATCAAATTCAAGGGCGACATTCTTATAAAGTTTATTAGACGATCCTCGCAGTGCTGACATTTTCCTACTTTAAATACAATTAGAACTTAAATGACTTAGAGGGCTAGTGCTTTGTCTGAACTTTGGGAATAATTCAGGCTTCATTGCGTAGTAATATTGTATGTGTTTACAGGAAACGCGGAGTTTTACTTTAATAGTTCTCTATCAACTACTCTGTGAGACGAATAGAAATTTTCTTTGTCTAACTTTTCAGGCGCTTCACTTTTGCGATAATGATCATGATTACCATGTTCTGGTAGATTAGGTGGTGAAACTTTGCCTACATTTATGTACGGAAGCGATAACTACAGTCTTTACTTGTACTGTTCTATATCATCAGAAATCTTATTCAAAGTCCAGACTAACACACCCACTGTCTATGTAGACAAGTCGAATTTTTTCATATATAACAGGATGTTTATGATGGTCATCCTCATGAGAGTATTCTTCAAATTAAAGTTAAGCGGTCGGGCTTATATGACAAGCGATGCTACTGTCTATAACAATGAGACACTATTGAGGACTTTCATTTGAAGCACAATATGGTGTATAATTATCTTTATTAGCTCCGCATTATTATGAAGAGTCAGTCAACAATAGATAAACATCCAGCTAGTGGCGTTGCTTTGTTACATAAATAAAAATACAGCTTTTCTGATCTCTACATCTGATCTCCATATTAAGTTTCCTCAATCAAGCAATTTCCTGAATATTATTAAAAACAATCTACGGTAATGTTTGCATATAATATGTATCATTCCTTGGTGACAAAAACATGTAGGGATGGTTTCAGGACGGTGGAATTTAGAACAGTGTTCATTAGTGGTGAGATGAGAGACCTCATGTTGGCTGTAGAGGTTCTTGTAGCAAGAGTCCTTCTAAACAAACCCTTATTACAAAGATGGCGACTTTTACAAAGGATTTATACCTTGACGAATATTTAAGATTTTTTATACATATACAGGATATATTGTAATTTCCTAAAATTTTATGATGTAAAATACTATACAAGTATTATTATTATTTAAATATATTTTATTTGAGTGCAGTTTTCATACATACGTATATATGTAAAAGGCAATGATGACTAAAAAGAAACCAAAAAAAATACGTAAAAATTTAATTTCCCGAAATGTTTTAAAAAAAAACTTACTATTTAACGAAAGGCGTAATAGTAGTTGTAAACAAAATAATACTGAAAATCACTATTGGAACGAATGAAAACGTATAATATAATTGAGTAATATCGGCTGGATTGTGCTGGTATGTTTATAAAGCGAAGTATACAAGATCAATTATCTTAATAATGTAGTTGTTTTTTTCTTTTATTTATTTATGTTTAAATAAACTTTCCGTTTTTAGACACGGGTAGTGAGACGAGAGCTACTAGAAGCAGCGTGTTCATCTCGACACTAATGAGTGCCATTCTAAACTAGCGAAAAATAATAAGCCTTTACGTAAAGGGTTTTTTTTTTAAGTAAAATACGTGGTAATGATAACTGAAGAACCGAAAACGTTTAAAAATAGCCTGAAGCGAACTTTCGGAGCCGTTCTTACGCAAAAATCGGATTTGTTAAGCACACAAAGGAGTTTAACCACCTGTAAAATGATAACGTTCAGCTAACGTTTCGTTTCGGATCCAGAAACAACGTGTTTGCTGGTCTTTTAGAATTTTCTAGAACAAAAGCGATTACACGAAGTAATATTTAATGTGTTATGTGTTATATTTTTATAGAATCGTCTTGGAGATATTTAAAGAGAGACTGTCGAGCAGTGACTGACTTAGATGCATTAAAAATAGTGTAATAATCATAAGTTCATTCATGTTTTAAATAAAAAAATGTATATATTATTATAAATTCGTCATATATATGTGTTGGTTTTGTACTAATTGAATTTTATGACAGATAATTTTTTGAATGAAGTTTCTAGAGAAATTAGAATGTTTTCATTTACATAAAATGTCTCATAGAAAATGCACGACGAAATTTTATTTTAAAAAGATACCATCACATCATGTAAGAAGATTGTAAAACCTATTTACAGGTCACAAGTAAGGTATCATGTATTTATAATGTTATATCAAAGGTATGAACCCTTTTTGTTATATACACCATCCGTAGTGGGACAAAGGGTTTGATGGCAAATATTTACTAACAATTTATATTATATCTGATGGAGGAAATAGGCCAATGGCTCATGATCAGTGTTGGAACACACCAATTTACTGATATTATTATAAATCTACTTGAACATATTATTTTATTAAACAGCAGTGAAATATTTATAATTTATGATCACTTTTAATCGCCCTCTCGCACTTTAACCTATCTACTCTCGCCAATAACTACGTAATCGCAGCGCAGCCAGGACCTGTGCTATTCCAAGAAAATTTAATTTTCCTCGAACAGGTTCAGCTCCTACGTACTCTGAATGTCATTGAAGTAATATTGACGGGAAATGTGATTTTATCGTCGATGCGACAACGTGCAGCGTATCCGCATTTATTCGTACACTACTCTATATTAAATGGTGATGTATGTGGACTGGAACTAGGAAGTAAATATTTCATAAAAACTATTTATTCTCTCTCTCTGTTCCTATCTCATATGGTGGTGGGGTCCGCTTTTGCTCTGTTCTCGATATCATCTTCAGTCACTTGGCACTCATACATCATAACAGCCAATTTACGTTCCCACTGTCATGGCACAGGCCTACCCTCAAAATGAGGGCGATGGGTCCATAGTCACCACGTGGACCCAATGCGGATTGGTGACTTCACATACACTTTAGAATAAATTCTAATTCATGTTCAGGTTTCTTTCATCATGTTTTCCTTCACTGTTTGTATTTCGCTTGTATAACTAAGATTCGCAAAAGTACATAACTTAAATATTAGTCATTGGTAAATGCTGAGATTCGACTCGCGTTCTACGGAATGAAGGCCGTACGCTCTAACCATTAGGCCAGCAAGTTACAGCACTCACACATGTCAGAACCATTAATTAAAATCAATTGTTAGATCGTAAAAGCCGCCATGCGGGGCTAAAGTATCTTTTTCACCCCTTTCACCTCTCGCTAACGACCAATCAGAGAAGACCGCAATAAAAGAGAAAAAGTAGTAAACTTTACTGATGGTACGTCTTCGCTGTCAGAGACCGTCTTGGTAGGTTCTAACGCAGCGTCTGTGTCTACCGCCAAACATTACTGGGTCTAGGTTTGAAGGTAGCTGTAGCGAGTGAAATTACTAGGGTACCGAAACTTAACTTATCTCAAGGTTACGAGCGCAATGTGGTGCTGTGCATACCATCTTACCCAGCGCCACTTTGTTATGGAGTTTATATGGTATTACCATCCATATATATACCATCTGGTGAACATAGAAAATAAAAAAAATAGTTTAGTTTCCGATATTTTAGTCATACATAATTATTATATTTTTCATGGGATTCTTTTTCTAGGTACTCGTAGTGATGGCTTTGCTTTATATAAATTCACTGGTGGTGGTAGATACCACTGCAGCACTTACTTCTGGAGTCTTAAAATGCAAACTTCTTTACGTTCCGGTTTGATCGGCGCTTTAGCTACTAAAATTACTAAGGTAACAGTAATTAACGTCTTTATAATTTTTTATTGCTAGCAGATCTCTGTTGCTGAAGACTGTGTAGGTAGGGATCAATTGCAGCGCCTATTTCTACCATCAAACAGTACTGTGTTCCGGTTTTAAAGGCGTTGTAGCGAGTCAAAAGATTGGAGTAATAAGTTCATCATCTCGACTGTCTTATAGCTTTGTTGACTAACAAAAAACTACTGTCTCTCCTCTCCCAGTGTTTGTCGGAAGATATTTTATTATTTTATTAAAGGAAACGATGTGACGAGCGGCAGGTTCACCTGATGGTAACTGATACGTTTGGCCATAACAACGTGGCCAGTTAAGATAATATACTCGTAGCTTAAGACGTAACACATTCAGTCTCGTTATCACAGTAATTTCCTATAACGTTTTTCAAGAATAGATGCAGAAGCTGCGGCGATACATACCTATAATCTCCGGCAACAAAAAAAATACCACCAGTTAAACGAGGATAAAAAAAGGGACTGTTTATTTGACCAATTTTTAAATTTGCGCTTCATCGCCACAATGTTAGGTAGAACTGCTTTGTCTACTAAAATAGGTGGAAAGTGGAGTGGAGTGGTGAGCACTCGACGGGTTCGAGCACATTTGTAGTTCCGACACTTTCAAACTGATTGTATTCTTTCAAAGGATTGCAATCCCTGAGTAAATGTATCAAATTGTTAGTCCGGTGCAAAAAGCGTCAGTGGCTTTATCTACACTATATATATATATATATAATATCAAAATATTAAGGCGAAGTTTGCGTTAGGATTTATATAATGAATCTGCATGAATTAATTGTATTATTTCGTATAAATATTTTTAAATAACTATTATAAAACGTTCACTTTGATAATATTTAAAATGCAGTAACATTGTTTCACTATATTTTTAATGAAAATTTGTGTGCGCTAACGATCTTTACCTCTTCAAAGGCATACATTAATATGAAGCCTTTGCTTACATGTTACTCGGTAAATAATATTGTTCCTACTTACTATAATGCTATTAACTGCTAATAATATAAAAAAAACAATTAGGATTTTGCACAACACTTCAATAGTTATATCAAATTAGTTTATGTACGGTATTCGGAAACGTCTATAATTATGAAATTGCTTTTCTATATTTCTTAAAAAAAACGGTTGTTTGTAATACATTACACATATATACATATCTTTAATAAACCCCGTTTAACAAGTATTTATTAAGTATATAATTATATTAAAATGAAATTACGAATATACCATTTTTCGAAAATTTAACGTATATGATTAAAAAAACAGTTGACACAGCGTCTAAATGTGAGCAAAGTATTTTTTTTTTTGTGGAAAAGTACAAAAGCTTTTAAAAAGTGATTGACTGGCGACTAGTTGAAATATTCATAGTAGTAGGAAGCGGCAGGAATAGTATGGTATAGTAAAACGGTGCCTTTCTATTGAGCAAAATGTAAATTCACAGCAAGAGCTTCACGAACGCAATCGCCGCGATGGCGAGTGTTGCTGAAAGCTTTACGCTCCACGTTTTCTCATCTTCAGCTTTGAGTATATATAAAGCATATATATACATATATACATTTATCTGTGCTTAGTCGTTTCTTACAACACCAAACAATAAGTTTAAAATCAAATTTTGATGAAACCTAACCGAAATATACAACAACTGATAAGAATATTATTTTTAAGTCTAATTGAGCAAATTCTTTTACAGAGCTATAATAAATATTTGATTTAGTACTTTCTTAATATCCAACAAATATTCAATTTAAAATTAAAACTTGTTAAAACCTACGGGGAATATCGACAACAATAGGAATATTATTTTTATCTTCGAGCTGGCAAAATTTATAGAGTTACAAGTATCAGGAATTTTTATAAAACCGACGCGAAATATCAACAGCGATAAGAATATTTTTATTAAGTGTAATAATGAAACAATTCTTTTACAATTAAAAGAATCTCATTTTGTATTTTTTTTTATATAATTAAGACTTTCACTTGATGGTAAGTGATATGTGCCGGTAGGTCGGATGATGTACACGGCACCACATTGTGCTTGACGCCATTGTCATAAGCTGTTCAGACTCATTAACTTAGTAATTAGCTATAACACCCTGCAAACTGGAACACAGTAATGTAGTCAAACAGTAATAGTACTGGATTACGGTAAATACTACTTTTTAACGACAGAAAGAGGAGCAGCGGTGGTCCCTATCGAGACGGTCTGTGGCAAAGGAGACTTTCTTTTTTTATCGAGTGGAACTTTTCTAAAAGATATCCTACTTCTGGGGTAAAGACAAGATTTTGCGAGATTTTTATCCACTAAAACACCGCCCGTGGTCATCTTCAGTGCGTTTCGGGAGGATCCGGGATTTCCTACGGAACGGACCGGTGCCTGCCGATACCTCGTAGCCCACGAACCCGGAAACCTTTTTAGTCCCCTTGTACTACGGGCAGTGCTTACGTTAGTCCTATTCTTAATAGCCTAAAACCTACCATCAGTAAAATAGTTTATCTTGACTTAGCTTAGTAGCTTCCTAAAATACCACAGATAATAAATTTAAAATTAAAACTCTAAGAACTTATATGAAATATCTACAACAATAAGAATTATAATTTTTGTCTGATCAGTTAACCATTTTGGAGCTGTCCGATTCTGATGATGATGATGATGATTTACGCACATCTAATTTTTTTTTAACCTTCGGCTTAACGTTCTTTTAAAGGCAAAATGGAATAAATCAATGTGTTAAGAGTAAAAGTTTATAACTTTGCGTTAGTAGTAAATGGAATATTATGTGATTTATATTGCTTAGAAGTAAATTTAAAAGTTTTAATATTTCATATTGCTAACAGCAATCGTACAATCAAAGAGGAAGCTGGGCACAGCCGAGTAACTTTCTACTTACATTCAATAGTTCACATACATTTCCTTTCTGAGACTACCTCCGAAAGCTCTCTCAAAGCTGAAGACGTATGATTTATTCAGTAGTTTCGATAATGGCGTACAGCAAGCAACATTTAATGTATCGCACAGGAAACGTTCCTAATATTTATAAAAAATTATATAAACTAATATATAGTTATGGTTAGTTAAACGTTAATTTATAAAATAGCATCTTCTCTTTTAACTTTAGACTTATAGAAAGGTGATTCTCATCTCGATGCGGATGTGTTGCTAAGAAAAGCTTTATCCTGATGCTTTCTCGTGAACAGTTTAATCTCGAAGATGCACATAAAACAGGCACTTGCTGCAGTCCATAAACACCCTCAAACAGTCAAAGATTTTTTTTTATACATTTAAGCGACGAGACTAACGGGACGTACACCTGATGATAAGTGAAATTGCTTGCCTATTACACTGTAGTGCTAGTTAGGATGGTATACACAGCACTAAATTAGGTTCGTCGTTTAAGACATAAGATGTTGAGTCTCGTTACCTCAGTAATTACACCACCTACAGCGCTCTACAAATCAAAACATAGTACATTTACACACTACTATTAGGCGGCAGAAATAGGAGTTGCGGTGGTGCCTACTTATACCTTCTCCAACAACAAAGACCTATCACTAGTAAAATAATATTTATTTAAAAAAAAAAATATTATAAATGAAAAGCAGAATATTGCATATTAATACTTTTTAATTGAAATTGTACAATACGTGTACGTAATGACTTTTTTTTGGGAGGCTTTCATAACGCAATCCGTTTCGTACCATTGTTAGTACGAATGTGGCACAATACACAACGAGTTCTCATGTAGAGCGGGAGATCTAGTGTTTCCCCTGCGTTTCTAGATTTCTACGTCTCATGTATGTTATTTACCATTACTAAGAGTTGCTAGATATATTATCAAGAATTTTACTTGACAAGAAAATATACTGGCAGTAGATCTCTGTTGCCGGAAACCGTCTAAGTTTCATATTTCTCTCGCTAAACAATATTGTAAGGACATTACTGTGTTCTTCTTCGCATGACCTTCGACAGAACGTTCACCTGATGGTAAGTGATGCAGTTTGTACAACCTTTAACTAGCATCACGTTGTTGGGTGGTAACATTAACCATCAGACAAATTTCACTTTCGTTAGACACAATACTTTTTCTACTTATTTGTTTAAAACGATCAAATAAGACCCTTTTTCTTGTCGTCGGCTAAAAATAACATCGTCTTGTTACTATTTCACCGGAAGATTTGAGTTACTTCTTTATAAAAGAGATACTTTCTTTTTTTCCACTCTTTTTAACTCTTACTGTTCGTTATTTATATTATTTACTACTCAAATATAATTTTAATGTTTCAGTTTTAGTTTTATTATACTTTTAACTTGTTGGTTTCTACAAAATGTTATTTATTCATGAATAAATTATAAGAGTGGTTTATTCTCAATATACACAAACAAGTTAGCCCCCGCTTTTTTATCGTGATTTTAGGAATTAGATTATTATTTATTATTACTGTTATTTTTATTAATCATTTACTACTCTATATCAATTATTTTGCAACAGATTTGGTTGTTGTCATTATTTACATATTTATCTGACTTCGGGGTACAGCTTTACATAATTTAGACCGTAAGCTGCTTACATGATAAATCTCTAACCGGATGTAATAGCTTTCAAATTGCTTGTTTTTTTTTCTGTAATCCAATAACATGAACATGAAATAATTAATAAAAAATATTGTATATTAAACAGCGACGAATTGAAATTGAGCATATATGAGAATAACACACAACCATGAGAATGTTGAAATTATCAGAGATGCAATCAGAATCCTGTGTGGATATGTAGTCATGTCAGGTTTAGATTGTATTCTCAGTCCATCATCATCAGTCGATAGACGTCTACTACTGGACATAGGCCTCCTACAAATATTCCCATATCGATCGACAGTTAGCATATCTTCCGGTACCATCGGGCACTAGTTGCTGTGATTAGCAGGGTTTCGTTTGGTGGAATTTGATCCATTTCCCACCACGCTAGCCCCATGCGGGTTGGTGGGAGCTAGAGCCTCGTTCGTTGATTAGCAGAGTGAACTATGATCATGTTGAGGTTGACTTGAGTTCCGTGAGTTGTTGTTCGGTGCCCCTTCATTTTTGTTGAATAGATAAATAAATATATATATAGGTAGGTAGGTAGGTAGGTGGGTAGATTTGGAATGCTATTCCCGACATTTCCCATATAATACGGACGTAAGGAATGTATTTCATATCTATCAACTTGCCACGCCTCGATTCGTGGATTGAATGTCTGATAAGGAGTAAGCAGATACGTCGAGGTGCCTTTTAAGACTTATACGGGAAGAAATTTCACGTTTCCGTTCCATTTGGCAGCTTACAACCCCTATGTTGAAATTTTATGTTTTATTAATATACAAATGATTAATATAAATAACGTTCACTCTGTTGTCGGTGACTGTCTTGGAAGATATCACCGCAACATTTTCAACAGTACTTCCGTTTTTTTTTAAGTTACTGATGTAACATATAATATTTTTTTTTCAAATTTGCGTTAAGTAATAAAATTTAATTATACTTATTGTTTTGGGCAGACCTCTCACCATTACCTGGTAGTAGGTTTCTGTAGCCGCAAATGTGTAAGATTGGTACTACCACCGCTGTTACCTCTGCCGCTAAAATGTATTTACGGTGTTCTGGATTAAAGGGCGTAGCTAGTGAAATTAGTGTGATATTGAGACATAAAAGGTCATGTCTCAAGGCAACGAGCACAACGCGGTGTTGTGTACATCATCCTAACTAGCGTCCTGTTGTAACGGGCAGGCGTATCACCATCAGGTGAACGACTAGCTCATCTCATTTCTTCGTCAAATAAAAATCATTGAGTATAACATACGTCAAGATATTTAAATTAAAGTTATCATTTAATTGAAGTTAAACCTATAACATGAACTTTTTCTATCCAATTAAGCGACGAGACGAGCGGGTTATTCACCAGATGAAAAGAGATACGCTTTCCCATAACAATGTGGCATATACTGCACCACATTGCGCTCGTCGTCTGACACTTAAGATGCTGAATCTCGTTACCTCAGTAATTACATTAGCTACAGCGCCCTTTAAACCGGAACACGGTAATGTTTGCACAGTGCTGTTTACCAGTAGAAATACCAAATAATAGAAGTACCTATCTAGAAGGTCTCTGGCAAATAGAGGTCTACCACCAAAATATTCGACGTGTGTACGAATATTACAAGTGTGTACCGACTCTAAAATTTTTTTTTTAATTAACGGATTTAGATTAGAGATCCACTTGCGAACTGATTGCTTTGTAAACGTTTCACAAAGCAATACGGGCTACGTTGTGATCCAGTTTTGGGGATTTAACCCCCTACTTTAATTATAAATAAACAGTGTACCGCCGACATTTTCAAATCAACATCGATTACGCTGGAAAAATGTCTTTACGTTAAACTTAAAATCATTGCGTAATTGTTTTGGATGCCTTGAATAACTCGGCGCTAGTTAGGTGATATACACAGTACCACGTTGTGCCATTACTGGTGGTAGGTCTCCGTAACTATGGACCGAGTGGCTAGATGATACGATTGCAGCTCCTATATCTGCCGCCAAACAGTAGCGCGTACACATTACCTAGTTCCGGCTTGAACATATTATATGTCAAGGTGACGAGCACAACGTGGTCATGTGTAAACTATTCTGAAATCCCCCACGTCGTGATGTTCAGGCGTAGAGGACGTTAACCTGAAGGCAACCCGTAGTGGGCACATCTCATCACCTCGTAATTTATTTTTTAATACACAATATCTTAGTATTTTACCAGCTACAATGACTTTCAAACCGGAACACGGTAATGTTTATATATTCTTTAGCAGCAGAAAAAGAAGCTGCGGTGGTATCTACCTAAAGGGTTTCGAGGAATAGAGATCTACCACCATACAATCAATCAGATGAAGTCGTGGTAGATCAGTTAGTAAGGCGGTTATATGCACCATATATGGGAAAGAAGTGTGGGTTCGACCCGACTGGGTGTAGCTGAAGATCAATCTTAATGGTGTTCTTTGTGAGAGTCCGGTTTTTGATGATGATGGTGATAATAGTTATATTATCATCTAGTCATTTCCCTAATAGGCTAGCTAGTGTACTGTAGTTTTATTACCGTTGCATTTAATGCGAGGTGTTGTGAATATATTAAATCTCAACAACACAGAATATTTATATTGCTGAGATATTTATTTCCACGGTTCACTCTTGACAGTCAGTTGTGATATTTCTGTAATATTCCGCTTTGAGCTGGAGCCAAATTGCATCTGGGAGCATCGCGAAAGTCTGTCCTTTTTTTACAATTTTTCTTTATATCGTTAAAAGTTATGTTGTGCCAAATTGTTGGGTCTCTTTTGTATATCCGTTAGTTTTATCATTTTTTTTATAACAACGTGACATTCGATATATACTGATAGATAGTATACATTTTGATAGGAACGGTGAGCATGACACATGCCATGATTGATGTGAACAATCCTGAGACACTGACCTCGCAGACCAGAGTCTAGTCTAGTTGGACTGTTGTGCGAAAAGAGAAGACAAGGATTGATTGTACACTTTATTACCAGACACTAGCTGATGTTTCGTATGAAAGAAGAATTACGTTCCCTATCAGCTAACTTAAAGGATAACTTCAAGTATATTTTTTAAAACAGCTTCATCTTACTATTTTTTAAAATATATCGCTTGTGTAATTTAATATATGATGTTGTATATATTGAAAAGTTTGTTATTTTTTGAAGAGTTTATTTATCAAAATTTACATTCACTTCTGCTTTTAATATTGACAGAAGACTTAACTGGGGTAGAAATATATATACTGACGTACAAAGGTAAAATATGCAGTCATCAAAAGGTAGCCAGATTATCTGATGCCTGTAAACCTATTCCAAATTAGCACAGTGTGTTACTTATCATCAGGTAAAACTTCTGCCAAAGTCAATTTAATGATAGACCTATTTTTTCGGTTTATCTACAACTATATATATTGTAATTATAACTATATAGATATTAACAAGATTTTTCCTCATCTGCCGCAATTAAACCAGATGATAACACGGGATCGAACTCTATGTACATTTAATCTATTAGAAATAACTAAATACATAATCTTTTTAAATATTTAAAACGAGAATGTTGGAAAGTAACTGAATAAGTTAAAATGTATGTACAAATTAAATATTAACATAACTTTCTGCAAAATCTGAGAGAGCTCTTAAGTGGTTGTTAGCATAGCAAGAGATACTGTATACATTTTTCTCCGCGGTTGAGGAATATGATTAAGAGTATGAATTGTGAACAGCGATGCGGTCAGATGAAATTCTTATATTTATTATAACAATTGACTAACCACTTTGCTATAGTGTACATTTAATTGTTCATAAATAATTTCACCATAAATTACTTAATTAAGTTCAATAAGAAATTAATGACTGAACCCCATATTCACAAACAAATAATGGGGCCGGAAATTTTCTCCCCAAAATTAATCATATGTATAAATGCTTAAGTTATTACTGTGTTAAGTGATACTTTAATTTACTTATTTATCGATATTTAAGCCAGATAATTGTTATGAACGAAAGTAAGAAAGTAGTTCATCATCAGCCGATAGACGTCCACTATTGGACATAGGTCTCCCGGTCTCCCCCAATGATTTCCATTTCGGTCGGCTAGGTATTCATATGGAGGATTCAGGTTATTTCCAACCACTCTGGCTCTATGTGGGTTGGTGGGAGCTAGAGCCTTATTGGTTGATTAGCATGTTGCAGCACGAGCATATGAGGTTAGCTTGGATTCCGTGAGTTGTTGTGGAGGAATACTTACACCCTAAGAAAGTAGTTAACGAAATGTTAAGCATTTAATGCAATATTTAGATTATGGTTGTAATTTATCGTTATGTATTAAGTTATATACCATTTCCTTTCAAATTACTAGTGGCAGGTCTCAGTTACTGGAGACGGTTTAGATGGGTACCGCCGTAGGGCTTATTTCAGGTTAAACAGTATTGTGCAAACATTGATGATTTCCGGTTTTAAGAGTGCTGTGGCTAATGAAATTATTGAGGTAATGAAATTTAACATCTTATATACCGACACGATTAGCGCAATCTGGTGCAGTGTACTTTAGCTAGCGCCACGTTGTTATGGATAGGTGTATCACTTACCATCGGATGAACGTCTCGATAGTCTTGTAGTTCCCTTGAAAAAAAATATACTTTTTCATAATGGATTTCTAAATAGAAAAATTTAATATAATAGTGAAGCAAAATAGGCGCCATTGCAATGTAGCTAGCTATTACTGTCTAGATTAATAAGCGTTTAATATCATCAATCATTATTTGCAAAGGTATTATTTCTTTAAAGATATGTGTATATATAGGTTTAAATATATATATGTAAATATAAGATAAAAAGATAAATATAAGATTGTCTTTTTCTTCTAGGAAGCAACGAGACGAAACGAAAGTTTATCGAAGTATAAGCGTTAACTTTCGTACAAAACTACATGTTTAGCATCACACACTTTATACACTACACCATGAATATCGCATTTTAGTGCTGTGTAGACAAGTTCTCTTTCATCTCATCTTAATGTTGTTTAGTCGTAAAGTAGAATGAAAAGAAAACAAAATCCACCAGGAACAACAGCGTCGCCACCCAATTTGTTCACAGTGATAAATTATAGTAACACTTCGGTTTGTTTAATAATCATTTTACTTATATGGTACCCGACAAATATTTTTATATTGTTAATAAAATATTACATTAATGTATAATTCATTTAGATTATTAGGAATAAAAAGCGATTAAAAAGGAAAATCTTAATAAAAAGTACAGTAAATATTCCTATGACTTACGAACGTACTATACTCCCCAACTTGCATTATAAGTGCAGTTGAAGAAGTTGCGGTACGAAAGGTATTACTTGAAGAGATCAATGTTCAAAAGTCGACATCGAAAGACTATTATATGTTAATAGCTCTCTTAATGTTCCCACTGTTGGGGTTTGGGGCCATCTGTTGCAAGGTCGTAGGCCCACTACATTTGCTAAGTGCAGGTTGTGAAGGCCAAATATTTATTTATTAATTCGTTAATTTTTTACTTATTTCTTTGCCTTTGTTTCTCTATTTATTTATCACTTTACTTATTTGTTTTTTTTAGCAAAGTGAAGCAAAGGTTTCAAAGTAAACGTGGGTTTAGGACTTACAGCAAAGTTAAGAACCGTTTATGAGTTATCACCAGTAGAATGAACAGAGAAATGTTTACTAAAGCTATTGTTTATTCTTTCTTCGTAAGATTAATTACAATTCAATCAGCAGTTCTTGGAGACGTATATGACGATGATGATATATGATGAACTGCGTTCCAATTTATCAAAGCTTTATAATGAGTGCATCAGTAGCTATACACCATGTTATCCTGACCTAAATAGAAATACTTAATTGGAATGCCAGGGCTGGGCGATGTCGGCAGTTTGTTACGTCGCAAAGTAATTGCATAGGATCACGTTATTGTGATTTGGTAATCGATAGCCACGCTGATATATCTTATGGCTTAGCCCGTCCATAAAGTACAACCATTTCTGTAAAAGAATACTATAAATAAAACTAGCATTTAAAGTTTCTCACCTTACAGTATTCTCCTATTTTATATTTATTCCTGATGTAAAAAATACACGATGAACTTCAGTAGATATTTAATCTTAATTATATTCTTTATGAGAATAAAAAATTATCTTTAGTATAGGATTTCATTTATATTATGATTACTTCGATTATTTTCACCCATAAAGGATGAAATGTTATTTTTCATACAAGTTATCCGGATGAATATTTGGAGCCCCTATTTACATAGGACCTGAGAAAATTGCATGTAATTTGTTAACATGGGTTCTCTACTAAAGTAGATATAATGTGGTAGAATGTGCAATTTTGCTACTTTTCGGTTTAAGTAAATATATTTAAGGTTCGCGTAGGATAGACAAAATTTTATTTGTATATCGCGCCGGTGGGTATCTCGAGAAGCTTTCTCATCTGACGGTTGCGTGTGGGAGGCGCTGGTGAAGAGGATACAGACGGTAGTCGTAGGTTGTGTCGCGCCGTCGCTAGGTGCGTTTTCGGAGTTATAGGATGTGATCGCGATAGGAAGTAAGCTATGCTACACGTACAGAGAGCAGCTGGAACGGGATATAGCTCACACGCCAGATTTCTAACTTGACTGACTCCACTGAGACCTTTGACTTGACAATAGAATACTAAATAATGCAAGCGGCGGCCTTACAGCGGGCGGTAAGTATGCACACACGTAATTTAAGGTGAGCGCTGTACCGCGAGCTCTCTATTCGTTTGTATGGCACAATTCCTTTAACATTTTAATGGAGAATAATATAATAGCATAACTTATAAGTGGTCGCTTTAAGTTTTTCAGAGTCGTAAGGCATTTTAAGACATAACTTTTAATATATATCATAACTAATTTTTACAATTTGCTTAATAACTTCGGCAATGAATTTCACTTGTGCTATGAAGATGGTTTGGATGGTGGTTCCCCGCTCGTTTCGTGGCTTAATTGTATAAAAAAAACTTGGCGAATAGCACATAAATTGTTCACAGAAAAACAAACAATCGATTATTATAGATTACAACAATAGAATATTATAGAGCAAAATTTATCTAGTTTCTGCTTAACTTTGATTTAATTATTTATTACTTTTTCATCGACTATTTGAGGTGTAAGGGTTCCCGCACAACTCATTGGAACCAAGCCAACCTTACTTGCTCGTGGTGGAGCTTCCTAATCCACAAACGAGACTCTGGCTCCCAGTAACTCGTATTTGGCCAGGGTGGTGTCATTTGAGTCTTTCATTTATTTTGGGATGGGGGTATGGACCCGATCGCTGTGGAAATCTTTGAGAGAGGCCTGGCAGTGGACGTATATCCGACGATGATAAGATAATGGTGGATACGACCAGCTTAAAGATATATATACTCTTAACGTTTTATGACGATATCCAAAAATTATAATATTCTATTAAATTGTTTAAGTTTTTCTTTGTTTATGCAAAAGAGACGTTTTTTTTTTCTTATTAACGTGTGTAACAAAATGCTAACGGATTGCACACCCCGTACCAATACTGGGCCGGTAGCGGTGTAGTGTCGGACTCCAACCGACTAAAAAGCTTCACACGGTATTCCATCACATCCGCAAGGAATGCACGAGGGTCACGGGATAACGATGCAGAAAAGCCGTACGGGCTATTTTCTTCATATTAAAATTCGATTTTTTTCTTCACAATAAGTTGTAGATATTTTAGTTCCAATTTCATCAGCATTAATTTCAAACTTTGTAATTTTTTAGTATACTTTAAAAAAAAATAGTCAAAAAATTATAACAATATAAAAGGTTATACGAAGAATCTCAGAGATAGCTATTTTGTGCATAAAATTGTGACCATAAACATCAAGTTAAACGGTTGTGTTAATACACTTAGTTTAATCCACTTCCGGCATGTTACTCCGGGCTTCTGCCCCAAAGGTATTATGCTCCTGGTTTGTGGTCGCAACTACATAACGGCACTATTTGTATTAACATGTATTAATTTGCTATGAATTTATTTACTTTCGGTTAAATGGTGAAGTATGTATATATGCTTAACTATAAGGAAACGAAGGATGCAGGGGTGTAAGACTTCCTGCACAATAACCCATGGGAAATAACTCAAATACACCCATATGAACCCTTACAAACGACGGCCTCTAGGGTCCGGCGGTAACGGAAGCCATGCTGACTATGGATCGATTGATGTGGACATCTTTGATGGAGGCTTATGTCTATTAGCTTATGTATCTTAGACTTTCTATCAGCTGATGATGATAAATGAAACCACTGGCAAAGGCGTAGTAATAATTTGTTTTGATTTTTTACTCATTATCTTCTTTCTCGTTTAAAGTAGTAATGAGATTTGCTTAATCTTAGTTCACTTTTTCACCAGAATGAGGCTTAACCGCCATTTTGTTAGTACTAATGCAAGGCCTGTTCTTGCCTGTGAAAATATTCTGAACTTGACACTTCAGACATTATAAATTTTGCTGAAACGACAGTATGAATTTTAATAATAATGTTTTATTCGAGTTACTTCTGAATATTAATTTTAGCGTCTTCTGTACAGGCAGATCTTCGTGTTAGTTTTTCTGAACTACCTAACCTATTTCATCATAGAAATCTTATCATAATCATCATCATCATCACTAGTCGATGAATGCTCAATGACGTGAACGTAGAACTTCCTCAACGATCTCGACACCGACTAGTCCCGCTCTGTTCTCATTCAGGAGTTGGAGAACCATTAATCCTTACTCTACCGGTATGCTTAATTTTTATTATCCCTTGAAGTGACTAGACGAGCAAAATGTTTAACTGATGGTTAGTGATACTCCTGCTCCTGATAACGTGGCGCTAGTTCATCATCATCAGTCGATTGATGTCCACAGCTGGACATGGCCTCGCCCGTAGATCCCCACAGGGTTCATTGAAGGGAAGTGGGGAATTTTTAACCAACCACCTTGGCTCAGTCTGAGTTGGCGGATGGTCAGAGCCTTGTCGGTTATTCTGCAGGGTGCACCGTATGCATGTGAGGTTGACCTAGACTCCGTAAAGTACTTGAGAGGAACCCCTTACGCTAATCAGTTTGGTACATACTGGACTACATTATACTCGTCGCTTTAAGACACAAGATGTTAAATCTTGTTACCCCAGTAATTTAACTAGTAAAACCGCATTTCAGACCGGGAAACTGTAACGTGTGTAGGAGCTACAATGGAATCTACCGAGATGGTTTCTGGCAAGTTTCTCCATTTTTAAGATATGCTTGGTTTTTTTTTTGCCGCAATAGTATTAAGATATTCTGGTAGTACATTGTCTATCGGTTTTAACTGGTATTTTTATATATTCTAGTATAAAATATTACGGTTCTTTTGCTGGAAAGGTTCGATTATTAAAATTACAAGCAAATTCTTCTATCATCAGCAGTCAATAGGCTTCCCTCAAAGATCCCCACATCAATCATGTGGGGATTCATAGGGAAGGATTTGGGCGATTTCCCACCACGCTGGCCTAATGCGATCTGGTGGGAAACAGAGCCTTGTTTGTTGATTAGCATGGTGCACCACGAGCAGATAAGGTTGGCTCGGGTCCCGTGAGTGGTTGTGCGGGACCGCTTTTCTGCTATGTAATATAATTTATAATATATGTAATATATTTTTTTAAGCAAATTAGAAGTGACTAGAGTTTTAATTTAGAAAAGGAACAATAAATATAGAGAAAGGGGCTATATTTTATCGCGGAAGCTTACGAAGCAAAACTTTTTCATTAGATTAAAGGCATTTTCCCTTACATCGGTCACAATGGGCGGTCTGTCATTGAGGCTATACAGACAGCTAAACTAGAGAGTGAGATCGCCTATAATAATGATACGGGAATCTTATCTCTGTCTATCCATTACTTTTGCTTTAACCTTACTTCATTTGGGCAGTTAGTTGACTCCAATATAATCAATTCTACAGTTTTATATTATTTCTGTTATAATAAAAAATAAGCATTTCAAATTTCATTATTCCTCTACATGAGGATTTAAGGCATTGTAAGACAATAAACGACTAAGAAAAAAAATATTATCTTGTAGCTTCCATCAAAAGACGGCTTTTACCTTTGAAGGTAAAATATGTTATCATGTTCTTACAACGCAATCTCGTAATATCAAATATGTGTAGGCACTCTTTAGTAGATTAAACTCTCGACTTGATATAATGTAATAGAATTTATCAGAAGCTCTGTAACATTCTGTTATATATGTATTTTTAACTAACCTACATTCTGAGGTTCGAATCCTTCTCTTACAAGAAGAAAGTCAAGACAAAACGAGAGCAATGTTGACCTGATGAATTATATATCTACCCATAACAACGCGGTGCTAATGCTTTGAGACAAAAGATGTTAAGTATAGTTACCTCAGTAATTCCACTAGGTACAGCGCCATTCAAACCGGTATATACTCATGTCTGCACACTACTATTTAACGGTAGATATGAACTGCGGTGGTTTGTAAATGATCTTCAGCAATAGAGATCTTCCACCAGCACGTTAAGGTGTTTAGTTTAGCATGTAAAAAATTCTTTGCTTCGTTCATTATACTTAAAAACTTTTACAGACTGAGATCTTTCATAAATTTTGATATTAAGTCTTCGTGCCTATTATCACGGATTGTTTCGGTCAGCAACGTCTTCTTCTGCCGCCGAAGTCACATATCATAGTGCAAAATTTAAGTTAAATGTTAGATAGATATTTGCCTCTACATAACCCGAGTTAAATATTTAAATTGCTGTTAGTCCAGCAAGTAAGTTAAACCGAGAATTGTTTGAATGATGGCAGAAGTTCTCCCCCACTCGTATATCGCTGATAAATTGAAAAACTTTTTCCAGCGTCTCTCATCTTTTCTCAGCCGCATTTGGAGTTCTTCTTAATCGGTTCAAAAACTTAATGCAACTTTTATATTTTTCAAAGTTGTTATTTTATCATTAACAGATTTCCAATTCGTTCTTTCTTCTATTACAAGAAGAAAGGCAAAATACAATCAACCATTGTTGGTTAAGAGCGATCTGGTGAATGACGCTTAAAACCTGTTCCTTGAATCTAATGTATTCTTCCTAATGATTTCCATTACCAGAAGCTTGAGTTAAATGGTGTCTAACCTTCATTTCATATTACTCCTGTGTACTTCTAACTTAGCTGTCACCAAGTGTTCCCTGACGCGTTGATACGCTGCAACAAATACTCTAAGACTTGGTAGGTGACGATTTGGAAAACGTAACTGATATTCTCTTCGTGCTTGTAAAGAATTTCCATCACTAAGTCCATAACAATGGAAAATGTCAGCGTATTCTTCATTACCGTAATCCGGCATTGAAATTAAATTTATTTCGTATTGAAAAGAAAAACTATTCAGAATTAAGAAGACAACGTTACTGTACGTCCGCCTACCAAAGTGATTAAATTTTAACTATCGTACTGACTCATTACCTAATAATGACATTGCACATGTTTTACTCTGAACAGAATATCTAAAACGACAACAATAAGCTCGCGCGTGTTACAACAACAACAAAACGGTCAAATTAAGGGCCGGCGCGACGTCTACTGTTGAGTCTCTACAGTTTGATATTTCATGGTACTTAGTTTTATTACAAATGTTTTTTTTTCTAAATAGAAACTTTATGTTTCTTATACCTTATCGGATAGGTATTGAAGTCAGGTACTTATTTATGTGATTTATACGTATTTTTTTTAAGATTAAATAAAAATGTAAATATGACGCCTTATATTTTACTGTCACGACTTTCAAAGAACCTAATTTAAAAGTTTTAGCCTCTAAGTGATGATTATTAATTTAATTTATTAAAACAATAATTATTACATTAAAATTTGACTAGAAATAAAACCATCGAAATTTTCCTAGAAAATCGAGAATTTTTTGAAAAATATTTAAAAAATTAATAACTCCAGAACCATTGTTTTTGGATGGTTTGGTATTCCATACATAGAGAGATAGGATACGAGCTATACCTTATCCCCTCAAGATCTTTTATACCTATTACCTTTCACCCTGTATATTGAAGTTATGTAGAGTAAGGGGAAAGAGATTTCGGTTTTATAGTTAATGACATGTAAGGTTAATAGTAATAACAGTTAAAAAATACTGGAGGTAGGAGGTGTCTGTTGCTGGAAACCGTAACTGGTAGGTGCTACCGCAGAGCCTATTTTTGCCGCCAAACAGTATTCTGCAAACAATACTGTTTCAGTTTGAGGGGCGCTGTAGCTATTGTAATTACTGGAGTAACGAAACTCAACATCCCATGTTTCTAACACTGTCTGTCACAATGTGGTACAATCATCCTAACTAGCGCCACATTGTTATGAGCAAGCGTATCACATACCATCACGTGAACGTCTTGCTTGTCTCATCGCTTCGCAGTAAAAAAGAAGTAAGCGTTTATAATGAAATAGAAATAATAAGGCTCAGTGGTACAGTATTAAAGCACGCTTGGTCTATAATACGAGGATTCTTTATTCGAATCCTGGGGCGACATGTTCTTGATTTGTTTGTTGAGTTTTTACGAATGCTTTTTTTCTTTTTTTTTTTTAATCGTTCCCATGCGTGTTTTGGGTCAGGGCCTTGTACTATTAATCACTTGACATCTCTTTTGTTCCTTCTAATTTCCTTAATTCTCGTCTATCATTCTTCCATCTTTCATTCCATACTTATCTTACACAAACTTCATATCTCTATCATTCTCCATTCCATTTCCTTCTTTTACAATCCATCCTTTCCCTTCCATATAAGGGACAGGAGGTGAGGATGTGCACCACGGTCTGGTCCACGGCTGGGTCACACAGACACGCGGGACTCTCCTTGAGCTTGAACCTGTGAAGGTACTTGGAGAATCCCCCGTGCCCATTACGAATGCTATTGGCTAGTTATATTGCGAAATTGTTGCCATAACAACAATGCTGTGTTCTGGCTGTCAATATCTGATGGCAAGACTATTTTAGGTCAGCAAGCTTCACCGTACCCAACCTCTGTCAGTTAACCCTAAGTAAGATTAAGGTCAACTGTAATAAAAAAAGAGCTGAAATATGTCCTTTATAAATAAAATACGGATCGAGTTAAAAAGTTGGAGGGGTCGGTTGCCTTACAATTTACTTACAAAGGCTTTCTATTGAGTCATTGCTCGGGGAGCAGATGGTAAGTTTGAAACGTGACAGTTTACCGTCAGTTGGGACGTGATCCAATTGAACTCCTTTAAAGTACACTGAGGAACAAGGAACAAGGATAAAGGAAGTACGACAGATATATTGAAATATCTGTGAGAGATCATATAGGTAGATTAGTCAGGTATGTAGGTAGTGTGCAAACATTACTCTGTTGTATATGAAGTGCGTTGTAGATAGTGAAATTACTGAGATACGTAGACTTAAAACCTTATGTCCCAGCGACGAGCACAATGTGGTGTTATATATATCACCCTAATTAGCACCATGTTGTTATGGGCATATATAACATTATTACGAGGTAAACGTCTTGCTCATCTCGTTAACTCGAGGAGTATAAAAAAAGAAATAAATGCTATTTGTGCAATAAATAAGACGTTTGCAAAGTTCCGGAGACACTAATGCAGCATTTCATTAGATCCCGCTTCCATCGGACTCCATTTTACAAAATCCGTGCAAATTGCGGATCAACCATTCAGTGCCATCTTACTGCAGCATCAAATTAAATTAAATTTAGATTAGGTTTCCATTTTCACTAAATAAAAAAATATTAATTACTAGGATTTATTAATCAGCTTTTAAATGTCGATTCTGGGGTAGATATTTGTGTCTTACATATATATACTAGCTGTTCCCCGACCGCGTTACTGGCCGTAATATAACACTTGAAGTTTATCTTAAATATTCCTTGAGAGTAACCGTAATCGCAATAATAATACGAAATAAAAATGTTTATAAAAGTCAATTAGAAATAAAACGAAGAAGTATCTATGAAATTCAAATAAATGGCCTACAACCATCTACAAATCATTCCGTGTCGATGCGTTCACTAGTTTCCACGTGATTGGCGAACAAATAAAACCAATTCTCATTACATATATATAGATTAAGATATAAAGTATCGAGTGTTGTTCAATAGTATGTTATATCGATATTTTCATTGTCTTATATATAGAAGAGATGTCAACCTTCGTAGAGACGGACTCATCACGATATTCCTGAAACCATAAGGCTAAGAGAGGTTATTTCTTTTGCCAAGTAGAAATATCTATGAATTGATTTTATAAAATTCTTTCCCCCAGAGGGAATCGCTGGAGCGTTCGTTACAGCCAGCGAAGCGGGCCTGGAACAGATAATTATCTTGTATTTGTATATATGAATTAATTAACAATTATTTCAATAACACGATAAAATCCTTACTCAGATATTTCTTTTTAATCATTAGCAATTTTTAAATGTATTAATTACTTTAAGATTGGATAATTGTTTTTAAGTTTTTTATTAAGAAATATTAGCATATAATAATACTAGCTGTTACTAGCTAATCTGTAAACGGCAGAAGTAATATCTCTACTAAATTTTGAGTGTATATGAATTTCTGGATATCATCTATATATATATATATTTCAATAAGAATGTATTCTAACATAGCTAATGTATAAATAGAAAAAATATTTAATAATGAAGTAAAGAATTAATGTATTTAACATTTATTATTACTTATGTCTATCAAGAATAAGGCTATCTTATACCTAACAGTAGCTAGATATTTTACCGCTCTTTCGATGCCAACCCCTATTAAAAAGAACCAGAGACATGATTTTTGAACATTTTCTTTAAATAGAAAAACGAAACAACTACGTATAGAGCTCAACTGCCAAGTTAACTGCTTCATATCGAGAGAAACATTGGCAGCAGTTCAAATTATTTTCGTTGCCTCTACACATTAAAAAATTTGTCGTTTAATTTTTCCTTGAAAACTGAAATGAAAGTAAATCATTCAATAAACAAATGTAGGAATGTTCCCACTACTGGGCTTTCTATCATAAGGAGAGAGACAAAGCGATTTATCTATCAACCTGATCAAGTGCGGTTTGGTGGTTGAAATCAGCTTGAAAACTATTTTAAAGTGGTTGCAATCTGTCTTTAAGTCCAAGTCTGGTGCGTATTGAATGTAAATGTTGATTTAAAAAAAAATAGGTCTTTTTAGCTATTTATTTATATATTGATAGTGCAGACTTCCCCAGAGGATACAGTGCCTTCCTGTGACTTTTACCAGTGATTTGCGTCTCTGTGGGTAGCCAACTGTCAACTTTCCTTTGATGAATTGTTAGTCAAAGCTAAGATGAGCATTATGATCACTTCACACTAGTGCTCATTCATATAAGTACTGGAACTGTTTATCAAATGAAGATTAATGAGAATTAAAAAAAATGAGTCAAAAATCGCTTTATTTTGAGGTTTATATGAGACAATATGTTTTAGTAAGAGAGATAATTAATGAGATGAGAGAATAGACAAACCGGACAATAACATTGTTCCGAAATATATGATAATATTAATACTAAGAAAAATTTATATTAATGATACAAATATACATTTCCGCGAAATAATAAACAATGTTTATTATGAAAACATTTACACGTATATTTTCATGATATCAATTTGCAACATATAAAAATAAATCACTGTTTCATATTCCGTTATTCTTTCATCAATGAAAGCAAGTTGTTTCATCATCATCATCAGCCGATAAGCGACCACTGCTGGACATAGACCTCTCCCAAAGATCTCCGCACCGATCAGTCCTGCGTTGCCCGCATCCAACGGCTTCTAGCGACCTTCCTGCAGTCAGCATAGCCTCTGGTACCGCCGGGCATAAGATCCGTCATTTGTAGGAGTTCATATGGCGGGATTTAGATCATTTCCCACCCCGATGACCCAATGTGGGTTGGTGGGAGCCAGAGCCTTGTTTGTTGATTAGCAGGGTGCACCACGAGCACGTGAGGTTGGCATGGGTCCAGTGAGTTGTTGTGCGGAACCCTTTACAACTTTTCTCAAAAGGTTAATCAAACATTTTAATTTGTGTGAAAAAAAGATGGAGTCATGATCATCACATACTAATGTGGTATTGTGTCTGTTGTACTGATGACCGTCTAGGTAGTTTTTGTTTTATAGTGATGTTTCCGCTGTAGTTTTATTGACAACCATTGAGGCTTTAGCAGACTCAGGGCTCGCGGATCTAGTATCCGCGAGCTGAAACCAAAACATAATTTTTTAAATTAAATATATACATATATATAGTTAAAGTAATATGTAAAAGGGGGAGGAGAATGGTGAGAAAATATTGGATGCGGATGGGTTGAAGAGATGGATAGTGCTATAGGGAGAGAGATAAGGGGGATGTAATTAAATATATACATACATAAATATACATATCAATTTAAGGTGGATTGCGGCAATGGCGATGAGGTCATCGGAGGAGGGCTCGGGCCTGTCCTCCGATCACCTTCGCCTGTAACGCGAACCGAGGGCGGTGAGGACCGCCCGGGTAGCTGGGTGGAACTTGTGTGCGCTGTGTGCGAGCCTCACAGGCGCCTCAACTAGCGGCGGAAGCAGCGCGTCCGAAATGTGGCGAATTCGTAATTGGGTGGTGTGTGCGACAGGCTGACCCTCTGCATCAATGTGGAGGGGAAGCACATTCCGAGGACGTCGATTCTTACTGGTGGCATCGGACACCGGCACGTAGTCCACTGTTTGCTCTATTAGTGGGTTCGAGTGGTGTGTGGCCTTAGCAAAATAATAGATAACGCAATCTTGCATGAATTGTGCAACCATAGGAAGTTTAAGATCGCTGTGCAAGTCGATGTGTCGTTGGTACCATTGTGCACCCGTGGTCTTACGGATGAAGCGGTTCTGGAAGACCTGTATGGGTTTAGGGGTGTTAGAGGACGAGTGCGCAAATACAACACACGCATAAGTCATAATAGGTCTTATGCAGGCCATGTATAAGAGCACCTTGTGTTTTAGAGCTAGCTTGCTAGATTTGCAGAGCATGGGATGAAGTCTGCCCATTACAACGGCAGCCTTGTTCCTCATTCTGCGAATGTGGCTCTTTAAATTTAGCCTTCCGCGTGCTTGGTGCGGTAGCAACAATACAATTACGCAGGAGATACGCGAATTTCTCCGGTAAATCATAGCGCATTGGGTTGTAGCTTATTTAGGATGGCTAGGATAGCGGACGGTAGCAGCGAACGAGAGCTGGCTGGAGCTCAATCGCACATGCGTCTCGTAAGGGCGACCTAGCCGAACTTCGTTTAGGTAGGTACTTCTGCAGCTCCTATTTCTGTCGCCAAACAGTCCTGTGCAAACGTCACTGTGTCCCGGTTTGAAGGGCGCTTCAGCCAGTGAAATTACTGAAGTAACGTGAGCGAATGTGTTTATGTTACAAAGTTGTCAGGCAGAATGTTGTAGTTCTGCGTAATAAACTTTGCAGTGGAGTTTGCCTGCCTCAACTAACTCATTCTTTACTTACTCCACCCTTTTAGTGGAATTATGGATACATATTTATGTATTTATTCTTATAATTTATGTAAGATAGAGCCTAGCATCTGATCTTTGAATCTTCAAATAAACTAACAGCATAAACGACACAAAGACAGACAAGACGAGCGGGAGAATCACCTGTCGGTGAAATGATAGGCCTGTCTATAACAACGTGACGCTAGTTAAGATGTTATACGCAGCATCTTACTGTGCTAGTCGCCTTAAGATATTACATGTTAAATCTCTATACCCCAATAATTCCACTATCCACAGCGGCCTTCCAACCGGAACACAGTAATATTTGCATACTAGTTTGGCGGCAGAAATAGGAACTGTGGTGGACCTACCTAGAAGCTCTCTGAGAATAGAGACCAGTAAATTAGAGATAGTTACATTTAGGTTTAAAAATATGGAATTTAGGACTTAAATAACTTTCATTGTTTAAGTGTTTTAAAGATTATATTTTAAAACCTCTTATGTTCAATGATGTATATGTAGTAAAACAAAGTGTTTTATCTATTTATAACTTAGAAAGTTCAAAGGCTAAGATTGTCGCCTTTATAGTGCAACGGATGATACGTATGGATTTGGACAGCAGCCAATGTCAGCTCCATCTGGTCCTTTTGATTGACGATTCCAGGACACATTATCTTAATTTTTAAAATTGATGAAAAATCAATT
The DNA here is from genome assembly GCA_029034505.1 of Ornithoptera priamus. NCBI lineage: Eukaryota > Metazoa > Arthropoda > Insecta > Lepidoptera > Papilionidae > Ornithoptera > Ornithoptera priamus. Next base: position 3,215,129 of record JARDWD010000296.1, on the reverse strand, counting down.
CATATTATCAATTTCCTTAATCAAAATTAAGTCTATTTCATACACTTAAGAAAATAACTAATTTAATGCATTGTACTATCGCCGACGTTGAACGAGAAACAAGTAGGCTATAAGCTATGAATGAGTTAGCCAGCAGCGAATAGTGAGCTTTTTTTTATTGTATGAAGCGATGAGACAACCAGGACGTTGACCTGATGGTAAGTGATACGCCTGACCATAACAACGTGGCGCTAGTTACAATAATATACACAGCACCATATTGTGTGCTTCGTCTTGAGATAAAAGATGTTAAGTTCTGTGTTCTAGTAATTTCACTGGCTACAGAACCCTTCCAACCGGAACACAGTAATATATACAGAGTACTTTTTGGCAGCAGAAGTAGTCGTTGCCGTGGTACTTACCTAGATTGTCTCCGGTAATAGAGACCTACAACCAGTGAGTGTGTAGCTAAGATAGTTTTGTTGTTGTACTTTAAGTGTATAAGCGAGGGTGTGGATTGATTACTCGCACCACTTAGGGTGGCAAAGACAGTACATTCCTTTATAAACCTGCAAAGGGAAAATGTCTGCTTGCTTTGCGATTATTATCTTTGATAGCTGTTGTTGTTGTGACAGAACTAGTAGAGGGGAAATATCATCGGCAGTGTAAATAGGTAGTGATCAAAAATCCTCTATATTCTATCTATTTCTTTCATTCATATTTCCACTGTGCGTCTGTTGAGCAAGAAGATAATCGATAGCAGATGGTTTGCTGGCCTTTTTTTTTTTTTTTTTTTTTTTTCGATGGGGAATGCATTGAATTGCATGCACACGGGGCGTGGGGGAGGATAAGCTTCCCCCTGTGGTATGTGGGGCTCCCGGCGCCTGAAGGGCATCCGGATACCCACTAAACCCCACCGGTGTTCCTTCTCTCCGCTATTTGCAGGGCCACGGGAACGCGCGAGCATACTTCCGCGAATGGTTTGCTGGCCTGCAGTGGGACTTGTCCCAATGCAGGCCAGTGATATGTCTTATCCACCAATCCCATTTTAATTCAACAATTTGAGAAATCTTTATTGTTTTGAAATCTGCTTCTAGGTATTCGATAAATATTCTCTACTATTAAAGCTACTAGCCGTGCTTGCCAACTCTTGCCCTGGAAAGATATATTTTCATCAGTCTCCTATTAAGACATCAATTAACTGAAATAAACCATGAAATACTGAAGCTGAGCAAGTAATAATGTAGTGATTAGGAAACTGAGACAAGAATTCTAATTTACAAACTTCGTTAATTAACAAACTTGCGAAAAAAAAAATTAACAGTAACGATGCCTTCAAGAATTTTTGTTTTGTTCAAAAGTTAATAAAACGTTTGAAATGAATTTTGTAATTTTTATTACTTTTTTTTTTATTTTCATTATATAATTAACTATTGGACTTAAATTAGTATAGGATACTTTTTAAATGAATAATACATTATTGTATGAAAATTTAATGTTTCATAATTTGAAGTTATCAGTTATATGTAGAAATAAAAAATTAACTATCTACTACAGAAATTATTAATTTCTTTAATTTTTATATATAATATCAGGACATCTATAAGGAAGAAAGATTAAAATATTAATAAACAAAGCCAACAATAGTAAACAGCCGGAATTTAACAAGACAATAAAACTCATATAAAGACACACAGATTTAATGAGAATTAACAGGTTTAAAATCTATTATTTTAAGTTAAGTATAATTACTTAATTGTTTAATAACTCTTGATTATACTAATCTATTGTAATTCTGTTTTTAAAAAACAGAATTGTGCTAAAAACAATAGCATTTGTGGACATATATGACATTCATTCACTTGTTCACCGTGGTGATTAATTTGGATATGATTTTCTCCTTGTGGACTGAATCCCAGCAATGGGAATATTAAGGAGACTAATTGTCTGGAACAGTTGGAAAAGAAGGATAGAAGCGATACGTATTGAACAAAGAACAAAAACTTGTAATCTCATCTCTGGAACCACTGCCTGAAGGAGACGAGGATTAAAATTATTGTTAAGTATTAGTTTAATGAAATATATCTTATTAGTTTATACTTTTATATGATCAAGGATAATAACAGTAAAAATTGAATATGCGTGAAATATAACATTTTCTGTGTAATAATTTTTTTTTGTAAGCAATACATAATTACAATCATATAACCAAATAAACAGTTTCATATATAACTTAATAAAAAAATCAAAACTACCGATTTCGTCAATATTATAGACACAATTTAGATGTTTCTATATTAGACATGATATTATCATTAAACTATAGAAATATTTATATATAACATATACTTTTAAATAAAATCAAAAATATTATAAAATTTTATGTACTAGTAGCTTTTTTTAAAATAATTTTCCCAATACTAGTTAAGATATTAAAAAAAATATATTGTGATATAAATCCTTTAACATTTCATCAGGTTTCTTTTCTCTAGTAAATTTATCAGTAATATATCACCGTTAAAAAAAAATAAACAGCCATTTAACTAAGGTTCACAGTTAAGTACTGTTTTCAATATAAAAGTATTATACAGTACAAAGAAAATTAGTCACTGAAATTTTCATAAATTTATTAAAAGATGAGGGAGACTGCATAATGTCAGCAGAAAATTTCTGAAGCTCGTTATATCTGTTCAAAGGAATTTATCATCGCAAAGTTGTGCTATATAAAGTTAGATGGTTTATAAATCGGTTCAGCCGAGCCGTTCTTACGTTTCCTTCGCACGGTGGAAGGAAGAGGAGCCATAAGTTGCAACTTGATATTCCAGTGATGTGGTAATGCGTATATTTACTATACGTGTTTCTGTATATATATGTTTAATGAAGTACGTAGTATTGGCAGACACCTCACCACGAGGTCCGACGATCTGGTGAAGATTGCGGGAAGCAGCTGGATGCCGACAGCGCAGCATCGATCGATGTGGAGATCTTTGGTGCCTATGTCCAGTAGAGGACGTTTATCGGCTGATAATAATGAGGATGTTCAATAAATTCTAAATACTCTTATTGCTACTATTCTGTTACTACCAGTATACACATACATACAGTAAAAAAGGGCATAATTATTATAAGAGTATGACTTACCATTTACTTATACTACGAAGCGATAGGATGAGCGGGATGTTCACTTGATGGTAAGTCATACAAAATACCACATTGCGCTCGTCGCCTTGAGGCATAAGATGTTGAGTCTCGTTGCACCAGTAATATCACTAGCTACGATCTAACCGGAACGCAGTAATGTTCACACACTACTGTTTGGAAGCAAAAACAAGCGCTGCGGTGATACCAATAAACATCTGATTAGTTTCGTATATAAAAAATAACAGTATGCAAAAAAAAAAAATTGCTATCATCCTGTATCAATTCTCTCTTAGTTGGCTTCTACAAGATCTTATGTCTTTAGAGGAGAGATACACTGCGTCTTTCAGAAATCCGAGATTTTGTACTTATAACAGTGCGCTTGCTGAGTATTGGAATTTCTGAAGATGAAAGGCACAAATTCGTTTCTTGTAATTTTATCTTATCCTTTAAGGAGCGAGTAAATTGGTTTTGTCATAACATGTTACATATTTTGTCTGTTAAAAATATAGACTGAATAATTTTTTTAAATTTTCCCTGGTATAATTATTCAGGTATCGTTATCCTATTATTTACTTTTCCAAAATATTCACTACTAATTTACGCTAAGAAAATTTTTCAATTTTTTTTTATGTTATGTCTATACTTTCTAGTCTAATTGTTCACAGAAATACACAGAATATTATTGTGTCCATATGTATAAAGTAATATTTACTTATCATTATTTCTATTGTTTACTATGTTATATATTTTTCAGCAATAATTTATGTGCTTCAAATTTAATAATAAATTATATTAAGTTAGCTGTCCTCTGCTTGATTCGCTAGCCGTAACACCCCTGTAATTTTCTTTGGGGAAGGAATTTTGTAAAATGTGTTCTTAGCTGACCTTTATGCAGTAAAAGAAATATTTTTACCAAATTTTAAGTATTTAGACTTTATGCCTCCAGAGATATCGTGATGAGTCTCTACATAGGTAGTAATCCCTTATGCATACATGTAGATAATAAAAATTTAATTATCACTGTTTAATAAAAAGAATGAAGTATACTATTTAGGATTCTGGCTATCATGTGTGTGTGTCGATAGCCGGAACATGGGAATACTGTTATGGCCTACTACCATCCCAACACCACAACTTGTAAACTGATCGGAACTAGATTTTCATATGACATAGCCACTAAGCCACGCCGGCATTTAATAACCCAAGTTTCATGATAGGTTTTATGGTAGTATCATGCGTTTATATATATATATATATTCATAGACTTTCTAAATATCCGGGAATTTAGGTATAATATAATTTATTTGAGAAATTTTTGTTAATATTACAATGTAGTCTTTAGAGATACTCTTTATTTAATTTGAAACATTTTCGTTGTCGCCCCAGTCCATCTATTTATAGTACCTTCTACAACAGTTAAACTTTCAAATAGTTCACCCCGTAAAGGTATTTTCAAATCCGGAAACAAATGATAAACACTGGATGCAAGATCCGAGGAATAATGTGGGTGCGGAAGCAATTTCCATCGTAAAAATTTCAAAACAACCCTCGTTTATCTTGCGGTGTCTAGTCTTGTATTATCCTGTTGCAATAATAAATGCTAAAACAACTCTGCAGGCTATTTTTTAACAAATATCTGTCGCAGTGGTCCTGATGATAAATTCGAATTATATTCTGCGTTAATTGTATCTTTTGTCAGACAATTCCAAAAAATGAACAGTTCGCACTACTAAAAAACGTAATTTAATTAATTCGCAAAATTTAAGAAATATCCCTCGTTTAGTACATACAGTTAAAAATACCACCTGAATAATGTCGACTGCCAACTCGAAAAGCTCGCAGTTTCTAAGCGGACATAAATCCAGCGGCGATGTCGACAATATACGTCTAAATCTCGTCCCAGACAGATTTCAGCTCTATGCTGACATCTGACTGATATCCCGCATCATCCACTGCCGAGACACTCTCCACTTTTATACATTAGAGTAGTACACAATCAAGGAAATATATATAATTATATATTATCTTTACATTTATATTAATCTTCTGTCTACGAATTATAAGATATGAAACTTATAATCATTCAAATGTTTTTGTTGATGTAATACAAAATAATATTAACAACTGCGTAGTTTATTTTTAGATTTTTTTTTATTAGCACACAATGTGGTAGTGTTATAAATATCCGTCACACCATCTAAATCTGTGGGAGTCGTAAAAGATAACAGGGAAAATGTAATAACCTTTTGGGACCTCCCCACAGAGTAGATATCGTATATGGACAATGAATATATGAAAAAGTATACGGTAGACGTTGTAATGTTCGTGGATGTTTATTTGTAGATGTTAGAAGAAAACTAAATTGCTTTCCTCAAATTCAAATATTAGACAGTAAAATCGATTATTCAGAATACGATTTTTTTAATTTTCGGTATTATAAAACACCTCTACAAAGAGAAACAATGAGTAGACATAATACTATGTAGTATATGACAGGCGCTTTGTAACAATTAAAATTAATCAAAATACTTAAATGTATAGAAAAAGTAATACACAAATTCAAAACAATATCTATATATTTATTAATAGAAAGGAAATGAAATAATCATCAAGTTTCAACAACTGTTTACTGATGGTAGCTCCCTGTAATGGTGTGTAGGTCTCTGTTGCCGGAGACTGTCTAGATAGGTACCACCGCAGCCCCTAGTTCTACCGGCAAACATTTTCATTTCGTTTTACTTATGTGGTTGCTATAAAGTCATTAGCGGTTTAATTTCATATTACGACCAGCAAAGCAAGCGGGGAACAGCTAATGAACATAAATATAGAAATTAGAACACAATGGAACAGAAGAAAAGATATGATAAGATAAGAAGACAGGACAAAATAGAATCAGTATACAGTATGTAACTGTATAAGTGATGTGATTGTGTATATATATGTACTATTTACTGGTATATATAATACATGTAGGAGATATACAGAGGTCCATTGACTCGTCACGAGATCTACGAAATTATTACGTTTGGTAGAGATACTGCTTCTGCTATTTAAAGGTCAGATAAGAACGGATTTTAAGAAATTTCTTCCATACTGAGTTGCGGGTTTGTTACGGTCAGCAAAGCAAGCGAGGAACAGCTAGTATTAAGATATAGATAATTAAATTTATTGAAGAAAATAGAGTGGAATTGTTTTATTATATATTATCAAATTGTTTGAATGAATTTGAAGTTTTTATAAAATAATAAAAGTTAGATTGAAAAGTAAAGATCAAAGATTTAACGCGTGAGAAATATATTATCTTCGAGTTAAGAGCGTCTCGGTAGCTTCATGAAATATTCAGCGACTCAAATTACGCATGAATAGGGCTGAAAAAAAAAATTAAGGCCTATTCTAAGCTTAAAAAAATAGAAGTTTTTTTAGGCACTCCATAAATATTTTTTATTGGAACGTCTGTCTTTAAAGATTTTTATCTGTAAAACTAGCGAGGCGAATCACTGAGATCTGTATGGATTATGTAAACTTTTTTGTATTTGACAAAGCGAAAAGATGACCGAGACTTTTACCTAATGGAAAATGACACTCCTGCTTATAACGTGGCCTTTGTTAGGATGTTATACACTGCACCACATTGCGCTCGTCACTTTGAGATATAAGATGTTGAGTTTCATTACCTCAGTAATTTCACTGGCTACAGAATTTTTTATCTCCATCTTAAGAAAACCGCTCGCATGGATTTTATAAGTAGGAACTTCTCCATGAACGTGGAGTAGTTTAAAGGTGACATTTTCATAAACTTTGTAGAGTACGGTATTAAGATTTTTCAAAGTACAAGTTATACAAGTATCAAAACTTTATATATACTTACGGGAAGATGTTCTTAAGAAAATTGTTTCTGTAATACTCAAAGAAGTTTAAGGAAGTGGTAACGCGAGTTAAATCTTTTTTCTTTAGTAAATTCTATCCTGCTCGTTTCGTTACTTCGTAGTACATTACAAAAACTAACTATTTACTTACAACACTTATTTTAGAATTTCTATTTATCACCACAGATGATACATGGAAAGAATTTGCTTCCTGTTATCGCATTACATCAAAGAGATTGTAAAAGGTGAGAATATAAAAGGTATAAAGAGCATGAGAAACCTGATGCTATCACTATTATAAATATTACGCTCTCTGTGTATAATCTTATTTACTTATTTACTTATATATTTCAGTAAGTTTTTTTTCAATGGTGTAAAGAAAGTAATTATATTAATATCAACGAGAGCTACATCGAATAGTAAATTAAGTAATTTAATCAACTGTGGTGGTGGAAAATGTATATATGAAAATAAAAAGGTTCTATTGTAGACGATAAATATCGATACATAAGTATTCAAAGTATTACAGCAATTGATTTATCATGAATCGAATATAAATGGTATTGCGTCGGTTATAACGGAACTCTCCATCTTTTCTCGCCAAAAGCGGTTTAATGATAAACGATAAATTATTGGTTATTCGACAGCTTTAACCGACTGTGTTATATATAGCTTCACACTTAAAGCTATCAGATAAAAAAATTCTTTAGATATTAGAATCACCTTTATCCACACGAATAACTAGTCTGACCATAAAAACTTTTCTTTTTTTCAACTGTTTCATTATTTTGAATTTGGAACACGTATATTATTTTAAAAAGTTCTTTCTATTTTGCGACATTTCACATATTTTTTCGATATTCATTATCAAATTACAATATGGAATGGGGTGTTAAAGAAAATAGGATTGCAGTGATCTCGTTTTAAAAAGTGGGTATGGAGCCCGTACGGTCGGCCATATTCCAGACACTACAAAAGCTTGGTATCAGCGTATGTTCGTATATTGTACTATCAACAGATACAACAACACTTTCTCTGTCGATGACCTGACAAAATCGGGGCGGCCGCGTGCTGTTAGAACTACAAAGGCTGTTAATGCTGTTAAAGCAAGAGTCGAAACACCATTAGGAAGCAAAAATATTTATCGCGAGAAATGAAGATTCTTGCTAAGACTGTCGCGTATTATAAAACAAGCCCTGAAGCTCGGTGCTTATCGTCGATATACAGGACATGCTCTAAATCAATCTTTACAATTCAAGAGAGTATAGATCGATCAAAACGCCTTCTATCGCAATACGCAGGTGAAAGGCACAGAAATGTCCTCTTTATAAATGAAAAAAAAAATCACCATTGAAGAACACTACAATAAGCAAAATGATAAAGTGTACGCTCACAGTTCCAAAGAATCTGCTCAAATGGTCGGAACGACAGTCGTACAACGTGGTCATCATCCTGCGACAGTGATGGTTTGGTGATGCGTGTTTTATTAAGGAGTCACAAATCTACATTTATTTTGAAAAAGGAATGAAAACTTCAGCCAAAGTGTGTCAAGATACAGTCTTGAATCATATTGAGAAATCTCTTAGCAAGGCACGAACTACCCAAGCCTGGCTTGAAACCAACATTCCGGACTTTGAAAGAGTGGAAGACTGGTTCTCATCTAGCCCAGACCTCAACCCTTTATACTTCAAATTATGGTCAGTGTTAGAGAACATGGCCTGCTCTAAACGACACGGCGATATTGAGTTTCTTAAAAATCTTTGGAGCAAGCAGTGGCGGTGGTGGGAATTTCCCTTGGAAGCAGCGCGTAAATCCATAGATTCGTGGCCAAACAGATTAAAGGCCTGTATAAAAGCCAAAGGTGGCTATTTTAAATAGAATATTTTTTTTATATTTTGCTGAGACTAATAAATATGTAGATATAAATTTTAATAATATTACATTAATTCATTAAAAAAAATTGCATTTTCATTTGTAACAGAACTTATGGCCGGACTAGGTATATTTAAAATGCTTACTACTAAATATAACAATCTGAAAATGAGTATACAAGAAAGAGGAAGTTCTATGTTTTTATTTAACAGCCATTAAAGTGAAGTTATATATATTTATATGCTAAGATATATTTTTCATTGGGTTTATTTTTTTATTGATTTAGCTTTTAGGTACATTATTAGGGTAGACAGGGAGAAATTAATGCTGTAAAAGCATTCTGTGTCAGTCAACCCTGGGATGCAAGAGATGTTGCAGGTAGCTGGAAAAATAATATATTAAAGAATAGTTGAAACGTATTTTACATTAATAGTGTAAATATAATAATAAATAAGAAATAAATACAAATCATTCCTTGTGTAATACATAGGTGCTGAAATGTCGAAATAAATATGATGTAGAATGACATCATTATAGGTCTTGTCAAGAAGTCTTATACGCTATATGTTTGGAAGACACGGAAGTTTTAATTTCATTGAGCATGAGTTTCCGGTGAAGGAAAACATCGTGAGAAAACCGAACTGGTCCAAAAATACAGTCGAGAACATGTAATCTCCATCAATCTGCACTTGGCCGGCATTGTGGATAAATGGCATAGATTCTCTACTTTTGAGAACAAGCTCTGAGACCAAGCTATGGAAAGAAAGCTGTTTACTATTTATTGTTACAGCATATATTTTAGTATATCTTCAAAAGTTTTTTATCTATATTAAAAGTATGTGCAGAGCTTACTACTGCTGCATAATAAAAGTTTTCATAGATTACTGTATTTCAGTCTAGAGGCATCTGGAACTATGACTAATATAAAGTGAGCCAATGACGTGGTCTATACGTTAGTTAGGATATTATACACTTCATCACATTGCGCTCGTCGTTTTGAGATAAAAGATATTGAGTTTCGTTACCCTAGTAATAACACTATTAACAACGCTCTTCAGACAGACAGAGTAATGTTTCCACTCTACTGTTTGTTGGCAGAAATAGTCGCTGCGGTACTCACCAGTAGATTGCTTACGAATAATACTTATTTAAATTTAGGTAATGGACACTACTATTTCCGGTGAATGCGGTGAATACGTATAAGTATGCTTTAATATTAAAATATGAGCAGTCCACAGTATCCAATTAATTAATTGAAATTGCGTGCTACGCTGTCGGCCATTTTGGAAATATCGATTCTTGAACTATGCACGTTCTTGTTATATTAACGTTTTCATCATTTATAACGATCTATTTATTATTCACTAATTACACGATCACTATAATTTTACATCATTCGCGGAAATATTTTAGCCGATGTGGTGGTGGTGTTACTGGTGGTTGGTCTCTATTGAGACAGATCGTCTAGACAGTTAACACCGCAGCGCCTATTTCTACTGCCAAATAATAGATATTTTGCGAGACGAGCAAGATGTAATAAGATATTTACCTGATGGTAAGTGATACGTCCAACCATAATAACGGGGGTCTAGTTAGCATGGTTTACACTGCACCACATTGCGCTCGTCCCCTTCAGACATATGATACTAAGGCACGTCACCCATATAATTTCCCTAGCTATAGCGCTCTTTGAGGCGAAACATAGTTATGTTTGTACACTGCTGTTTGACGGTCTCCGGCAACAGAGACCTATCACCAGTGAGTCGACTCCAACTATTCCTGTAATATCCTCGTCATCGAATTCAATTTACAACACATCGCATATTCAAAACATATGTATTAGCCACATTGGACGTTTACCCGCGCGCCGAGTATTGAATTCACAACAAGTTCCAATAAGTATTGGATCTGGAATAATTTCGAAGAGCTTCCTTCAGCTTCCGCTTTTATATATTCAATAATCCGGTGCTACGAGAGAAATGATTTCTATAAGCTATGAAATACTTCAATCGTATTTATAGAACTATTATCTACTTTGTTATGTAATGTTTAATAAGGGAGGAGAGAATATTGAAAATTGTCATAGACAAAGCTGTTGATTCTACCTTAAAGAATATAAATAATATAGCTAACATTATTGTATATATATAAATACATATAATATGAAAAAAATGAGTTTTGTTTGTTTGCAAATCACGTGAAAACTAGTGAATGTATCGACCCGGGAACATGACCATTCAACGCGGAACGATTTGTAGATGGTTATAGCTTATTTCTTTTTTAGTTTTATAGATCTTTTATCATTTTAAACAACATTTTCATATCGTATTATTTATCCGGTTACTATAGTAACGGTTGTTATAGAACGTAAAATATTTGAAACAAATTTCAAGCTAAATTTTTTATCACAGGTAGCAAAGCGAGCAGGAAAGGAACGGCTAGTATATAGCTATATAGACAAATTCGTATATGATAAGGATATTAACATAATACTGCTATTATATGTATACAATAAATATTTTAGTAATATATCCCATATATTTAAAACTAAAGAAATAGTAATTTTTTTATATGCTAATATCATTGAATTTATCTAGAACACATTCTTGAATTTATAGAAATCTTTTGACATAGACCCATATATTTTTTCTGTAAATGATAATGTATATTTTTAATAAAAAAAACTATATAAGTATATGCCTATCAAAAATCGATATGAAAAGGCAAATATAAAGATTTATGATGCTTTTCTTTTTATAAGTCTTCGCGTCAGAGGATTTGTTTCCCTCAATCGTCGTTGTAAAACTAAAGTTTCGTATTCGCGGAAATGTGCTTAGCATGTTAAAGTTCAAGATTTGTCTTGAATATTCTCGCCCAACTTAGTTTTCACAGTGAACAGGAAGGATTTAGAATTTGCATATATTTCCGGATATTTACAACATTTATTTCTAATTTTACCAAGCGACGAGACGAGCAGGAGTTTCATCTGATGGTAAACGATGCGCGTGCCTACAACGTTGTGTTAGGATGACATGCGCAGCACCACATTGTGCTCGTCACCTTGAGACATACTGGTAAGATATAAAATCCTGTTAGCCCAGTAATTTCACCAGATAAAGCGTCTTTCAAACCTGAAAGCAGTAATGTCTGCACACTATAGTTTGGAGGTAGAAATATGCGCTGCTGTGGTACCTATCTAGACAGTTTCCGGTAACAGACCTAAATTAAATATTTTGTATAAAATTTTCTTTTATAACATATTTTTTTTACACCTGTAATATTTACATCACCATCAAGCTCTGCTAGATCTAGGACTAACAGAGTACTTATTCAATCACTCTCAATGCAAGTTTCCTGCTAGTGAAGAACTGCTCCTTATAGAGAGTACATCACCTCTTTTAATTCGTTGCTTTATGTATGGCGTTGTATCCTGGTCCATAGCCTCTATTATCTGGTTGCTTCAATCTCTTGAGATTCGACCACGTTGCCGCTTACCGTTAATAAAAGATAAGCAATGAAATATTTTTGTAATACATTAATCAAACATCTCTATCTATTAATCGTTTCTTTGTTGACGTTAATTGTTTTATACAATTAAGTAGTGCGACGAGCTGGACGTTTACCTGATGGTAAGCGATACATACGCCCGCCCCTAACAACGTGGCGCTAGTTAGGATGATATATTCTGCACCACATTGCGCTCGCCGCCTGAGACATATGATGAGTCTCATAACCCCAGTAATTACACTAGAGCTACAACGCCCATTACACCGGAGCATAACAATGTTTGTACAGTACATTCAAACGCCCGCCTATAATAAAGTGGCGCTAGTTAGGAAAGGGAAACTACCCTAACTAGCACAAAAAGATACAAAGCACCACATTGCGCTCGTCGCCTGAGACATAAGATGTTGAGTCCCGTTACCACACACTAGCTACAACCTCCTTCCGACTGGAACATAGAAAAGTTTACACTAATGTTTGGCGGTAAAAACAGTGGCTGCGGTGGTATCCACCTAAATGTTGTCCAGCAACAGAGATCTACCATCAGTTTATGGTCATGGTTCCTTAGTGATGATCTGTATCTTAATATTGAACGCCAGCTCCTTCTGTCCGCATTTTCATCAAATTAAGCATTTTAAGTTTGAATTATACATATGTAAAGTGAATGTAAAAACATTTAACAATAGTTTTGCTCTGTTCGCCGTTAAATCAATACAATAGGGATTTATCAATACAATAGGAGTTTTTCGGGGGAAAAAACCTTGTATTGTCTCCGCAATGGTTTGGCAGTTGGCTTTGTGTTCCCCACGAAACGAATGCTGCAGTATTCGTAAAAAAAAAATTTGAATGTAATTTAGGGTATTTGGCACTAGTTGCGATAACCTAGTAACATTTATCATTTTCCCTTAAAACGATTAAAATGATATTTCTATCTTCTCTTTACGGAGACTCCTTTAAATGTTAACCAGCGTCTATTTTAATAAAGGAGATGACGACACCTGTAAGTTTCCATGATGTATCTAGATTAAACATTTATTGTTCAAAGATGTCATCTATCTGTGATGCTGTATAAACGTTTTAACTGACTTCTTACGTTTATGTACAATTTTACTAATCACATAAAATCTGATTAATATTCTCTTTTTGTTTAGCTGAAAAAAAACATAAGATTTCATGTTATTTTTATAAATTGTTATGTTCTGAAGGTTTTTTTTATGGTGATGTTCTCGCCGCAGTTCTTTTGACAACTATAGCGGCTTCATTGAACTCAGGGCTTGCGGATCTGGTATCCGCGAGCTAAAATAATATAAAAATAAAAAATAATATATAAAAGGGAGAGGAGAAGGGTGAGAAGATATTGGATGCGGATGGGTCGAAGGGTTGGAAGTTCTGCAGGTGTTAAAAATAAAGGTAACCAAAATATTTTAATGCTCACAATATGATTATAAAAGATACATTTTAAATTCTAGTAAATATCATAGTAATGGGGGGGTGTGAGAAGTCTCGCACAACACCTCACGGGAATTAGCTACCTGCTAGTGGTGTACCATGCTAATCAACAAACGAAGCTGTGGCTCCCAATAACCCGCGATGGGCTAACATGTTGGGAAATGGCTCGAATCTCCCCGTATAAACCCCTACAAACCACGTCTCCTAGGGCTCGCCAGTACCCGTGGCCATGCTGACTGTAGGTCACGGAAAGCCGCTGGATGTCGGATGCTGGATGGAAATTACGTATTTATACATTTGAAAGTAGTAATAGTGATGAATTAAAACGAAAAATTCGTCTAGGAAATTAAAGGGAAAGATTATTTTATTCACACCTTCCTTGGTTAAGTTTATTACGAGTCTAGACAACGTAATTTACTCCTGGGACTGGCGAGGTCCTGTTGTAATTGGATGTTGAGAGTTACGCTTTCGTATAAAAAGAAATGAGGTAAAAATCTAATACTTTTTTTAGTGAAAAGTATTGAAAGTTACCCTTCATAGCCATTGCAATTATTCAAAAGAAAAATGACCTGTTTTTGTTATTGCCAATATAATACCGGTTTTAGGAACTAAGTTTTCTGTATATATAAATGTAATAAATAATGATTAGATATCGAAAGTTTATTAGTGAGTTTACTTCAAAATCCCGAGCAGCAGTGGCTACAGCTTGCGGTTCGAATCTGGAACCACATGAGCTGGATCGAAGAACTGGAAGAAACAGACAGTTTCTTTTTTCAATTATCCGTTACGTTACGTTTCAATTATCATTAGTCGATAGACTATTGTCGGTGGAAAGTTTCTATTCCCGGAGATCTGTACAAACACTATTGTTTTCCTCCTGGAAGGAAGCTGTAACTAGTGAAATTACTGGGGTAATTAGACCAAACAGTTTGCGTCCCAAAGCGACGAGCGCAATGTGGTACCATACCTTACTCTAACTAGCGCCATATCGTTATGTACAGGCGTATTAACATGTGACTGTCTTACTGTTCTCGTCGCTTTGTGGGATAAAAATATTAAGCCCACTATGGGACATAAAATCACACCAATATATATATATTTATTCAATTAAACGAAGAGACGAGAGGGATGTTAACCTGATGGTAAGTTATACGCCTACCCATATAACATCGTGGTGTTACTTAGAATGTTATATACATCGCCACATTGCGCTCATCGCCTGAGACATAAGATGTTACATTTCATTACCCCAGTAATTTCACTAGCTACAGCGCCTTTTAAACCGGAACATAGGAAAACACACTACTGTTTGGCTGTACAAATAGGTACCTAGACAGTCTCCAGTAACAGAAAGCTACCACATACTTCACAAATCTTATATTCATCTAAACAACGTAAAGATTATATTCATCGTCTTGGGAGTTATCTAAACCGGATTGTTGCGTTTAAGAGATTTACTTGTGACTACATATTAAGCTGATGTTTACGTTTGTTACTTGTTGTTGTTTTGTTTACGACTTAACGGATCTAACTTTAAGATGTATACGGTATATATATATCTTTACTCAAGCGTCTGACAGAATATTATTGTGCAACACGAAGCGACCACACGATGGTCAGAGAGTCGCCTGCCTATAACATGTGGCGCTAGTTAGGATGATATACACTATATCATATTGTATTCGTCTCTCGAGACATAGATTGTTCAGTTTCGTTACCATAATGATTTAATTACATCGCCCTTCAAACCAGACCACAGTAATATTTGCACAGTGCTGTTTGACGGCGAATATAGGAGATACGATTGTAGCAACTACTTATTACTATTACTAACTATTTATTGTTGCTATCTGGACAAAGGAGAACTTCGTAGGCAGGAGCACAGACGTGCTCTAGAGGTTTGGAAAGAGCGGCTCGCTGAGTCGCATAGTTCGCGACAGCGCACCGTAAACTCGGTGCTGCCAAGCTTCGAAGTATGGCTTCGATCGGGTGGAATGGCGCATGTCACTTTTAATTGACTCAAGTACTCACCGGACATGGGTGTTTCGGTGAATATCTAAAAAAGATCGGTCGCAAACTTACGACGCAATGCCACCATTATGACGGGGACCAGGATTCCGCGTAGCATACCCTCGCTGAATGCCCTGCATGGGAGTCGGAGCGACAAAGCCTTGTCATCAGGATTGGACAGGATTTTTCGCTGCCCGTAGCAGTAGTGACTTCGACGAAGAGCAAAAGTTGTGAAGCTGTAATGGTACAGAAGGAGGCCGCCGAACGAAATCGACAGAGGGTTGATTCCGATCGAAGAAGAAGACGACGGGGCGACGGTAAAGAACGCACTAGCCCGTCAGCCCTCTAGTCTCGGGCTAGTAAGAATAAGACTAAGGTACGCTCTGCCTGTCGTAGAAGGCAACAAAAGGATCTAGGAGTTTCACAGGCCTTGAGTGTCGGGGCTCTTATCGCTTAACAAGGCAACCTGTGTGAGGCAGCCTAGAATGGTTAAGCTCCTCCTCAGAAACGTGTCCAAAAAAAAGGTAGATAGGCATCGGTGCGTTCTATAAGATATCCGGGAGCCTCTCCGAATATACTAATGCAGAGCACCGAGAGGATTTTAGTGAGTAAAAATCTCACATGACCCTGACTTCTCTCCAGAAGGAGGGTAGCTTTGGAAGATTTCCATCGAAACCAAAAAAAAAAGTTAAACACAGTGATTAGTTATTAAGACCTGTCTAATACAGAATTCATATACCTAAAGGTTTTTCTTACGCCAAATACAAACAAACTCCTCAGTTAAAATTAACAGGATATTCCAAGTCTACTAATGCTGCGTCTGCACAATCTCTTCAAATTATTTTCAACTTTGTCCGTATTGATTGTGTCTGAGAAGCAGATTTTCTTAGAAATGACGCTTTATTACTCCAGTGAGCTTCAAGTTAGCTTGTAGGTAGAACATTCTGGGTATTCCACAAGAAATAAACGTCGGAATATATAATGGTGAATAAATATTGCAACAACCCCATTCCTCCATGCGGCGCAGTAATTCCAAAGACACAACAAAGATACAACTTCTATGTATTTCTTAGTTCAGTTTGTAAACATCTATCTTTTGTTATCATTCCATCAGACCTAGATGTTTGTGTTTATTTTTGACTATGCAAATTGAATTCAACAAGTTTTTATTCTTTGTACTGGGAATGTAGACATTTTCTATTACTTTGTGGCCCCGCTCTTCTGTACAATCTAAAGATTTTTTGTATAATTCTGCATATAGTCCTTTCTTGGTTTTTTGATAGGACATAGCTTCTACTTTCATATTTAACTTATCCATACAATTAAATAGTTGAATCTGATGAGCTGGTCCTTTTTAACTTTTATTGTCATTTCTTTTAATAAAAGAAACAAATATTAACTTCTTCTAGATTGCTTCATTTGACACTTGTACCTTAGTTGTTGCCTTTAACGCCTATATTTTCAACTCTTGCTCGATCCACTTGATAGGTAGATATGACATTTGAAATTCAATGGTACTTTTATGCTATTAGCGTTTTTTTAGTTTCATTGTTTAGGTTCTTTTTATTATAGGAAGCGAAGAGATCTGCGAGACGTTCATTTAATGGTAAGTTATATGCCTGCACATAACACGGTGCCGCTAGTTAAGGTATACCATTCCAACTAGCGCTACCTTGTGCTTACCGTCTTCAGACATGAGCATCGCCATGAGACATGGGCAAACATACAATCGAATCACAGTAATATTTGCTCACTCCTGTTTGGCGGCAGACATAAGAGCTGCGACGTATACCTTCCTAGACAGTCTCCGACAAAGGAGATCTACAACCTAAACGTTTGTTGATGGTATGAAGTTCTTTAAGTCATTACAACCATATTTATATTCGATTATAAAATTAATACAAGGTGATGTTGTTTTTCACAGAATCAAACCTTATAATACTTAACGGCATCGACCATAACATCAATTTAAAGAGCTCGTTACTGTCGACACCAAACGGGTCTGTTATACGAGCACAGCGGTAAACGAACCGAGTGATTGATGCTCCTCCTGCATCTGAAAAGTATAGTGTATACTTTATATTTGCCGATAAATAGCAGTGTATATATAATTAAATAAAATTTAAGACGAAAGATAAAAAATAATAAAGTCAATATGAAGCTTCAGGTAAATATTGCCGGAAGAGTAATAGCTGTTAAAAATCATTTCCACATCGATATTACAGTTACTATAGAAGTTAGCCAAAAGATCTATTGCGTTTTCGTTGATTTGGAGAAGCCCTATGACAGAGAGGTGAGGAATGAATTGTGGTTCAGATTGTCTGTTAGCTCTGAAATCATTTTATGAGGGTTCCAGCGTTTGTATCAGGATAAATGGGGCTTACTCAAACTGGTTTAGCATCAAGAAAGGTGTTAGACAGGGATGTGTGGCCTCGCCGTGGCTTTTTAACTTATTTATACACAATTACTTGAAAGATTTGAAAGATAGTGAGTATCGACTAAGAATGAATGAGTTGACCGTTAATTGCCTCCTATACGCCGATGATCAAGTTTTATTATTATCATCGAAGAGGGAGTTGCAAGCGATGGTAGACATGGTGCATGGTGCTTTAACAAGCAAAGGAGTTGAAAGGAGAGTGAATGTAAGCAAGACGAAAGTAATGGTTTTTGAAAGAGAAGAATATATGACAAACTGTGACACTACGATTGAGGGACAAAAAGTGGAATAAGTGAAAGAATTTGTATATCTGTGTTCACAGTTTACGAGAGATGGCAAGTGTGATGGTGATATTGAAAGAAGAGTTTGGAAAGGGAATCAAGTGAATAGGGCACTTCATAACTTTATGAATAGCCGGAATGTATCACAAAGAGCACGACTGGCTGTGCATAGAGGCGTGTTGATCCCCACATTGATGTATGATAGTGAATGTTGGGTATGGCTGAAGGAACATGAAAGTAGGATTAATGCTGTGGAGATGAGAAACCTGAGAAGTATAACTGAAGTGAAGCTAATGAACAAAGTGAGGAACAGTGTGATAAGGGAGCGGTGCGGCGTGGTTGAAGATGTAGTAACAGTGATAGAGAAAAGGATGCTTAGATGGTTCGGCCATGTAGAAAAAATTGATGAAAAATGACTAACGAAATTTTTCTTCTGAATTAAATTAACGAAAGAAGTATACAAGGTAAGATTGATTGGACAAATCGGTGCAGGTCGACCTAGGCGGACATATTTTGATCAAATCGAAGAAGTTCTAAAGAATGGCCGGGTCAAGAGTACTTGCAATCGACGAGCATGCATGAAGACGCTCATGAAAGTGGAGGAAGCGAGAGAGGTGTGCCAGGATCGTAATAAGTGGAGAGAGGTGGTCTCTGTCTACTCCACTGGGAACGAGGCGTGATATATATATATGTTGAAGTTAGTAGATATTACTAAAGATGATTTTTACATTCATGAAACTACTCTGAAAAAAAAGTTGTAATATCACGTTACTAGTAATTAGGTGTTCAATTTAGTTTTGCAATGAGTTTTTTCAGTAAAGTAACAACTTTTTGAAAAATGTTGTAACGGGGGTTTGTTAAGAAAAACTTCAAGTAAATTTATGTATATTTAAGTAAAAGGTTTCCTACTTACCTAACGGAGAGAAACGTTAGAATTCTTGTTAAATCCCTCAGACGAGAGATACGACTCAAAGAGAGGAGTTTCTTGGAATTAAGTATCACAGCTCTTTACCTGTTGTTCATCTCGCACATATATATTTTTCCAATAATACTGAGTAAGATATACTATATAAAACAAATAACACTAATAATATTATAACGAATGACTTGAAGACAAAATTAAAGGTGCAATGGATAGCCAAAAGCGAGGTTTTCAAGATCTTAGGATGGAAAGTGATCAAAATTACTTAAGGACAATGAAAATAAAATTTATTGCCATATCCTCGTATAATTATATCAGAATATTTTTGTGGTTAGCAAGGCCTTTATAATACCTTTTGTACTACAGGAGACGGTAACTGCTTACCATTCGAGTAGCTGTGTTCCTGTTTGCCGTCTTCGTGCTTTTAAAAAAAAAACTAAAGTTTATACTAAACGGTTTACTTTCATGACATTTATCTATAATTACTTTATATCTATTTTCTTATTATCTCTGTTGCCTGAGATAACCACAGCGGCGCCTATATCTTCCGCCGAATATATACATGTAAACACGTGGATCTTTAATACTCCGGCTGAAGGACGTAGTAATTAATGAAATGATTGGAATACCGAGACAACTACTGATGTCTCAAGGTGACAAGAATAATTTATACAATGTATATTATCTTAAACTAGGCGGGCGTATTACTTTCTATCAGGTCAATGTCCTACTCTTCGCGTAGCTCCTTCGATTAAAGAAGAATAATATACTCCTCATATTACCAACAATTAACCTCAACTAATTAGTAAATATGTTAAAATATTATGTAGTTGTACGTCTGCGGCTGGTCGGAGCTTTCGCCGGAAGCCCTAATGAAATCATATTTTGTGTACGGATATGAATTGTTTATTACGAAATACCAGTAACAGTAACCAAAAAGCAGATCAATTAAATATCCGCGCTGTGACAGTGAGGCTGTTTACACATTAACTGTATAATCGATCAAATACAACACTATTTTATTTTTATTATATATATATTGTAACCCTCTCCCACTTTCAAATAAATTGAATTATAAATAAACCCTTAAACAATATTTAGGATCTCAGATAATCTTATTTTACATGACCAGGATGATGCATACATTACATACATTTAGTAATATTATTGTTCATATTTTGGCCATTCATTATTTATAATAATTTGTGATCATGCCGATTAGTACCTTGTTCTACGTTGTGTTTACAGTAATATTCAGTTCCTTTAGGTTTATATAGAAGGATGTATATTTGTTAAGA
The DNA here is from genome assembly GCA_029034505.1 of Ornithoptera priamus. NCBI lineage: Eukaryota > Metazoa > Arthropoda > Insecta > Lepidoptera > Papilionidae > Ornithoptera > Ornithoptera priamus. The sequence goes on along the minus strand of JARDWD010000296.1, from coordinate 3,194,370 downwards.
TAGTGTGATGCCGTTTGTGGAGTTTATTTTCTTATTTGTAATCCCTTCACGCTTGTAAAGGGCTTCACATCTCGTTACGGGTTTACAATATTTATTCATTTTTAAGACCTCGGACACAAGTGTTTAAGTTCGCAACCCCACATTTTAAAAAGATGTGAGGATGGCATAAGGCTCCAGTAAACAGATCCTGCCGTATGCGGTGAGCGCCAGCCAAATACTGCACCCACCCGAACCAGAGCGAGTTTAATTGGCCTCGGACCGCAGTCCACAGAAAGGTTTACTGGCGAACCAGTAGAAGAGCACTCGGTTCATTATTAGTGCGTAAACACAAACTGTGATCAAATTGTGCATGGCAATGTGAGTACGCATCTCACAAGATACAACCGCAACCAGACATACAGTGGTACGGTCAGCTTACATTCCTGGACACATAATAGATATATAGGGTTCTCTGACCCAAAGATTAGTCCTTGTACGAGCCACCACCTTCACCAGCCAGGTGCACTTGCAGACGCATTGTAAATTATTGGAATTGACATCACCACCAACTACGTAGTCAGCGCGGTTCGCAATCCGCGGAGTGCATTCGAGAGCTCATAGCTCACCTCATAGAATGGCAAAGCGATTACATCACAGCCTTGAGAGATCGTACTTCCACCAGCAATCACCATACATGAAGTAAATGCATAACTCCGTCAACCACCGTAGTGGATGTAGCCATTAAATATCAATTTTATTATGAGCCATCAGGCATAGTCTTTGTCGTTGAGTAAACTGTTTTTTTTGATCAAGTTTGCCTCACTCACCGACAACTCGCTACATATCTTAAAAAATGAAGAGCTATTGAGGCGTTCATTTGCAAAATTCATAAAATAGGGATGCGCAGACAGTCTGCAGTCCGGTCACCAAGGGACCTGACTTGGAAAAATCTAATAAGATAGTCAAACCATAATGCGAAGCGCAACCTTCAAAGGCGACATTTAACCAAGTGATCGTCGACGACGTCGTATCACTGAACTGCGACAGAAATGCAATCGATTATCATCCGCGCACATCATCGTGAAAGGCGCACAAGACATCACAGCAGACATCAATATCTTGCGAAAGTCCTCAACCAACCGAATTTGTAAGACGTATCAGTTCAGTAAAGGTGCAAACGTTACACTAGGACAAGACGCAATAACAATATTTGATAAGCATTGAGGCAGTAGCTCGCATCCGCTTCCGTTACCTGAAATGCATCAACACAGTTGAAGTCGACTTTGGAATAAACAAATGTTATTAAACACGACGTGTCATAGTGGCAAGTCACTAAGATGCCGAACACCCATGTATCATAGAGCGGAAGCACTAGGTATATAGTAGTAGTAAGTAATTCTGAGTAGTAAAGATATCATCGAACTGCTATCTAACACTCTTCCCGAACCGGAGTATAATGAAGTAGTTACTTAAATAACCACCAACTACACCCGGCTGGTATATCACCCTCACCAACTTGATGTTATATGTTAAATTTGCCATGCACTATTTTACACGGTTTCGAACCCGTATACTTTATAAATTTTATTTTTAAAGACTAACACTCTTACTTTATCATATTGTATCATAATACATTATTATTTGCATTTTCATATTTTTCCGGGATTCGAACCGATATATCCTTTATAACTCATCACAAGAAACTTACTTACACTCATATACTTTCATAATTTTTCACTATACAATCACATTTTTATATTTTTTAAGATTTTAATGGGTGTACTACGCAGTACACCACACCATCCCTATACATCTTTTCAGTATGTATTGGAGGTTAGTAATAACCTCCAATCAATGTATCAATGAATTCGCACGAAGCAAAATTTTACATTCGACACGTACGCCGTACATGTCCGGACGACCGTCTCTCGGTCGATCCATGTGTACGTAGGAGCGCGAGTATGCGTCTCCGTCGCCCATACAGCCGGTCGATACACGAACAATTCTTTATTACATCCTTAGGGCGTTTCGCGAACACCCAACTATTGGAACTATTATTATAATGAATATTTTTCAAATTCAATTTCATTATTTATTTTCGTATTTTAGTCTTATAATAAAGTTTGTTTAAAATATTATTAAATATTTTTGTATAGTTTTATGTTTTAGAGACATATCTATTTAATTCTTTTAACTTCCGCTAAATTATATTTTCAACTTTATAAATTTGAATAATTTTTATTTGAGCTATTTAAATACCCTTATTATTTAATATTTTTTTATAGAATCAGTAACTTATTTTTGTAAATTAAAGTATTTCGTTACATCATCATCATCATCATCATCATCCGATAGATGACCACAGCTGGCCATAGGCCTCTCCCGAAGATCTCCACGTCAATCGGTCGGTATATATATATAGTTAATAAATTAAAATCATTTTAGACTTTTTGTTTAAATAGTTTGTAATTTTATATCGTTCTGTAGTTAAAGTGTCGAAATATTTAAATTAATCATTAACTGTTTTATCTTTCCCGCTTTGCTGGACGTAACATCCACGCAACTACATTTTGGGAGAAGGATTTTGTAAAATCCATTCTCATCTGACTTGTTAATACCAGAAGCAATATCTCTACCAAATTTTGAGATATCACCTCAAATAATTTCAGAGATCTCGTGATGAGTCAATGAATCTTTGGATATATATGTATAAAAAATATTGATTGGTATAAACAACCTTCTCTTCCTCGCCTTCTGTTTTCGGAGCTATCACGTACGAGGTCTCTGCAGTAACCTGGCGCCGCGCTCCGCGGTCCCATTGTTGTCGCGACAGGGATTGAGCTGCGATGCAGAACGGGACATCGCTCAAGCGCCAGGATTCTATTTTTACTAGACTGACTCGACGTAGACTTTTGTCTTGACGACAGAATTAGAAGTCCTGCAAGTGGCGGTTTGACAGGGAGCTGTAAGTACGCACATACGTATTCTAAGGTGAGCGCTGTGCCGCGGGATTCTGATCCGTTTTTACGGCACACCGGGCTGGTAGCAGAGCTTGGTTTGGTTACCCTAGTATGTTATAGGCATATTATATTTTTCGGATAAGTGTGACGCCACAGAATACACTGAAAGCTCATTCGTCGTTACATAATTGTTTTTTTTTATCCGCCCTATTGTTTTTTTATTATGTCAAGGATTTTGTAAATATCCGCGTAAAGTAGTTAAATATATGGCGTATTTGGATGGTTTCTTTTACATCGGTTTCATATTTTGAGTTCGCGAATTTTTCTCCGATGTACCTACTGCTATACTTTTCTTTTCGTTATACTTCAATTTTATTCACTGGCTTAATTTTGATAGTGATATATAAACTTGAACCATGTTATAATTTAGTTCCAAAATTTTCCGATAGATGGCACCATAGAGCATGCATAAATATATATATATTAAAATGTTTTTGGTATATATTTTCACTGGTTGCCAATGTGGTATGAAATTATGGATTGCTATATATCGATATATTAGACTATGTCCAGCAGTGGACGTCTATTGGATGATGATAATATGTGTATAATAAATCTAGGTATATCTTTTTTTATTGAAATCTAAAAATACTCTTTAGGAGGACCACAAGGTTATGTGGAATTTTTATTCATTGAAACCCCCTCGATGGTCATCCTCAGTGCGTTGTGGAAGGATCCGGGATATTCCATGAAACTCACCGCTGCCTTCCGACACAAAGCCTAAAGCACGTCTCGGGGAAGGCTGTAGTCTTCCTCGGTACTCTCCACCACCTTGTGCTTATCGTTCATCGCTGGATCGCTTAGTGGGCAATGAGGGCCACCATTTTCAAAACTCACGAACCATTTTAGTAGCATTGTACGACAAACAGGGCTTACCTTAGTCCTAATTTTAATAGCCTGAGACTACAGGACAAAAATCCAGGAATATATACTGAATGCTTGTCACCGCTTTATTAGGTATAAGTACAGTAATGTCCACAATTTAGGTATACGTACTGAAGCTGTGCATAAAACATAGTGTTACCTTTGTGGTTGACATGAGAGTCATAATCATAGCAGACATCGACAAAGCGATATCAAATGTAAAATTAATCATTGGATTTCGGATGTACGACAAGGAATTTGGTTAGGAGGATCAAATATTAACACATCAATGTATAATAGATGAAACACATTGGAGATGTTATGGTGTCGGTCAGGAGTTTATATACAGGATAGTCCGGGTTCTGTACTGTAGGTTCGGTGAAGAACTGTTCTGAGAAAGACAAAGCAAGGAAATCAGAATATTACAATAACATAATACTTTGCGTCTGCTTATATGTTATTCTAACTAGGAAATAAGTACACCGCTACTATTCCGTATAGTTTTTTTTTCTTTTTTTTCTAGACAGTAATATGAAAGAGGTTGCTTTTAAAGCAAGAATACTGCCTATTGCACATTATCATTTTCCAATTGATCTATTGTTTTATTTATTTTGTTTATTGCAACTAACATAGAGAATATTATTTTGATGTATTTTTATGTTTTATTACTTCTACGATGGGGTTATAAGATAAGATAGGGAGGTAGGTAAGGAGTCAGCCCTGTAGTCTCGAAATATTAAGAATAGAATTAAAGTATTCCTTGTCTGTTGTACAAGACGACTAAAAGGGTCCTCGGGTTCGTGACCCCTGAGAGTGGGGGCCTCAGCAAATGCCTGATAGTTTTGTATTTGCTGTAACGCAGCGTGGGTGCTAAGGAGGGCTTTGCTCTTACGTGCGATGATTTAGCCAGAGTTCAGGGAGGCACTAGTGCGTTCTGTAGGAGATCCCGAAGCCCCTCCTAATGCACTGACGGAGACCACCGACGGGGTTTTAGTGAGTAGAAGCCGCACATTACCTTGTCTTCCCCCCTGAAGCAAAGGATTTTTTAAGAAGATATCCCTAGTGGTATTTTAAAATATAATATCAATTAGTGTTATATCATTAATAGTTAAATATTTATAACAACATATCCCCTATGAAGGCCTAATAAGGCTTAAGAACAATATTATTTTAGTATTTAATGGATTCCTGTGTTCAGCAGCGGACGTCTATGATGATGATGATACAGAAATAACACCGAAACTAATATCGTCATCATCGTCAGCTGATAGACGATCCACTGTTGAACATAGGTCTCCCCTAAAGGTAACCACATCGGGATAGGATTTATAAGAGAAGGATTTTGGCCATTTCCTGCGATGCTAGTCCAATGTGGGTTGGTGGAAGCCGGAGCGTCGTTAGGTCATTAGTAGGCTACTACATGAGCTATAACTATACTAATATCTAAATTGTACAGCGGTCGTAATGTGATCTTATTTGAGAATACGTCCTAAAATAGTTATTATCATATTGATACTAGGCCTGTGCCCCAACAGTGGAGATGTAAATTAGCTGTTTAAAAAACATTTTTTCTATTTATACGATGTTAAAACCAATTGTTAGGTATCTCTTTTTTTATTTCAACAACTCTTATTGCCACTAACTCCGCTGAGTTAGAATACATATTCCAAGTATTGCGAGTACAAGTAATCTTTAGGAGAAGCTTAGAGATTAATGTATTTGTGTGGAATAGTACAGTGCTGCAATCGGTGGTTGGTCCCTGTTATCGGAGACCGTCTAGGTAGGTGTTTCTGCAGCTCCTATTTCTGCTGCCAAACAGTACTCAGCAAACATTACTGTGTTTCGGTTTGAAGGGCGCTGTAGCTGGTAAAATTACAGACGATTTTATTGGGACAATTTATTCTACTCAGTGAAAGTTGTTATTTTAAGAATTTAACTTTTATTTATATTGTACTTTTAGTCTGTGTTATATGTGTCTAGATTAATTTATCTACTTACTTACGATACTATGCGATAACCTGCGAGCTTATTTTTATTTCAATTAAGTAAAACGAATAGACCTTGTTAAAGATGGAAGTAAATATTAGCACCAGACAAACGTCTCGTTAAATTTGTGTTGTAAAGTACACGTCATAACATATATATGGGCCATTTATATAAAATTGTATATAATTATTTATACGTGTGAGGGATTAGTACTTCAAAATGATTTATGAATGAATTTCCTGTGCTAATGCTCACAAAAAAGCTTCTTATTACATTCGGGGGCGAGAATACGTCGCCCTTTCTTAGTGATGATTGCGAGTAAATATTTAAACGACTTCCCTTTATATTCGACATTCTCTTATAACGCTTTATTGTGTTTTAAATATAAGGATTCTATCAATAACTAACATTCAGTCTTCTATTTGTCTTCTGCTGAAACCGTGTGTATATTAATTTCAAAGAAATACTAAGTATCAATAACATATTTGATATATTTTTCATAATAATGTTTTATGACGAAAATTAATACTTCTATAAGATGTATTTACATCTTAAGCTACTGAAATACCTTCGGAAAACAATTAGAAAGTTATTACCACAGATTCAATTCTAAATTAAACTCACCTCTAGCTCTTCCTGCCCACTCATATAACTAGCTAACTAAACAAGTTATCTAGGTCACAGGCAAAACAAGTTATCTAGATTTATAAATGCAAAATTCTAGTTTGTAGTTAATCGTTTTCTATGTATTTTTGACTGATCTTCACATCTTAATATTTGTTAGTTAAAAATCGGTTTCAATGAACCTCTATATCCACAGCATTTATTCTTGCCGTAAATATAACCATGTGCTGTAAGTTTCATCATCATCATCATTATCAGCCGGAAGAGGTGTACCGATCCGGTATTTTTGAAGGGTTATTACGTAAAAATTCGCAAGGAGAGAAAAAGGCTGGTATGTCGAGACACTCTTTGTAGAACCTCTCGAAATAAAGGAACCGCAAATAAAATATAAAGAATACACAAATAAAGAAATCTTTAAGTTTTTTTTATTCAACAAAGCTTTGTTTAAAAGTAGCGCCGGTGACGGATAAGTTGAGAAGTAATAGATTAGCGTGGTATGGACATATTATGCGAAGGGATGAATGTCATATAACAAGAAGAATGTTAGATATGAATGTGGAGGGATATGTGGGTCGAGGTAGACCTAAGAAAAGATGGATGGATTGCGTGAAGGATGACATGAGTAAGAAAGAGGTAACCAATGAGATGACGGCTGATAGGCGAGACTGGAAGAGAAGAACATGTTGTGCCGACCCTACATAAAGTGGGACCAGGGCAGGAGAAAGAAGAAAGCTTTGACACGAGCGAGACGTTCACCTAGTGGTAAATCACTTGCCCATGTAAAAGTGGCAATAATTAAGATAATATACACAGCACCGCATTATATTCGCCGCTGAAACATAGGATGTCTTCTAGTTACGTCGGTAATTTCACTAGTTAAAATCCTTTTCAAACCGGAACAGTAATATTACCATATTACTCTTTGTCTTCTGCAATAGGAGCTGCGGTGGTAGCTACCTAGATGGTCTCCTACTAACAGAGACCTACCACCAGAGAAGTTGTAAATTTTCCTGAATATAAACGAAATCTTAAGTCCTTAATATGTTTTTTTGTCTTACTTTTAATACGATAGTAATTACTGCTCGCCTATTTCTTAACTTCGTTAATTACGACAAAAAAAAACGAGCGTCTCGTCCGCGGCTGTCCTCATTTTTTTTTAATATTCTCCTTTATATTTAAGAATAATTAATTAACTCAGGTTTTTTTAAGTTAAACTCCATAATACACCGGCTGTAGTAATAGCTCTTTGTTTGGACTAAATTCATCTAAATAGTAAATGATAATAAACTTAAATTTACATATATACTATAAATTACAATTTAATAATTACTAGTAATTATATTAGTCATACTTTTTATTTGATGAAGACGAACAGGAGGTTACCTGATGGTAAGTTACGCTTGCTCCTGTCAATGTGGCGATAGCTATTTACATTGAGCTCGTCGTCCTTTGATAAAGATGCCAAAATAATTTCACTTGCTATATGGTAATGATGGTAAGTCTCTGTTACCGGATACCGTCTAAGTAAGTACCGCAATAACGCTTACTTCTACCGATAAACAGTAGTGTGCAAACATTACCCTGTACCGGTTTGAAAGGCGCTATAGCTAATGAAATTACTGCGGTAATGAAACTTGACAACATATCTCAAAGCAACGTGCACAATATGGCGCTATGTATATCCTAACTAGCGCCACTTTTTTTAGGGGCAGATGTATCACTTCTTATCACGTGAAGGTCCTGCTCGTCTCGTCGCGTCGTAGAGTAAAAAAGGGCCGTTTACATAGTAGAAAGAGTTGCGCTTGCTCATCGATAGTTACAATTATATATATTGTGCTCGTCGTCTTGAGACATAAGTTATTAAGCCTCGTTACCTTAGTAATTTTACTAGTTACAACACTCGTTAACTAGAATATAGTAATTATTGCACACTACTCTCAAGCGCTGCAGTAGTACATACGTGAACGGTCCCTGGCAGCAGTACCGGTCGGATATGAATTATACATATACATATACACAATTATAAATATACATACATTTACAATAAATATATATTTCTGCATATCATCTGTATCACTATCTTAGTATATATGGTGGAATCTAGTATGGATGACGTACGTTTATATGTATCTGTTGAGAGTCGCGGGAAACCACCAGATGTGAGCAACCGGGGCCGATCGATGTGGAGATCTTTGGGAGAAGCCTTAATCCAGTAGTGGAGGTCTATCGGCCGATGATGATGATATATATATCATCATCTATACTAGATCCCACTTTAAAAACAAAACTTTTCTTTCATGTATGAATATAGGGATCTTTCTTCAATAGATGTCATGTCATCTCCTTGCACCACAAAACATCTATGGAAATATTAAAAAGCTGATATTACTGAGGCAATTTATTATAAAATTAAAATACTTCACAAATTAATATGAATATTTATTAAATAATTATTAACATAAAAAAAATCTAATAATTTTACCTGTATATTTGCTCCTTTCTTGTAGTATCTTCAAAAGCGTGAACGATTTTGAAGAGATGAAGATATGCGACATAGATAAATAACTTTCCTTTTTGTACTAGTAGATTCAGCGATCTCCAAATATATTACTACTTATGAAATTATTAAAAAAAACTGCTATATATATTATCTATTAAAAAAAAAACAAAGACTTCACGGTTTCTTTTCATAACATCTGTAACGTTCATATATAAATATAATTATAAATAAATTTGGAAACTTTACTTTTGATATGTAACTGATATTCATATGACTTGTTATAAATTCCGAAGTAAAGGTCAAATCAAGGTTACAAACATGTCAGCTGATGACAGTTATTGATGGAGACGGCTTATGAGATTAAATATATCGACCGAGCGCGCTGGTGGAGAGGGTTTTTCATCCACACCCCGAAGGGATATCGCCGAGGGCAGTGATCGATTGAGATTTAAGCTGTGTCAAGGACAGTTTAGTTGAGACGATCGTACAAGAAGTGATATTTTTTATTCCAAACAAAACCCTGTTACCATATTTCTTCACTGGAAACTTTGGCGAATATACTTAAAGCTAGTATTTATGGTATACACTCGGAACTGCGTCATACGCGCTAACTGAATCATCATCACCTTCACGCAATATACCTCCAAACATTCTCACGTCGATCCGGTAGGGGTTCAAATGGAGTAATTGGGTCATTACCCTCCACGCTGGCCTAATGCGGGTTGGTGGGAGCCAGAGCCTCGTTTGTTGATTAGCAGGGTGCACCACGAGCAGGTGAGGTTACCTTGGACCCGTGAGTGCGGAAACCCTTATACCTAACTGCATATAGTAACATATATTTAACTCTACTCTGAAATCACATAAGTGATAAGGTTATCATATCTACGGGGGAAGATTCAAATCCATTTATCTACTTTAGTACTCGAGTTAATACGCTAACATATATAATCGTAATAACCTGTTGCCTAGCAACTACTTAATTACCCTAAATCAGTCCAAAATAATTTAGTTAAGTTCATAACCATAATTTGTGATAATCTAATATCAATGTTTTTAATTGTGTAAGATAATAAATATTCTTTATTTGATAAGGCGACGAGAGAAGTAAGACTTTTACCTGATGGTAAGTGATAAAGCACCACGTTGTGATCGTCGCCTTAAGACATAAGTTTGTAAGTATCATTACCGTCATTTCATTAGCTACAGGGCCGTCCGAACCGGTACACAGTACTGTTTGATAGTCATAAACATGAGCTACAGTGCCTCCCATCAGTTACCACCAGTCGAATAAAAATTAATACTTCAACAACTACTATATTAGTATTTTAAATAACTTAATTTATTGATGGGAGGCTTCAGAAGATGCTAAGTTGTAGCTAGTAAAATTACTGGAGTAACGAGACCTAACGTCTTACGCGTCAAGGTGACGAGCAAAATGTGGTACTATGAACTTCACCTTAATTAGCGCTTCGTTATTATGAGCAGGCGTATCACTTACTATCAGATGAACGTTGCGCTTGTCTCGTCGCTTCAATAAATTAAAAAAAGTGTCAAGACGTTCTTGGGGCTGTCAACTTATTGACTGTTTCCCTCTTGTTTCCTTCTTGTTTTTGAGGTAAGTAACCTCCCCAGTTCCTTACATTACTTCTATAATGGACTAAATATAATAAGCTTTATTTTTTTTATTTAATAAAACGATGAGATTGGCAGCACGCTCATCTGGTGGTAAGTGATACGCACGTCCATAATAACGCGGCGATAGGATGTTATATACTGCATCACGTTGCGCTCGCTTGAAACACGATGTTGAGTGTCGTTACCCCAGTAATTTCACTATCCACGCCACCCTTCAAACCGGAATACAGTAATGTCTGTACATTAGTGTCTGGAGGTGGAGGTAGACATAGAAGCTGCGATGGTACCTATCACCAATAAATACAAAACTTATACAAATTTAACATGTAACAATGTATATATATATATATATATAAAATACTCTTTGCAGTTAAACATAACTTATAAGCCTTAGTAAATAGTTATCAGTTTCCTTTCGTCTAAGTCACAGTTAAATCGGTGATAATGTCATTTTCAAGTGCCTACCTGCAAATATTGCAAAGCTGGTAAGTAAATCCAGAGGTCATTAGAAGGGTAATTTGGAGAATAAAGGTGTCTGTTCGCAGTTGATTTATTTAATTAAACGAAACGGAAGTAATTTCCGTTTGGGAAATTTCTTAACGGAACATTTAACTATGCTTTGGTTAGTGACAGCGTTATTTATTCTAAGGCTTAGAAAAATCAAGATGTTGGAAAGGGGTGTAAGGGGTTTCGCACAACAAATCACGGGACCCAAGCCAGCGTTGCCTGCTCGTGGTGCATCCTGCTAATCAACAAATGAGGCTCTGGCTTCAACTAATTCGCATTGGCCAGCGTGGTGGGAAATAGCCCAGATCCATTTCATATGAATACGTATCTTCTCGATATGGAAATATTTTGGGGAGGTATATGTCGGGCAGTGGACGTCTATCGGGTGATGATGATGATGATGATGAATGTACAACATATATACTTTTCGAGTAGTGTCATGTTTTGAGTGTCCTTATTTTAACTTTTCCGTTTTCCGGATAGAATATTAGATTTTGTAATTTTCCTTTTCATTTCCGTTCCCATTTTCAATGTCCATTGTGCATTCTCCATTCTCCGCTTTCCGCTCTCCGCTCTTCGTTCTTCATGTCCTATGTCTCATTTCCGATTTAGTTACCACTGTATTTTTTTCATCAAAAAGCAATGCTTTAACAAAACTAGAAATTCACTCGTTTCCATTTTTTTTAATTACAAAAGTCAGATTGCTCTTAAAATTACACACGTATCCCTTGAAGGTTAATATAATATTAAAAAAAAACCTTTTTTAATGGCTTAGTATAATTTACTTGCTGTTCCCCGTCCGCTTTGCTGACCGTGATATAAAATTGGACTTAAAATTAATCTGAAATACTCCTTGAGAGCAACTGCAGCCACAAATGACTTTCCATAGCAACCGTTACTATAGCAACCGTATAAATGATACGAAATAAAAATGTTTATAAAATTCAATTAGAAATGAAATGATGGATCTATGAAATTCAATAAAGAAGACTATAACCATAGACAAATCATTCTGCGTCGATTGCTCATGTTTCCGTGTCGATACGTTCACTAAATTTCATGTGATTGGCGAACAAATAAAACCCATCTTCTTTATATATATATATATATATATATATAGATAAATTATTATGTGTAATTTATTTATATAAGCCATTATTCCATATAGTGGTGGGGTCAGCTTTATTATTCTTCACCATTTCGGTCTCTCCTCGACATCATCGAGCATTAGTCAGGTCTAAATAATAAATATTTGCGAAAACAATTCAAATATTATCTGATATAAAACGGGGCAAGGCTCGGCTTATGATAATCTACTCAGATATTCTTAAAGTATATTTAATATTATAATAACGTTGAAAGCATCAATAAGTAATCCGATTTCATATCTATTTCTTACGTTTCATCCGATTTCATTCTGGTAAACCTTTTAAAAGATTCTAGGAGCCATTAAGTTATAAATCTTATATTATTTATAAGTAATATTAACATAATAAGTTAAACTAATATCTAAGTAGTTATAGTAAAACTAAGGATGACAGTGATGTTTTTGTTTTGACTTGGTCGTCGCCTTAAAACCTTTTTTATATTATGATGTACTGGTTAAGCATCACGGCAGCACCTATTTCTATCACCAAATAGTAGTATACACATATTACTGTGTTCAGGTTTGAAGGCCGTTGTAGCTAGTTAAATTACTGAGGTAATAAGACAATAATACTCAACATGTCTTAAAGCGACAAGCGCAATTTGATGTATTTATCATCCTTACTAACGCCTGATTGTTTTAAATAGGTATATCACTTAATATCAGGTGAACGTCCTGTTCGTTTCGTTGCTTTATCGAATGAAACAAAGGCAATTGTTATTTGTAACAGGAAGTAATGTTAGCAATGAATTTCACGTTGCACGGTGCGGTCAATGTAGAAGCGGTTAGTGTGGTGAATGCTCATAAAGTTAGAAGTTCCACGTTGATAACTCGAGAGCATATCTCCTCTGTTCAGACTTTAGTGCAGCATTTATGGAAATGAGAGATTTTATATTTGTTACTTTATAACGGACATGAAGTGAAATCTTTTAATGTGATTACAACGACTTTATCTAAGTAAATTTTCAACGATGATATAAGGTATTTTTTCCAGCGTAATAGTTCTGTTTTGCTGAACCTCAAAAGACCTAACATACCTTACAAAATACTGGTCTACCATAACGGATATTGTTTAGATAGAAATATGCTATATGGAGACTGCACCGTCTATTTTTGCCGATAAATAGTAGCGTGTAAGTAGTACTATGTTCCGGATGTATAGGTGTGCTGGTGAAATTATAACTTTAACTTAACATCTTAAAATCACGATAATAAAATGTTCCCACTGCTGTAAAAGATAGATATTTAACACGCTCTCCAAGTGCTGGCGGATGTCATTCACAGACATTATTTTTCTTCCAAGATGTCGACTCCACTACGATATTTTCCTTCGCTTGAAGTTTAAGCTCGGTGAACTAAAGCCTCTTCAAGACTAATAAGTTTATGAATGCCTTTTAAACCAAGATTAATGTTGTGTAAACGTTCTAGTTAGCGGAACATTTATAAAGAAGATTATATTGAAAACGTTAATAAACTGCAGAATCAAACTGCATCATAGTAAAAGTTACTGTAAGGTTTGTTCATAGATTTTTATACAAAATTCACTTATGCACTTTCTAAGACAAAACTTAATACTGCCTGCGGTAAGGTACATAACTTTCTTTTAAGCACGTGCCGCTGCTTAAACTATAAGAGTTGCTTAAACTTTAAAGTGAGAGAGTCGCGACTTGCTTTTCTATATTTAACTAGCTGACTTAACTTTGTACTGCTAGTTTATATTTAATTTTATCTCTTTACATCTGAAAATAGTTAAAAGAGACATTCGTTAAACTTATAAGTTTATTATCTTTTGCGACCCTTGACTTCTATCTCTCTCATGTGAGAGTCAGAATATTCTAGGTAATTACTCTTAATTATCTAGTATGTTAACTGACAACTAACCGTCAGTTAACATATTGTGGATTAATTGTTCCCGCAGGGAAACCGCGAGGATAACTTTTTTTTATTACTCTATTAAGCTACGAGACGAGCGGAACGTTTCCCTGATGGAAAGTGATGGACCTGCTCTGTCACTATTCAGGATGATATGCATTTGAACCACATAGCGTTCGTCGCTTGAGACATAAGATGTTGAGTCTCGTTACTCCAGTAATTGTAAAAAGTATAACAGTAAGTAAAAAATAACAGTAAAAATATTCACAATGACATTCATACCAGAACACAGTAACGTTTGCACGCTACTTTTTGGACTGCAGAAATAGGAGCAGCGGTGGTTCCCACCCAGACGGTCTCCGGCATGTAAAAAACCATGTAAAAAATTTTAGATTTTTGTTTTAATTTCTGTGATACAGTAGTGATGTGATTAATTACTTTCCCTTTGAATGGTGCTGTTCATATAATAATTCAAAGCTTCAAGCTTAATATGTGGTTGTGTAAACATCTTAACTAGCATTTTATTATTATAGAGGTATTGCTTATTACATGGAGTCGTCTGCTCGACCTGTCATAGCAAAATAGATAAGGTAAATAGGGTCGTCTAACAAGATATGAACAAGTTGTATATTTTTTGGTTAACTTCGATTACTAATTAAAAAAAATTCAGCAATGAATAAGTCTTATCAAACAATTCCTGGAAAACGAATAGAAGGCACAAATAGAAGGAATAGAAAGATAAGATTTGCGCACCATTATCCTGGGATATCTTTAGTATTGCTTTCTTTATTCAGACCTTAATGGCCGTATTCCCCATTGTGGACGATACAAGGGAACCGCTATTATTCTTATATAAAAAGTATAATGTCTTACTATAAAATATAGACCTTCGTTTTTATTTGTCTGATAGAAAACAACTATTGATGTAATATAATACACATACACGAACAAGCGCACACAGATAGATTTACAGGAAATATTCATCATCATCAGCCGATAGACGTCCACTGCTGGACATAGGCGTTCCCGAAAAGATCTCCACAAGGATCGGTTCTGTGATGCATCCAGCGGCTTCTCGCGATCTTTTACAGAAGGATTTGGGCCGTTTAACATCTCACGGATTCAATGCTGGTTAGCGGGAGCCAGAGTCTCGTTTGTTTATTAGCAGGGTGTACCACGAGCAGAAGATTGGTTTAGTTCCCGCGAGTTGTTGTAGAAAACCCCTTACACCCTTATACTAAGGATTGGAATACCGGAGACTATGTTGACTATAAAGTCACGAGAAGCCGCTGGATGCGGGCAGAGCAGGACCGATTTATGTGGAGATATTTGAGGGAGGCCTGATGATGATGATAATATATTAGCAGTTTAAAAGTGGATAAAAGTAGCAACTCATTAGTCACAAAGCAAAACAAATGGTTTGTTAAATATATACAGTTAGATGTTATGTTAATTTTAACCACTTTTCATGCCGTTTGAACTTCAGAACGGGAACATTTAACTTCATAGTTCATACAAAATTGATATATCGTATTTATTAGAGCGATATTTGTTTGCGAACAGACACAGGTAAAATGATTTGTTGATCAATACGCAGTAGATTATTAATGTTTACAAGTCTGTAGATATTTGATGTTTACATTATATTTATTGATACGAATATTGGCAATAATGTTGATATTACTAATGATCATCATCAGCCGATAGACGTCCACAGCTGGACATAGATCTCCTCAAACATCCCACATTGATCCGTCCAGCGATACCCGCGAATTTCAGTCGTTTGTAAGAGTTCATATGGAGGGATTTGGGACATTTCCCAAGACGCTGGCCCAATGCGGATTGGTGGGAGCCAGAGCCTCATTTGTTGATTAGCAGGGTGCACCACGAGCACGTGAGGTTGGCATGGGTTCAGTGAGTTGTTGTGCGGGACCCTTTACAACTTTTCTCACAATTAATTGACAATCTGGTTGTGAAGGAGAAGAGTCTGGGTTTTATATATATGCAAAATCCAGTTACACCGTTATGTAAGCAATCAACTGTTACCCCAGTAATTTCACTAGCTACAATGCTCTTCAAATCTGAACACATGAATGTTTACATACTGCTGTTTGACCGCAGAAATAGGACCAGCGGTGGTGCCTACCTAGACGGTCTCTGGGAATAGAGATCTACCATTAATAACCTCCGGTATCTTCTTCATTTACATCATGTGGACTAAGATGAAATGTTAGCTCATCACCAGTAGAATGTGGTGATACGTGGCGGTGAAGCGAGCTCTGAGTACTCTAGCTCTTACATGAACGTAAGACACAGCAGTGCTGTTATAGCGACTTTTAACTGCCTTTACGATAAACTGTTTGCTTTTTTTTATGATTGCAGAACAACATAAATGGAAGAGTTAAGACGGTGATAGGTAGATAATTTCTTTATAATACCAATCAACCCAGCATTATGGTTTTAGCACACACAAGCTGTGTGCTCTCCGGTGAATAGCGTTTCCTTGCCTTAATGGACCTTTAGGGTAGTGGGCAGTTAGGCCAGAAGTATTTACTGCCCTCATAACTAAACTGAGGAAGGCCATGATTAAACTCGGTCTCAGATTCAATAATTATCATAACGTAATGTTGGAGATTTCGCCACCACTCCTCGGTGGTATCTAAAGACGGAGGGGACTGTAGAAGTGTCCACATAATTTTAATTTGACAGAAGTACAAGTATCATTCCAAAAGTTACTCGAAAACGAGAGGCAAAGCATTTTAGACAAGTGGATTACAACATATTTTGTACTCATTATTACTTTATCCTACGAGGTACGTATTTAAAATTGGTTTAAGTAAAATAAACATAAACAAATAAGTACAAATATAGACTAATATCTAGTGTATTGTATGTGGGAAGCTTTTGTACAAATGCAATGGAAATCGGGAGCTCGCTGCAGAGTTTCATCAAGGACGTGAATGAAATTATCACATTTACAACTGGATATCGTTGCAATGTTGTTGTTATTGTTGTTGTTGTACATTAAAAATTTTCGGTATGATAATAGGCTTTATTAATGTATACATTGGTCAACAAATATTTATTTTTACAGATTCACTACGAAAGTAATGTTTAGGGAATTATGAAAAGTAGTAATTATAAGTAATTTTTAATATAGGAGAAAGTTTGCGATAGGTACATTTCTTTTGTAAAGAATATTTTGTGTCACTTCTTACAAAGTAATCCAGTTTGATTTTTTTTTTAAATTAGCAATCTCTAAATAAATTTAGCTTTAAGAGAGAGTGAAATTGAGTGGTACGACTTGTATCTTTTAACAGTTTCCTTTGAATCGCTGTGTTTTATCATTATTTAATACTTTTTTTTTAATAAATAATGTATATTTTAGAAAAATTACTATTGTTTGATTAATAAAAAAAATATTAAATGTAAAACAATTTCAGTTATTTCTCAAAGAATATTAAAAAGTAAAGTAAAGGAGTTAGTAAAAAGGATAGTAGGCAGAAATTACTCCATGTTATTGGATTTTATTTCGCTGGTGGTTTTGTTTAAAGACTCTGTTAATAATTCTTTAATTAGAGTATTTGTTTTTTATTCTATCAACGGAAGAGACTACTAGGACTTTCATCTGATGGTGATTGTTCTGCCAGCTCATTAAAACATCGAGATAGTTAACGGTGATATACACAGCACCACGTTGTGCTCGTTGCTTTGAGATATGTTAGACCTCGTTACCTCAGTAATTTTACTAGCTATAATTTCCTTCAAACTAAACCACGGTAATGTATACATACTACAGTTTGGCAGTAACAATAGAAGTTGCAAAGGTACCTATTTAGGAGATATCCAGCAACAGAGACTTTTTTGTAAATTATTTTATTGCTACCTTACATGTGAAAATAAAGTCAAGTGTTAACCAATTATAGGTGGAAAACAATCCTTGTTTATTTGTGTTGGAGTATCTATTTCTGACAGGATAAATAAATACTAACATCGGCTTCCAAGAGAAGTTCTCTAAAATTAATAGAAATTGGGTCAAACATAGATTGAGGCGGATCTGAATAATTGAACACCTGAGACTACTCGTCAACAATTTCCAATTGTTGATAATTCTACACGAAACTGATTCATTGATTTGTAAATAAACGTAATAGTATATATATTATTTAGCTTAATATTCACTAATTAAAAGATCCACAGGCGGACTTAAGACAAAGTGGAATAATGTTTTGTGAAGATAAATCCCTGAGCATGCTCGCCCGTAGTACTCCAGCTCTCATGATTTACGATAGCAAGAGATTTACAACATGAGATCGACAATTTGCCAAGAAGCTTAAAAAAAATCCTGTCACTATCTAAACTATACTACGTGAGGTCCAATCCATAAACGGTTAGTCGCTGAGCCTAGACACTAGTCATATAAATAAATAAGTTAATAAATGTGATACTCGAAATAGAAACGGGAACGTCTGTTACATGGTAGGTGTTTAATCACAGCGCCAAGGATTCTCAATAAGTTATCAATAAGGATAACCTTAAATAATAACCAAAACTCTTTTTACAAAGACAATGTAGATCGTCACGTCATCATCATCATCAGCCGATAAACGTCCACTACCGTGTCGTTACGTAATATCTCATAAATGTAAGGCAAAGCATTATATAGAAGTCACTTTCGTTTCTATAGCTTAATTTCAAAATATATAAATAATGGACGCGTCCGACAGAGCGAAGTGGAAGAGAAAGACCAGAAAGACAGACCCAACCATCAGATGGGAATAATAAATGCCACGGAGAGAGAGAGAGAGAGATATAAATAATGGAATTTTAGTCATTTTAGAATGTATATAAAAAATTTTTTCTTAACCTCTCATAAAAAAACCAATCTTACATCTTTATCGAACATACGTCTGTGACATTTTAGGTCTTAATAGAACTACTATAGTCTTAGTATAGTTTTTTAGTGAGTCGCGAATATTAGTAGAAATTTGTAGATTTATAGGAATCCATTTTGAGACAAAGATGGACTGCCAATCTAGTGATGATCGTATCGTAACGGTAGATGCTGGTAAAGCAAGAATGATTAGTGGGCCTATGCCCAGCAGTGAAAGTTGATGGCTTATAGATTATTATATTAATACAGTTATTCCGTTTTAAAATTTATTTATCAAATGGTAAAAATTAATAAAACTGGTTTATATCCAACAATACACGACAGCGGATAAGTTCATACCGATACTTCAGTTACTGCCACTTCAATTCCTCTTTTTTTTAATTAAAACCTTTTAAACTGTCACCCCCATTACCTGGAAGTGCTTTCAAATTTATCTGCCGATATTGGAATATAATTTTTTTAATCTACCGTATGAGAATGACGTTCATATGATGGTAAACGCTTGCCCATAACAATATGGTGCTAGTTATGTATCCTGTTTCTATATTATGCTTCTCTTTAGCTGTGAGATATTAAGTGTCTTTACCTCCTTACTTCACTAGCTACAACACCCTTGAGGAACACAGTAATTCTTGCATACTACTGTGTGACAACCGAAATAGGAACTGTGGTTTTACTATCTTAACGGTCTCCGAATACAGATATTAAGAGTTAAGTTGTTGGAATAACAATCCAAATATTATATTATAATACAAATGCATTGTGGTGGTGTGTAAAAATCTTAACTATTACCTCATTTACATGTGCAAGCATATCAGTTACCTCCTAACAAGCATTTGCTTCATTGTTGATTAGTTCGAATAAAAAATAAAATCCTGTGCATAGACGCGGAGGTTCACAATTTGTTTGTCAGGCAATACACCGACGACAAAGTTATCGGTCAACCCCTTTTCGATTCACCCTGTTTGTGGTGAACAAATTACCAAGTCTCATTTAACTTGTCCTTCGAAAGGCATGCAGTGAAAATCTGCATTTGCGATCACAATGTAGCAACTTTTAAATTACTAAATAATCAATGATTCATTCCAATTTGAATTTACAATATAGACAAACCTTTTTTTGCATATACTTAAGTCTCATACGATTTTCTATTCTATCATCATTATCATCAACCAATGTTGGACACAGATCTCGCCAAAAGATCTCCATGCCGATTGATTCAGCGCTAACCGCATCCAAGGACTTCGCGACCTTCAACAAATTTTTGGTACACTCCGTCAGAGGCCTCCAGTATCACGTCTACAGATCGTGTCTGACCTTTCTGTTCTATCTTCCTCTCCTTAAAATACCATCACCTTTGAAAGGTCCGTGATCATTGAGGCATTGTCTATTTATTACATACAATATTTTTTTTATTTTTCTTCATGCTCTTAATTTTTGGTCTTTTCATAGTTCCAAGTTGAATTTCATGATTATGGGAAAGTTATATCATCATCCAACGACATTACGAATGTGACCGTCTAGGAGCACCAGAACTCTTATTTTATAAAATATTATAAATGTTACTATGAAGGGCCTTGTAGCTAGTTAAATTACTGGGGTAACGGCATGAAGATTTTAATAATCAAGGGAGTAAACTCAATGTGGTACTAATTTTTACCACCTTAAGCGCCACATTGTTATGGGTGAACAACTAACTATATCATCATATGAATGTCTAAGGATTTAGTTATTATAAGAAAAACAATAGTTTTTAGGCTCCAGGAGTTTTAGATGAGTTTCTTGCATTATCACTAATTATTTTTTATTTGAAACAACATGTCGATTGAGAAGTTAACTTAATGGTAGGTGATATGCTTATAATAAAATGGCTCAAGTTAAGATGATATACAAAATACCACATTCTGCTCTTCTTGAAATATAAGTTATTAAGTCTTGTTACTCGATAATTTCACTAGTTACAACACCTTTAAAACCGGGATATAGTAATGTTTGTACACTACTGTTTGTCAGTAAAATAGGAACTACGGTTGTACCTACCTATGTAATCTCTATAACCTCTACTACCAGAAAAGCTTATATAATATCATCTTCGTCAGCCTATAGATGTCCACTGCTAGATATAATAGGTCTTCACCAATGATTTTGTTCAAATGGGTCTATATGATATATTAGGTTGTAACATTTTTATTTATGCAAAATCAGAATTGTTGTATATAATAAATACAGATTGCCCCAATGGTCACCGACATTTCAAAGGAGAGGAAGATAGAACAGAATGGACAGAGGACACCAAAATAATCGCTGGGAGCCACTGAATTTAAACATCGCGAGACCGTGCTTTGTGGAACACGTTAAAAGAGATCTATGTCCAGCAATCGAACGTACATCGGTTGAAATTAAGATGATGATGATTTCCTTGACTATCAGATTATTCAGTGTAAGATGGCAAGAATTTTACTGCAATTTGTAGACGATATGAAATATGATCAATAAGGATACGCCGCTTTCGCAGAGTTGCGTTCATCGCCCCGTCTCTCGATAAACACTCGACGACGTGGCGCCATTAATATATAACAGCTAGGCTCCTGTGTGAGATTTTTATAATTTCATCCTGAACTAATGCTACTATTAACGTTGACATTTGTTTTCAGTGATAGCTATATTAATTTTAATAACAATTATTTATACATTCAACTCTCATAAGTTTGCTAGAGTTCAGGAAATGTTGGGGCGGCACTAATGGCAGCCGTTAAATCCGGTCTCAAAGCGACAAGCACAATGTGGTGCAATGTATATCATCCAGTCTGACGCCACAATGAGAGCGTTTAACTTATCATTGCTTCGAATTGAAAAATATTTTAGAGCGGAATCCTACATTTCCACGTTCCACACTCCACAATTTAAGTGTCCTTAGTGTAGGTGAACTCCTGACGCAGACAGCTTAGTTCTTCTTCTTCTTCGTCCTGTCATTTTCCTCGCTATGTGGGGTTGGCACAGTATGTACTTCTCGTCTACATCCCTCTATCAGCCGCCGTATCTGAATTCACACTCTTCTTACACATTCATCTTTCACACAATCCATCCACACTTTCTTCGGTCTTCTTCTACCCTTATAACCATCCACGTTCATTCTCATTACTTTCTTTGTCATATGTCCTTCATCCCTCCGCATAACATGTACGGGCAGACAGCTTAGTTCTATCACCTGTTATTTCAATCTTGGTAATAAATTCTAAAATTGTAAAGTTCAAAAAGGTTTAATTTTATGTATGTACTCATTTTTTGTTACAGGTGAAAAGGTGCTGTAATAGGAACAAAATTTGTGAAGGATGAGTAATATGAGTGGATAGGAAGAATTATTCATATACCTAAACAGAAAAATTTAAGTGAAGAAAATGTGAAAACGTAAAATGGAGTTTGTACAGTAGTTATTAAAATTAAATAAATTTTACGAAAAAATTATATTATGAAAGTTATATAATATGAAACTAAGTGTGAGTGCGTACCGCGCCCATGCGTCTGCGCACAAGAAGATCCTGACGTCGTCCTACCAGCAGCACTATGGCAGCACAGCAGCGCCGCCGCCGTGCAATCCTGTACAACCGCCTAACTTTACACCACAGGTGAGTTTTATTAGAAAGCTTACATTTTTCGGACATTTATAAAGTGGATCCCTTTATTAGTTCCCAAGGGAGAGCAAGGTTACCAGAAAACCTACTCCTGGTACACAGCGGTAGTAGTATCAGATGAAAAGAATAGCTGAAGACTAGGGCAGTTTCCGCAATCTGACTGCCAAACTTTATTTTGTAGAAGGAATCTCATTATTTGATGTGTTTCATTACTTTGCCGATAATAGATATTTGTAGCAGGAAATTTCTAAGTAGGTAGTGTATTCATTTCTGTCATCTAGGAGTAGTGTACAATAATTGATATGAAAATACTGGTGTAATGCAAGTTACCATTAGACGTAAGTCTAAAAATAACGAACGTTATGTCAGCATCATTTTTATCGTAACCGGTGGAAGTCTAACGCTGGAGTTCACATGCAATGTATTCCACAAAACAGGGTCTTGGATTATTAGAGTTCAGTGCCCCCAGAGATTCTTTTGATATCGTCTGTCTACTTAGTAGAAGGTCTGCTAATGCTGACGCTTTCTGATGTTAGGTCACCATCTCATCACTTGAGATGATCAACATCGATCAGTTCTACGAATTATGTACCCTGCCGATTGCCACTACAGCCTCGCGACAGTGTTTGCGGACATCCTGGATCTTCTCATTTCTTATTAAATAACGCAAAGCAATGTGCTATTGTTCTTAGATCATTTTTATAGGCACGGCACCCGCGGTGGATTGACATGTAGCAACCTTGGTTCCTTTACTGATGATCCCTTCAATGATTATCTTATTCTCTTATAAATCTCTATTATAATCTCTATAATGTCTCTGATAATCTCTATTATCTTATAAAATTAACACTACATATATTTTCTCAATCATTCATAATCAAAAGAAATAAAAATAAAGTGAATATTGGAGACAGCAGTTCAATACCTAATACGATAAGTTCAAGCTATCTTCAGACTTTTTCATTGCAACTTCGTTGTCGTCAAATGAACCGTACTTTATTTATATAACTTGTGTATGACGCAGGGTGAAGTTCCGAGTCCGGATTGTTCGCAAGGAACCGAAGAGCCCGATATTGAATTTCTTTCTTCTTTCAAGCGGGAACTACTTACGAAGTAGATGGATATTTCGTAAGGTGCAAATACTAAGCTGTTCTATGTAACTTCTCAAACACAAGTTATGTCACCTGTTTGAAAATAAAATCAGGAATAAAGTATTGTATGAATTTCTTTGAAAACATTTAACTAAGTTATATTTTCTTGTTGGCCAATTATGATTTTTGTACCCAAGTAACTGATTATCTTAAACGAGAACCTAAAGGGACCGTAAAGGACACTTGCTTCGTTACTTTACCTTTCATTTTCCTTTCCCAGAGAGAGACGGAAAACAGATTTTTTTTCCATAACTCTCATTGCCTCTGATTATCAGATTCAGAGTTCCCATTTTTCTATACATTATAAGAGGACAAGTAGAATAGAAATATGTACTAGTTTAATGATGTAGTATGTATAAAGATAGAAATATAAAATGTCTCTGTTATCTATCTACTTACTTTGTTTTTACCGCGGCATCTTATTCTAGCCTTCAACTTCATTCATTATCATCATCATCAGCAGATAGACATCCACGACTGAACGTAGGCCTCCATCATAGTTCTCCATATGCAGTCAGAATGGTCATTATATTAATTGAATTATTAATAAAAATATTGTTTAGTGTCACATAAGTGGAGGCAGCGTGCGTGTTACTAGTAAGTAGTGGAGTTAGGTAAGTTTCGGATCCACTTTACTAGGTACCTTCTTCATCGATGTCTCATCATTTTTAATATTTCAACTATAATATTTATTATTTATTCATGCACACTGATACTCTATTGAAAAGATATAAGTGCAAAGACACTTATTCCAATATAAAGTTTCTTCTTGTGTGCATCTGGTAGGAAAATTCAATAATAGCGAAACTAAATCCATTGCATTTAAATAATGTACAAAAACCAAACTGATATAAACCAAAATTTCGTA
Source organism: Ornithoptera priamus (assembly GCA_029034505.1). Lineage (NCBI taxonomy): Eukaryota > Metazoa > Arthropoda > Insecta > Lepidoptera > Papilionidae > Ornithoptera > Ornithoptera priamus. The sequence continues at coordinate 3,169,691 of JARDWD010000296.1, read as the reverse complement.
AAAGTAAAAAGTTAAAAAAAAATATCTGTTCCAGAGATCATCTTAGTACTACCGCAGCTCCTATTTCCGCTGACAAGCAGCAATGCGCAAACATTACGCGTTGTTTTGGCTTGAAGAGAGTTGTAACTAGAGAAGTTAATGCAGTAAGAAGACTTAACATCTTGTTTCAAGGCGATAAGCGAAATGTTGTGCTGTATACATCATTCTAAATAGTTTCAAATTGTTATAGACAGAAGTATCACTTACCATCAGGTTAATTTTCCGGACGTCTCGTTGCTTCGTCGAATAAAATGTAAAAGGTAGCCGAAACATCTCTTTGGAGATGTTCTTTCATCAGTAATAGTATTGCTGTGTACAGGCAAAAGTCAGGATCATTAACATTATTAAAACATACATATCAAATAGCTTCTTCTTTTCCTCACTACTTTGTCCCATCTTTATCTTAGTTTCGGTCCTCCTGGTCATTCTTTTAAATCTACATATCAAATCGCTTCATTTTACCTGGAAGTAAAGACCTTAAATTTCCGCCGAGCGCCAGGAGCCATCATTTCCAGGGTTTCATGTGGAGAATTTTAGCTATTTCTCAATACGCTAGCCCAATGCAGGTTGATGGGAACCAGAGCTTCGTTTTTTATTAGCGAGGTGCACCGCGATCGAGTGAGGTTCGCTTAGGTCCCGTGAATTGTTGTTCAGGACCTTCGCTTATACCGTTTAGAATCATTTACACTGTGAAAATACTTATGTTCATTTCAATGATTAATCTAATGAAAGCTTAATAACCTAAACTGAATAATTGAAATCGTCGACACGATAAACTTAGTTCGAGGGGTGTTCAAAACTGATTATTGAGTTTCATACATAATCATGTAGTTCCAATTAAATGATTAGATTAAACCAGATTAAGTGATTTACTCAATGAACAACAAACTACAATACAACAAAGTAATTTAATATACTAAATACGAAAGTTTTTTTTTGTATAATGTAACATACATATTGTAAGAACAAATAAACATACAAAACGTCTTCACTTTGGATTCTCCTGAACTAGTACTAAATACTCCTGAACTTGAAAGCTGGGAAATCTTGCATTAAATAACATTCTGCAATGGGGGCAACAAAAGGGTTATGCCGTACTCTTACCGGCTAAAACTCCACTGCGTACCTCTTAACGCATTTAGCCGAAGCGACGGGAATGCTTTCGCAATCGTGGTTCCGTCAGCGAGAGGCTTCGACGAGGCCGCGTCTCGAGGTGGAACTGAATCTCTCCACCCCATTTATGAGTAATAGGCGGAAGTACCGCGTGCGCGATCACCAGACTGTGGCATTACCTACCTGGACGGTTTTCAGCAACAGAGATCTTTTTTTTTTGTTTTGGGGGAGAAATCTTCGAAAGATACCCTGCTTCTGGAGGGAAGTCAGGATTATGAGAGATTTTTGCTGACTAAAATCCCCTCGGTGGTTTGCATCAGTGCATTCGGAGAAGCTCCGGGATCTCTTAGAGAACATACCGGTGCCTCCCTACATTTTCTGTTACACGTCTCCGAGGAGGAGCCTAACTCTCCTAGGCATCATCGCTGACCCATACGCTGCCCCACGCAGGTTCGCTTGTTAAGCGATAAGGACTTCCATCCGCAAGGCCTGCAAAACTCCTAGACCCTTTTAGACACCTTCTACGATAGGCAGGGCTTACATTAGTCCTATTCTTACTAGCTCGACTACAGAGCCAGCAACAGGGTCCTACCACCAGTAAAAATATGTAAGTTAATAACCGTGTCGAACTTAGCAATATTATATGCCGTGAATAGGGAGGGATGAAATCGTAACGGAAGTCCACGAGCCGTGTAACGCGCTGAAGGGGCCTACGTTTCGTAACAATATGGACGCTGCGATTCATGAAACGACGTAGCTTACAATCAAAGCATCAATATCCAATTACTCGTTTCATTGCTTCCATATCGATACCTTTGAATGATTCCGATTGTAAACATTTTTGTTGTCGGATTCGCAATGCTGAACAATATCTGATCTTCCACGTTATTGAATACTTGATAGTTCCACCTTATTTAATAGAGAATTAAATAGTTTTACATAACAAAACATACAGAAAACTTAGTAATATTACTTAAACAGTTTTCCATTTCAACAAAGCAACGATACGAATGGGACGTTCACGAAATGGTAAGTGATACGCCTGCCCATAACAACTTGATGCTTGTCAAGATGTTTTATACTGCACCACATGGTCCTCGTCGCCTTGAAACATAAGATCAACATCTTCACTATACAGTAAACTAGCTACAACGCCGTTCAAACCGGGACACAGTAATGTTTTCACAAAAATTTTTGGCGGCAGATATAGGGGCTCGGATAATACCTACGTAGACAGTCTCCGGCGACAGAGACCTACCACCAGTAACAATAGCAGACCATTGAAAACACTTCACGTTACCACTGCTGAGACTTTCTGGTTATAGTCTCTGATGTTATTTACCATTCTGGTCATTGCTGGTACGTGGATGTCTCACGAAACCTTGGTATAAAACGAAGTCCTTTCCTCGTGTTAGTTTACGATTGAAACTATGCCTTTTGTTTTCATCTCATAAATGGTAATGAATGATAAGGGTGGTGATGTTAAAGCGTAATCACCTTGAATATTCAGGCTTTCGTGTTGAGGTCTAAGAAGATACCATCGCAACTCTTAAACTGCAAAACAGCAAACAACATCTCGTCTCGTGACAAGTACATGCTGTGCTGTGTATATTATCCTAACCAGTGTCACGCTGTTATGGGTAGACGTCTCATCATCAGGTGAACGTCTTTCCGTGTCGTCCTTCTTTGAAAAGAAGAACCTGATATATTTTAAACATTATATATGTACATCGCTATTTCAATTTTTTTAATATTCCTCCAATATTTTTCTTTAAACATTGTTTTTTGAAGAAACTAACACAATGTACAAATTAAAATATAGATATGGAACAAATGGTGTTAAACTATACATAAACATGTAAATAATTTTTATACAATTTAAGCTAGTATAATACAATTAAGTGCACTATATTATCAGGAAAATTACAGTTGATAGATATAGTTGGTTTAAAAACATTTCTCGTAATTAATATGTAATCAAACATGATACTGGAAAAAAATGAAGGTTGTAACAAAGCAATTAGGAGTATGTGCGGTTGCAAAAGTGATAAATTGCAGCCGTCAATCAGCCACTGTACCGTCGCTCGACTGATGGGATACGGCGGGAATACGATAAATTTAATATAGCATATATAAATACCTACATATAAATAAACTAACGATTCTCTAATTTCTTTGCTGAACGTAACAGCCCCGTAACTCTCTTTGAGTAGGGAATTATCTAAAGTCCATTCTAAGCTGATCTCTAAATTGCTGAAGCGATGTCTCTACCAAATTTTAATTGAGTACGGCTAATAGTCTCGGAGATCTCGAGATGAGTCAATGAAACTGAATATTATATTGTTTATATACCTAGTCCAGCCATAAATTCTGTTACAAATGAAAATGCATTTTTTTATGAAGTAATATAATATTATTAAAATTTATCACCTACATATTTATTAGTCTCAGTAAAAAATTTAAAAAAATATTCTATTTGAAATGGCCACCTTTGGCTTTTATACAGGCCTTTAATCTGTTTGGCCACGAATCTAAGGATTTACGCACTGTTTCCAAGAGAAATTTCCACCACCGCCACTGCTTGCTCTAAAGATTTTTTAAAAGGCTAGGCCATGTTCTCTAAAAATGACCATAATTTGAAATCTAGTGGGTTGAGATCTAGGCTAAATGCGGTTCAGTCGTCAGCTCTTATAAAGTCCGGAACGTCGGTTTCAAGCCAGGCTTGGGTAGTTCGTGCCTTTTGACCAGGTGCAGAATCCTGCTGGAAATTCCACCGTATATTTTTAAAAACTGTATTGCTCAAAGGGTTTTAAAACATGGTCCAAGACTGTATCCTGATACACTTCAGCTGAAGTTGTGACGGCGTTCGTACGGAGCAATCTCAAGGGCACTCTCCGACTCGTCGCATCGTTAGAGCATGATCAAGGTTATATTTCCCTTTAATTCGTCTCAACAAAGGCCTCCATTATGAGCTGTCATCGCATGAATCTATGTGCAACGATCTGATTGGTCGATAACTAGCTCAAGCTGTTTTGTCGTACGTACGTGAAGTTGAGAGGCTGAAGCTTCCAAGAATCTTTGTGTTTTATATGCGTCGAGTGGACTAAGTTTAATTTGTTATTACTAATAAGGTTATTGATATCACTGTTTTCATTTTTATTGTTGTATGTTTTGTGTATTGCATTTTGTGTTTATATTGCATCTTTGTGTAAATCACACATTTTTTTACAAACATTGTATTGTTGGGTTGCTTTCATAAAAAACAGCCGTTATTGTTTTAGTTGTTGTTATTGTTAATGTCACTGTTAATTGTATGTTTTATAGGTGCGTTCGGAAGCCGAACTTAATCCTCATTATCTTACAATTTTGATCTAAAAACGTTTCTTACCTACTGACTTACAACTATTCTTATACTATTTAATGAGTTGATATTAAGGCAATGATGACTGACCCAGCAGGTCATGTAACTTCAACCGTCGCTCAACAATTGAACATTTACCAGAAAGAGATGGAGAATCTTGCCTCTGAACTCTCCAATTTGCGCCAGGAAAATTCTTTTCTTCGCACTCAAGTTCAGGGACATGGTCCAAAGCCAAGGTACCTCCTTTTTGGTACCAAAGACCTGCTTTATGGTTTACTCATATCGAAAAACAGTTTCGAGTAGCAGGCATTAGTTGTGACCAAACGAAATATGACCATGTCGTTGGTCAACTATATTTTAAAATCACAGCATACACAGTTTCGTTATTCGAGATTCCCGATTCCCGTTTCCAGTTTTCCGTTTCCTCTTTAGCCCGTTGCCCATTCGACATATGCCTGTAATCTCTTTCTTCTCTTAATAATAATCTTGTAACTTTTTAATACGACTATAATCACACTAAAAAGGCATTAATAAAATTTATATAAATTTCAAGTGTTTACGCGTCTGTTTGTTACAATAATCCAGTTATAACGGAATCAAGCACGCGGACCGGATTCATATAGCAAAGGGCTTTGTAACTGAACTCGTATTATAGGAAATGTCTAGGGTCCGATATCAAACGAGCGTATTTACTTACCCTACGAGTACATTCAGAGACGAATATTTAAAATTGGGGTGGACACTATAATCAGCAGTGGATGACAATAATACAAGTGATGATGATGATTTAAAATTGCAAGAATAATCTATTAAAAAAAAACAATATCTATGTACCTACTACTTTGTTAAATTTTCGTTACTTAAAATAGTGTACTTTTTAACTGATATGTTATCGGCGTGAAATTTGTTATTAGTAACTTGTCCATTTATTTCCATTTATATATTACTAGCTGTACCACGCCCGCTTTGCAGGCTGTTATATAAAATTAGATTTGAAATTTATCTGAAATATTCCTTGAGTGCAGAAATTACAAATTACTATAACAACCGCATAAATAACACGAAATGAAAATATATGTATAAGTTAATTCAAGATAAAATGATGAATAATTAATGAAATTAAAAAAATAAATAGCCTATCTACAACCATGTACAAATCATTATGCGTCGAATGCTCATGCTTCCATGTCGATACGTTCACCAGTTTTTACGTGATTGGTGAACAAACAAAATCATAAATATAAGATTGGAGATAGTTTAAATGGGTACCATCGCAGCGCCTATTTCCACTGCCAAACAATACCGTACAAACAGTACTGTGATTCGCTTTGAAGGACGTTGTAACTAGTGTAAATACTGGGATAACGAGCCACAACATCTTATGCCTCAGGTGACGAGCGCATTGCGGTGCAGGGTATAACATCCTTACTAGCGCCAAGTTGTTATGAGCGGGTGCATCCCCTCCCGCTCGTCTCGTCGCTTAATTAAAATAAAAAAAATAATAGATTATGAAAGTATTATTAATATGTTGAGGCCGTAAATGACATTTCGCTGATTTAAAAATTATACGATTGTCAGTGTGAACGGCGAGCAAGTTATGGGCCCATTTGAACTAAGCGTTGTGCGGGACACAGATGTATGGAGATTTCCTTAATATGCCTCCTAAGGACGTTTGTTATGAGCGAATAAACGGGCCGGAATGCGACCCGGACAGTTTGTAAATAGCCCCTTGCTTTATTACGCTGTAGTGGGGTAAAATTAGTACATTCATTTGGGAAGCGTGGTGAGCCGACGTCAACCACCGAGCAACTTTAGCTACGTTAATGTACACGATGAAGAAGCTCGTCCGGAAGATCATTCTCATTCTTCATCTGTAGCTGATGATCATGTGGGAGTAGGAGACGCTGTGATAATAACACATAGTAATAATAATAGTAAAATTGATACATACACAGTTATCATGACCTGTGACCCCAGATATACAATTACCGTGTTTTAGCAACCCCTTTATATTCGAAATATGGTGAACTCGCCGCCAACCTTCGCTAGTCGGAAAGGCACCTTAAGAAGAAGAAGAAGCAACCACTTTTTAGATTTTACCATATAGGCACCACTGCAGCTCCTATTTTTGCCGCCAAACCTTACTCTGTACGGTTTAAAGGACGTTGTGAAATTACTCATGGGTCATACTTAATATCTTATGTCTCAAGTAAACGAGCACTATATGCTGCAGTATATATCATCCTAACTAGGGCTAATTTGGTATAATGCGGCATATCACATACCATCATGTGAACGTTTCGCCATTTCGTCTTTTCGTCCATTAAATAAAAAAATTTCAGTGACTAAATATTTTAAGTAGAAAGTATGTAGTTAAAAATGAAATAAAACAATTTAAATATATATTATATAGAAAAATTATTTAGTATTTTTCTTTTTCGTCGATATCATTTTGACAGATTGTCGTGGTCATCACTTCAGGTGTTGATGGTAAACATCACAACACGCCGCCATTACTCTCTGATGGCCGCTTTCCTCGTGCATTCATGTAATGACAATAATGGTCAGCCATTTACAGCCGCTTTTATCTGCTCAGTCCACATCATAGGTGATCTTCCTCGTGGCCGGAATAGACCACAAGTTCCTCAATAGCCACCTCTACTCGCCGGCATACATGACCAAAAATGGTGAAGAAACGACACTGTAACAAAGATGATAAACGCTGCTTGATGCTGAATTCTCGAAGTATAGTCTCGTTAGTACGGAATTCAGTCCAGGATACTCCGACCATTCTCCAGTGTATATATTTATATGTAAACATTGATGGACCAGCTATGGACGGATGTATACTGAAATGATGATGACTATTACGATTCGAACGAGATTGCTGTAGCTAATAGAAACACTTAGATATCGTGACTCAAGTATTTTGATTTATGTAATCTGTGCTGCGTGCGCAAATTTGCGTTGTGTAAACATATTAAGAGAATAAACTTCCCGTTGCTTGATACAAAAAGAAACTCTCCTAACAGAATCGTTTCGTAATTCACGAAAATAAAGCTGATCCAAGCGACAGCTTCTTTATTCTACTGTGTGACGGAGTGGCCTCGAAGAATTTGACTTGATTAGTAAATTATACAAAGCCAAATGAAATTTTTGCAATTTGTAAAGCCTTCGCCCCCGAAACAGCTAAAGCGGAAGTTTAGTAACAAACAATATTACTTCTCTTTTAGAAAAAAGAGTAAGATTATATTTTCTTGTATAATATATAAGTTGTGAAAATAATATTTAATATATATACATTCAGGTGTCATTTATAAATTATGATGCCGTTTATGTGTATTAATGATCTTGACTCTTCCCTTGTTAAATCAGGGTTCGATTCTATAACAATAACAGTATTATAAAGATTAATAATCAAATAGGGTGTAAATACAATAAAAAATATATTGATTGTATTGTTTATTTTTTATTTTATTTATTAAGAAACTGACGGTGTTTACAATTTATATCTTATTATAAGAGTATTTAAAATATATAAGGCCAAAAGTTTTTCATATATATTTAATTAGTATGTTGGTATGCGCAGACGGAGAATAAATTAATAATAAGCAGTAATAGTAGTATTAAGAACACTAAGAATTTGGATTTGTTATTATTGTATAAGAAATTATTACAGTGTAATGCAGCGAGGAAGACTGAAGACTGCCGACATCCGTCAGCGTAAGCTCGGTTCCTCAGGTTATGCAGGCGAAGGAATATGTGCATTCCACCCTGTACTCTCTCGCCTCCATGACCTGAGGAATTAAGCTAAAGCATCATTGGAAAATCATCGAGAAATCCATCAAGAAATCTGTGAGTATCATTTTATATAATTTTGAAGGCTGATGTGTTTTATGTGAATTTTATAACTGCCATAGAGTAAGGAGCATTTAATATTAAGTTGTATTAAATACAGTAACGGAAGTAAATATTCTTTATACTATATATAGTATTTTTTTCATAATAGTGTTATAAAAATATATTGTAGAATACTTTTGCCTGTATATTAATGTGCGTCCTAAAGTTATCTGTCATATAACACCATCAAAAATCTAGAAAATATCTTACAGGGATAATCTTAACTTGAATTGCATGTCTCTATGTCTAATTTTTTTCGCGACTGGGGGGTAGAAATCAAACAATGCAGTTTAAATATAATACAGCGGATAACTTTTATATTGTTAAAATTTAACAACCTACCGAGTATTTAAACAGTGATGATAAAAAATTGTTTCATCATCATCACGATCATCAGCCGATATATGTCCACTGCTACACATAGGCCTGCCCGAAAGAACGAAGGCAACGGGGCCTTAGGCCACCACGCTGGACCAGTGCGATTTGATTGTAGGTCAGAGCCTCGTCTGTTATTCATCAGCCTGCACTAGGACCGTGTCGAGCTCCAATCGGCGAAGGGTCCGGTATGCTGACGTCTGGGATGATGTCTGGGAAGAAAATCCTCGTTGTCGAAGCCGTCGTACCTTGCATGTACCTCTTGTTCCATTCGTCAAGCGTCTTCAGCCTGAGCTGACGCTTGACGAAGGAAACGGTGCAATCCTCGTACTCTGGTCTTTTTTTACTCTTCAGGGCCGCTTCCTTGGCCAGTTGGTCCGCTCTTTCGTTTCCTTCCATCCCCACGTGCGCCTTTAACCCAGAATAGCCTCACATGCATCCCTTTTGACCGCGCTTTCATAATATTCTCTTTCACACGCAGCGCCCGGGGGTGGAGGGTGTTAGATCGTGCGACTGTTTCAAGGGCGGACCTCGAGTCGCTAAGTACGGCGCATGACTGCGCGCATCCGCTGGCCGCGTACCCCGTCGCTTCTGCTAATGTCAGCAGCTCTGCCTGTTATAGGGTGCAGAAGTTGCCCAACTTGAGTTTCTTGGTAGCAACCTCTGCGGCGTTCCGCATGACGCTGAACGCCGCACCCACGTTGTCGTCGATGCGGCTGCCGAGGTGGCAAGTTGGACCTCCTCCATACTTTCCCCCAAGCAGGAGAACTCCACACCAACCTGTTCAGACGGGTATGGTAGTATCAAGTGGCTGACTGGAACCTCCAGCTCCCGGTCTCCTAGCATTTCCCGGGAATAACCGTGCTTTATTTGGTCTCCATAAGATGGGCGGAACCCCTTACACCCCACCAAAATTGTTTAGTATATATTAACAGTGATACATCTTTGGAAAGTAATTTTTAAGGAAATTACTATCAATTACTTTAAATGGCTTGATTATATTGTTTACACAAATTATAGAATATATATATACGAATATATGTGTTTTTGTACATGTATATTTGTGTATTATACTTGTATTTATTCGATGCACCTACCTCATCATCTCTCCCTTACCTAAGGTAGACTATAAGAATACCAATGACATTAAATCCACTTTCACACGATGTGTATAAAATTAAAAAAAATATATAATTATTCCGACTAAAACTAATCGGAAGGATGATTAATGGAGTATGATTAAAGTTTTAATCTTAAAACTTCTCTATTATCGTTCCTTAATTATCGATCTACTTGTTAATTATAGTTATTCGATTGAATCGTTTAAAACCAAATATGAAACTGTATGCAAACATATTAAACGTTTGGATAGCTACGACCCCACAAACGAAAACAGTGATAAGGGATATTTATAACTTTACTTTTTAGGGGTTGTTGGTTAGAAATAAGTATGAGCTTTGTAACACATTGTATGCGTTTAATATTAAGCAGCCACCCTCAATAACATCGTGTCCACGACATCGAGTTGGGGTCGTAAAATACTTCACTTACGAGTTCCGTCATCGTAAAACGGTCTCCGACGTTATTGGGCCAACCAGGGAAACGATAAGAAAGTGACATTCCAAAACTTGTTTACGTTCACAAAGTTTCACCGTCACTTTGCGTTAAAGATAAGTGCAGCTTACTTCATATCTTTCTCTAATCCATTAACATAATATTGTTAACTATCGACGAATGTCAGAATGACTGGATTTAATCTAAACTTGATCTATTTATAAGACAACTACAAGCCGATGACACAGACCTGATGTTCACCAATGCATCAATCTATTCTATCCGCACCATCTGGATGGTTGGCGTTCCACTACAATGCGTTTTAAAAACAGTTTTCTGCCACGCACAGTAAATATCTGGAACTCGTTGCCATCAGCGGTCTTCCCCAAAAACTGCGACATTGGGTTATTCAAGAAAAGAGCATATTCTTACCTGAAGGGTAGGCAACGCACTGGCGTCGCTGGTGACGTGGGCGGCGGTGAATCACTTACCATCAGGTGACCCGTCTTGCTCGTTTGCCTCTTATTTTACATAAAAAAAAATAAAAAAAATATTACAATTTAATATTAGTAAAGGTGTTTATATTACTGTATTCTCGTCTAGGATAATAATGCGGAGGCTGTTTACCTCGGTAATTTCACAAGCTTACACTTTCCTTTTTTATTAGACAAATAGAGAATTTTAACACTTGGTAATGATATGTGAGTAAGAACGTGGCTCTGGTTACGATGATATACACAGCACCAAATTGCACTCGACGCCTTTTAAAGCGCCGTTTAAGGAACATTTTAAGGCTCATTACCACAGTAATTTCATTAGCTACATCGGCTTTTAAGTCGGTGCACAATAATGTTTGCATATTACTGTTTGACTGCAGAAATAGAAGCTGCGATAATGTCTACCTAGAAGGTATTCGACAACAGACACTCAACACCAGAAAAACCGGGACACCGTGGTGTTTTAAGAAATAGGCTACAATACTTAATAAGGTTGTCTTTATTAACCGTACGATGCAATAACTTCTAGATTACTTTTTAAAAAATAATTAATGTATTTAAAATAAGCTTCTGAATACTTCACACTAAACGTATATTAATGGTAACAGTAAACGACACGTAAGGAATAGTGATGCGCAGAGTAATAACAAGACCAACACTTGGACGATCTCAATATAGGTGTTGGTATGTTCAGTCTTCGTCTTGGTCTTGCATGTTGACATATAACATATTAAATATTTAGTTTCCAGAAGAAGAACAAACGTTTAAGTTATGATAAATATTTTAACTCATAATTTCAAAGGATTTAAATTTTTTTCGTTTAGACTTTGCTCTTGGTTTTTCGTCAGACCAAGACCATGACCGCAAGACCAAGAATAATTTTATTCATCACTACTAAGAAATAGTCTCTAAACTATAATAATTTTTTACTTCGCATTCAGATTCTATTAAACTATAGTAATAATAAAGATAGTAAAGTTATAAATTATTAAAGTTTGCATTATATAATAAACGTCTCAATTAATAAAAGTATCTTGATATTCCGAAAAGTTCATAGAAGAGTGTAAAAACTATTTATGAAAACAGAGTTATATAACATCATCATCATCATCATCACCCGATAGACATTCACTGCTAGACAAAGGCCTCCACCAAAGATTCTCACAATGGGTTTCACATAGGGATTCATATGGGGGATTTGGGCCATTTCCCACCACGCTGGTCTAATGCGGGTTGGCGGGTAGGGAGGGTTATATAACATATATAAACTTTTTATTATCCTAACTTCATAAATTATTCTCCTTAAAAAATTTTAAATATGTTTTTAATTTTTTTTTATTGTAGTGACGAGACGAGCGGGACGTTGACTTGATGATAAATGATACGCCTGCCCAAAACAACCTGGAGCTAATTAGGATGGTATACAATGCACCACTTTGTGCTAGTCACTTGAGATGTGGGAGGATGTTAAACCTTCGGAAACAGTAACCTTGCGGGTTTTTAAAATAACATTGACAATGGAAATATATGTATGAATTATTGATATTTATTATTTATGGCTTTAAATAATATTCGTTTAATCTAATTAATGATTATGTAGTTTCACGATCTCCTCGGATGCTGACTCCTTCAGCGAAACTCGCAGCAATTTTCGAAGGCCGATTACCCGGCCTAATAAATTACTTTTAATTTCCTGATACAATATTTGATATATATTTTTTTTATTATATATACAATTAAGCGACGAGATGAGCAGCTCGTTCACCGGATGGTAAGTGATACGCCCGCCCATAACAATGTGGCGCTAATAAAGATGGTATGCGCACATATTGCGCTCGTCACCTGTGGCATTAAATATCGAATCTCGTTGCCCTAGTAAATACACAAGCTACAAGGCCGTTTAATCCGGAACATGGTAATGTTTGCACACCATGTTTGTCGGCAGAAAGAGCCCCTGCAGTGATACCCACCTAGACGGTCTCCAGCAAGATAAAGCTACAACCAATAATATGTATTTTATCACACAAATTTCCATTTATTCTCTTATCTTCAATACTTATCATATAACACTAATTATCAGGTGAACGTCTCACTCGTCTGATCGCTTGATTAAATAAAAAAAATAACAAAAGAAGTATCCAACGATTTTTTTTGTCTTTTGTCTAAATACGAGTATATAATGAGACTATAGGTGTATAGTACATAGGTAGCATTTTCTTTTTTACCATTTTGTTAATATTAAACTTTTAAAAAACTTAGTAATCACTTAATATTCTAACTTGAGCCATTATCGTTAAAATGCGGAATATTTTGATTATCTAAGTAAACATTAAAATTTAAGTGCAAAAGTTATAAGTAACATTAAAAATTAAGGAGAGCTAGATTGATGTTTAGCTTAAACAACTTATACCAAACATAATATATTAGTATTATATTAATAACGTGTATAGGTATTGCTACTCTAGTAATTTCACTAGCTACGGACATCCGGATCCGGATCACAGTACTACTACATGCACATGACTTTCCTGAACGGTCTCGGAGAACAGAGACCTATCACCAGATAATATTTCTGGCTATATTGGTGCAGTGTATATCAACCAACTTAACTAAAATCTCGTTCTTACAGTACGTCAAATAAAGAAAAATCCAATATGGCGGTCACCTTTCTATATTTTTCGCACCCACTTCCTTCCAATCTTATAACTGTACATCAATGATGGTTTAATGCGAATTTATATATCTATCAATGAATTTTATTTATCATAATATATGTAATATAACTCTCGATACTTAATAAGCATGAAAAACAAATTAAAATTATCACGAAGAAGGTAACAGTTATTACAGAATAAAAAAAAAAAACCACATCCGTTAAGCTTAACTTGTAACACGAATATTCTGATTCCATACTAGAGCTACCTGTATCTGTTAAAGGAATCCTGTTGTGTTAGTGGAACGAGTTTTTTTTTTAAATTAATAAAAAAAACATAATCGCGTAGGTATTTTTTTTTAGATTTTCCGCTCCAGAGAACTCTCCGTAGGCAGTGTATTAAACACTACTATTAACACTTGTTTCACATCAAAGGCTATATGTAATAAAAATTTGGTTAAAATAAAATAAAAAAAGTATATAACTCTGCTTTTGTAACACCGATTTTTAAGACCAGGCCTCTTTTCGTGTTTTTTTCTTTTTGTACACATTCCCCTGAAGAGTCAGACAAGACCTTGTCCTTAATTTTTTGTTATTTCTTTATTTTCTATTCCATTTCCCCATTTATCTATTACAATTTCTATCATTCTCATCCTTTCTTCTATCACATTTTCTTCAATACCTATTTCTTATCATCCTTTCTCGCATCGCCTCTCATCCTTCACAACATTTCATATCCTATTATAGTTCCTTATATTTATCTTACTTTATAAACTTTCTTTTTTGTTATAATTTATTAAAAACTTTTATATTACTTATTTATACTTTTAATATTTACATCTTTTCTTTTTTCCACGTTTTCCAGTTCTTTCATATCTTATTTGCTATCTTATTTATTTGATTTGGTTTTATATATTGGTCGGTCTTCGGATAGTGATAGTGTTTTCATATCCTTGCCAGCTACCGCCGCCATTTTGTAAATCTACCGCCATTACAGCAATACGCGGGCCAGAGTATTATAAACAAGCAATCTTAACCATCTTAATCCTAATTTTCCATGCGGTCGTTGTAGATAAATAAATTAAACATTTATTTCAGCATTTTATAATGTAACAACCATTTTTGTTTTTAATTTATATCGTACATTATCATTTCATCTCACGTTTCATATATGCATGCCACAGATAATATAACTCACGTCGTATACTGTAAATTTAATTAAAAATTTAGTAAAGTATTTTTAAAATGCTAATGGTTTTTTTAATTACTATTTTTACATACAGGCATATAAAATTTGCATCACCCATGTATATAGAATCATAATCAGCCATTTATATAAAATCATCATCAGCCAATAGACGTCCACTACTGTACACATTTATCTTCCAAATACCACATCAGTCGATCACAAATATTAATTTTAATTATTATTTTATTTCCAATATTTATTGTACTGGTATTTGATTCTTTTTTTAATATAATCCTGAAATAAATAATATTAAATCAATTACCAATTCCAAATGCTTGTCTTTACAGATTTAGAGAACAGTTGGAAAACATACTGCTTTCCAATTTTTCTAGGAAATCGCACCTGATATAATCGATATTGATAAGAGACAGATCACTATGCCATTTAAGAAACTTAAGAAAATCGCGTTTAATGAAAGATCGGACTATGTGCCGTTTTTTTTAAACAAATCTTCGTGCAAAAGAAGATTATGTAAACATAATAAAGGCTTTACTAATAGCGGTTCATGCTGGACTATTTGTTTCATTAATCAATATTGTTTAACTGTTCCTTTCGAAGCTATGTATCTGGTTAAATTTAAAGAAAGTCAGTGCAGTTTATTAAAATATTATTTTAATAAATAGTGTTTAAAAGAAGATAAAAAATTCCAATAATAAATGAACATGAAGAATCCTGTAACTTAGGTATGACCATGAAGACCGTAACTCGCTTAACTTTAATGCCGGCTCAGTGACAATAACTTTGGCAACGAACTTATAAATCTCATAAATCTCAAAGGTCCCTCGCGTTTACTTAAATTAGTTATGAATCTTATGTAAAAAAAAAGATTATAATGCCTTCGAGTTGGGCAATAAGTTTAATGAACCATTTGATGTTACCTTTGTGCAACAAAATCAATAAAATTTTAACACCTAGTGGTGATCACTTTAACCTTGATATCTGCAGAACATAGGTTTAATATATCTAGCTGGACAGGGCGGATCCAACAATCACCACAACATCACAAAAAAATCCTGGGATTCACCAATTTGGTGCTTGTTCGTAAATTCATTAAGTGATCAACAGTCATTCATTTTAGCTTATCGACCTGGATATAGTGATCTTCAATTGAAGGTAGTTGTTATACTTACTCTTGGCATAAAGTTTGGCGCAAGAAGTAAATGACATTTGAAATTTGCTTCCGGAATTTGTTTGTTCTTAGTCGTCCTTTATGATAAGTCGTGGACAAAATCGCTGCGATAAGGTGTTTAATCCATCTGGCTGGCTTCCACCTTCATATTAATCCACCGCGTTAACAGCATCACTGTCTTCCGGCTGCCAACATTTGAAACCCGATTCCGCTTTTTAAGAACCTTACGAAATTGGAGTCCAAGTTTAGGCCATTGTAGACTTACAAATATTTCGTACATACTAAGCGATGAGAGGAGCGAGACATACACTGGATGTTAAGTGATACACGTGCTCATAATAATGTATGGTTATATACGAGGGTACATACAGCATCACATTGTTCTCGTCGCCTTGTGATATACGATGTTAAGGATAACGGATTCTAGTAATTTTACTTATTACAAAGCATCTTAACGGTAAAAATAGGAGCGATGGTGGTACCTAGACAGTCTCCGGCAACAGAGACTATAGATAGATATAGTTTCATTCCTTTTTTTAATTTGTTGTACAATTACTCTCCAAGCTGAAGTATTTAAGAAC
Source organism: Ornithoptera priamus (assembly GCA_029034505.1). NCBI lineage: Eukaryota > Metazoa > Arthropoda > Insecta > Lepidoptera > Papilionidae > Ornithoptera > Ornithoptera priamus. The sequence goes on along the minus strand of JARDWD010000296.1, from coordinate 3,153,240 downwards.
TAACTCTATTAACTGAGGGTCTGTAGAGAGCTTAATATGCGGACAGTGTCGACGATTAATTTCGCCACAGGGTACAATTGTAACCACTCGCCGAAGGACTTGTTCGATAATTAAAGTCGCTGCAAAATAGAATTTACAAGAGACACATAACGTTGTAATTTAATTCGAAGGTTTCAAAGGTTATGCAAATTTGGAAAAAGGACGCGGCCAACAAAATAACGTACATTAACCGATGACTATACTGAATAAGTATCACATGTATTATATTACTTAATATAAATAGTTGCCGTTCCCACAGCTGGGACTCCTTACAAAGAGATGGTGAAGGTCATAAACGCCGTGATAGCCAAGTGCGGGTTGGTGAATCTTGCTATTACTTCGACAAATGTTTTTATTTATCAGTAGCTCAAGTTCAGTTCGAATCGAACCTACGGCTCCTTTATTATAACATCACACTATTGTGGTCTTCTTTGGATCTTTTTAAGTATTCCGGTCCGTTCTCGCATGAAGAGTTTTAAAATGTAAAATGCGACTCCCAAACCTTTCAGAGGACATTATTTAGTACACTGTTAGGTAAAATTTAATTTTGATTCTAATAGATAGTTAAACATAAGGTGAAGATGGTTACGAAGGTTTCGTCATATTCTTTAATGTGAGTTACACCAAACCATACTTAGTATGAGAATGTTTTTGCCTGAGATAGTTATTCCTTTAAACAAATATTTTTATTATGTATTTATTTCCTTTTCTATAGATCATCATTAAAGGTTATATATGTAATTTTGATAATTACAATATCTTCCAAATTGGAATAGTAGAAAGGTTATACATTTTATAAAAGTAAATGAATATAGACTAGCGAGCATCTATTTAAATCATTACGTTTGCTGTTATGTTTGAAAAATTAACGAAAAAAAAAATCATTAACTAAGTCTTCAGACCCTTACCCACGTGATGAAAGGGTCGTGTCAATATTTTCAATTAACTCGCCGTGGTGAATTTCCAACAGTTAAAAGTTAAATTACGCCGTCGCTTTCGTGTAACGCTCCGGCAAAATTAATCTCTAACACTAACCGCACGTTAACGCGTTCAACGCCGCACTGTTAAATTGCCAGCGTACGGTTCACTTCGTAGTGTGCTAGTAACCGCTATTTGGATTGGACAAAACCAAAAACTTAACCATAAGAAAAAAAATTTACGATTACCTCGCTATCGTACTCACGGGACCCAAGTCAACCTCGCCTGCTCGTAGTGCACCTTGTTAATCGAAAAATGAGGCGAGGCCTCCCACCGACCCGCATTGAGACAGCGTGGTGGGAAATGGCCTAAATCCCTCTAAATGAACCACTACAAACGTAGCGATCTTTGGGGTAGGCCTATGTCCAGCAGTGGACGTTTATCGGCTGTTATAGTAGTAGTAGTACTGTTGGAGCTTTGACTCAGTACCTAAAAGATCCCATGATTTCGATCCATATTTATTTTCACACAGTTCACTTGATAGTAAATGATACCCCTGCTCATAACAATGGTGGTAAAGGGAACTAAGTAATGTTTGCATAGTACCGTTTGTCGGCAGAAATAGATCTCTGTTGCCAGGGACTGCCTAGGTTTCTGCCGTCGATCACTAGTTTGCAAACATCAATATATTCCCGTTTGAAGGGTATTGGACCTACAGAAATTACTGATGTAACGAGATTTAACAAGTTATGTCTCAAAGCTAAGAGCAATATGGTGGGAGAGCATGATATGAACAAGCACATCTCTTACCATCAGGTGAACGCATCGTTTTCCTTGTCGAATAAAAAAATCCTCAAGAAAGTAAAACTCACCCCCTTTCTTCCTTGTTATTTCGTTCTCAGCAGATTACCGACACGTTCTTAAAGGGCTACGGTTTTGTTTGTAACATATACTTAAGTACCTACCTACTACCTTACAGTTACCTTCACTAATTGGAGAGGCACTTTAAGGAGAAGAATAATATATTTAAGTAATTTTCAGTATAAATAGCTTTTATTTATTTTTTAATTACATTTCCATTACATGTAACGAATATTTTAACAGATTACTATGTTTCCAGGTAACTCGAATATAAGGCGTTAAGGTAAGTACATTATTTTTCTAATACGTTTGGATACTCTGAATCCAAAGCACAAAACATTTTTAACGATCGATATGATATGCGTAACCGCCTGTAATTGTTTAGTATAACAGTTATTTATTATATGTAGCGGATATTTTTTTTAATTACATGGTAAGTAATATCCATAATAACGAGACAAGAGTTTCAGTAGTACAGTAACACATTGTGCTCATTTCCTTGAGCAGTAAAATATTAATTTGCGTTTCACTGTATACAAAGCTTTTTAAACTGGAAGTATAAAACTATTCGGCAGTAGAAATAGTCGAGATCTACTAATAGTTAAATTATCTCACACTATGTATTGCTGCACCTTTAATAGCTTATTCTTCGTACACAACCCGCTCTTTTGAAATATAAGAAAAGGCACATTTCTGACTCGGAAGCTTTTATAAAAAATTGTGATCGACGGATATGAAAAATAAAAGGGCACGCTACAGTAAATTGCCTGACATTTAACGCAATTATGTGTCAGATGTAGCGTAAATTCGCAATCCGCTAAATTAAATTTGCATCCAGTTAACCGTGATTGGTGTCTTCATTAGTGTTAATTGAGCTCATCCGATTACTTCTTAGTGGCGTCCGTTCTAAAAATATCTCCCTGAAAGCTTTAATAAAGTTACCAATGTCGATAATGAATTTTCCTGGTACCATTTGATATAATTAAAGTTTATAGATTGTAATTAGGTAATTATCCGAAATTCATATATATTACATTTTCCTAACCAAAGAGTTGATTTATTTTAAATTCTATAGCTACAAGAACCAAACCAGGGATTGTAAAATTGCACCCTTACGATTTTTAAAATGTTGAACTCATTAAAAAAATATGACGCGTAACTGAAATAGTTTTATGTAGTAGGCATATTCGAGGTACTTAGACAATATTCCAGCTTCTTTCCAAACAAAAAATATCATATAAAAACTTGATTTTTTCTTTTAACCAAAATAAAATAATGTCTAAACTTGAATTTGAATTTTGTCTCTAGTCTAAATTAAATTTTTTAATAAAGTATTTACTAATGAAATAAAGTCTAAGATTTTTCGAGTAAATATTCTCTTGATAAAAACTGGTGGCGCTCTATCCGAACTCTACACAGTGGGCTTGTCCTCTCCTAGTTACAATGTTTACGTCATAGATGGCGCTGTCTTCAACTTTTACACTAATACTTTCAAGCAAGGCAAGAAAACCAATTCATTTTTATATTGGTTTTCATTCTTTAACTATTACAGATTCGTTGTATATAGTTACCTTTAATTCGGATAAATAAGGGTCAGTAAGTAAAAAATCTTAGGGACAAATTTGGGTGTTTGGGATATTGCAGTCCCTGAGGGTTAAGCGTGGTTTAATCCCGCAATAAATAAAGATACTATGGTAAGGGATGTATATTCTTCCAACAATTGTTTTTAAAGAATCAATTATCACTCCTTTATTCAATATTTTATAGATTTTTTTTATATTTTTTTTTTTAATTACTAACAAGAATTTATTAATACGTTTGCGTCAGTTAAATAATAAAAAAACTGATGTAAATTCGGGATGCTGAAATACTAGACCTAAATTATAAATACTATCAGCACAGTGTGTTAAATAAATAGCTGTTAGTAGATGCCAACTCCCACTACCAAACGAAATGGTAATGAATATTTTATGAAAGTCATCGTTGGTTTTTTTAGCATATTCCTAAATCGAAAAGTTATACAGAGCGTATATAATCATCATCATCATCATTTCAATCAGTTGATGTCTATCTGCTAAAGTATGTGTTCAATGATTCCCTGCGTATAATCATGTTGTCGGAAATCTATTCTCTTACTTGTTTTTTATGAGGTAGTAAGTGAAGTAGCAGTATTTAAAGTTTTGCACAATATTAAAAGTATTTATCCTCTGACAAGGAGTAGCTTAACAATTCGGTACGTATAATATATATTTTTTTATTTATATATGCTACACTTGACTTTTGTAGAGTTGTACTACATTAAAGATTCTTTCTCCTGCTGAAAAAGTGTATCATCAAATTGTTATTTGAATAATAAAACATAACTTTCTAAGTGGCAAAACATGACTTATCTTTTTAAAACCTAACAACGTATAATACGTTATTAAACCTTTATTCTTCAGGTTCTATTTAACGATAGTAAAAATATAAATCAGTGTTTGTGTATAGATCTTAATTTTGGAAATATCACATTTCTGCGATATAATGATATATTCTTAACTTTATACATGTTACAATGTTTGTACTTTATATAATTGAGTGATAAATTGCGTTTCATTGTAAACTTCTTATTTTTTTTAAATAAACGAATTTCACTCCTTTGAAAGAATTAAGAGGCTTATAATGATTAATACCTCGCAATAAAACCATTTAAGTTAAACTCTCTGACTTAATTAAATTTTGAAACAGCCCTATTCGTTGGGCCTTAAAGAGGGATAAAGTGGGTAATAAAAACCAAGACACTTGGCGTTTTTCCACTTTTGTTAGGACTCTAATCAAAGTATTTACTGGGCTTTATCATGCCTTTTTGAAACTAATTGGGGATAAAGTTAAACTGGATTCCAAACTAATATATCTATCAGTACCTTTTATCGATAGTGGCTAACACTTGATCTCAAATTTCACAGAACATGAAGTAACAATATGCGTGTTGATGATAAAGATTTCTTGTATAGATAATTCTACCTCTCTTATGTACTCTCGACTTAATATGATGATTAATTTCCCAGCATTATAACACAGAGGACCATAAATCGACGTCAGAGACCACAATGCTGTGGAATTTATTTGGTGGTAAGATTTTGATCCAGAGTTACTTAACACTTTCATATTTCCAATTTTGCTGCCGTAACAGTATTGCTGTTTTGACTGTCAACATATGAAAGTCCAAAGCCATGTAAAAACAGTCCTAAAACCAGCGGCAAACATTTATTATCATAACCATAATTATGTTTGTCATTAAATCAGACAAAGAAGTCTAACTTTCTTTAGAAATGGGCTTTGTGTGTTATTAAAATGACCAAGAATTGTCCTTATTTTATTAATAAAAAAACAAAGTGCTCTGTCTGGAAGTTCCGGATTACGTAAACACTTGATTACAGAACTTCAGTAAACAAGAAAAACAAATAATTCCACACAGAATACAATATTATGGGAAGTATTATAATAATTTTACCGCCTAAGCCACTAAAACATATAAATTTTACAGCTAAAGTAAATAAGCAATATTACTATGTTCCTGTTTGAAACACTGCAGCCTATATATTACTGGAGTAACAAGATTTATTATCGCATATTCATACCGACGGCTATAGACACAGTGTAAATATCTTTGACATGGGTCCCCTAGTTATGAGCAATCGTTCCACTTATCACCATGTCTACATCTTGCTGATTGTCGCAGATAAAAAAATATTCTCGTAAAGTCGACTTACCTAGCTACGACAATTAAGGCTATTTCTGTCGTTTGCTATGAAATTTTCTAGATTATCGAGACATCTTAATTTATATTTATAATGGTATTAGAATTAGGGTTAAATTTAAAAGTTGATATAGGTGAACTTAATTATCTTATTAGCAAAAAGAAAAATTTGAAAAAAGATTTTATCCTGTTATAATTTATTATTCATATAAAAACTCTGAACCATCTCAGTATATATAGCACATTAATAAAGAAAAGTATTTAAAATTTCGAGAAATAAATCACGTAATAACCACCACAATACATCTAAACACAAGCAGAATCAATTATCAGTAAGAATCGATAGAGGTTATTTTAGAAATATTATAAAAATATTCTTAAAATCTATATAATTTATTACATATTACGTAAAACTCATTATCCGCCTTAAATGAGTGGGGATTCGATTCCTACTGAGCTTGAGCATTCGTTGAAGGAAAACTAACCAAGCTAACCAGGAGTCCACGGCCTTACAGTATCCCTGTATGAGGATAAGGAAAATGGTTATTTTTTAGTCATTGAAAAGTCGAAAAGTTATATTCTATAGAAAAAAAAAGTTACATTTAGCCGTGATTATAATTTAAATGTAAACTTGGATAGTAACGATGCAAATGTATTCAATTAACGTGGATTAAATTTCATGATCATGAGCATCACCAGTAACAATTTTATTAATTGAAACAGCTACCGGACGTACTCGCTAAATGAATAATTTTCGCATAGCAATATTCTGTTCATCATTGATGAATTCGCAGCTATGATCCCTTTAATAATGGAGTCATTGAACATTAACATTCAGTGAGAATATATGGAAACATTAAAATGGGAGACATTTAAGTAAACTATTTACAAATGTTAGACATATTTGTTCTGATTACTAAACAACACTTAATCCTTTTAGAAAGCATTCAGAAGATATCTTCCAAACTCAGCATTGATCGGGCTATGGAATCGTCTTTATAGATGTGACAATACTTTCTTTTAGACGTACATTTCAGTCTCACCTTTTTCTTTTTCAAATCAAATTTTTAATTTTATTTTGAATTTACTACATTTTACGTTATAAATAAATAAACAATCTCTATAATATTTGTTCGTCACTGGGACTAGGAACCTTTTCTCAGTCAGAGTCAAACCTGGCCAAACAACGTTGGCCGAGTGCGAGTTGTAGGGCCCCATATATTATATACACTAAAGCTATTGTTCTTGGAACTTGAGAGTTTTCTCACGATGTTTTATTTCATTGGCAGCTCAATTCCATAATGATCCATATCCAAGTTATCTCAGTAGGTCGTGTTACCAACAGGATGTAATAATATAGTTCATAGATTTCCTATTTGTACGAGCACTAACGCTAGTGTAAACTTTTATTACTGTTCTCAACTTACCTGATAGAAATTTTATAGCTAACATAAATTGTACAAGTAAATATCGGTCCGTAAAAAAAAAAATCTACTATGTAATAATACCTTATTATGTATGTTATATATCTAAGGAAACCGGCAACATATCCGATATAAAAACAGTTCTATGTAATAATTATTAAGTATTTACGTTCTTAACAAATAGTTCCTTAAAACTCTGACCAAAGATTGAAATAATTTTATTATTATCGTTTTAATTATTATTTCATGAAATTAAAGTTTTATAATGTGTTATTTAATTGTTATTTTTTTATATTTTATGTAGTACTAGCACATGTTAGTATATACTGCTGGCTTCCCGAAAAATAGAATATCAGTCATACATATAGACATATAGCAAATATTATTTGTAGTATTTGCCATACTTGACATACAGCTTGGCAATCACAGTATACTCGTAACAATTAGAGAGAAAACTGCCCTCTTTTCGGAAACCTTTCTTTAATCGCTTTTGGAGGGTAGAATGAGTGTGGGCTAACCAAGTATATTCATTCGCTGACCCATTAATGTAATACCAGATGATTGATCTAAGGATTGTTACATTACCCACGCCCTCCTCAATCATACAAAAGATAAAACGACGATGTATATGTTGTAAGCGCTACTGCATTTGATTGTGTCATGCAGAATGTATAAGTCAAGAACCTATGGAAATCACTACGCCGCATCAACGGAATAAAAGTAACCATGACGCTTATGGATAATTTACACATTGTAAAGATACACTTCAACAGAATACGGTCTTACGGATCGTCCATGGCAATGTGGGTTTCACAGGGCACAATTCCAGGGCCACTGCCTAGGATGTTGTAATTTTAAAGTGAAAATTTTACCATTCAATTATAATTCAACTTACGACAATGTAACAAATTTACTTACTAATTAGCAATAATTATTGGCCGATAAAGTAAACAATCAGTGTAATCGTTTCAGCCAATAGACGATCACACATAGGCCTCGGTTATCGTCGACGGAAGTAGAAGTAGTACTGAAAGGCTTTTCTCGTAGTGAACCGACGATCGAAGGTCACAAGATGTAGTCCATTCTCTCGCCAAAATTATAAACGAAGAATTAGATTTTTGTCTTTTACCATATGTTAGTCTAATTGAAACTTGCATATCTCCACAAATGGAATTGAGGAAAATATGTACGTTAAAAATATTTTGTACAAATATATCCACAAGTCCATCACACCGACGTCAAGACCAACGATTATGTTTAAACTGAAAATTATTATAAATGACTTACTTTTAATAAGCGTAAATGTATGTATGATGGAAGTTACGCGAAAGCTCAACCCAATCAAAGTTGGGGTACGAATCCTGTTTTAATATTCATTTCGAAACTTTGCTTTGGAAATTGTAATTTTTGCAACATGTATCAGGGAGTTTCTGGTTTGCTGATTTTTGTGGATATTGTGTTTATGTTCGCGGAAATTTAACGCATTAACCTCATAGAAAAGTGTTTGATCTATAATATATTATGTGTTATTTATAAATTATCTTTTAAAAAGTAATTCGTGTCATGTTTGCTTTTTACAAATATAGACTGGCGGTTCAATAAGATTCCATCTGATGGTACGCATAGATTATAGTCTTTGAAGGTAAAGCGCACTAGTCTATAAGTAGCCTATTCACTCTTACTCTCGTCCGATATTCTTTACTCTCCATTGAATGATTTTATAATCCTTTTCCTATTCAAAGAAGCGTCGACATGAACACAATGTTTATGTGATAGTATCCGGCAACAAAGAATTCGATTGCTTATACTTAAATCCTAGTTTTCCCTAATGGAATATATATTCCGTTTAAGTAAACTGGAATTATACTTGATCGCGATCCTAGTTGTTCGTATGAAAATGATTAGTAACTACTTGTTTCCGTATACATGTATATAAATATGTATACGTAGAAGTGTGTCCAAGTCATATCAATATTTCGTGATTCTGATTGAATTTGAGGGCCATGCACCATTTTAAAGTTATGCTTTTATAACTAACTACTTTTACAAATTTGAATTAAGCCACTTAAATAGTTATGGATACAATTATCTAGTTATTCATTTTAACGTTAGTTTTAAAACAGTTCGGAACAAAAAGGTTTTACTGTGCGACATTAGTTACACGTGATAACTTAAATTGCTGTAGATTACAGACCAACACAAAAGATTCGACCCCTTGTACCCTTCACTAATCCAATGTGAAGTGACCGCAATTAGACCGGAAAAAGGTTTGTTACAACAGTTCCGGCTTATATCCGGAACCGGATAAATTGATTTCCTCTCGGATATTATATTTTCAACACGTTTTGTTCTATGAATTTTGGTAAGGATTACTTCTAGGAAGAATTTTTGGTAAGGTAAGAACATATATTTTGTGCAAATCATATGAAAGTTAAAATTATTTTTTTGTTTTATTCTACTGTCTTTTCATGAAAAATACAAAATACCTTTTAAATGGGATATCAGATAAGTCTTAAGTCTAAAAAAGTATATTTAAATGTTAAACGATTCTTAGGTGCCTTCCAAACACAACTTTTTACTATTTATTTATCTATTTTAACCTGTAAGAAAGAGACATGCTATATCCTCACATATTAACAATTGTCCTGCCGTTGCACTGGTATTACGGTTGTCTTTGGACAATGGTGATTATCACATCATAATCATCACATGACCTGCTATCTCGTTTAAATTCCTTTCTGAAAAAAAAACCGTTAACATTATTTTGCAATTCACTGTCTCTTTGATGACATCGTGACGTTGTGGGGCTAGTTAGGTTGGTTATACACTGCATTCTTATACTTGTTCTTGAGATACATATCATAACATCTTAATATTAACTCTAGTTACTCCAGTAATTTTACTATGTACAGCGTCACTTCAAACGAGAACATATAAATATTTGCACACTACGGTTTGGTGGCAGAAATAATCGTTGCGGTAGTACCAAAGGAAGCGATGGTAAAAAAATTGTTTTATGTACGTTTAAGAAAAGCAATAAACCAAACTATACTCATAGCTAAACCACATGGCACACATTCGAGTTGTATCAAGCTATAAAGGTAAATGAAACGGCGTTTGCACGCCAAACATGTCCTCAACGGAACAGCTATAGCTTCCGTTTTGTCGGTTCGTTAACGAATGTCATGTTTATTGTTAGACAATCATTTTATGAGGTACGCAATGAAACCTTTTCAATTTGCGGTAACATTGGGCGTATGTCAATTTCCTTGTTAAGTTAATGCTCGTATCGACATACGGGAGTAATATTCTAGTGGAATAGCGTCATATAAATTTTTTACTGTGTCAACATTCGGATAACATGCAGCTAATATATAAATTAAAATGGAACAAAATTCTACATCATGATGCATGTCAAGAACATCTTTCTTCTATTTTTTGGTTCTTTTATGTTCACAATTAATCTTTTACTAACTGATCCGTTTGCGAAAAATATACATATCGTAAAAAACATAATTCGATCATTCTTTACTATTTTCTTTTCCTCCTACTAGCCTAATAAAGTTAAACCAAAATCAAGTTATTAATATAGTATTAAAAATATTATACAGAATTAGATCCAAAGTGCGAGGCGATTTTCGAGTCTCTTCCGGTGGACATTTGAGAATTTTTTACAGTTAAAAATAACGTTTTGAGATGTTAAGAAAACAAGACGAGATGCTCTGCGAAGTGAATCTCTTGAAAGACACCTCTTGGAGTCTGACTGACAATATCAAAGGCAAAAATTATGACCTAAGCTTTATAAAAGGCAGTATTGCCCCTTAACCTTACAAGAGACGGAGTATGTGTATTGTGTCGCCAACTCCAGCTCCTCATGAGCTACATATAATGGTCAGCTGACTAGCAGAGAATAAAGATAAGATTCATCTTATTTGTGGTATTAAAGTATCATCGTTTATCATCATCATCAGCCGATAGACGTCCACTGCTGGACATAAGCCTATAGACTGAAGTATATAGCGACTAATATATGTTATACGAATGATATACTACATTTTGTATTTTTTTAGGTAATTGTTAAGAACTTGTTCAATGGACATTATTGTTTAGAGATAAATAAACATCTTATCACATTGTTACTAAAACTTTCACTAAATTTTAACCAACACAATACAGTTTAGTAGTTGTGTTGATTTTAACATTGTACACAATTTAAATCTGATATTAGTCGTCTAGACAGTGTCTGTGTACAAAATGTAAGAAGTAGCGTTTTCTAAAGCTACTTTAAATTTCAGAACACAAAGATTCGCTTCGCAGTCAATACTTCTCTGGAATTAGTTATTTCTTATAGTGTTTGCTGTTTTTTTAAATTAGATATCGGTCAAAAATATCTACGATAAGGGTTTTTGCTTGTAATTTAAATTTAGGAAAACTTACACACATAAGTTTTATAATATGATCTGCTTTACTAGATGCTATGAAAGTACCACTGCAGGGAATATTAATGTTATTAATAATAATAACGTTATAATTTTATATGCATTTATTTATATATTTTTCATTTGAAGAAGCGACGCAACCAGAGACGTTCACTTGATGATCAGGGATACGCCTGTCCATGACGTGGTACATTGTGCTTATCGTGTTAGGACAAAAATTAAATCTACTTATCTCAGTAATTTCACTAGCTACAGCGGCACCTTTTAAACCGGAATGGAGTAATGTTTGCAGACTACTGGTTGATGACAGAAATAGGAGTTAGATGTTAGATAACACTACCTAGTCTCCTCAATGAAGCCCCGTCACTAAATATAATTACTGTAAAAAGGATATGCAAAAGCTTTAAAAATAAATAAGATCAAAACTGTTTCTTGGTATATAAATTATCACCGACATTTAGATGATCTTATGATGAAACAATTTTTTACAAGTCTTTGTCCCCGTTTGTTCAAAGCAATATCCTAAGCGAATGGATCTGTTTTTAACCGAATTTCTTGATCGTAAATTCGGTTACATTTACATAAATATAACAGTTTGAGATTAATCGCTCGTACAAAAACTACGCGAAACTTAACTCACGTCATTATAATTGAATTACCCTGAAGCACGAAATGAGAATCTCCTCATTTTCTCAAGTTTTGAACTCGTTTAACTTCAATTACAGAAGAAGCCGTGCCGGAGTAGTTACATCTCTCTACTGGAGGCCCTTAAGAGTTTAATTTCTTTCATAATTTTCATAGAAATTGTCGCTGATAACTTTCATGTAACGTTGGAGTGTTTTAGTGTATCTCTGTATATATTGGATCAAAATTTTTTCTTCATCTTTATTTCTTTCATTATGCAAAAAAAAATGCCTTTTATACATCGACTTGCATCCACTTGAGATCACAAATTGTCATTTGCTGATCATTAGCTTAATTTTAAAATGTTGAACCTAGATTTCTAAAACCTAACAAGAGAAGTCAGCATCTTTTAATCGCCGATCAAATTTATCCAAAATATAAGTATAAAGGAAACATTTGTTTCAGGAATACCTTCAATGTGATTGATTTATAATTATTATACTTTATTCTGAAACTAAAGTGGATAGTGATCCACTTACACTTGCCGAACACTGCATTGTAGTGTCATCATACATCATACTCATCAATGATCAATGAAGATGAAACGTCTGTCATTCTTTTCCTCTTAAATTTATCTTTCATATTATTTCTTATGAAATTCGTACTTAATAATGATATTTGCTTAGTCTTCGTCATTGTTACATAGACAATAATAATTACGTTCTAGACTAGGTTTTATACAAGTGTAATTCTATATTGAGAGGATCATCATTATTTGCGCTGACTAACATCGCATGCTTATTGAAGGTCTAAACCCTTGTAATATTCAAAGGAAAGTAACCCCGATATGAACCTTTGATGTCGATAAGAACTTCTCGACCTAATTATTATACAATTGATACTTAAGGTGGAGAAAGGTCCATCATAATTTTAGATAAGGCTAAGTTTATCTTGAAACATGATTACATTAAAACAAACAAAAAGATAGCGATGAAATTGAATGTCTATTGAAAATGATACTTAAAAAATTATTTCGGTTTGTTATAACTTAATTAAATTTTATAGGTTAACGAATCTTGTAAAAGTTTATATAACAAAAAGTATGAAAAGACCGCAAGGTTAAGTTTCATTCATTTATTCAATCGCTATTCATTGAGTTCCTACGCTTCACGTTTTCTCTAATTGATGTTATTAAAAGTTATGATACCGTTCAAGTTTAATTTAACTTCACGTTAAATTTAACCATTTCTATTGTTTGTCACCTTAAAAAAAACAACCTTTTCACCTTCAAGTAGATTTAAATTTTATGAATACGTTTTAACTTTCATATTTTGGCAACCGGCACAAAACAATGCAATATGATGGCCCAAGATTTAACAATAGCTACCTCTCTATCTACAATAGCAAAGGAAGTTCAAAAAAAGTCTACCTCTTCTCGGAATCGAACCCGGGATCTCTGTATTGCTAGCTCACGTAGGCCAGTTAATTCGTTGATTTAAAACACAATGACTTCATTCCTCTAAACTAGACCCTCAAGGTACCACCGCAGCTCCAATTTCCGCCGCTAAATAGTAATGTACAAGCAATACTGCGTTGCGGACTGAAGGGAATTCTAGCATGTGCAAGTACTGGTTTAATAAGACTAATATCTCATTTCTCAAGATGACGATCACAATGTGATGTTGTGTACATCATCCTAACTATTTATGTGCAGGCGTATCACTTACCATTAGATGAATGTCTCGATCGTTTCATCTCTTTGTAGAAACAGTGTGTCAAAACTTTACTGTTTCAGTGTTGTGAGCGTGTTTAAATTAAAAGGTTTGCAAAAAACATACATATCCTTAAATAAATAAAATTAAAAACATAAGATAAAAAACAATGACACTACAATGTCATATCAATCAATACTTCCATTTTAAAGCCCATACAGTTGTATTATGTTTTATAAAACCAATGTCTAGATAGGAATAAACATTTTCTAACTCAAAAAGCACATTAAAAATCGGTCATGTATAAGAAAGAGATAGAAGATAAAGGAGAGGGAGAGATGTACAATGACATTCGAATTGAGAACTATCTTCTTTGGTCGATTAAAATGTGATAATTTTCTTTTATTCCACAAAGCAATGAGACCAGTGAGATGATCATCGGATGGGTACCATAATGTGGCGATAGTTAGGATTGTGTTTTTCGTCTATGAGACTTAAGATGTTAAATCTCATTATTCCAATAATTTCACTAGCTACAACACCCTTCAAATCGGAAAACAATATTTGCACATTGCTGTTTGATAGCGGAAATATGAGTTGCAATGGACGTAGACGGTCTCCGGCAACAGACACCCATTATCTGTGAATAATGTAACACGAGCTCCGATTACTGTATTTATGGGTTTATAAATTGTTTACCAACATAAATTATATGGTAACACCGAATGGTTAAATTATTTATCACCCCGTCAGCCATCTGAACAATTCCCCGCCTACTCCTTAATTAAAACGGAAGTATGCTAAACAATGTGTCGCGAATTATAACTTGTCTTCACAGCGAGTTGATTATTTGTTGTAACCTTTTTGTTGTTTGTTGTTAAGTGGCGACATAATGGCGACAAGTATTTGAATAATCATTATTAAATATCTTGAATCAACTTTATTATATCCTATAAATCTGGTGAAGTTAGCGGGAAAAGTTAGGAGACGGGTCGGGTTAAATTATCGGTGTGGACATCTTTAGGAAAGGCCAACGTCCAGCTGTGGACAATGATGATATTAAATTTACAAATAGCTCATCATATCATCATAATCAAGTTAGGGCTTTAGGTTATAGTTTTTATTTAGTTTTTCGTATGTTTCTGTTTGTTTTAAAACATACGTGCTTAATTAGATTTAATTACAACTGCTTGAGATTACTGATAGATAATAATATAAATAATATAAACCTATTCCCATTACTGGGATTTAGTGCCTTCTCTAACAAGGAGCGAGTTAAGGCCATTTATCTGTTACGCTTGCCAAGTGCGGGTTGGTGGGTGATACATGTAGATAAAAATATTCTTAGAAAATATCAGTTTCCTCAAATTGTCTACTTATTTTACTGGGGATCGAACCTGCGCGTATGCACAAGCATAGCGCATAGAAACTCCTTCCAGAGCTAGTGTAGTTATTACACAGTATAATTTAAAACAATACTTAATCAAAAATTAAATACTGTTATAATTGTCATGTATATATATATTATTATACTTGAAACTTGTCTGAAATATTCCCTGAGAGTAACCGCAAACGACTTTCTCTCACAACCCCATAAGTAATACGAAATGAAAATGTTTATAAAAATTAACTAGAAATAAAATTATGAGGTTCTATGAAATTCAAGAAATAATTAACCTATAACCATCCACATATTACTCCCCGTCGAAGGGTCATATCATTAATTTTCAGGTGATTAACGAACAAACAAACCCCTTTTTACAAGCTTTTATTTAGTTCCACCTGTCCTGTTGTATGTCTGTAATCAAATTTTTCAAGTTAAATTTAATGCATCCCGGTTTCCGATTGAGTTTGAAATTTTACATACATGTATTAAATAGGATGACCATGCAATATTATTACATAGAGCTGATTTGATGATGGAGCTGGGAGGTGGCCATAGGAGCTTCGTAATGACGCAACCCCAGTTTGGACTCGTTGATTCGTTTTGACAAGTATCTTGATTAACCTGAATATGCGACTCCAACAAATCTGGGAAATGAAAAATATTAAAAAGTTAAAAATAAATTGATTCTAATAAGAAATAAATATTACCCACAATATACCCACTATATACACTAGGGGCCGTGTTTTGTAGGAGTTTATATGGGGGATGTAAATATAATCTTTATTAATATTTGGTAGTCGAGAATTTTGTACTACAGCAATGTAGAGACCGTAAAACATGTAAACGTTGCCATAACGTTGCGCGCGCTACACAGAATAACTTGGCACTGAAAAAAATCAGAAGCTTTTTCAGCTTTTCAATATGCAGCCTGCAAGAGACAATTTTGTTGTGAAGCGATTTTTATTTTATGCGACGAAGCTGCGACACGAGCGCGACGGTCATCTGATGATATACGCATATCCATAACAACGTAGCGCTAGTTAGGATTATATACACTGCACCACACTGTGCTTCTCGTCTTGAGACATAAGGCGTTAAGTCTTATTATCCCAGCTATTTCTCTAGCTGTAACGCTCTTCAAACCGGAACACACTAATGTTAGCACACTACTATTGGACAATATGATTAGACCACCGCGTACATCTAGATGGTCTTCAACAACGGAAACCTGTTTTTTTTGGTTTCGGGGGATAATCTTCGAAAGGTATCATGCTTTTGGGAGGAAGTGAGAGTTATGTGCGATTTTTACTCGCTAAAATCCCTTTGGTGCTCTGCATCAGTGCATTCGGGGAGGTTCCGGGATCTCTTATAGAACGCACCGGTGCCTCTCTACACTTTTGTTGAACAGGTCTCTAAGGAGTGGCGTAACCCTCCTATGCTGTTCCACACAGGTTTGCTTGTTGAGCGATTAGGGGCCCTCCACCCTCAAAGCCCGCGAAACTCCTAGACCCTTTTAGTCGTTTCCTACGACAGGCAGTGCTTACCTTAGTACTATTCATTCTAGCCCGAGACTATAGGGCTGACGGGCTGGTGCATCTATTACCATCGCCCCGTCCTCTTCTTCTCCGAGCGGAATCCATCCTCTCTCGATTCCGCTTGGCGGCCTCATTCTATCCCATTACGGCTTCACACAAAGAAGATCAACGCTGCCCATGCACTTTTGCTGTTCATCGAAGCCGCTACTGCTACTGGCAGCGAGAGATCGTGTCCGATTTCGTTGACCAAGTTTGGTCGCTCGGACTCCCACGCAGGGCATACAGCGAGCGTATGTTGGGCGGAATTCTGGTCCTCGCCACATTGGTGGCATTGCGTCGTTGGTTCGCGGCTTTCGATCCTTTTTAAATACTCACCTAAACACCCATGTCCAGTGAGCATCTGAGTCAATCTAAAGGTGACATGCGCTATTCCACCCGATCGGAGTCATACTTCGAAGCATCGCGCTACGATGCGCTGTCGCGAGCTATGCGGCCCATCGAGCCGCTCTCTCCAAACCTCTAGAGCACGTCTGTGCTCCTGCCTACGCACTTCTGCAGCATCCTTGGGCTCGGCCTCACCGTGGTGATAACGGAGTTAGTTATAGACCCAAATAACCCAGTAGAGGCCGCGGACTCCTTCCCCGGGACCCCCAAAATTGCAGAAGCAATCTACGCAGAGCACCTACTACCTTCTCAATCCTCAGGATCAGGCGGTTAAAGTATCCGAAGACGCAGCTCATGGATTTTGTCTACAACACATGCCACTCCAAGTTTGACAAGCCGAACGGTGTCCTCGAAGCTGTCTCCATTGGCCAATACTAAGCTGTCGTCCGCGTTACATACAACGCATACTCCAGCGACTCTAAGGTCCGCGTCATATGCAATGTTCCATAATAGAATGCCCTATACAGAACCCTGTGGAACTCCGCAATTTCCCTCTCTCCTATGAAATACGGTATCCCGACCCACCTATTGGACGCATCTGACTTTTAAGTAGGACCCAACAATGCTCTGTAAGTAGGGAGGCGCGCGATGGTACGCCAGAGCTTCCCTTATTACTCCCCATGGCAGTGAGTTAAAATCGTTGACCACATCAAGGCTAACTGCCAATGCTACACCACCTTGATCCACTGTCCGTTGCGACTGTTCCCAAACGCGGAGGATCACATCCACGATCGACCGTGCCCTTCGGAAAACAAACTGACCAACCGACAGATTGGGGCCTTTTTGGTGGAGATGCAGGTTGATCTGATCGGCAATAACTCTTTCGAATAATTTACCAGCCTCATCCAACATATATATGAGTCGGAATGCAGGAGTGTCTGCGGCCCTACCATATTTCTTTAACAGCACCAAACAGAGACCTACCACCAACTTATAGAATTAAGAGTTAAAATTTAAACTATGTCAGAAATATTCCTGCTGCTTCCTCGGCCCGTTTCTGTTAATAACACCCCCGCAACTCCCTTTGGGGAAAATGTTATGTAAAATCAATTCGTAACTGATCTTTAAATGACAGAAGCAATATCTGTACCAAATCTTGAGTGTTTACGTCTAATAGTTTCTGGGATCTCGTAATGAGTCAAAGTCAATTTCATATAATAATTAAAAAGGTTTAAACCGGACATTGATGTGACGTTTTACTAATATTTTTTTGTTGAACAGCAAAAATTAAATGTCGCTTCACATGTGTGTAACGGAAGTGATATTTCGGTGTTACCGTAAAAATTTTGCTACGGTAACAAATCAAATTTTACCGGAATTTTAACGATAATATGTTCAACGTGCTTTTAATATGTATTGTTCAATTTAAATAATATCCATTTTGAAAGAGGCGAAACTCTTCCATATGGGAATAAACTTACCCCTTCCAATTTGTATGAGGAAATGTTAAGAGAATATACAATCACAACCTCTATTCATTAGATTAACATCATCGGTAATTTATTTACGCCATTTATTACTTCAGTAATTGTAAAATAAACAAGCGTTTTAAATTGTTGATTTGTTAGACATATATATCCGCTTTTTTTTTATTCAATTAAGCGACGAGACGAGCGGGACGTTCACCTGATGGTAAGTGATACGCCTACCCATAAACCAGACCGGTAGTTAGATCGTTATACACAGTATCACTTTGCGCTCTTTACCCCCTCAAAACCTATACACAGTAATGTTTGTACACTACTGTTTAGCGGTAGAAATAGTCCGACAGTCAAACATTGAAGATCAGTCATATAATTACCAGTCTAACCAGAAAAATTCAGAAGTGGTGGTATGGTGATAATTTAATGGTGATATGTCTCTGTTATCGGAGGCCGTGTAGGTAGGTACCACCGTATCTCCAATCTCTACCGCTAAACAGTAGTGTGCAAACCTTAATGTGTCTGTTCGTAGGGCGTTGCGGCTAATGAAAAAATTAATAGAAAAAGCAAATAATAAAATCGAAACATTTCATTGATGTTCTTTACAGGGTTTAACTGAAGCTCAAAGTGTAGTTGATCAGGAATGAAAGGAACAGACTTATTACTTATATCATCCTTCACAAAGGAGATTCATTAGGATTACAGGATAACCTTATAAGTTCCCGATCCCTCTGATACGAATAATATCGTACGCTTTTGACTTCAAGTTTTTACGTTATAGTAATGTATTAAATTCCAGTAATTTTATTGAGGTAGAATAAAAGTTTTTTTAAATATTATAACATAGAAAACAAACTATCAAATTTAAATGCTCAAATAGTAGTTTGATCTATAGAGAGTTTAATAATTTCTAAGTTAATAATAAAAGGTTTACAAAAAGCTTTATTACCTTCATTATAGATAAAGGGTAGATTAGGTTGTCTAAATTTGAATAATCTAGCCCACTACTTTATTTATGTATACAGTACTAACAAACTTTTTTAGATTTCCCTTGATATTCTTATTCTTAGTGTATCTCATTTCTATTTTGTTTTATGTTGCGTACTGTACCATTAGAAAATAGTACTTGGTTTTATTTTATATCCTACTCTCTTATTCAATCTTCACTTATCCTAATTGTTTTTACATTTTTTTATTCTAAATCTACCTAATACATTAATTCTCTTATCTATTTCCTTATCTCATAGTTTCTATTCTACATTACTCTGTCTGCCGACGATCCCACAGTCTCAAACCTTTATTCTATTGTAAGCTAAATCATCTTGTTTTCCTTCTGCTATATTTGCAAACGTTGACAGTAATTAAAAATTATTGAAATTTCGAGTCAAGAGGTTGAGTGGGAAGTAAGTAAATATCGATTAAGTGGAAAGGTCACGACGCGGAAGGCCGAGCGACAGATTTAACTCCGGATTTAGATCCGGTATAAATAACTCCACGATGGGACTGCGGGCGGATATATTCGTTTCGACAAGATTCGATTTCATCATCAGTTTGTCAATTTATTTACGTAGATACTAAACCATATAAAGTAAGTTAAAGGATTAATAAGGATTAAAGAATTACAATAAATTCAAAGTCTAAATAACATAAATTTTTGCAGTCGTACAAATGTGGATGCTGTGGCCTTCTATAAATTAAGTACGAGTTTACATCACAATGCAAACTTAAAAAATGCTGCATTATTGTCTTTATTATATGTTATATATTTTTCGTTATAAAATAATAAGAAAACACGTGAAGTAAACTAACTATAATAACATAATATACGAACAACGTCTATAAATGCTATAGAAAAAAACCTAACGAATAAAAAAATATGAAAGCATGTCATAGTGTGTACTAATGACAGTTATTGGTTTAAAAAACATTTGTTTAATTAAATATTTAATTGTTACTATTAAACGATTTTCCATTAAATAATATGAATTTTTGAAATAAACGTTATATTAATAAATTATTATAATTATTTAAAAAAATATATAATAGTGCTGCTTCCATTTGGTTTCATATAATATACAAAAAAGATCATCAGCTGATAAAAGTCCACTGTTCGACAAAGACAAGAGTACTCGCAAGAGAAAGCGAGAGAAGTGTGCCAAGGTCGTAGCAAGTGGAGAGAGGTGGTCTCCGACTACCCCACTAAAAACGAGGCGTGGTATATATGTATGTCTGCTCAACAAAGATCTCCACATCAATCAGTCTTCCGCTGCCCACATCCAGCGGCTTCCCGCGAAGTTAACCACACGGTCAGCACGGCCTCCGGTACCACCGAACACTAGCGGCCGTCGTTTGTAGGGGTTCATGGGGCGGGACAAAAAGATCACCTCCAATTTTGATGGTGGTGAACATTAATACAATAAAATGTAACCAGTGATGTATATACACCATACACTATTAGATTAAAGTGCAGTAACAGAGCTGAGGATATAACGGAGGCTAGGAGACGATTGTAACTTAAAGAGTAAAGGATACCTGACCCAGATGTTTTTAAAATGATGCCGTAAAAGATAAACCACACGAACACCAAGCAGTTAACCGACGCTGCAGAAGACAGCGGCAATCGTATTAATCACAACAGATACTTCGCTAAGGATATTTTATTCAAATCATTACAAAAGTAATAACGGAAACGGTGCAAGAAACAAAGTTCACAAATTGGAAGCTTTTATTAGAGCTTAAGGAGCCTTAAAATGATTTAGTACCAAACCTCGCGCCTTTGTTTAACCCTTGCGAAATCAACGGCAGTTGTGAAACGACGCTTAAGTAAAATAAGTTAATGTTCATGTTAATGTATTCATTTAAAATTATATCAAGTCCATTATTAATATTACTTTATTCAAATATTATTTCGTCATCCGCCGATAGACGTCCACAGCTGGACACAGGCCTCCCCCAAAGATTCCCACATCGATCGGCTAGGGAATCATACGGAGGGATTTGGGCCAAATATTATTTGTTACCTCTTAAATCAAAAGATAGTGAAAGTATCAAATACTACGCGTTGTGTATTATATACCATGAGGCAAAAAAGTATAAATACTACTGTATTCCGGTTTTAATGGCGTTGTACGAGTAGATAGTGAAAATACTGAGGTAATAAAACTTAACATCTTATGTCTCAAGGCAACGAGCACGATGTGATGCTGCGTGTATTATCCTAATTAGCGCCACGTTGTTATAGATACGAGTATTACTTAACATAAGGTGAACGTATCTCTCATCTCGTCGCTTCGTCAAATTAAATAAGTGTCAATTTCTTTCGTATTTGTGTTGTCTTCTGCTTTGGTTTATTATTTTATGATGTAGTTTAACTTCTTTAGTTATTTAAAACCGTATGTAGAGTTCGTTGACCTTAGAACTACAATATATTAACCGTACAGTTAAAGTATAAGCTGTAAAAAAATCAATGAATTTAGAAAATTGTAAATAGTTAAAGCAGATAATCAGACTCCTGTGTCAACTTCTTGCGACATTTACCACCAGGTAAACGTCCTCGGTCTAATGGCATAATAATAAAAAGCTATTGTTTTATGAACACTGTTAACTTGTTAAAAAAAAAACTGAATAGAATAATTGCAATTACTGGAAGCGAGGGAAAGTTTACATTGTATTACGTCAGGCTTTGATTAAACTGAAATGGCGTCGACGGTAAGTAATTTAAAAGTATAATGGAATTAAAATAATTTCATAACCTCCTCTAAGAGATACTTCAAGTACTTACTACTTGAAGTAATTGGCTAATTTGATAAGAACACTACCATCAGTTATCAATTTTAGTATTTTTGTTATTTTTAAAACTTACTAATGACCACAATCAATCAAATTGAGCTTCGACTTAGCAAGAGATTTAGGTCTCAAGGCTTGTTCTATTTAGTAATGAAATATAAAGATTTTTCTGTTTATATAGCGCACATTAATCGACCAGCAATCCAATATATAATAAATGGCGTTCATAGTTTATTACCAGCCTCAAGCTCTTTTCCTTCTATCCCATAAACTTATAAAAAATTGCATATGCTTTTGCTAACATACTAAGTCACTTACTAACAATCTTTATAAACATTTTTAATAGTTGTACGTACATTCTTTAACCTTTGACATTCGGATGGCTCTTTAATACCGATTGCGTTAAAAATTTATACACACGGTAGCAACTGTTAACGGTTCAGAAGATACCCTGCTTCCGGAGTAAAGTGCTGTTCACTTAATCCCCTCGGTGGCCATCTTAATTGCATTCAGAGTAGATAGAATCTACATAACACACCGGTTTCCTCCCGTACTGCTTCTGAACAGAACCAGGGAAGACTGTATGTCTCCCTAGTACCCTGTTTATGCTTTGACAAATAGGATTCCCCCTTGTTCGCTTAGTGGGCAACTTTCTTGACGATAATTACTTAAAATTTTAAAAATTAATTGGTTAACTATAGCGCCATCTGTGCTATGAAATTTGCACCATTTCCATCTTTATTTGAACGTAGTTTTTTTTTAGAAATTAATAGTCTGGTTAGTACATCACAGAGGATTTGATAATTTAATAGTAATTTCGATCGAAGAACTTTATCACAAGAGTTAATTTACTATATCATGTATCCCTGAGTTTATACGAAACATCGTCACATAACCTAAATATCTGTAAGAAGTTGCTTCCCTGCGTCTAATCGTCTAACGCTGAGGGTTAGTACACGTTGCTTTTAACAGCGCGGAATAATATTACTGTTATATCGTCTTTAAGCATTTCAATTTATCCTGTAAGGATATATAAACTATAACTGTCCAAACTCTTTTTCTCTTGACATAGTTCATTGAATAAACAATTGAACTTTACAAAATCATTAACTTTAGAAATATTTATATTTACGTATCTGGAGGATTCTGTATTCTATCTTACGAAAAGAGATCCAAAAATCAGAATCTCTAAATCACATATGCATTCCTGCATACTCTCAAAGATTTCAACTATCTTTCAGTTACGATAACGTCTCATATATTATAGGAGATTTAAATTCATTCTATTAAATTAAGACTGGTTTACAAGTAATGTATGTAGGGAAACCGGTGATAATCTCTGCAAAATTTCAATTAATTAAGTAGATAATCATTTAGCAAACTAACCTTAACCGCCTTTTACGTAATTTGCGGTCAGTTTCCCAGCGGCTCTTACGTTCTCGTATATAACTAGGTAATGTAATAAAATGTATGTCGTTTTCATATTTATTAAAAGAAATTAAGAATTCCAAGCGTCTATAAATGTATTTTATATATCTAGGAAAGAAATGATATCCTTTGACTAATTTCAAATCAATTTATATTGACTTTGACTTAGACTTAACATCTTGTCTCAAAGCGACGAACACAATGAGGTATCCTGTATATCATCTTAACTAGCGCCACGTTGTTTTAGACAAGCGTATCACTTATCATCAGATGAACGTTTTGCACATCTCGTGCGTCGTCAAATATAAAAAAAAATATAAAAATAACCGTAGCATTGTAGTAATGGCTTGTATGGAATAAAACGAAGAGAGTAATTATTAGAGGTGAGAACCCCTCATCAAATATTAAACGAGCCTGCAGAGGATTGTTAATTTAAAATATGAAATAAACAATTAAAATGTAACTAGAATAGTAAGAATACTTCATTTAATTTTTTTTATTAAAAGATTTTTTTTAAGTTATGCAATTATGAATGTCTAGAAATTAGCGACATCTATATGAGATAGTAAAATCTTTAATAACACACTGAAAATGGACAGATGTTTGCAAGTTTTTTTAGTATAAATACACTATAACCTTTAATATTGATATGAGACGTCTGGTTTTTTTTTATTCAATTAAGCAACAGGACAACCGGGACGTTCACCTGATGGTAAATGCAACGCCCGCTTATAATAACATAGCGCTAGTTATGAATATATATACTGCGCCACATTGGCCTCGTCGCCCGAAACCTAAAATGTTGAGTCTTGTTACCCCAGTAATTACACTAGCTGCAACGCCCTTCAAATCGGAACACAGTAATGTTTGCATATTACTATTTGCCAGCAGAACTAGGCGCTACGTTGGTACCTAACTAGACGATCTACGGCAACAGAGCGCCTATTTCTATCGTCAAACTGCAGAGTGCAAACGATACTGTGTTCTGGTTTGAAGGGCGATGTAGACGGTGAAGTTACCATGGTAGCAAAACTTCACATCTTATGTCTCAGGGCGACTAGCGCAATGTGCCGCTGTGTATAATATTCTAACTAGCGCTTCGTTGTTATGGTCATGTGCATATGTATACATCACTTACCATCAGGTTAAAGGTCTCGCTCGTCTCTCGCTACGATTAATGTAAATAAACTTATATATACACTTTTCAGTATATGATGTTCAGTATTTACTATTCTTGTTTGATAAAAAAAGGTAAGAGTTCACACCATCTTTTAAACACTCGCATTCACTGTTTAAGAATGAAGATAACTTCTATAGTGCTTAAGACACTTTAACAGTGAAGTATCGTAAATATTTTATAACCGAAGACGGTTCACCAGATAGTTTCTTGGGTTATTTCACTTTAAAGTAGTTCTGCCAAGATTTGAGCCATAAACACTTCAGGTTATGTTAAAATATATTTTTAACGATATAGATACGATCCTGTTCACCATATCTCTTTCCAGATTATTGGTTTTTTATTCTTTTCATAAAAGAAACATAGAGGTTAACTGTAAGACAATGTCAGATCGTAAATTATTAAGTTTGAAATAAAGTTACCGTTAAAGATAATTGTAATAGTAACTTGCTACAGTTCTTTCGTATTGGCGATGGTTAACACCTTCCGTTGTGCAACTGCTAACTCCTTGCCTTGTAATTCATTGCTTGGTGCTTTTTCGAATTCACACATCTACTACCCCCGTACCATCAATCTACCGCCATATCTGCTATTCTATCACTAGATCATCAACATATGAGAGAAAAGCATTCTGAGCGAGCATGACTCACCGATTCCGACTTCGGTGCCCTTTCATATTATTTGAAATTAAAGATCCATACAAAGAGAAAAAATATTTCCGTCAATTATCGTAATTTTTAATGATTTTATATATTTTGTATGTTATTTTATATTATTAGTTTAAAATACGTAGTATAAAAATCATAAAAATTACCCTATCTATATTTTATGTTAGTGCCATCTATCGTGCAACGGTGAAACTAGTTAGACATTTAAAAGCATTTTTAATTTACTCGAATGAAAAATTATACATCCTTTTATTTATAAATTACGGTTTAAAAATTAAGACACAATATATTACAATAATATTATCGATGTAATAAAAACGACACTTCAAGACAGATATTCAGACGGTCGTCGGCAACAGTGACCATTAAAATATATTTACTTCCACTGATAGTGACATTAACATTATTGTTTAAAATAGTATTTTTCGAACATTTAAATTTTTATTAGAGATTCTCTACATAAAATACGTACCTTTTGAAGGGTAAGTTTCACGAAACACACACAACATTTATTGGTTCTATGGGAGCTGTTATCTCTATTACGAATTAATTATTTTAAAGTCTCAAAGTATAAAAAAAAATAAAAAAAATAAATAAAAATATTTTATTCTTTTCACAAACAATTTTTACACAATAAATCGTATATTTGGTTATATATATAACTTAAATATAAATCAATAATTTATAACAATAAACACTTTCCAATTACACCTGGAAGTCTTGTTAACGAATAAATTTAACAACCACGTGAAACATTTATATGTATTGAATTATATGTTATTACAATTATACGCGTAGTTCTTACCTAGTTATTAGGAAGGATGAATCGTAGCAAAAACTGCACAATAATTGTTCATCCCTGCTATATCAGTGATAATTGTTCATTAACAAATGGTTTCTGTGCCAGCCACTGCTACAATAGCCTGGAGACGGAAGATGAATAACAATTTGGAGTCATAACAACATCGCTGTTATCTAGCTGTTAATATATGAGAGCCAGAGTATTCCGAGTGAGCTTCGTTATCTAAAACTTAATTTTCACTTAACATCATGAGCTAATGAGATCAAATGCTATTTCATTATAGAAATAAATACTTTCACCATATTGCCAATTGGAAATCCTCTAATCACATCTTCCGCATATAGCTAGTTTGGCATCAAAAGTATCATGACCATCATCATCAGCCAGTAGATATTCACCACTGGATCTAAGCCTGCCCAAAAGATCCCCATATCGATCTGGAAATAGAGGCCGTCGTTTGTAGGGATTCATGTGGGGAGATTTGGGCTATTTCCCACGACGCTGGCCCAATGCGGGTTGGTGGAAGCCAGAACTTCGTTTGGTGATTAGCAGGATGCACCACGGGCAGATGAGGTTGGCTTGAGTGCAGAGACTTGTTGTGCGGGAACCCTTATAATCCAAATTAAAAGAAACAAATCATTTTACTATATGTCATAAATGTTATTTATTTTTTTAATTTCTCACCGAAATTAAAAAGAAGTACTATTATCATTTCAAACTGTTCTTTAACAAAATAAAGTTTATACGGAGAGAACTAAAACTGAGAACTACAGATCTTAAAGGCTTACTATGCGCAGCTAAGAGGCAAAAAAAGGTCGCAGCCTGTCCTCGCTAAATTCATATTGGACCAGACAGAAAACCCCTTTGTCACCAACTACAATGAATCGCATTTTCAGACTTTTTTCAGTGAAGTCTTTTTCTATTTCACCGTATATTAAGATGAAACGTATATAACATATAATACATAAGCGTATATTTTTTTCAACTTTTCACTATATTAGTGCACGGCGGCTTGTTAGTGTTATAAACTGTTGTTTATGTTGTTCTTTCTCGTGTTTGTTTGTTTCTCAGTTGGTGGTGGTATGTAATGTTGGACACTACTTCCTTCCTAATTAAGATAAAGCTTATTTAATAAATGTTTTATATGTATTGACTGTTAGTGTCATGAATAACCTTATTAGGTGGAGATTCTAGAATTTCCGGAACAACATTTTAAGGAATTTAATGATGACTTTAAAAGATGTTGGTTAACTTACTCTCGTAATGTTTCTCTATCCAAAAACAGGTGTAGGTGTTAACTTCGGGAATGCTTAAATATCCACGGTCTCATTGTCACTTGCCCTCGAATGAAATTGAGGTCAAGTGTTAGCCCATTGCCGATAAAAAAATATACATCTAACAAAGGCGGAAGCTTTAGCGAATTCAAACATTGCACGTTGTGAAAGCTTTTTTCACTTCCCCCTTACAATAGAACTAAGCGGACGTTCGCATAGAGTTCGCAAAAGCTTCGGCTCTTTCTATTTCATTATCATTCTACGTCCAACGATGGAAGCAATTAAAATGAAATAAGGTGATTAGTTCAGTATTATCATTAAGATCCAATCGCTGGCTATGCCATATTATATTGATATACTTATTTTTTATAGTTTATGTACAAGGAAATGCGTCAATTGATTTTTGAAATTTCAGAATGAGAGTTGTTAATAATTTAAACAGCTCAGATTACGTCGTGAGTCTGAAGTGAGTTAATCAAACCATTATCCGCCGAGCTGGATAATTGCGCTGGCGATATGAGAACTCCTCGAAAACATTTCTTGGAACTTTTCGAGTTTATCCTTCACAAGAAACTCAGGAGACGCCTGAAGCCACGCATAGGGTTCCCAACCCTTTCGGATTTTCCGGAAGACTTCAGTAATATTGGTTAATCTCCCGAGCTACTTGGCTGAAATAATATGTACAGAATTTTTGAAAATTGTATTTACCTATGCATTCTTCAAATGTTATTGTTAATGGAAGTTAAGTTTAGGTAGCTAAAATCCCAAAACCCGTTTTGATAAAATACTTCAGATTCCGGATTAGCTTTTTGGATAGTTGGCAACCCTAGCAACGAACCTTAAAAGTTTATTATCTATATTCATTAAAATACGAATATGACGAAATACTATAAAGGTACAATTAAAACATAAATTATATATTAAACTTGTTACATAAATAATTCACCGAAAATTTTAAAGTTAAGCTTGTAATATATAGATTTTGAAATTACCTAGCGCGAAAAGCTATTCTTCCTGTAACCTTTAGGTTATTTTTTTAATTATCTTTCATACGTCTCATCGCACTCTTCTCTCATCGCTCACCATTCTATGAGTTAGTAATAAATCTTTCACTATAAGATTTTAGTAACAAATATAAAATAAAATTGTGATATAAATCAAACGTTCTTTAGAAAGTTATTTAATAGCTCTAACAAAAATTAATTATATCCTGTGTATCATTAGAAAAACAGAACCAATACAGATAGAAAACATAACGAGAATAACAAAACAAGATTTACTGTTAAAGTTAAACATCAATTTACGTCAACCGATGTTAAAAATAATATCGACGAATTAAATAGCATTTAACTGTCATCATCATCATCAGCCGATAGACGTCTACAGCTCCATATGGCTTCGCCCAGAAATCTCCACAGAGGTCATTGAGGGGAACTTGTCCTCAGCCCACCACGCTGGGCTAATGCGGGTTGGTGGCTCGTCTGTTATTCAGAAAGATGCTCCGGGCGTAGGTGAGGTTGACTTGAACTCCGTTAAAGGTTTGGCGGAACCCTAACATCCCCGGAATCACTCTTTTTTTTTATTAATAATGAATTAACAATTGACTTAAATTAAATGATAATGGAAGGTAGGCAATAAATAGCAATGAAGTCGGAAATAGTAAAGTCCAGAACTCCGAATTTGGATCATAGCGATAATTATGTATTAATCTAGATCACGTAGTATATCCTTAGTTTAATATTAACTAGTGAATCAGTTAATAGCTATAAAAAATCTTTTGTCTGTCGTGATGAGGATAACCAGAAATTGAAATTATCTACATGTGAGAGAATCTATATGTCTGAGTAATAAGGATAACAATCGCATTCTTCAATTTCTCTCACCAATATCCAATCCGATTACCCTGGCTTCTTTAAAAAGAAAAGACAGTATGGTTTGTGTTTTTTTTTTGTTCGTTTTCATCAGTACTATGAATGCTTCATCCGACCATTTCGGATTACCACTTCATCCTGTTAATTTGGCCAGAAGATGTAACAAAAAGAAATTAAATCGGATCTTCCCACCCATAAAAACAATTGGGCTTGAACAAACAGCTAACGGAGGAACTTCTGAATAAATATGAGGATTATGTTCTCGTGTAAATGGTATTATTTTCACGTAGCCATAGATAAACAAACTGAACAGTTAGCAAATACAAGAACATTTTATATTGTATTATCCTCAGAAGAAAAAAAAGAAAATTTAATGTTATTTAGAAATTTAAAGATAAGATGAAAGCTGTACGAAAATTTCATAGAGAATTTATCCTGTAAATGTGTTTCATGTTATATATATATACTAATAATGAGTATTAAATCCAACATGGCCGACTACTGTCGGACCATAGACAAATTTTCCAACAATTTCTAATATCATTATTAAAAGATTGTCTTAGTATATGTTGTTTATACATTCACTGTATTCAAGTTACATTTGTTAATTACAATGTTGTATAAATTTATTGTTAATATATTTATTTATTATAAATTTATTTTTATGTCATAGAACTCAAGCCAACCTCACATGTACGTGGTGCATCCTGCTACTTAACAAACGAGGCTCTGGCTCCCACCCACCGACATTGGGCTAGCCTGTTGAAATACGGACCAAATCCCTACAAACGAAGGTCCCAAGCGATCAGTGTGGAGATCTTTAAGGAAGGGTATGTCCAGCAGTGGACTTCTATCGGCTGATAATGATAATACAGGTTGTCGCAAAAGTAATCCTCCTATCAGAAAATGCTATAAATTTTGCTTTGATGTAAAAAAATTAATAGACCAAATAAAAATAATCCACAAGAAGAATCAAAGTTTTTCTTTTTTTTTTTAAATTACAGCCAAAAAATTAAAGGTGGCGCAAAAATTAATTCTTCTTTCTCCTGCCCTGGTCCCACTTTATGTAGAGTCGGCACAACATGTTCTTCATTACCGAACATGTTGTAAATAGTTTTGGCTAAACTTTTTACGACCGGCCGCCTGCCTGACATCAACCCTCTTTTTGGAAATCTTTGGGGACTTTTTTTTTTTTTTTTCCCCTTTTGTATTTCGCTGTTGTTACTAAAATTCACAAATGTACATAACTTAAATATTAAAGTCATTGGCACATGCCGAGATTCGAACCCGCGACCTTCGGATTGAAGGCCGCACGCTCTAACCATTAGACCAGCGAGCTACCCATTAGACCAGCGAGCTACGGTGGCGCAAAAATTAATTAATTATTATTTTTGCGCCACCTTGTATATACAATAAATACACCTTGTATATACAAGGCTTTGGCTGTAATTTAAAAAATAATATGAAAAACTGATTCTTCTTGTGGATTATTTTTATTTGGTCTATTAATTTTTTTACATCGAGGCAAAATTTATAGCATTTTCTGATAGGAGGATGCTTTTGCGCCACCCTGTATATTATCTCTATAATAATAATTAATTTAGGTATGTAATATATATATAATTAAGTGTTTATGTTATGGAAAAAGTTTCTCTTTATTATATCAATTATGACTTTAATAAAATGGTCAACCCTATTAATTTACCCACTTCTGGGACTGGAGACAAGTGTTGTGATCATTGAGATGATCACTTACCGTCACTTTAATCGCCTTCCTCATTTGCCTATTTCCCGTGTAAACAATTTTATGGCGTAACGGAGGATTCATATCCGAATTTCTTTCAAAATAGGTTATTTTGTTTATTTTATTGAAAAATGTATCAATGCTTACTAAAAATCGGGGTCCGTAGAATATAATAATATTATATATTACTTTGAATTATTAAATATTATCCATTTAGAAGGAACCCGAAGCTGTCGTTTTTGTAATCCGTCTACGGGTACCGGAACAATAAACAAGGCAATATTTCATAATTTTATTACAACAGTCCGATGAAGACAGGTGCAATGTGATTTATTGTATTTGTTTTTTTTACATTTTACCCCCGTGAAAGGAGTTGGTAAGGTATAATCCCTTACTTTACATGCTTTTATTTCCTCTAATAAAAACATTAATCGTTCAAATATTAACAAAATCATACATACGGGTATGTACGTTAAAAGTAAGATTAATTAAATAAAACAAAGTTTATTTTAATTTTCTTTAAAGAACCGATCTAACGTTCCCACAGCTGGGAGCCTTCCTATATTAAAAAAAGTATTTAAACATATCAAATTCTTTAAACCCTCATCATTTTGACATGCTTGGCGTGACGTCAAAGAATAAAATTCGACGTTCTGTCTAAGCTATATTCCTCAGTTCCTGCTCCAGCTTCTTATTTTATTCAAGGGAAAATACGAAGAATAAACTTCCACTGCGGTGGCAATAGTTCTAATGGATTTTTATCTGCTAATACCCCTCCATGTTTTAAAATATCCGCAGTTCCAGTAGCTTTAGCTTTGATGGCCTACCTTACGTTAACAATAAAACTTGTAGGCAACATCTTAACCTTTATTTACATGTAATTTTTGAAGAGATGATTTCGATATTACAAAGTTTAATAAATGAATATCTGTCCTTTATTTAAGTTATACACATATTACTTATTAGTGTTGTGTCAGAATAAGTAAACAGCAATTAGCAACTCTGTACATCCGGGCAGAAAATTAGTTTCGCGGAATGCTTCGCATATTGTCTTCACCTTGACCTGGAAATATGCTTAACGTTTTATTAGTACATCCGCCATGTATTTTAAACGCATAAATATACCTGTCATAGGTTTAAGATATATAACCAGGTAACAGAAAATGCTGACGGTGTTTGCCTGGAGTTGTTATCTTACTGCCGCTGAAACGTAGAATGAAGAGGTGGATATATTATAAATAATTTTCCACATCTCTCTCTGTATCAGTATCGTCAACAGTTAAACAAAATGTTATAATCATCACTTCATCTCTCGCATGGGCTAACATATGTTTAAAGAATAAAATCCCCAAAGAAAAAAATTAAAAAAACATTTGAGAGACATGTAAAACCAATTTAATATCTTTTCACAAATACAGATATCAAATACATTCCACATATTTAAAACCATAATTTGGGTGATATTTGAACAAGTTTTAGGAAAGAAAACGAGAGGTTTTAACCGATAAGTATCCTGTGTAATACTTCCGTTGCCTCCACAGCGGGGGAGTAACCTTCGTATTTCCCCGTGAAAAAAAATAAGGAACTGGATTAGGAAATGAAGAGGAATATAGCTTAGACAGTACGTCGAAATCCATCCGATGAAATCACATCAAGCATTTAAATACCTTTTCAAGCCACACTTAAGTAATGTAGTTTCTTTGATTATGTAATAAAACTCCGAGTCCCAGCAATGGGAACGTTAGATACTTAGTTTAAGGAAATTAAAAGAACCTTGTGTAATAATTAGTTTGTGCCCTTAGAAGTTCGAGGCAAAGTTAAAATAACAGCAAACATCGCAGACGGACACACACAAGTAAACTTGATTTTGTTTTCGAAATTCTTTATATGTAATTACAATCATCCCTCGAAATAAAGTTTTTCAATCAGGGCCAAAATGGCTTCGCTGTGAAGTGGCTCGCAGCCCTTAAGGCCGCCACACGTTTGCTTCAGTAGTACGACGGCGGCGGTGCGGCGCACAGCCTTCGCGCGGCCCGGCTTTCGATACGAACTCGAGAAAAAAAATAATGTCGTAAACAATAACAAATCAACAATCATAAAACTGTTAAAAAAAAAACTTACCTGTGTTTGTGTGTTAAAAAAATGATAAATTAAAAGTCAATGGCAACCAAAAAAAAAATTGTGCGATTGCCGTCAGTGGTAAGAGTTGTAATGTGCTCGGTTTAGAAGCACCGGATGTGATTTAGTGGCATGCTTAAGATTTTTTTCTTTTGTTCGAATAATGCATCCCCCTATAGCACTGCATGTTGATGCACCGTTAAATAAATGCATGTTTTCTTCTCACGTTGAAGTAAAATTTGTGGCATTCATTACAAAATGAACACGTTGATAAAAGTATCACTGAAATATTAGTCGACTAGTTTGAACGAAGATTGTTTCATAATTTGATTAAACCTTTAACGGCAGAAGGTGCCATTTATATAAAGTTAGTTATTATAGTTAATATAATCTTACTGAAGTTCATTAATTATGTACAAGTATATAATCATCCACATTTCGCTAGCGTAGTGGAAGTCTTGACTCTCTTCTTTTGAAAAAAGTCTCCAGTCCCAGTCGTGGAAATAAAACTTGGATAATTTATATTACATCATTCTTCTATTAATCTTCCGAAAAAATAACTTCCTCGTTTTACTTTCTTATTCCGTCATCCATTTCATATTTTACATCCTCAGCTTCCTACTGACGAGCTGAATTTATGGAATTATTTAAACCTTTTTAAAATCCTTTATTTAAAATATTGATATAGATCTTTGATTTAGATTTTTGGTTAAAAAAAAAATTTAATACAGTTCTAGTTTAAATCGTTATTTCGACTACAACTACAATAACCTTTCTTGTTGACAATATACGTACATGATAGGTTTTTTTTTTAATAATCAATAAATATCTTAATAGGATGTTCATCTATTTCCGAATTATAGAGATTTAAAAAAAAAATATGGTGATTTTTATTGAAATGTTTAAATTTTTGTTTTAAATCAATTTTAAGAGTATGTGTCCTCTGTTCTTTTTACAGTTTCCTAATCATAGGAAAACCGTGGAGATGTATATTTATTGCTTCGATTTCAATTTGTCTCTCAAAGCTCCAGTTTAGTGGGCTAACTGTAAAATCAAATTGCCTCGTAGCCTGTCTCTCCGATGTACCATTCAAGTTAAATTCAGCATTGTAATAGCTTAACATTTAATTGAATTGTATATACACTCAATTTAGATGTTTCTGTACATAACAAACGTTTTTATTGTCAATTTGCATGTTTGTGCATATAAAATCTATTGTAAATGTTTCCAGTTATTTTACACATATAACACGGTTATTTACTGTCGTTTTTAGTAAACAAAGAAAATTTTTATTCGTATATAGTTATCTGTACATGAAGTTGAAAATTATCTTTGAATAATTATCGTGTGTTGAATTTTGATCGTCAGTCAATTGCGATAGTTATCGAATTAAAGGGAAGTTTTTATGTAAAATTGTTTACAGTAAACATATAAAGTGTATACATTTCATAATTTTGTTCTATACAGCTATGAAGTCTATACGGCACAGCGTTAGGTTACTTAGGGAAGTTCAGAATTTATGGTGATCATTTAGATTGCTTCGGCGAACGAATCAATTTCATTTACTTACCCACAAAGCGTTCAGGTTAGGCGTAACAGATATATGTTAAGATAAAAATACCAATTGAAGTATTTATATCATTATTTATAAAGTACGATCTATTCTTTCGTATCCGTCTAGACTGCTAACTGAAGATTGTCTAGAACTAATTGTGTGTATTTAGCGGACACTGCCCTTTCTACTTTTACAGTATTTACAACTGCAGTTAAGCGGACTTGGACCGTATACAATTACCTTATATATCTATACAAATAAATCAAATTGTTGTCTATCCGTTACATCAAGATAACAGTCTTTTACTTATATCTAAGTTTTATATAGTAGTTGTAATAAAAAAATCTATTATAATTATTCTTATCTGTCCGCTTGTTTGGGAATAGCTTGATCGATTTTATAGCTACATTCACTGGTATAGTTTAAATTTAAACTTGATGTATTATAGTTTTAATTTTAAACCTTTAGATCGAGTTCTATAAGAAATTATAATTATATAATTTTTTTCAGAAAAACTACTCTCATTATACTTCCTCTGTTTTCTGTCAGATCGCTTCAATATATCAACGTATATGATTTAATTTTCATGATCATGTTTGATGTTTATGAAAATTTAGGAATTTAACAATAGTATGAAATTAATATGTTAATTGTATTCCAATTATTTATACGTTTAATGAATACGATGATATTTTTTTCGGGACTAGTTAAATTCCTTCAACTTTTAAGTTATAAATTGGCAGAGAGTTACCTAATCAAGGATCAAGATCAAACTCTGACGGTTAATATCAGCTAAGATTAATCACGTCTTCCATCATATTTTAGTGATATATAGTTATTTCATAATAAACTACTCAAAATTTAGTATCGCGAGCTTTACATTTTATTTTTTAGTATTTATTAATTCATTTGTACGTTACGTGAAAAAAAAAATCTATTTATAAACGCTTCGACTTAGATGTTAAAGCGGAGTTTTTATAAAAAAAATATTTGAATGAAAAGTTTAAATATCTATCTGTATAGAATTTTATAACTTTTATATATCTACGGGCTAGCACTTGACCTACATTTCACCTCATGTTAAGTGACACTGAAGATGGAGATGTGTGCTCATTCAGGATATAGGCTCTCGTATATAGAAAGCAAGAACAATGATGCCCGTTTTAGTGGTAGATGAATAATGGTTATAAATTTAACTGTTTCTAAAAAATCTTCTTTATAAAGTATCTCTCCAACTAGTGAAGGTTGGCGATTAGCTTGGCACAGTCCTTTCTGTCTGTGGTAAAAAATTCTACCATCATTCAAACTTAAATTCAAACAGCGCAAGGCCTTGGTTTGTGGAACCCATTATAAGAGACCCATGTCCAGCAGTGGACATCCATCGGTTGAAATGATGATGATGAGACAATCGTGACTTTTCTGGTATATTTATAACCAAAATTCGTGATAGTTTACAGAAAACATTTCCAAACTATATTCTTCTAGTAGTTTTTGATAATAAACAAGAGGAGAAGTGTTCGTTGGGTAAGTGACAAGTAAATGGAATAAACATCTTGCTCCCGCGAAACATTGATGCTGTGACATGATCTAGTAAAGTGACGTTTACTCTTATGTGGCTGCCCGAATTGGCAATTTCACTTTCGCGAATTTGATGCCTTCCAACATTTCGCGAAAGACGACTCCGATTACTTTTCATCCACTCAAAATAAAACTTCACAGGCGCTGACATCCCCCTTTGTTGTCAAAACCATAAGATCGGGATAAGTACGATAGAAGGCCGCAGTTACTTTAATAAGATTTTTTTATCGAAGCCTTCATTCACATGTTTAATAGGAACTAAAAAATATTGTATGTAACTTTTGTACACACTCATACATCAATTAAACAATCATCCAAAAGCGAACATCCATTTTAAATGAAGTGGTTTTTGGATAACTTGACGCAATCTTTAAAAATTAATTGTATTGGGAATGAGTACTCAATTTCCTTTTTTTATATCGTGATTCACATATCTATAAAAATAAATAAATAATATATCAATAAAGCATCAAGATATATAGTGGTATAAAAAGAAAACTTATAATAAATGTTTATGTAAGTTTAGTGCGGGTTTCGACAAACATTTCATACAAACGCTCATTTCATATTTAACGAATCATATACCCACGGGTTGTTTTATTGTTGTTATAATATTGCGTTTGTTTTATTTATACAAGGGCACAAACATTTTATACATATATATCAATTTTAATGGTCACAGCATATATTGAAACTTATTAATATGGTAATAACTGTACGGTTGATAATAATTAACTTTATTTAGCGATCGACGCCGCATTGAAAACGTAGATCTCTTCTAGAGATATCCACGTAGATCAATCTTTTGCATTTAGGAACTCACCGAGATTATCACCAGTTTGCTTCGCCTTAAATGAAGCCTGTCAACATTGCGTTTTCTGGTTTCGATGAGTACATGTTCCCTTCATCGGCAATTTACATACATGTCCAAGTACACTGTTTTCAACAAAAAGAAATCGTTGTAGGATCACTATAACACTAATAATACACACTCCTAAACATACAATCTGGCCCTATATTGGTGAACGATAAAAAATATTTCATCACGATGATGAAATATGGTTTGCTTGAGACAGAAGAGATGTGGGTTAATAGCTATTTTTACTCTTACTAATGAAGATAAAGAAGAGAAGAAAGGGAGTAAAGACCAACCTTAAAGAATAACTATCACTGCTAGCTAAACCACCTTTAAAAAGACTACATAACGATGGGTCCACAGATTTAGAAAAAGTCTTTAATAAGGTTTTTATTACCCTTGGGCTAAAGTATAGGTGTTTTCTTCTAATTTTAAAGAACATACACAAAAAAATTATGTGTATCCAATTAAAGCACTTCTGTTACTTTTGTCCATTGTGTGACAAGGTATCAAACTCAAGCCAGTTGTAGGGTATTTAAGGTTGATTTCCATTGTGAAAACAATTCTTTTATATTGCCAATGAAACTATTTCATTATACATAAAAGAGTTAAAATTCAACTCGGCTCACATAAATATTTACATAAGTTACTACCCCGACCTCGTATACACTCGATGCTAATTGTAATAAAGCTCTGTCCAGACAAATATCAATAACATTTACTGTTATTTCAGAATTATATTATTTCTAGTGCTTAATCAGTTCCCTATTTAACTACATTCAGGGTTAGATATTATAAAATTTAATACATATCATCAATAGACGTACATAAAGTCTAGTATTAGTTAAGATGTTTAACATATTGATATTAAATATGTAATGTTAAGCCTCCCTCAGTAATTTCGCTAACTACAATGCCTTTTAAACTGGACCACAGTAACGCTTGCTCAATACTGTCTGACGACAAATACAGGAAGTTACAGCAGTACCTATCTAGATGGTTTCCGCCAACAGGGACTTACTATTAATGAGCCTATATAATGCTTACTTTATGATTATAACTTACCGCATATAGTAGAACAATTGTATATCTAGACGACCTAACATTCAATTGATTAGGAGGTATACAAATCATAGTCATTTTAGTCATCATTTTGATTACATCCCTCTGCTGTCTTTTGCTGCTGCTGCTGCTACTGCTATCATTACTAAATTTTTAAAGAGTTCATCCAACAAATCTCAAAATGTTGATCATCTCCATATGGAATTGGAATTGTATATGCCATGATAATAAATATAATTATTTAATATTTGTTTACTACTAAAAGGAGACTTCCGTTTGTAATTTAAGTTATAAAAAAATCGCAGTTTAACAATCTCTCAAATTCATTTGTTCAATGAACAATTACCAGTACTTAAAGGATTAAGTGCAAAAGCATAGCTGACAACATTTCCACTTAGCGAGTGCCCTCTTCCCGGAGCATGCACTCAATGAATATTTTATTACACTAAAGCATGTTACACATCATGCTAAAAAAATTATAGCTGTTACCACTTAGAGATGATTGGTGTCTATCGCTGGAGACCGTAAAAGATCGGTATCACCGCAGCACCTGTTTAACAGTTAATGCAATAATTACTCCGATCAGATATAAAAGGTGCTGCAGCTTGTGAAATTACTGCAGTAACGAGAGTTAGCATCTTACATTTATAAGCGAATAGTTCATTGTTGTGTTGTGTAAATATCTTTATTACCAACTTATTGTGACGAGTAGAGTTTATGTAAAATTCGAAGCCACCTAGCTTTTGGAAAAAATTATCAAAGTGGATAAAACAGCTAATTTTTATTTGCTCCTTGTTTTTTTCTTTTTTAATAAAAATTTTTGTACTATTATAAAAAGAGGTTCTACTACTATTTTTTTTATTAATATACTGATAGGTTTTGGTTCAATAATAGTATTCAAAACGCTTGTTAAATATTCGCATTCGCAACTTCACTGTGTAACATACTTTATTATCGTATTGTTGAAGCATTAAAAACTTTTTAAACTCCATTGTTTTGAAACTGTTGTTTATATAACGATTAAAATTACCTGGAGTGACTTTTTTTATTATTATTCAATTAAGCGACGATACGAGCGGTACGGTCATCTGATGGTAAGTGATACGCCCGCCCATAACAACGTGGCGCAACTCAGGATGATATACACTGAACCACATGGCGCTCGTCGCGTGAGAGTTAAGATGTTAGATCTCGTCACCTCAGTAATTTCACTAGCTAGTCCGCCTTTCAAACCGGAAGACTCCAGATTGAAAATTTTATTGAAAAAATAAGCTCGCTGCTTAATGCCGAATTCGCGCAGTAGAGGCTCGTTGGTACGAAATTCAGTCCAAGTTACTCCGAGTATTCTCCTACAGCATCACATCAGCTTGTATTAGAAATGGAGAATCCAGATCAAAGATTTATAACTAACACTTACTCTAAACCATAAATATATAAATAACATTACACACGTCGATTTAACGACTTAGTCCTTGTACACGTATAAAAATGATTTGTACAAACGATGTTCGTCTGTCAGTCAATCCAATTAGAACTGTAGGCTGCTTGGAAATTGGCACATTCCATGGTCTTCGACGTCCTCACCCCAATCACGTTAACCACAACCTTCCTGAACATTTCAAGGAAATTCTAACAACACACTGATAAACAGTCAAGTACTTTTTTTTGTTAAATGTTGAAATAGGATTTATATCATTCACAGCGACAATCAAATTCACAGTTATTTATTCAATGAAGAGACGATACTTGTGAGACGTTCACCTGATAGTAAGTGATACGCCTGCCAGTAACAACGTGGTCCTAGTTAGGATGATAAACACAGAACTGTGCCCGTCGCTTCAAAACATAAGATATTGTCTTGTTACCACAGCAATTTCACTAGGTACAACGCCCTTCAAATCGGAACACACTTCTGTTTGGCGGAAGAAATATGAGCTGCGCTGTGAAAACACTCTTCCGCAACAGAGACCTACCACCAGTACGAGTACATGTAGTATCTCCCCTGAATATTAACATCGATAGGTACCGACGTATCCAAAGAACATCAGCCTTGTGGATATCACCAATCGGCAGCTTGGCCAACATGGTTTTGACCTTGGCTCGTTTCTTGCGCGAAAAGGCCACGAATTTTCTCAACGTTAATATTTTTAACTGTACCTCCGAGTTAAACTCAGGTTAGAGTTACTGTCCTACTATTCTAGAAAGATATAGAATCTACTGGTGGAAGGTCTCCGTGACCTGGAGACCATCTAGTTAGATACCGCTGCACCTCTTATTTAGCCACTAAGCAATAGTATATAAAAATTGCCATGTTCCGGTTTGAAGAGCAAGAAATATTACTGGGATAGTGAGATATCATCTTATGTCCTAAGGAAACAAACACAATGTGGTGTTGTGTATATCCATTCTAACTAGCACCACGTTATTATGAGCAGGCGTTTCATTATAATCAAGTCAACATCTCGCTCGTCTCGTGGCTTTGTGTTATAAAAAAAATTTATATGTTTAAAAAAAAACAACAGTCTTATTTATGTATGTAACATTTTATACTACGTGTGAAGAAAATAGAGGTGATGAAAAGTTTCTTTGACACTAAATCGGTACAAAAGGAATATCAGATTTTTCCTATAAACTCAAGGTCGTAGGTTCAAACTCACGGATTGACCTCTGCCAAAATCTCTTCTGCTTCGTCATGATAGTTATTGATCATGTTTGGAATGTTGCCATGGTTACATAAAGGTTTATTTTTAATTAAAGCTAAAATGTTGTTCAATCAATCAAAATTATCTTAAACCAAAGAGCTTCTAAGTATACAGGGAACGCTGTCAAAAGTATTGGGGAAATCGTGATTTAAAATTTTCAGGATCTGTCGTTTAATTAAAATCGTAATTAAACTTGAGTCAATCATCCAATTCATACATCTGTCTAACATCGAGCAGTATTTTACCGGAAACAGGTAAAATTCTATGTATATAAAGATCTCACCTGTCCGTTTGCATGGGGTGTTCTCTGAAACGAATCGATCGCAACTATCACTAACAGTTTTTTTTTATTCTACGAAACAATGAGACGAGCGCGACGTTCACATAATCGTAAGTGATGTCTGCCTGTAACAATGTGCTACTAGTTAGGATGATATACACAGCATCACATTGAGCTCGTGACTTTGAGACATAAGTCGCATTAATTCACGATAATTTCACTAGCTCGTAATAATTTCGATGTAGATGTCAAGTTTATCCCCCCCATTGATTTCACTGGTTACAATTAAATTGTATTAGATACACTGTCAAATATTTAAGTTTGTTATAAAGATTTTTGTTTACTCAGAGATAAATAATAACAACAAAATAATACTCAAGCAATACAACTTCAACTTCAGTAACTAGGTATTGTTTAAAATCTCTACAATAATTTTTAGATTATCGATCATTCATAACAGAAATATAGAAAAAATTGAAAAACTACAATAAAAACTTTAAAACAATACAAAAAATTTTCTTTGTTATAGAAGTCTAATCGTACATATGTCCAATATACTCTTCCATAAAAAATAGGGTCTAAAGTAAATGGAAAACAGAAAAAATATAAAAAACTATCATTGAACACTTATTTAAATATTAAATGCGTCTTGTCCCCTTTGGCAGTAATCTTCATCATCGTCAGCCGATAGACGTCCACTGCTGGACATGGGCGTCTCGTAAAGATCTCCACGCCAATCGATCTTGCGCTTCCCGCATCCAGCGGCTTCCCGTGACATTGACCAGATCGTCGGTCCATATTATGCGGGGCCTCCCAGCACTACGTCTACCAGTATGCGACCGCCGAATTGAAATTTGGACTTGAAAACTATCAGAAATATTCACTCCTGGCACCAACCTGCCGCACCCTGAATCACTGCTCGTTAGTAACACCCTCGCAACTCACTTTGGAGAAGGTATTTTGTAAAATCCATTCTTAGCTGACCTCTAAATGGCAGAAACAATATTTCTTCCAAATTTTGAATTTTTGCGTCTTATGGTTTCGAAGATCTCGTTATCAGTAAATGAATCTCTGGATATCTCCTGTACATATATAAATACTAGAATAAGCCTGGTAACGTTTACGGGCATAGGCTTCTCACAGGGATTCTTATTGAGGGGAATTGAGCCTTAGCCCCACTACTCTGGCTAAGTGCAGGTTGGTGCGTAGTCAGTCTCGTCTATTGTTTAGCAGGGGGCACCGCGTGTAGATAAAGTTGATTTGGGTTCCGTAAGATGTTGGACGGAACCCCTTACACCCCATACATATATATATATACATTTTCCCCTTTCCTTTTCATTAATCTACTTTATTCTCAGTCACTGGTTCAATTCCGTGTCTACGTATAATGCAGCTTAGATTGGTAATAGGGTTTCCGGTGTCTTTTGCCGGATACCGTCGTCGTGGATGCTGCATTTTCCATTTTTACCGCCAAGCAGTAGTATGCAAACATTACCATATTCCTTTTATGGGTATACTTATAACTTAGCATCAAGTGAAAGTCGCATTCGTGTCATCATTTCAACCATTGTTGTTGTTCGATTCCTGACTGCAATATTACATATAGATGCACATATTAGCATATCATAGACACAAGAAAAGAATATCATTATTTTCTGTTTACCAACACAGGGTTCTGAAATAATGTTATCTTTTTCTAATAAGTAAAAAAAAATTATATAATTATTATATTGTTACGTATATAGTACTCAAGTTTAGAAACTAGATTAATTGAAATACGGTTAGACATTGTAGTCTTTGATTTGGTTGAAAACCACGACAGCGTTTGAGAATGTTAATAAAGCGGTTACGACGCACAACTTGCTTTAACATGGAAATCGTGTAAACCAGCGGCTCTCAAACTTTTTCACTCGGCTACTTATTAAATACTCTGCAAACTCGCGACACCTTCACATGATAACATAAAATATTTCTGGTAGTTGAATTGAAAGTGTTGAAGTAAGAAAGTAGTAAAGTAGTAGAAAAGTGAAGTATAATTACAATAATTAATTTATTTGTGTGTCGCGATGCAGTGGTTGAGAACCGCTGGTATACACCGACCCAGTACACGAGAACTCAAATACCATAATCAACGAGGATTTAATTATAACAAGATTTACTTACTGTATAATATTTTGAGGTATTGTATAGTTTTAACAATAACTAGCTGAATCGTACAACAGGCATTGTGCTGGTGTTGTATGGAAATAGTTCCTGCCTTATTCCCTGACCGCTTTACTGATCGTAACAACCCCGCACCTGTCTTTGGGGTAGGAATTTAGTAGAATCCGTTCTTAACTGACTCCTAAATACCAGAAGCAATATTTCTACCAAATGTTGAGGGTTTAGGTCTAATAGCTTCGGAGATCTTGTGTTGCGGCAATAAATGTCTGGATATCTCCTATATATTCATGAAAGTATATATTTTTTTTTATTCGACAAAGCAACGAGACAAATGAGACGTTCGCTTAGTAGTAGATGTATTTGGCCATAACTACGTAGTGCTAGTTAAGGTGATGTACACTGCACCACATTATGCGCGTCGCCTTGAAATATTAAATGTTGAGTCTCGTTTTTTTATGTAATTAAACGAGACGAGTGGGATGTTC
The DNA here is from genome assembly GCA_029034505.1 of Ornithoptera priamus. Classification (NCBI taxonomy): domain Eukaryota; kingdom Metazoa; phylum Arthropoda; class Insecta; order Lepidoptera; family Papilionidae; genus Ornithoptera; species Ornithoptera priamus. Next base: position 3,109,148 of record JARDWD010000296.1, on the reverse strand, counting down.
GCCTGATGGTAAGTAACACGCCCGTCCATAGGTAGTCGGTACCACCGCAGTTCCTATTTCCACCGCCAAACAGTAGTGTGCAAACATTACTGTTTTCCGGTTTGAAGACCGTTGTAGGTAGTGAAATTACTGGGGTAATAACATTTTAACCAGCGCTACGTCGTTATGGACGCTTGTATCACTTACCATCAGGCGAACGTCCCGTTCGTTTTATTGCTCAATTAAATAAAAAAAGAAGTAACACAAAAGCGAGAGATATATTTTCAGCACGCGCACATACTTGTATGTTATGTAACGACTGAAAATTCTGTCTAATTCCCTCACTCCGCATAATTCAGCCATGTAGGTCTGGCGTGAATTCAAATACGGTAAAGAGGACCCACTTTTTATTTTTCCCTATTTTTTTTAAAGAAACAATATGTAAAGAATTATTACTTACGTGTGTTTCAATGCTATAGGTTTTTGTTAATATACAAAAATCTAACCTTAATGACCTTTCGTGTGTTGTACATTGATTAGCAGACCGAGGATGGTAAAGCATACCATAATACTTCAGTCCTCAAAATGCGATAAAGCATTGTAGTTATGGAGACTTAATTATTTTTATTAAGACATTCACCTGGTGGGAAGATATACGTCTGTCTATAACAACGTAACGTTAGGATGATAAGTGCAGGACCACATTACGCTTGTCGCCTGGAAACATATGATGTTAAAACTCGTTACCCCTGTAATTTTATTAGCTACAACACCCTTCAAATAGGAAAACAGTAATGTTTTCATTACTATTTGGCGGCACAAATAGGAGCTGTTGCGGTGCCTAAATGAACTCATGAGAGAGATCATCATTTATGTAATTACTTATGTTAGTTTCACTTACATGAATATTTGCATGTCTTATTAGCTACCTTTTGGACCTGCTGTGGTACCTACCCATAGAGTCTCCGTCGACAGAGACCTACTCCCACTATTGAATATGACAAAGGCTACGGTCAGTATGGCTAAAATAACCTAATCATTTTCTTAACTCATTAAACTGGCTTTTGAAGATTAGCAACCCTTACACCTGTTATATTAAAATGTTTTTGTAAGTTTTTCATAGACAACTTTTTCTTTATTTATTTCGTTTTTAGATACGCAATACCCTATTAAGTTAACTTAAGTGTTATTGTTAAAGCGACAGTCGATGGAAGTGCCTTTGTTATTTTCGATGTCAATATAACGACCTACCCTTTGTCACATTCGTAAGGAACGAGATATAAATTCTAGTTACGGTAACATCTGTTACTTTTATTATTGCGAACACAAGCTATGAATAAAAACGGCTTCATTACATGTTTAAAGAGGCTCCATTTTGTAATAAGTTACATTACTTAACAAGTTCCTTACCAATATGTTTAACTTTACACTTATCCCATAATTCTATTGATTTGTCTCTCGCGTAGACAACTGTTACTCGATATAAAAATTTGTTCTATGTTTTTTTTATATTTAACGATACGAACGGGACGTTCACCCGATAATAAGTGATACGCCTGCCTATAACAACATGATGCCAGTTAGGATGATACACATAGAGCCTCATTGTGGTCGCCGCCTTGAGATATAAGATGTTAAATCTCGTCACCTCAGTAATTTCTCCAGCTACAACGCCTTTTAAATGATACACAGTAATATTTCTATACTACTGTTTAGTGACAGAAATAGGGGTTGCGGTATTACCCACCTATTAGGTCTCTCAAAATAGACACCTACTAAGTATATATATTATACACGAGTTTGTGATTCAAAGCCTCTTTGCTCAACATTTTATATTACCTAACAAAGTTCAGAAGGCATTGCATTATTTATTGAGAATCAGGAGAGTCCATTGTATTTTCGACTAGCAAGTCATAGCAATCCACCCTTTGTGAATTAGCCATGTGCGTGAAAAGCTTATCACCCAAAAATATGTTCTATACAGAAGCGTGGAGTGGAAAATGAAAAGTGAAGCCAATTAAATATTTTACTGTACTCACCAAACTCACTGGAGATGACACTATCCTATTCAATCATTGAGTTAATTATAAAGAAAATATTAATATTAGGTAAAGTTATTCAGTATGTCTTTAAGTATCTACAAGTCAAACATCCGTCAAAATCGGTCCAAATATTTCATAGACAATGCTATTCCTCGACCGCTTTACTGGACCGTAACACCCTCGCAGCTCCCTTTGGGGATGGAATTATATAAAATCCTTTCTTAGTTGACCTCTAAATGGTAGAAGCAATATTTCTATCAAATTTTGAGTGTTTACGTCTAATATTTTCAGAGATCTCGTTATTAGTAAAGGAATCTCTTATATATATAGAATGGGGATAAACAGACAAAAATCATTTAAATAATAAATAAAAATTATTCCTTTTGTAAACTTTAACTTTGATATTACATAAAGACACCAAAATTTTATTTCTTTTTGTTAGTATGAAAAAAATATAATATAATGTAAATACTATATACATATCTTGTATAGCCTGGACGTAAGTCTTAAATCATTGGTTGTAAAAGTCTCCAAAAGGCGCGAGTTCCATCTTCACTAACCTTAAGCTGACTATGGAGACGAACGAGACGGTACGACGGACGAGACGTATTCGTCGTCGATACGTAGTATTCGCCAACCCGCACTTGACTTAAATTAGCTCCATTCGCTCTTTTTTCGGCCGTTCCTGAACAATTTCTCATTTTACTTTTGCATTAAGTAATTATTTCATTACACACGTGATATTGCAAATTGCGAGATAAAATATTATTAAGAAAATTGTGTCCCTTCCGAACAAAATTACCATTTAAATTATGTCCTACGACCCTCCAGAGAGGGCTTCATAATCATTTTGTTGAATACATAGCGTGGCATGTATATTAAGTAAGCAGCATTGACTTTGAGTAAATAATATATTATTTATCTTTTTATTATATACATAGCTCAATAAAACTAAAATATCTGCTCTTATTATATCAACTACTCTTTTATGTAAAGATTTTTGACCACCAAAATAACCTCTTCTTCGGTGGTCATCTTCAACGTTCAGTATCTCTATTCACGATATAACCGTATCCTTGGCTTGTGGCTTCTCTAACCAAATACTGTATCCTATTTACTTTTAAGCATAAGCTGATATAACTTCATTACCTTCAATCATTATTGGAAACGTTTTTAAAAATATTGAAATTTCTTTTCGCCGTATGATCTTTAAACAGATAGCAGCTATAAATATTTTTTTTTAAAAGTGTATCTATTTATAAAATTCCACACATCGCCACATATATTTATATATATATAAAATTTAAAACAAACTGAATCCACAATCAGAATATGAGAAGTGCAATTGAAGGGACATATGAAGAAAGAATTCCGTTAATAGTAATACAGGTAAGTTGGTAAAAGATCAAATTACATATATATGTAATAATTTATTTATACATTGATAGGAGAAACTTTAAACATTATAAATTTATGACATTTACAATATATTATCTTTCCTTGTATCTATTAATATAAACAGGTAAACAGCTGAAATATATATATAATTTCGATTACTATATTTCATTATATGTATCTTGTATTAAAAATAATTCTACATACATCATTATTAAAGATGTGTATTCATAAAGCGTTCATTATTGTATATAATATATGTTGGTGTATAACTATAATAATTTTATTAATAGAACCTAACAACAATACAAACAGACCACATTTCCAATGTGTAGGAATCGGGGCTTTTTATCATAAAGAGATAATCACGGCCAATTACTCACAACGCTGGCCAAGTGTGAGTTGGCGGGTGTCACATATATCCGAAAGCTACTGTTCTTAAACCTTCCAGCATTTTCTCTCACTAGTAGTTCAAGCTCAATGTCTAATCTGCACATCTTTGGGTCGTAAAGAGCTATATTTACAAACAGAGTTGTAACAGCTCATTACTTTTATATTATAAGTATGTTTAATTTAATTTCTGCATACACTACAATGCAATGCATGTTTTAATTTTCCTCAATTCATTGCATGAAGAACACTGTAGGTTTATTATTCGAAGTTACTTTTAAATTATTATCTTTTTTTCATACATACATGCTCAGTGTTATAGTACATGGTAACACTGTTTCCCGGTGGCTTTGGTAACTTGATCACTAACAAGCTCGTCCGCTCCGTAACAATTGTCCGGAAACAGAATATTCATCGAGACAGCAGTAACGAATGGGACTTGCATCGCTCAAAATTATTTATTATATTCACAAACTTTGCCAGGCACTAATTTTAATTAAAAATACGAACATAAATCTTTTATTACTTTTAAAATAACCTATTTCCGTTATGACAAATAATTCGACCATTGTATATGAATACATCAGTGTCTTGATTTAGTAATACACCAAAAGTGTTTACTTAACGCGTATGTATCATTCTTTCAGGCTGAAGAAGGCACAGCAAGAACATCGGAAGGGGAAGACAACGAGATCAGTGAGGTTCAAGCTGGTTCCTCGAGGGCACTCTCAGCAACTACATCCAGGGAAGAAGACGATGATTCAAGTAAAGATGTCAGCAGCGAAAGCAAGAGTCCGGGGCAAAGGTAAGCGGAACTCGAACACAATCATCTCCAATATCAATAACCGTTCCAAGTTTAGAAATTCATTGAACGCAATTCATTTATAATATAATGGCGTATTCCATTACGGTTCCGTTTTTCATCAATTATTAAAGTATCACTCCCCCTCCCCGCCATAACCTAATATTTCGATACAGGTAAATTATTTACTTTAACTAACCTTGAAATAGATTTTTTCATTATAACAATCTTGTTCAATCTAACAAATCGGTGGACCTGCCTTTATAGCATAGTTTCCTAAATTATATACTTCCTAAGTTATATTATTTTATTTCCTTCAGTTTAATCTAAGGCTTTAATTAGGAATTAATTGTTACAGAATTTGTATTCGTATTGAATTCAAAGTACCTTTTTTGTTATTGGATTAATATCTAAATATTGAATGGCTAAACATTTTGGTAGAGTACAGAGTCAGACTTGGTTATCGGAAACCGCCTCTACTTTTGCTGCTAACCAGAACTGTGACCTTATTTTGATTTGATAGGCACTATGACTACTGGAACTACTGTGTTAACTGACTTGACATCCTATATCTCAAGGCCACGAGAGCAATGTATGTGAACATCCTAAATAGCACTACATTGTTCTTGGTGTATCTCTTCTAGTTGATTAACGTCTTGCTCATCTCGTTACTTGGTTGTATAAATAAATAAATATGGAAATAATTTAACCATTACATGGCTTCAATATACACAATTGCGTAATTGATGATTTCAATTAATTACGATAATTTCATGATCTATTTCAATGTATGATCTAGATCTATTCCAAAAATGTTATTATGCTAATTTCATATAATTTATTATGAAAAATTATGTAAACGTAATTGCCTGTTTCTGTAAATATCTTAGATGTTTTCTTCTAAGACATTTTAATACAACTTTAATACAACTTAATTCATGAGACCGTGCATTATATTATGTGCGAATATTGTACGTGGAAAGATTTCCACTTTGTTGACATTGACACATACTGTAATTACACTGGTAAGGTTTCCCAGCGGCTACACAAGTACACAGACACAAAATATATAAAGATATTGAATTGGAACGTATTTAAAAAAAATATATAGTTACTCATTACGATAATTTTGTATCAGTACAGAACCTGGTAATAACTGAACATTCTTCTTTTTCGATAAGATAGTAAAGAAACAAAATAATATTTTTAAAAGATAATACCGTCGATAGATTAAAGATTAACTATACAAGAGCTGCAGTTACTAAATAGATAATATTACCACTTAGCACCAGCTGGGATTGTCAACAAGATCGTCTTCTTCTTCTTCTTCTTAAGGTGCGTCTCCAATTAGCGAAGGTTGGCGGTCGGTTCATCGTATTTCGCCCGGTCTCTTACAAAGCGGAACAGTTAGGCGGCACTCGTGATCCCGGTCCACTCCCTGATATTACGCAACGACGATTTCCTCCGACGACCAACACTCCTTTTACCCGCCACTTTGCCCATCAAGACAAGTTGAAGCAGTTCGTACCTATCGTTCCTAAGCACATAGCCGAGGTATGATACTTTCCTCGTTATGACGTTCTGCAAAAGTTCTCGTTTCTAATTTACCCGTCGGAGGACCTCCTCATTCAATACTTTCTGCGTCCAGCTTAGCGACACCATTCGCCTGTATGCCCACATCTCGAAAGCCTCGATACGTTTTTTGAGGTTTTCTTTTACAGTCCAAACCTCGCCTCCGTAAACAAAAATAGGCCAGACGTAACACTTTAGGAAACGGAGGCGGAAGGATCGTATTACTCATTAAATATAGAGAAACCACAGAAATTGTTAACAACCTAATAATCACTGAAAAGGTTAAATTATTATCATTATTAAAATATTTGGTATGCTCGTTCATTCAATAGGGAATCATCAAAATCTGTAAAACTGATGAGATCATAAAAGACATCATCATCATTAGAAGGAGCATTTCGAACGACGAGATTTGTCGTAATTTTTGGACCAGTTAATAATTGATAACAAAATTTATTTCTTTTTAATAGTATTAATAATTATTTAAGCACGAGTAAGTTCTTACTTAAAAATTATTTTAGCAAACAGTTCTAAATTCGGAAAATATGGATACAGAAATGGTTTATGCAAAATTCTTAAACAAAACGGATAACGTGATTATCATGAGCGCGAGTCTTTGGTCTTCCAAGTTTATCGATTGTTTTATTCTTAGATTGTAGGACACTACGTAGCATTGAAGTCATAACATATTTCAGACTGAAAGGTCATCAATATAAGTTATTTTCAATGCCTATCGTATTCTATGTTAATTGAGAACAGCTCACATCTTCAGGGTTAAACAACTCGTTTGCATCTTAAAATGGTATCTTCAGACAAAACATAAAATTTAGCAAAAGTGATTTGATCAAAACATATTCTTAGATGACTGTGATTAACGTAGATGATAGTTCATGGACTCATATACTTTGAGATTCAAAGCACTTAACAAGTAGAAGTGTTTCAGGTGGTGATATTTTAAATTCAAAGAATACTGTAACAGTTAAAGGTGTGTATAATGAAGAAACGTTCACTTAAAAAAAAACTTGTGCACAACTCACAAACTGTATATAGACTACACGAAGGTTTTCAACTTCATTCTTTATTTTACTAACACACACTATTTAAGCACAACTAGGTATGAACAATGTAGCATGATTAAATGAAATCCCAAAAACCCCTATGATCGGCGCTGATTAAGTATAACTTGTTATTACATAAAAACAGAACAATTGACAACTATGATATATAAATATGACCACCAAAGAGTAGATTTATCATCAAATTAGGCTTCATGTATCAGAATCCAGAAGAAGGAAGGAATTGACATTATTGTACAATTCTAGTATTTTAGAAAGTAATAACAGATGTTTAATGATCACGATAATGAAAAGCAAAGTTATTAACTACGGGTTTGATATAAACTGTTATTCGAGAAACAAAAGTTATATTTAAACTTTTCGTTTGTTGCACCAATTTGGTAATTTGTTTTGTTAAAAATGTATTAACCTATTCAGCTTGGCTTATTAGAAAAACTATTATGTCTTACATCATCAGTATCATCTTCATTGATGAACGGTCCATTGTTGGGATATAAATCTTTTAAATCACTAAAACCCACTGAACTCATCAGAAAACTGTTTTGTGGAATATATTACAAAATACCGTATGTTTATATCTTAATAAATTATTTATTATTTTCTAGACCCAAAATATAGGCATAGAATTCATTCTTTCACACTATTAATTTTTTTTTTAAATATTGAAGGATAAACGATGAACAGAAATAAATTAGACTTATGTTTACAATATTAGTGCAATTATATTAAATATAATTTAGAATTAAATATTAAGTAATTCTACAATAGATAAGGCTGATATGAAGTTTAGTTGTAATTATAACAAATTTCTTGCTTCTAATCATGGTGGTAAGTTTCTAAGTTCCGTGCATTATTGTTTATGACATCACACATTAAATTTAATAGTTGTTTGAATAGTAAAGACATTATTTTAGGTGATTATATTACATTTAATTCGTGTATAATATCATATTTATCACAATGATTAAATCTAAGGATAATAGAATGTCGTTGATAGAAATACGAGACAATTTTGCTACGGTATAAGACACTTGTCCCGATTTATATATGACTTTAAAAATTAAGAATGTATAATACTAAAAAATTCAAAATTATTTATATAATAAGTTATTTATCAGTATATCAAAACGTTTGCTGTAATAATTATACTCATTACGATAGTAATGTCGTATCCGCTTTTGCATGCATAATATAAATGTAGAGTTAAGGTTAGGAGGAAACGGAACACTGGCACCATGTGAGATGCCGTCAATTGATTTAGAGAATATTTCTTAATAACAGGAACGTAACTAAGCCAACATTTTCCAAATCCATATAGGTTGATGAGCAAGTTGTCATCATTCACACCTAACGCTCGGCCAGACGATATGTAAGTGGCTATTCATTGGCATCCATTTGCTTTGGACAAAGCTTAGCTGCGACCCTGCCAATGAGCACGAACCGAAAAATAATTATACGCTGTTTAAGATAGTGCAGATATCACCGCTTGATATACCACATTCACCAAAAATTTTAAGCTTTAAAAATTTCCGTTTCAGTGCTAATCCTGCCGATGGAAATAGTGCGATTTATACGTAATAGGAATATATGAAAGCCTTCACGAGGATTTATGTATAAAGAGCTTAGTTCATTTTAAGAATTAGTACCCCACGACCCTGCACAGCTGGACGTGTAGACGTCACCTCAACGCTAAAACAAATACACCACTGTACTGTCCGCGAACAAAACTAGTGACCCGCTGTATTTAATGAAATGCATGTTTATTATTTTTGTGAAGCCTACGGAATAAAAACTGTGAGTTCTAAGAGTTTAACTTTGTTTTATAACATTTGAAATTAAATTATTAAAGTTATATTTAAAATAAGTTAAAGATTCGATAAATAGAGAATTCGGTAGAGGTATCATGGAACTTTCGTTAATATGTCTTTCAATCAACGTCTCATTTAGTTAGGTTATGTTATTTCGTTCTTGTGTAAAATGTCCATAAACAATGTGATTATTCGTATAAAATTTTGTATCCGGTTGGAGATGGTTTATTTAACGAAGTATGATTCTTAAACTCACGGTAACTTCACGAATTTTCTTTATACACTGTACACTACTTGCTTAGAGTAACACCCTATAGGCTTATATCACAATATTACTTTATAGGCGACCGATCATTGCATCGAGCTCGTCAAGCTCTCGCAAGTCCATCCAGGACTCTGAGAGGCAGGGATCAGACCCAGACAAACGGGGCCATAAATGGAGACACGTCCAAGCTGTTATGGCATACTACCAGGCACTAAGGAAAATAAAAAGGTTCGATCATGGCGCGACAACGGTAAAGCCGCATCGTTGTCGAATGTTTGATATTTTATATCATTGTATGTTTATAATTTTCCACTAATGTGCTATTCATATCTTCGTCTGTGTCTAGGAATTCGAGAATGGTAACTAACTGGATTTCTGTGTGTATACTTGTGAATATTGTCTCTATACTAGTTTATCTTGGAGTGTCTATACAATTTTCTTCTTTAAATATCAAATCTCCTTCTAATTCTTATTAAATGTTTTTTTAATTAATTGCATTTGAACGTTTTTCGATAGTTCTAAACTTAGCGTTCACTCTACTAAATAATTTAGATTCAGTTTAGTACATTTAGTTATTAGCTAACTGATTTATTTAGAAGGCTCACTGACCTTACTCTACAAAAAAAAATACTTTTCATGTTTCTTATTGGAATTGTGTTTTGTTTATATTGTATGAATATTGGGATGTCGCATGTAAAAAAGTAGATTTATTTGTTTTGCACGTACAAATGAATTAACTTCACAGCAATAAATGTATCACTGTGTACAGAAATGCTAAATTGTCTATTTCCAACATCCCTAAAGTGTCTTAATACTGTTTATCATTTCAAATAAATTTAATAACTCACCTCCTACGACTACGTTGCCTTTGCACATGACTAAATCTTCCTAGTTCTTAAAATGTCTTTAAGAGAAATCTTTAAAAAATCATTTACATATTACGTCTTGTGTATAAGAACTAAAATTTTTTAGGCGCATGATGAGTTTGCTTACTCTTTTTAATCAGCCTCAAACAACCGCCTTAAACTATCCCGGACAATTGGCCTCGGTTACTAATTGCTTATTATAACACAGAACAAAGTCTAATCAGAGATGGATGAAATTGAGGACGACTGTGCAGCTAAGCTCTGCAATACACAAGAAGCCCACGCTCAAAAGAGAAGATTCGTTCCTGAAGAGGTTTTCCACACGCCAAATACCTGAAACGCAAGAAACAGTGAGTAAAACTTTAACTCAACATAATATTTTTGTGATATTGATAATTCAGTTAGCAAAAGAAACATTTCGAAAAGTTTATTATTTGTTTTAAATTTATAGACATATTCCAATATACTATTACATATTTGTATTAATATATATCACCTTTTTTTTATAATTTTACCAAAAAGATACATCAATTCTCTTGCTTGCTACAAGTTTAATTATTTTCTAGGAAGTTTGCTCTATTTGAAATCACAGAACAAAATTTTTTAAACTAATCTAAAGCAAAAACCTTCAAATAATAGGGATACTGATGCTACTATTAATCAATCTTCATTAATTGTATCATACATTCATTATTGAATGTGCATCTACACCGGAACAAAGATATAAAGTTTAATAAAGCAAATTATAAGTAGTTGACATAAACATGATTAACCTTAAAAAGATTTTTGTTTCGTACAACCATGACGATAAGAAAAATTAAATTGTACAAAATCTAGTAGATATGTTAAAAAAAAAATCATCAAATCTAAATTGTTTTAATAATTAATATAACTTTCAAAATTTTCATATACTTTTGTATTTTATATACATATAAAAACTAATATTCTTAATCTTCATGTTTAGATCAGTCTATAAAATATTTAGTAATATTTTTAAAATGCACAGGTAGAAGACACGGGTTCTGAAGGAGCAACCGGCGAACACAGATCTACCAACCGACAAAGGCGTCGCAAAGTCAGAGTGCCGCCAACAGTTGTAAACCCTGACGAAAACTTCTACTTCTACTGGCTCTGGCTGATAACTCTATGCGTGCTTTACAATTTATGGACCCTTATTGTTAGACAAAGCTTTCCCGAACTTCAGGTACTTGACCATTGCCAAACATTGATTGCACATTTTAAGTATAGAATGATTTTTACTTCATTCTCTAAGACAATTTATTTATTTAATTTATTTATCTATATATATTAATAAACTATTTATTATATCATAAACCATCTTGGGTAATCTTGGCTGTGGTAATTTTTTCGTGTTACGATTTTTCCGAATATCACAATCGCGATATTTACGCTAATACGAGTAGTATTCATCATCATCATAGGTTATTATTGTCCGCATCTAAATATAGATTTCCCCAAATCATATCTATTTCACCTGTTTCCATCGACTCTACGATCTTCACCAGGGCTTCTTCAGAAGGTCTTCCTATCTTGACGTTGACGACTTTTATTATCGTTTAATTTTTATATTTACATACCACCGTAATCATCCGACAAATCCAGAGATATACGATAGTAGTTTTAAACCAGTAATTAACAATAAAGTTTAAGGTTTTACTTTAATATTTAATGTAGTATAGAAGCTCAAGAACCAAAGATTTTTTGACCATTTTTCGATTTACAAAAGATTACTCATTCAAACATATGTCCAAAGATTATTCCTAATTTTAGTACTTAACCATTTTTCAGTAACTAAGATTTTGTTTTATATGTACTTCTAATTATATAGACATATATTGATTTCTAAAAATACTTATTTAATATTTCACTAACAGATAATGTGTCACCGGTTTTGGGTTACTTGCGACGGCATTGGAGACGTGGTGTTCGCTTTGGACCTTGTCGTGCAACTTCGGACGGGATACTTGGAACAAGGACTTATGGTATATATGTGTAATCAAGTTATTGTATATATTATAAAATAAGGCATTTATTGTTTCCACTGCGGAGACTCCAGGCCTTCTCCCATTGGGACAGAATTAAGACCATTTCTCGACCATATTTGTCAATTGTGAATTGGGAAATCAAAGGAAGTGAAACGTAATCTAATGATATTTTGAAAGCTTATACCTTTTTTGTGTGTCCTTTTTATATAACAGTAAAATTATTTATTTTTCACGAAATTATTAAAGGTAATAATAAATTATAGACAAAAATATCATCATTTCAATGTGGTAATGTTCACTGCTGAACATAGGCCACAGGGATATCTACATTAAATGATACCCAACTTAGGCATCTTTTACGACAAGCCGAATATAATGTAGCGGTTAGAATATTCTAGACCATCATCCACGTAAGCATCTCTCTGGGGGGATTTTTGTAAATTATCAATAAGAACAAAACTACAATAACAAATTTTTTAGGCGTAATCTTTATTGTTCCTTGTACAGTATATCTTCTATTATATATAAACATACAACTTTACTTTTATATATATGTATTTATATACTTTTTTATTCTTAATAATAAAATGAATGTACTCAGATACGAAATTAATTTTCAGGTTTACGATTCTAAAAAGCTCGCGAAACATTATCTAACATCCAGGTCTTTTCTGATGGATATCGCGGCGCTCACTCCTTTGGATCTGCTTCAATTAAAGATTGGAACGAATCCTATCATACGCTTTCCTAGATTCTTTAAGGTATTATGAAATATTTAAATGATCGTTGATATCTATGAAATATCATTAGACACGCTCCCGAACCTTCCAATTCCGGTGTCTTCACATATATTAATAATATAGCTCTAAAAATAATAATAATTTAATTTTATCTTACATTTCATCCGTCGTCTCAAGATCATTGGGAGAAATCTATGGCTGACAATTAGGATCTATCAGCCGATAATTGATTGATTGTTCTTCTCACAGGTATACAGAGCCGTCAGCTGCTATTATATGGTGGAGTCTAGAACGGTCTATCCAAACTTCTGGCGTGTGATCAACTTGATACATATCTTGTTAATCCTCGCGCACTGGTTTGGATGTTTCTACTTTTTGCTCTCTGAAGCGGAAGGCTTTCAAGTTAGTAATAGTTACCCCTTTCTTTCTTTAAACACCATTACTACTGTTACTCACGTGATTACCATTACTAGAGTATTTTCTGTTTACAAACATATATATTTTTAGATACATTATATTACCAGACCTGTATCATTTCCTCTTTAATCAAGTTCTTCTTACTTAATACAAAAAAAATTGTCTCAAAGAACTGTAAAATATAAATCAGAGGATTTCTAATTTTGCCGCTTAATGTCACAAGTTACTTAAACTGGACTTATAACAATATTATTTTATCTTCTTTCTATACAAAAGTCTATGAAATAGCAATTACTTTAATTCCACTTCTGGAATCACTTAAAGTTCGAAGTTTATTATATCGTTAAGAACTCATACAGAGGAGGATTCGAGATTGAATAAAATGATTGTTCATAAATTTCCTCACTGCGAATGCTATCGGTAAACCGAAATTGTCTATTAAGACAGTGCTACAGGATGGCTATCTATAAATTGAACATGGCCGGTGCCTACAGTGGATTGGCTTCGCTGAAATCTGAATGGAAAACCCTATTCTCATTTGGGATTATTTTCTTGGAATCTAAATACTTTGTACGACGAGTTGAGGACATACTTTTTGTAAATCGTAATGTATCTAAAGTATTTAATAATTTTAACAGGGAGATTGGGCTTACCCCCATAGGCCAGGCGACTACGCCACGTTGACGAGGAAGTACCTCGGCTCTCTTTATTGGTCTACTTTAACTTTAACGACTATAGGAGACCTGCCGACGCCTGAAACGAATGCAGAGTGAGTACCAAAAGCTGTCAATATAAGCGATAGTTTTAAAAGTAGTTTTTATAATAACTATTCTACAATGAAGACTATGAAAATAGATAATCGAATCATATTTTTATAATAAACAGAAACCAACATAAAAAACCCAACTGTAAAAATTTGTCCTTATCTACTTAAAACTTAACTAAGAAAATAGTTCGAATTCATTTCTCAATGTATAGCAAATAATAACGATACCGTTACATATTGTCTTCATTGATGATCTGTAACACAAATGATAATGTTTAATTCAAAATGGCTGTACATAAATAAATAAAAGCTGACGAAGTATAACAAAGTCATTTACATTCCAAAGAAAGGTCATTAGGAACCTGCTGGAATCCCGATTACATTTCCACTTTGTATAATTGGAGGAAAGGGTAAGGATTTTATTTTCACAAATGACTCCAATAATTTCTGATCTTCGTTATAGTAAAATCATCAAGAATATATGAAGACATATATAAAAACTTTTTAATTTTGAACCTGAGTATCTAACAATCTTATTTTTAATATATTTTTAATATGTTAGTATTAGTTATATACCCGTACTTTGATCGTCTAATTATAAACATAATTTAAACGTTTTAATTTTTAATTCTTTTCTATGTTCTCTTTGTTAAAACTTCTTTTAACTAAATGTATTAAGTTATCTGTTTTAAGACCAATTAATATACATAACTCTTCCGGAGCTTTTTTATTACATATTTGTGTAATAGGAACCTTTTATACCCTTTTTGAACATATTTAACAATTAAATATTAATATAGCAAAACTTGTTATTAGAATCGTTTAAAAAGATTTGAATGTTTATCCTTTTTTTTCTGCAAATTTAAAATAATTTGTATTGTACTAAACAATTAGGAACTACTAAATTAGAAAGTAACAAGACGTATATTAACACTAAGGTTGTATGTACTAGCGTGCACGGAGGTCCCAAATTTCTGCCACGTCGCGGGCTCAAGTCCCGCTTGCTGCAGTTCCGATCCAACCGAGGGTACGTTTCCGTATGGCGAACGATTGGTCAATTGCTCTTATATTCAAATTCATTTACACATGGTCATAAGTATTAAATTAATTCTAGATTAGTTCACTTTAACACCACATAATTCTTTGCTAACTATTTATTTGCGTTTTCGTTTTTTTGTCATATGCATAACATGTTCCCAATTAACGTGTTTACCTGCAGAAATTACTACTGACAATAAACATTCTAAAAAATCGAAATTTTTATTTTTCATCAATGAAACACTGAAATAAAAATTTTTAAGCCACAATCAACAACGTTTGTATAGACTATAGAATCATTCGACTTCCAAATAAAGGCAATATTAAAGTTTGCCTAACGACCTGAATACGTCTAAATACGAAGATTAAAACGGATTTACACGATAACTGTCGATATAAAATATCCGTAAAACTACATAATTGATAACGGCGACCCATTTCCTCTCCAACATATTAAAATGAATATAAATGAGCTATAACGTCGCTTTATGTTTATATGTTATACCGAATTAATACATTCTATGACTGTTTTATTAAATAATTAATTTTCATATAACAGGTATGGCTATTCGCAGATTTTCGTAGATTTTAAAATAACATCTAGGAATAATGTTTTGCATAAAAATACGAAACTCACCTCAAACGAAACAAACTTAAAAGCTTCTTTAACGATTGTCGTTTGTAATGATAAATCATACTTAGTAATTCGAAATGAGGTGTCGTTGAAGATGCAAGTAAAATTATACTAATATTAATTATATACATAATATTATTAGTTATAAATATAATTTTAACAACATTTCAATTGAAATGAAATAAAAAAGACATGATATGTACATAAATTTGAAATGTATAGATAATCAAATTTATCTTTTTCATATGACTTCGTTTAGTAATTGAAATAAAATTGCTACTAATTATGATATAATTAAACTTGTCTAAGATAAGATTTCATTAGATATTAAAGCAACATTTAGGCCATAATTTTCGTCTTGACTTGACCAATCGTCAGCCGTTTACGTGTTTTAAGGTTATAGATCTACACATTGCATTAATTTAAAATAAAAATGATCCACCGGCTGTTGTAGAGTGTTTGTGTTTTAAATGTAATGAGAAAGGAAGAGAAATCGGTTTTTCGCTGCTTTTAATAATCAAATTATTGAAGAAATTTGACACTGAGAAAATGTTTTATTTCACGCGTGCTTTATGGCTTTTCAAAATAACAATCAAAGCCCCCTTTTCCCTCGGCACAAACATTGTCATTTTCTTTGAACGTTGTACGAAGGGCAACCAACAGCCGAAATGGAGTTTATTAACTTAAAATGGCGGCGGCAGAAATTTGGAGGCTGTTCGCATTGCAGCGAATACTTCGGGTGACGACAATTGTGTGACTAAAATAGCTCTATTGTCATGAAAATGTTTTTGTTTGTTTCTTTTCTTTATTCTCATCGACATCCGTAGTCGACGGGGAGCTAATTAAAGTTTTCGAACAGCCTTCACTGATTGAAACCGCCATTTTTTTTATAATAGTTGTCGCTTGTTGTTCGTTCATTACTTTTGGGGTGTTTTGTATTTTTGCAACTGTTCGAAAACTTTGCACTTTTACCAATTTGTTAAATGTAATCGCTTTTTATTTCAATATATTTATTTAAAATTTCTTAATTTATTCTTTAAATTTTGCAGAAAATTTTTTTTTAATAATATTATATATTTTAACATTTACGAAACGCCGTCTTTTACTAATGTGAACTATGAATCCCTATATCTGTCTCTAACAGCCAGTATATCATTACAACTAAACTTTATTTCAAAATAATTCATGTATTTCTCCAATTCTTCTGTTACATCTAAAATTTCCTGTCTGTTATTAAATTCTTTTGATTTATTTGTTATAACTCTCACTTTAAAATAATTAACACACGTGTTCTGCTCTTTTTTACTTACTTGTATTTAAATAGCCACGTAGTCTTTCAAAAGCACTAGCGCATGGTCTATTACTGAGAAGAAATCTACTATTATGCATCATTTAAAATTTACCTACCTTGTGATAATGGAGCATTACAATAGCGAATTAAATTATATACTAAAATAATAATACTAATTTTTTTTTCACAGATACATTTTCACCATTGTCAGTTATTTGATCGGTGTGTTCATCTTCGCAACCATAGTTGGACAAGTTGGTAATGTTATAACCAACCGTAATGCGAACAGGCTCGAATTCGAAAGGTTGTTAGATGGAGCCAAAACGTACATGAGACACCACAAGGTAAAATATTCTATAGATCTTTGTTTAAGTAAGAAAGTCTTATAACTATAAACGTGAATAATATTCTAGGTGCCGGGTGGTATGAAGCGTCGAGTATTACGTTGGTACGACTACTCATGGTCTCGGGGTCGGATTCAAGGCGGTGGTGATATCAATACAGCTCTTGGACTACTGCCTGATAAATTGAAAACAGAACTAGCTTTACATGTAAATCTGAGCGTTCTTAAAAAGGTAATTGTAAAATCGCTAATGCACTATAATATTTATTTAACAGTCATATTTAAAAAAGAGAAATTTTTAACTGTTTCGATTATTTATTAATTTACAATTTCTATCTGTTAAATAGTATATAGGCCTCCCGAATCGATATCATTTAGTATATGTATAATATATTTACGCAGGTCACGATATTTCAAGAATGTCAGCCCGAGTTTCTTCATGACCTAGTCTTGAAGATGAAGGCATATATATTCACACCTGGGGACTCTATATGCCGTAAAGGTAAAATACAGTGTTATTGAACTATTTTATGTAAAAAAATATGAAGTTAAAATATCACAATGGGACACTTAATTTAGAAAGTATAACATAATAAGAAACTAAGAATAAAAATAAAGATCTTAGATCCGGTGCGCAATAATAACATTTTTATTTAAAATTTATTGTTGTGTTCCCCTTAAACTTATTTCTTACAGGCGAGGTGGCTCGAGAAATGTTTATCATAGCTGATGGTATTCTAGAAGTGATATCTGAAACAGGTCGAGTACTGACGACGATGAAAGCTGGCGATTTTTTTGGTGAAATTGGTATTTTAAACCTCGACGGGCTAAACAAGTGAGTTGAATTCCCCATGTTATTATAGGGAAAAAGCAAATAATACTTGTTCCTTGGTGGACACTTTAGTACGTCAATATTTGGATAAGAAGATTAGATTCACAAATACTTAATAGGACTAAGATCATTTGAGTATTAACAAAATTATATCTTCTAGGCTCAATATAATATATCTCAAAGGTGTATCTATAATCTCTTATAAAACTTTGTTTCGGTTGAGATGTAATGGTACATTTAAATTATAGTTTACTATTTCTTAAAATTGTAAAGAATGAAAGTATAAGCAATTGTAAAATTTGCAGACGCACTGCAGACGTCCGTTCTGTTGGATATTCCGAACTCTTCTCATTGTCTCGAGAAGACGTCTTGGCAGCTATGAAGGATTATCCAGAAGCTCAAGAAATACTACAAACGCTTGGTAGAAAACGATTACAAGAAGCTAAGAACATGTCGCGACAAAAAGGAAAAGGTAAACCTGTCGTAAAAAAGTCAAAATAAAATAAAATTCATTTTAACATTATAATTCACGCTTTTTTATGTATATTTTCTCAATACAGGTGAAACAAGTCCCGAAAAAGGAGGTGACGATAGTACATCAAAACGCATTGTGCATAAATTACGTACTGATGTAAAGGTAAAAAAACTAGTAATATAAGCGCATTGTTACAGCTATTATATGAGAGTAAATATTTTTGTAACTTAACTTGTGTCAGGGCATTCGCAATGCAATTAGGAGCAGATCACGGGCAGGGCGAAGGTCAGGAGAATCGATGGAACTGCAATCTCTATCGAGCTCAGAAAGAACAACTGGAGGCGACGCCAAGGTACTGAGGAGGATGCCTCGAGTAGAAAGCGATGATTCTCAGGCACATAATCAGGAGGTTTGTCTTATAACTGCAACCTGAAACATCCAAAAAGACTTTATCCCCGCTGCAGTTACACCTTCTAAACCTCACACTTTTTATGGTATATATTGTAATTTGTGCATGAGCTCAACTCCTTTTATAAACTAGATTTACTGTTGCTACATTCGCTTTATAATAGAATAACTCAGTAGGTCCCACCATAGCACCTAATTGTATCATTGTAAGGTAGTATATCAACATGAATTCTAGATAGATGACACTAATTTCTAAATTATTATTCTCGGAGAGTACTATCAAATGATGTATGTAAACAGGTATAGATAATATTCATAATACTAGAATAGAAACAAAAACATTAAAATAAAAGACATAATCTGTAATCACGTCAAATATTGGCAGGACAACAATGGTGAAACTACTTCAGGAAGTAAGGACGGCGAAAAATGCACATCACCTATAGGAGCCGGACTACCGTTACTGTCTAGATTAAAATTATTAAAAGAAAAACAAGTAAGTACGCAAATACAAAAACTTTGAATTACGCAAGTAAAATTTAAAATGTTATTTTAAATTTACTTTAAAGTTTTATCAGTCATAGTTTAAATAACCATATTTCTGTAGGACCGCGAAGAAAAAGTAGCAAAACAAAGGAATTCTACATCTTCAGTCGCGTCAATTCTAACGCCACAACCAACACCATCAACAAGTTCAGCTCCTGACATGGAGCCTGAAATTATTGGAGCAGGACTTCCTCTTCTGCAACGGCTGCTTTTGTTGAAGGCAAAAGAAGAAAGGGAAAAAAATCAATTAACACCAACAAACAGTAACCAACAATCCAGTTCTGAAACAATAAGCCCTAGCTCTATAAAAAGCCCCTTAAGTCCTACAGTAAAAACTTTAAGTCCAATTAGAAAAAGTTCAGAATCTAGTTCCCCCGGTAGACTACACAGTCCAACAGCTAAAATGTCACGAAAAAATTCTTCTGGTTCAAGTGATGGCACTACTCGTCCTAAAGTAAGCTTTAAAGACAAGATTTTACAAGTTCGTAGTGATGGCACAGCAGTTTCTCAGCCTTTAACTAAAGATTTAATTGGAAAGCCGGCTGCGATAATAGAACCTACGGCTAAAACTGAAAGTAATCTTATATCTATTCCGCATTCTGTTGTTAGTAAAATTAAGTCACCAGCTAAAGTAGTAACTTCTACTTTTCGCGATAAATTGAAATTGCTTCAAAGCAGTTCTAAAGAAAGTGATTCAGGAACTACAGAAAAAAGTAAACATACTTCTGAAAAACACACGGCAGACTTGCCGTCCATCCAAAGTACAGAAAATAAAGACGAAATTAAGAAAGAAATTAAAAAACCATGGAATAAACTAAGAAAGGCAGCTATTTTAGGAGAATCTAAAAACCAAAGTAAGTCTAGTGTGGAAGAAAAGACAGAGGTTGATGTTGCTAAAGACTTAATTGTAGAATGCAATCAGAGCAGCAAAGCAGAGATTTCAGTTAATGTTCGCGTACCTATTGTTACGACGGCAGAACTAGTTAAGATTGACAATAACAATATTGAGGTTTGTGGTGATGATGTTAAACATGATAAACCCAAAATATGCCTTACAACCCCTACAGAGCCCGTCCAAGATAAAAGAGTAGAATTATTGGCGATATCTCCGAAAAAATATAATATAACAAAAGCAAGTGATATAAGTAAACCGACAGTTATAGCTGGAACAATGCTACTACCTAAAGCCAAAAAATATAAATCAATAGACGATCTTTCTCCTGAGTACGGAGGACTACCTTTTGTAAAAAAATTAAAAATTTTGAATGAAAGGCAGAAATTAGCTGAATTAGAGAAAGTAGTCAAAATTAGAAGTTCAAGTTTAGATTGTGCAAGTTCTTCCGAAGATTTACTTAGTGATACACTAACTAGAAGCCACTCAGAAGGCAGTACGATGGACAAAAGAAAATATAAAAGGAAATCAACAGATTCATCTGGTAGTCGAGAATCAAATGAAACATTAGAGAGAAGAACGCTTAAGTCTATATTGAAAAAACTTTCAGAAGATGTCACACCCGTGCAAAGCCCAGAAAGAAGTAATGAATTGAAAAAACTGATTCGCGCACCGACATTAGAAGGATACGCAGCACGACATTCGAAATTTGCAAAAAGTGTAACATTTCACAGACATACTTTGCCCTCACCGCCAGCGAGTGCGCCATCAGATATAGATGATGAAGTGTTTCAAATTCCAGAAGTAAAAAATAGTTCTGTTCCACGTGTATCTTCAGCGCTGTCCATTGACACTGAAATACTGGTACCCCCCAATCAGCTAGTAAGGCCCGAAAATGACCCTATTCCTAGTAAAGAATTTGAACTTAATGTAAGGCCTGAATATAATTTACAACAGGATATAGCTCCAGTGTATGATTTAAAATCATTAAGGCCCGAGGAAATTAAAGTGCCTTCTGAGAAACCTAAGCTTACATTAATTTCTGCTGTGGCTAACCAAAGGAAATTGTTACGGGGTTAGTATATGCATTATACATACATTTTAAATATTATAATTTTTGTGAAATACAAATTCTGTTTCATTTACAAAAAAAATTTAATGAATTAATTAAACTTCAGATTCTTGTTTAGGTTCACTGGAAGATCAAGAATATTTTGGTGAAGTCCTTTTAGGTATTAAACAAGTGATACAAAGTCATTTGCAGGACGTCCAGGGTAAATTTCAAGAAAGGTATGATTTATTATATTCTTTATCATCGCATTGATTTTTTTCTCTATATTGAAGATGAAAATGCAACTTATTTTGTAGATTCAATAGCTTAGAAAATGAAGTTCGAAAACGCGATGAAATCATAAGTCAGTTACAAAGACGAATACAAGAATTGGAAAAATTAGGTTTACCTGAAGCGAGTTCATCGTTTAAAAGACTTTCAACTGAACCAGGAAATACTTTCATTTCAAATCAGCTTACTTCTAAAAATGGGAGCTCTGGAAGTGACGACGCTTCTGGTGCTGAAGAAGGATTTATGGTATAAACATATCTGACATTTTTCCAAAAAAATTATAATTAATAAAAATAATATTTTTTGTTGTAACATTTTAATTTTTTTATTTTACAGAGAGGTGACTCTTTAGATACTGTTTTCGCAACATCGCCTCCAAATATTAGTGCTGAAGAAGATGACAATAAAAGTCAAAATAAATCAGAAACTACAGAAAAGGCCCAAAGAACGGTTTCTTGTGATGACATATCGGACGAAAAACTCACAGAAATGACTGGTGGGATTGAATTAACTAAATTATCGTTTTCAGAATTACAAACCCTTGCAGATTCTATTTCTTGTAAAACTGACAAAACATCGTCAAGTAAAGACGAATGGACTTTAAATAAATCAAAGAGATTAGATTTAAATCTCGATGGGAAAGCTGGATCATATTCGAGACGGCGAGCAGCCAAGCTAAAACAACGTCAATCGTGGGAAGATCACAGTGATCAAGAGAATGTGGAACTGCAAGATTTAACAAGGTAATTGACTTATTTGGTGTAAAGGATCTCTTGAATTAAACATCAGTTAGATTTGGCTGAACATGTTTAAAATTAATTTACTTATAATACAAAATAAAGCCTATCTTGATACCTAATCTCAGACTAAAATGGACATTTTTAGTTCTTATAATAGTCCATAGCCTGTCTTGTTAATAAATATTCATGTATTTTCATTTTCATAGGATTTGATATATTGAATATAATCTTTTTTTCTTACAGACCCATGTCACCGCAAGTGACATCAGAAAATCGATCATTACTCAGCCCGGAACAGTCCAGTCTTCGCACCTCGAGACGTGGGATCCACCCTTTTCACTTTTTTGGTGCTCATTTGGATAATACAAAAACAAAAATTAAAAAAACACTTTCGGTCGATACTGGAATGCACCACACTGGAAGAAAAAATAGAAGTATGTTTCACGATTAAAACGTGTTGAATTCCATAAAACAAGGCTTATCAAATATATTTCTTATTTACAATGGTAGAAAACAAACATACTTAATGTTTACAATTGTAAATAATGCAAGTACAAGATATTTAAATAATTTACCATAGATACTATCATAAAGAAAATTCCATAATATTCTTTTGACTTTTAGAACGCGGTCACAGACAGCAACGCAAATTCAGCTTGGGTTCAATTTTTGGCTATGGTCGCGGCGGACAGGCTAAACCGGCGAATAACTGCAATGAAGTAGTTCTTGACATAGGCAGCGACTACAGTTGGAGCGACACGTAACGTTTCTTTTTTAATTTGTATACCAAAACCATATGACTATCACTGTATTAACGGTGTCTATTTTTAAAGGATATCGACTTCATCTAGCAGCGATTCTGAATCGATACCGAGGACGCCGGTGTTCGAGGAGTTTGTAGAAAATAATTCGCGGCGCGTTCGCGCTGGTAGTTCCAGCCACGGAAGTACGTCACCTATACAAGGTATTCAAGAATAGCGAAAAACAATATTTTATTTTAACACACAATAAAATTTAGACACATCACTTTCTTTTATTGCCTAATTTATACTAAACATTCACTTTTTTATTAACATTTTATTATTCACTACAAATGCCGTGATACGTGAACATTTACCTTGTCATATACTTGTTTTTAAAGTTTAATTACTAATCAGAAAACCTAACACAATTATTTTCACACATATCATTTACCTTTAAGCATTTAACATTTTATTTTAGTTCTTTCTGGTAGCGGAAGCGACTGGGAAGTCATGATGTTAGCCAATGAACTAGAGAAACGAGAACGTGAAAAGGAGAAGGAAGAATCCAGAAGACACCACTATCCGACCACTCTAAAGGATTTGGAAGAGGCAAGAATTTATATACTATGATTTGTCTTAATTACTATTAATCATTAAAAACGCAATAATTGGTCTATTAAGTAAAAGTTACCTACAAACATGTTTAACAACAGCAAGTCTCGAATATTTTACGAGTTAAGTTCAATAATTACTGTTTTATATTAAAAACTAAATTTTTATCCATCACTTGTTTTTAACTTTTACTGTTGTGCTTCCATACTTAACTTCTTCAATCGAACTTTTCCTTTCTTGAAGATATTTCTACTAAAGCCACTCACAAACTTCATTTTTAAAGAATTAAGAACTTCAAAAGTTGAATCAATGTCTGTTATGAGCAGATCAATTTTATTTAGTTTCGAAAATACATTATTAATATGTTCTAAATCACACCTAATAACTTTACTTGGGAATCGTACGTAATTTAATTATTCACTCATCATCATCATAACAAATATAACAAAGAATTTTCCAGGAATCTGACACGCCGCAGAGAGAAGACAGTCCTGACGAATTTTCAAACATTGATGATTCTAATTCGTCCTCAACGACGCATCTACTCTCTCAATCTGTCAGTGAAACATCGCAGAGGTCTTTGGAAACATCGTTTACTGAAAAAAGCAGTTACTCCATTAGGGAACCGCGGCAACATCGTGTGGGCTCTCTGGGGGAACAGGTATATGATGTGATGTGGTGACGTAAAATATTACGCTATAATATTAATCAATAGATTTAGCTAATGATAAGTTATCAGTACCATAAAACACGATATTATAAATAAAAAATAATCTACAATAGCGTAAACATATGTACATTTCATCATAATCGTCGTCATTTCCGCTGCTGAACATAAGCCCTAATCGATTCGATCGACCAATCCGATGCTACTTCATCCCACAATTTCCTGTAAATTTCCCCACGTCGTCGGTCAATCAGGCTGGCGATCGTTCTACATTAGAGATATATAAATCCTTTATATTTTTCTAATTAGCCGTCCCGTGACCTGGCCACATATCAATCAAGAGGTTTGATACTACGAGCAGCGAGTCTAGACAGAGAAACAACACCGACCCCGTCGCACTCTAAGCGTTTTGGTTCCTTAAAGAGTTCAAGTACTGATTCACATAAGAGACTCTGATCCGGCAGATCCAACGGACCAAAACGGTCTGATTTGACTGAAGAAAAAGTTTCCAATATTTTTAACAAAAAAAATATCGAAGAAAATATTACTGATAGTATACAATACGTAAATGATGATTTGTATAACCGGGGTCATTGTGTGAACTTCTCCAGTGGACAAATTTTGCAATGGCTTAGATTTAACAACCAAATTGTTACACGAGATCGCCTCGTGATTATTTTGATTTTAACAATCGAAGATTATATTTTATTTATTATTTGCATTATTGAATAATATATATTTTAAATATAATTTATTATATGTCAAATGATAACTTTAAGCGTACGTCATAAATATATAAATGGATTTAAACTATTATTTAGTTGTTACTGGACCCATGGTAACACTGCACAAAAATAAATACTCCTAAGTGTATTTAAAGACAGCAGGGAATTTTTTTGCTTGTATATTATTTCTAGCTTCACAATATTTTTGTAGTACTATTCAAATAAATGTTACACAAATGTTTGTTGGATTATTTTGCCATTTCTAAGCAATTTTTTTGCTAAAAGAGTTTACGTTTTGTTTTTAACTAATTTCTTATACCTTAAATACAATTTTAAATAATATTTTCTATTGTCTATTAATATACTCGTATTAAGAGATGTAGGGTCGGTAAATACTTAGCTAGATTATACAAAATTAATTATTTACAATACAGATAAAAATTGATTATAATTGTTTTAATATATATTTAGTGCCAAAACAAAATAGAAGAAACTTAGTAGATTAAAAAAATTAAACTATTAAACATTACAATAGATTTAGCTATTGTAAATAATGTATACTTTAAAAAAAATACGTTTAACGTTTTAATTTTAAATATCGAACGTTATGTCTACAAAGATGTAAATCATAAAGTAAATAGAAATATCATGCCTTCCATTAGCAAACAAAATGGTGCATTGTTGCACAATTTCCATACCTTATAATAACGATATAACGTATAACTTATAAACAGAAAACTAAAATAACAAATTACATTGTAATAAAATAAAAATTTTTAAAACGAATTTTAATAAGGATATAGGCCGTTAAATATTATCAAACATATAAAAAAGTTAAGTTAACAAAGTACGACTGTGAAAATATTTACAAACGGTAATGTACATACAAAGATGTTAAAACCTTAGAAATATTTCAAATGTAATAATGTCTCATTTATTGTAATGTTAGCACAAGATCATATTTAATTGTTATAAATTTTATCATAGATTATATGTAATAATTAATTTAGAGATCTCACTTAATGTTAATGTACATTGTATATGCACCTAGTTAGTGAAATAGTATGACAAATATTAAATTATTTTCAATTTTGTTCCATAGTATAGTAATAATTTATTGTCTATGAAAAAATAAAAATCCAAACACGACTATAATGTTTTATTCCACACTGCAAAATGTTACAGCTATTTGTAACAATAGGTCCTCTAAACCGCTTTAGTTGTCACAAGGTCTATGACGTGTCGTTACGGTTGGCCGTTAGAAGAAATTAGAATATCAAAGAAAACCACACACAATCTCATATTCTACTTTAATAATACATTTGCTAGTTGTAGCTCAAAGTAATATACAAATACATTTTTAGTTGTATATACAGTAAATATTATTGCCGTTAAATAAATATAGAAAATAAATAAGGAAAGATTTTAGGGTATCTGATACGAAGTAATGACTTAACGAACATAACAGACATAAAGACCGAAGTGAGAACATAAATATAAAGCTAAATAAAAATGTCTACAACAAAAGGAAGAAGGTAACAACAGTAGTAACAGAGGCGAAAAGTGATTTAACGGAAATGGCTTACTATTGGCAAGTTTAACTCACATTAAGTTTTGTACTAGCTAACCATTCTGAAAGAGTAAGTCTATATAGGGTAGCCACAAATAAAAAAAAATATATTAAACTCGAACATCTCTGTATAAAACTGGTGTCATATGGTCACACATAGTAAATGGAACACAAAGTAGACCTCATAACTGCCCTCGATTAAAAATGTAGTCCATCTGGGTGTGTGAAGAAATTTACTGTTAGATACACTTAAAAAAAAGTGCAATAATTTTATTCAATACTATTTCTTACATTTAATACATCATTATTTTTTACAGCAGCTTTGGGCCGATTGGTATGGAAATCTTTGGAGGAGGCCTATGTCCAGCAGTGAACATCTGTCGGCTGATGATAATATTTTTTAAAATATCTTTTTGTAACTATACACTATGTTAGTGTATACGTAACTAAATCCATCCATGTTCGTGATACGACATACAAACCTATTCGGAGACAAACTTATGACATTGAACTAGGCTTTCTTCTGAAGGTAGTATCAATCTATACTATGTCATCAAAATCAGATGTGCATTCTCTTAAGAAAAATATAATGCAGCAAATAAATATAATTATTTTGAACAAATGACATTTTCTACTGCTGTTCATATCGGGTGCCTAAACTTCCATTATTGATCACAAAAAGAATATCACTAGTGGAATCTAGTCACTCCGGTTGATACAGACGTATTTCACTCACGTAGGCCAATTCCACAGGATCCCTATAATTTATGGAAGTCTTTCTAATCAGCTCCGAGACTTTATTATCGACTACTTTCCAATCTCTTAAAAAAGGAAACTGTGCGTGCTAGAGATAAATTTTCGTAATGATTACATTGTAATTAACGTATGTAAATTTTAAATACTATGATTACATGTTATAAAATAAATTGAAATTATGGTCAAATTGTATGAATAATACCGTGATGATGATGATGATGATTTATTTTATCTCTATATATTTTATACTACTCTAGGCCATAGACTATAAGTCGGTAAAATAATTAGCAGCTATATATGTCATTAAAGAACAAATGACTTTAGTTAATATTAGTATAATTTATTCATTTGTTGTAGCACCGAAAAAATTCACTATAGTTTCATGATACACAAGTATAGTAATTTAAATTATTTTTTATTTAGTATATAGTTAAATAATTAAAGATTAAAATTTTATGTGAGGCAGCTATTTACATCAAAGCAGTCGATATTGTCTATGAAAAACAACATCTAACAACGTGCATAGAAAGATAGAAAAGTAAATTTACGATCTATGGTAGGTATTTAATAGTCATGTTCTAAACTAGTTTAAAATTTCAATTAAAAGGTTATGTATAAAACATTTACTAATGAATTTGTATTGTAAGATAATGTGCCTCATTAAGTCATCTTAATATTTATATACAGCGTCATCCCGTTTTGTAAATTTAGTAAAACGCAAGTACATTGCTGATAGTATCCTTAAGGCAGCAAATCAAAACCTAATTGCAGCAACACTCCGACCATGCATCTTTTGTGTTTACTACATATGTAATTGTTATTATCACTATATTTTCAACAACCCCATGGTTTTGGATATCTCATTGTCATAAGATTCTATTTTCTTCCTTTTTAATCACAGCGTTAAATTATTTGTATATAGTATCTAAGTTATTTGTATATAGTACTATGGCATTAAGTGTTGTTTAATATTAAAAACCGGTGTTGAATTGTTGCTGAAGGTAGTATGATAACTTTTACGATTAAAATATATCAAATACAAAAAAAAAATCCTGTGTTTCTCAAGTTTTCAAACCAAAGAACAGTTGACATTTCAAACAAAGTGAACTGGATTCATGGAAATTTCAAATAAATCCATCGACTGGGTATGCAAATAAAGTAGTATTAAATTCCCTTGTCTGAACTGATAAATTGTAAAGAGTTCATTGTGGGATTTCAGGGGATCTGAAGTGAAAAAGTTGTCTAGTTAAATATTCACTGATAAAAAAAATTCGTTTGGAAGTTCAAGTCGTATTGTATATGGGATCAAAAAGAACTAGTACTCCTTTTATATTAATCTTTTGTTACAAAAGTAAAAAAAAGATTCAGTTTATAATAGTTGTTTTTGTCCATTGATTCTCTGTTGTATATGACTTTTGAATAGTAATTGATGATATTAATAATATATAAAAAAAAACTATATTGTGTATATAATATAATTATATTGTCTACGTGTGTGTGTATATATATACATGTATATATACAACTCAGATCGGTAACGTTCAGAAATCTTGGCAAGGTCTTTTCGTCCAAAATCCCTCTGTACCTGAAGACCAAACTCTTCAAACAATGCGGGCTGCCAATAATGACCTACGGATCCGAAACTTGGTCGCTAACTGTAAGCGTCATAAGAAAGCTCACAGTCACACAGCAGGCGGTGGAGAGAGCGATGCATGGAGTATCTTTGATCAAATGAAATGAGAAGATCCGTAAAAGAACCAGGGTCACTGACCTAGCCCTACGAGACGCGAGGCTGAATTGACAATGGCCCAGGCACGTAGTTCGTAGATTCGATGGACGTTGGAGTCTAAAAATGCTAGAATGGCGACTCGTATTGGAAAGCGCTGCGTTGGCAGACATTCCACTACATAGATAAACGAAATAAAAAGAATTGCTGGAAACCACTGGACTCAAACAGCACAAGGCCGTGCATTGTGGAACTCATTAGAAGAAACCTATAATCAGCAGTGGACGTTCTTCGGTTGAAATATATATATATATATATATACTTAACAATACCGTTTTAATTTTATTGAGCAATATTGCTTTCAAATTGTATATATATATATATAATTAATATTGCTCAATATATATATATAAATGTGCAATCCATTTATGGTCTACGGATTTGTACAGGAAGACAAAAAATACAGAAACTAGTAATTTTTTTAATTTTAAAAATAATTCAACTACTTCCATAGAATTTTTTAATTTTGTATTTAATCCAATATTTAATGCATTTCAGTTATATCAAACACAGGACGAAGTTACGGTAGAAGCAGGGAACAAAATTGAACCATTTCCACAAGAAAAGCAGCGTAAGAGGTAACTAAGTTATTAAGATACTGCTCCACAGGGTAAATAACTTTATTAACTCCTACAACTTTCTAAAATCCTGTAGAATGTAATCCGAAAACACAATTAACTTCAGACTAAAATGTTATAAATACTTCTTATTTATATGTACTATTTTTTTATATAAACATATATACTACTTGCTGCGCCATAGTGTTGCCAGTATATATTTATGAAATGAATGGTTATTCCATACCAATTATCGCTATTGGAATAAGTTAAAAGTACATTTAATGTTTTTAAACACTTCAAATACCGTGATATTGCAACACTTAAAATTATTAAATGTAAATACAACTCAGGTACAGAATCACCCGGTGATCAAACTATGCATGATTTTAACAAAATTATCTGAATTAGATGTTTTCCATCTTATTATAAAAATACTTTGTTGGTGTGTTCTGATAAGATTTTTGCGAACAGTACTTAAAGTAAGAACATTTTAAAATTTTTCCAACTAAGTACTTTTTTCTATCTGTCGCCTACTTAACTTTTTGTGATAAGTACCGTTATTATTCTCATTTCATTCTTGCACTTAAAATAATAGTTAATCATCTTTTTGCTCGTTGTGGAGAGAACTAAAATCATCAAAGAGCGATCAGTGCAGATGGAAGCACGGAGATGAAGTTAATCGTTTCTTTCTTTTTATGAAGTGTCAGTTTTTTTAAATAATAAAAAATTCTGTAAGTTATTAAGTATGTGTAAGTGGGTTATATGAGACGGGCTGGCCAGTAAATGGCTCATCATCGTTACCATTATATAGATGCACTAGGAAGGTAGCAATCAGAGAAAAATCGCGACGTGTTGTTAAGCTTGCGACCTGAAGTGATCATCACGACCACTCTGTTTAGAGAGATACCGACGAAGAAGAAGTGGGGTGAAAAGTTTCACGCACAACAACTCAGCGGTTCAAGCTAACATCATCTGCTCGTGGTGCACCCTGCTAATCAACAACGAGGCTCTGGCTCTTATTAATCCACATTAGGCCAGCGTGGTGGGAAATGGCCGAAATCCCTCCATATGAATCCCTATCCGACCGTTGTAGGAGTCTTTGATGGAGGCATGTGTCAAGCAGTAGACGTTTATCCACTGATGATGATAAGTTATTAATGCAACTTTAGATAGCAGTTTTGATATCGAACGCAAAAACATCAATTCTACATAGAACTCTAAAAACTTTTCCCTTGCACAAACTTTTTAAATCTCAAAAGTATGTGTAAAAAAAAGATTATAACTTATGAGTGACAACAATCATCTAACTTATAATCTTAGTAGCAGATTATTTAAAGGTAATTCATCTAGTTTAAGTTACTCAAAACCCGAGACAAAAGTATACGATACTGATTAGAGTACATACTAAGATTTCTTCAGTTTAGTAAAACTAACTTTGAAGATACTCTCTCCATGTAATATTGGAAGTGTCAGTTTATCTACTATTTTGCAAGTTCTTTGACCTTAAGATCTGTATCTATTTTGCTATTTCTACGTCTAATGTAAAAGGATCTCAATGAAATTGATTTTGAATGGAAAACCGAATCCGATTAAGAAAATCCTTTTTGTACGGAATAAACTTATTAGATTTCTTTGGGATATTATGTTAAAGTAATCAAACTTCTTAAGCAAATGATCCGCCTTGTTTCTTGCTAAAAACATTTCTATATGTTTTTCATAAATATATATCATTTGCGCCTTTAAAACTAATTTGAGCTGAAATCTGATTTTAACCTAATGAGTTTTTCAACAAAATATATACTATATAGAACGTGGATTCGTCTGATTATAACTATTATACCATTTCATCCCATTATGATACTTCTTAATGGTACATGGTCATCGAAAGAGTATAAATAATTAAATTGTGGACCTTGCAGAATTGCAGAACACCTCATCAAAAACAGTGCTTTCACTACAAGAGTACTTTATTTATTTATTTTGTTTATTATCTTCTTATTTTTCGAATCAACATCCTCCGATTAAGGTACATACTGGGATATTTATTAAGAATTATCATTAAACAATTCAATAGCATTATGTACTTATAGTAATTTCTCTTCTCGCTAAATTCTAAACAGCAAATCTCTCGTGGCGTTGGCAAATCTCGTGTAATTTGTACAGCCATAGAAATCTAAATAGCAATGCGATTTCTCTTTATACTATTGAAAAGTTTATTTTGAAAAGCGAAACATTTCAGTTGTGAATAAATGCAGGTTGCAGTTATTTTAGTTGAATTTTTTATTTTTTATATTCAACTTCCAAATAATACAACGATAAACATCTAACTCATATATAGTATCGAATTAAATATATAAATATACTTTAATGGCAATATTTGAAAGAATAACAAGAAAATTGTTTACAGTAGCTAAATAGGATTTAAGGCGTAATCATATATATTTATAGTGTGAACACTTAAATCGAAGTAATTAAACAAGATGCCACCTTTACATCATTCCGATCACCACCTCGCCAACTTATTGATGACGTCACGCCTTGCTAGTGTAAAACTATGCGAACAGAAAATCAAATTTTTCCAGTAGGCACAACTAACACACGAAACTTAATTACTCTGTGACAACTCGATTGACATTCTATTGCTTTTGAGTGGACATGTCTGATTGGTTAACTTATATTGCAAACGAAACATCCGGTTTTAGATCGTTGCAATTGTGTGGAAATATACTTCCGTCGATCACCAGTTAACACTTTTAAAGTATTAGCATATTGTTGTTGTTTCTAAACTTGATTATTAAGTAATATACTTCAATCGATAACACTGCAAGTTAAGCTTAATTATAAACGAATTTCTTTACCGTACAACAATAGATAGATATGAAGATTCAATATGGTATTTTTTAAAAAAAAAACAGTTACTAGAAAACCCTTAGAACTTCCACTGACAATTGTGTGAGGTTTTACAATGTATACAGCAGAGTACAAAATTAAAATGAATTATAATTCCAAAGAAACGAAAGATAAACAAGGTTCAGAGCTAAACAGGTTTTCTTCGGCTTCTTCTATCGTTATTCTCATTAAAAGAGGTACACAAATTCTTTCGATACTATATTTTATATTTACTCATACTTGTTTTTTATTCAACGAGGCGTTCACATCATGGTAAATTGTACGCCTGCTCATAACAACGCGGCACTGGTTAGGACAATATACCCTTCAACACATTGTATTCGTCGCCTTGAGTACCGCCAAACAGTAGTATGCAAATATTACTGCATCCCAAACTGAAGGACGCTGTAGCTAGTGAAATCACTGGGGTAAGGAGACTCAACATCTTATGTCTCAGTGCGACGAGCACAATGTGGTGCAGTGTACATCGTCCCAACTAACGCCACGTTATGGGCGAGTGTATCACTTACCATGTGACGAACGTCCTGGTCACTTCGTGAGTTCGTCGAATAAAAAAAAGTCGTTCTGCGAATTACATGTAGTTATTTTACAGAAGTTCGCGCTATACTATCACATTGTAATAGGAGACGGCGGTATTTTGTATCTTTTTGTTTAACTTATGAAAAGTTACATGAAGAGCCTCCAGCAAACAATTTTCGAGGGCCGTGCCGTTTGTCTAATTACTTGGATTTTCCAATATCAGCTCGTTGTTTACGATATTGATTAAATGTCATTAGTTTGTAATAATTTGCCTTGATAAATTACAGATTGGATCTCATAATTTGAACGGCTGTTCGTTCAAAACTTACTTTCTTATAACGACTTTAACATTATATTTGTATATTTTGTCAAGCTCTTTCAATATTATGTTAATTTATACGAAACATTTAATACTCCGAAGTATTTTACGTTAAATCTTAACAAATAATTCAAAATTGAACATCGTTTTAAACGACTTTCGTTCAGCAATATCATTTTATAATCATCATGAGAATTCAATTGGAAAATTCAGAAATTAAAAAAGAAATCATTATGTATAAGGAATATAAATTTTATAAAATTAAATATAAAACTAATTCACAAGCTTTTCTATATCTATATATAAAACATAATCTTTAAAACACTAAGTTATTCAACTGATAGCTTTATGTTATTCAATTAAGCCTTTGAAACATCAATAATACCATGCAAGCAGCTTTTTTAATTTTCTCTCTGTTAGGATTCTCTCCCAAGGAAAACATCAAGGCTATTCAATAAGATATTTGATATTAAATAAGATCATAGTATATCCAAGTTACGACTGTAAACAAGTTCATAAACACCGCCTTTATTTGGTTTGTTGAATTTTGTAGAAAACTTAATGATTTTACAGGTTTGTTTTCAGTGTAAAATTTTCACTCAATATCATATCAATTTAAATCTAAGCAAATTTCAAAGTAAAGTTCATAAATTAATTCCACTTTCTAAGGACGAAGTTGGTGCGATCTTCGCTCAGAATATGAATGAGAGCGGGTCACACTCTAGATCACAGTCGTTTTCCCAAATTATTTGTATTTCAAACTTTTCACATCATTTAACGATCGAGAAAATTATGAAAACGATGAACTGGTGAGTAAGTCTCTATTGGCGACTACCTGAAAGCTTACTCGTAAATATTTCCAGGTTGTTGTAACTAGTTAAATATGTACGGTAGAAAGAAACTCGTATCATAGTACCTACTTATGCGGCCTATGTTACTTCTCTCCGCCTGCAGAACCACCATCAAAATAGATAGTGACACGAATCGTCATACTAACTTTCCTCCTCCGCGACTACATCTTGCCTGTGACAGTCAGTTATAATATATTTCACTGGCGGTAGGTCCCTGCATCAGGCTGTGGATCCGGGTCCACGAGCCTAATATTAGATAAGCTGTAAAAGTCACATGGCTTGCAGCGCTAATATAGCCAGGAATCTAGGTAGGTCTCTGTTCTCTGTCTGCTTTGAAGGGTATGACTGTGGTAATGATACTTAACATCTTATGTCTCAAGGCGACAAGCACAATGTACTGCTATGTATATTATTCTAACTAGCACCACGTTTTTATGGGCCGTTACTTCGCCTAAAAAAATTAAATGAAATATTCTCAGTAAAATAACTTGTTAGTCCATACAAATATTCTGTTTTCAAGGTGAATTTCATATGCTGTAAGTTTACTTAGAGAAGTTTCTCTTTAGAGAAATCTTACTCCAAATTCCCAATAGTGGGATCAATAGCAGGGTCATTTATAATTATACGTACGTGCGAACAGTTTGGCTAAATTTTTTCGCATTTTTTTTTCCTTTAGTAATGCTCTGTAAGACTTATACAAAGAGATCGAAATAAGGTTCAGATGAACATGTTCTGGTTAGCAATACGAATTTGTCGCCTGCGTAGAATATATTACCGTCCCCACTGCAGTAGATTTATGTACCTACAGCGACACCCTTCTACCTGCTATATAACCACTAACAGTGATCGTGACCAGATTAACTGGTATTAGAAATATGTCTTTTTAATTTACGTCACCTTTGTAGTAGAACAACAAAACTCGCTCATTAACTGGGTCACTGCGCATTACTCTTTCTTGTCACTAACATTTTCATAAGGTGTTTTTGATAGACAATATAATACATTTTGTTTTTTAAAAAAGATAAAATAGTGCTTTACGACTATTTTGTTTAATCAGTTAAAAATAGGTGGTAGATCTCTGGAGCTGACTGCCTAGGTACCGCTGCAACGCCTACATTAACCTTCTTCTTCTTCTTGTGACCCTCCAACTAGTGAAGATTAGACGCCAGTTCTGTAAGCCCCTTTTATTGCGTGCAAAGTGGATCAGTTGCGCGACGCTCTTAACGTTGGTCCACTCCTTGTTATTATAGAACCAGGACTTATTTGCTATCATGCCGCTTTCCTCATTATTCCTATTTACGGAAGTTGTATTTGACATATCGGGCTATATCTCCTAGATAGGCCGTCTTCCCCTTTTTGATGGTTAGGAAAAGCTCCCGTTTCGCTTTCAGTCCCTGCAGAACGTCGTCATTAGTCACGTTTTTTACTAAGCTGATTCTGAGCATGCGGCGATATGCCCATAATTGGAAGGCTTCAACCCATTTCCGAAAGTCTTAAAGAAGACAATTAAAGAATTGTTCTCGTCTCGCAACCGTAAATGAGTATAGAGAAAAATTTAACAGCAAAACATTAATATACAAACATTGCTTTTCGTATTTCATAGGCGCTATAGTAAAATTATTTGAGTCATTTGATTAGACGTGGGTTATAACCGGACAAACATAACATCTGTTATTACTGTTATTGTTACGCAATAATAACAGGTACCAATTTCTGTTATTAAATAATAAGTGTTATTTTTTTACAATTTATATTTTTCGGGTTATAATACTAGGTTCATAACGTTTTAGCAACAATAAATACAATGAGTGTGAGCGAGACAAATTAATCAACGAATCAACAGTTAACACAAACTAATTAATTAGTGATGTTTCGAGAATAGTTATCTTCTTGTAAGATTACAATTTCTGTTTTTCGGGTTATAATACTAGGTGCTTCTTATTCTAACAACAGTCTATCAAATGAGTACGAGCGTAGGAGATTAATCAACCAAATAACAGGTAACACGATCTAATTAAGAATTCCCTTTTCAAAGAGGATTTTTTCTTATGAAACAGCTTACTATAATTTTGAGTTCATTTCAAATCAAATACTAGTATTTATTTGAAATAAAAACGTGATACGACACACATTGGTGTTTTAGCTTATAACAATATTATACAAAAGACAAAGACAAGAATTGTTGTTTTATTTTTTACTGGCCGTTCTGTTATTTCAAGCTATGTTTAGTGATCGGCTGTTATCGAATACTGAAAATGTTGATTGTTGATAGTAGTTGAATAACTTGAGTATGATGAATTAAAAAAATATATTTTAACAGACATAATGACATCGCAAGAACAACTGTTATCTGTTATCTTCGAATATTTGTGATTTATATATATTATAATAAATACGCCTCACTCGTAAATTAGATATAAGATCTGACGTTATAAAAGGAACGGTACAATGACGTGCATTGAAAACATCCTAACAAACAACATTGTTGTGAGCAGTCGTATTATAATACAAATCATACACTTTACTTGCGTCGTCGCTTAATCGAATCTAAAATTTATATAATAGCTATATATCAATTTTATTCATAAATATATTTAGCATAAATCAATTCTAGATTATTAGGATGTAAGGAGAGGGATCAATGAAAAGAAAAAATTAGAAATCCGTACCCTCCATGAAAGATTTATATTAAATGTGAGCTCTATAATATCATCATATTATGCCGTTCTCAGTGCCTTAGAAAGAGAAGAGCCTTATAAAAGAATCGCCGAACAATAAAACTGCACTTAATTTTACTTGTCTGTCTATTATGGCCTTTATAATCTTATTATATTTTTTATAGGGAATGCACGTACGGATATTGTACATCAAGAAATAAAGAGATTGCCAGTTTTGATAACCAACCTCAACTTCTATCACCGTTAAAGTGAACAATAATAAAATATAGATAATGTAATATACTGATAAAAAAAACATTAAGACTCACTACCCCAGTAATTACACTAGCCATAGCGTACTACAAACCGGACAAACCGAACAAAGCAATGTTAGCACGCTACTGTTTGGCGGCAGGAATAGAAGCTGCTGTGGTACCTATGTAGACGGTCTCCGGAAACGAAGATCTATCAGTGCCAGTAAACTATTTTGCCATGCCATATTTTAACTTTGAAATACTTGATCCGCCCTCGAAAAAATTGAAGAAGTTGTCTCGTCGCGCCGAGGTATTGATTTCAAGCAATTAAAAGCCACTAGAGATCTTCAAGTGAGGAACTGTAAATAGAACTGGAATCATGATTTCTACCACGTTATATTTTTATTCGAGCATCAGCTGCTTTTTGATTTTGTGTTCCATTGCTGGATTTTTTTTAGTAATGTATTTTTATGAAACTAACGTATGTTTATTGATTTTTTATATGCATTAATAATTAGGAAATATGTTTTAAAGTTCCTAAAGTACAACCTGTATTTGTGGTGTTAAACAATTTAACCGCGTTGACAAATCCCAAAACACTAGAGTAAAGCACTTTCGATGGCTGCGACTTTATAACTTAGTGGGCACCTCCTTAGCATATAATTATGCTTAGTAAGCAAATTTCGCTGCGACCCTTGCTTATTCTTATAAGATAGATCAGACATGGTGGTTATTATTAAAGTTTAATGAGTATTTTTCTATATATGCTTGTGAATAAGTTAGAGCAAGTGACAGTAACAAAGAAACAACAAACTTTATAAAAACTTAATATGTTAAATCATTTTACCACTTGCGTTTGAACTAAACTTATTCTGTACCATGTAGTCCGTATTCTGAAATATCGTTTTATAATTTATATCTCCTTTTGAAACGGAAAGTACTTTTTAAAAAGAGTAAAGTAAACTAACACGCGTGGTACATGATTTGCTAGTGTATATAATAACGAACTTAAATATTTTCAAACGTTAAAAATGCGTACATAATACATAGATACTATTTTACCTATATTTTCTATATCTACATGTAGGAGATATCCAGAGGTTCAATCATCACGCGGTCTCCGCAATTATTCAGCGTAACAAAAACTCAAAAAAACTGCCGTTTAGAGATCAGCTAAGAAAGGATTTTACAAATTTCCTTTCCCAAACGCGGTTACAGGGGTATTATAACAAGGCGGGGACCCAGGGGCGAGTTATTGCGGGCGGTAATATTAATGACAAATTTCAAGTCTAAATTTCAAATCTAATTATTATTACGGCCAGGAAAGCGGGCGGGGAACAGCTAATAGTAATTTGACTTAACTATTACAATTAAAGCATATCTCCAAAGTATAAATATTGGTGGAGACGAGGCAGTCAGGTACCACTGCCGATATTACAGCCGAGGAATAGTAATTTACAAAAATATCTCGGTTTCGGTGTTGCAGCTGTAGAAGTTACTTGTGTAAGTCTCATATTGAATAAAATTTAAAAACTCTTAAATATGGGGTGTCGTACATTCACCACGATATTTCCATTTAGTTTTATTAGTAGACATATTAGATTATATGATGAAGCTGTTGCACATGTGAGCGACGAAATTAATTTTGTTAACTGCTGTATTTATTACATCAGAAATTGTGAACATCTTTGATCAACACCGAAATATTTGTACTAAATATCATATACATAATAATTTATTATATAAAAAATTACCTCTTTAATGTATATATAGAAGTTCATAGTTACTTTGTGATATGAATTCTATTGAATCCTGTTACACTATTACGTTAAGAGACCCCCCGAACAGGCTTCCGCCTTGCCGTGGCGGTGGAGCTCAGTAGCCGTTGCTTGGTCCCCCATGTTGAAGCGAAGAGGAAACTGCCCGGCCGGCTTTATACTACTTTTTGCAGCCGAGGTGGAGCCGCGGGGGAAGAGGAGTGTCGGTACTGCAATCCGCCGCTCTCTCTATCTTCTGTGACGGCGGAACCCCAGATCAGATCCGCCGCAGGGAATCGAGCGAGTTTTCTCTCTTGGCTCCCATAGCCTCTGGATGACTGATTCGGAGAATCTGTTCCTAGGTGACTGCAAGAGGCCGAGGAGGGGGCGCGCTGTGTGTTCCGGCGTGCCCTTATACAGGTGGAAAGGGAGGGTTCTTCTCTCCCACCCGAGGTGGGGCTGCATGAAGCAGCCAGCGTTGGTAAGGTCGCGAATGTGTGTGAAAGCGTTCCCGTCAACCTGCAGTAAGGCGACGAGGTAGAACATCGTTGGGGTTTTAGTCAGTGCAAGTCCGACATAACCCTGCATTTGCCCCTGCGAGGGCAGGTATGCGCATGCAATTCCCCCATATAAAGCAAAAAAAATTACGTTAAGAGAAAGTTAGAAACTTCTGTTAATTAATTACCTGTAACCAAGGAACCGCTAACATTTGCTAGTTGGAAAGGCACCTTAAGAAGAAGAAGAAGAACCAAAGGAGGCAGCTAGTTACAGGCAGCGCAGGACCGATCGATGTGGAGATCTTTTGGAAAGGCCTATGTCGAGCAGTGGACGTCTGTCGGCGGATGATGATGATGATGAAACAAAGAAATAAAGATACATAGTATTGAATAGTATAATATGACAATTAATTTTAGAAGGGAAGGAAGAGAGGAATTGAGGATGGAAGGACAAGGAGATGGCAGAGAAAGTCCCATGGATTAGAAATACTATCAAGAAAATGCTCATACAAAGACCTTTGTAATGATAAGATTTTTTGGAGGACTATTAAATAATAACTTTAGTTATATCTAGAAGTTAAAAAAATAATAAATCTTCAAAGCGTAAATGCCTTCCTTCTCCCTGTCAGTAGACAAGGAGTGAAAGGGTGAGAATGTATTGTACAAACCGCGACACCCTCAAACACAGTTTACTCTGGAAATTTCATTTATACAAATGTCGAATTTTGTTCGAAGAACCTCGCTAACAATTTTGCAAGGAGACCTCTTAAGCGTTTTAGTGGTACTCTTGTTATTAATGATTATAGTGCCTTAATGGAAGCCTAATTGCTCAAATTTTAATGGTCTTACACAGTATGTATATTCATCAGTCTCTCTCCAAATATGATGAGGTAACCAAAAACTAGTCTTTCAAAGATTTTCTCTGCGCGATCCAATAGTAAATAAAATAAGCGTAAATTAATTGACTAGCGCTCGTTTACTTCTACACCCCCTCCCTCTTTCTACCAACAGACGTGTCCAGTGGTGACGTCTACCAGTTGATAATAATGATGTGAACGTCTCTATAGGGGAACTATTCCTTCTAGGCTAGTGCGCTTGACCATTATGCATTTCCCTTTCTATCAGGTGGAATCGGTATTAATAAAGTTATTAAATTTATCTATTCCAAATAAATTCAAATGCTGAAAGTCACGGAAATAGATCAAGAATTATTTTTAAAATGTTAATACTTGTGCCATCATCCACTGTTGAAATGATTATTTGTTAACTCAAGAGAGTCTAGTCTAGCTAGTCACTATCGTTTTCAGAATTTTTTCATAAGCCGTTGCGGATTTGCATAAATGTACATAAACACAAATATTCTTTAACTATCACTTCTCCATTTTATCTCTATTGTTCCGGAAAAATCCAGTAAAAAGGCGCTCATTGGAAAAAATCGATGCGACACATTTATCCCATTGTGCATTAGACAATTTGTTAGAACTTCTCCTATACCATTCCACACCGTTATTGAATTCCACACTATTTTCAGCATTGTATATATATATAGCATATGAGTAGGGAAAATCGTTTTTCTTTTTTAGTTTTCCATCAACCTCTATCATAAACTCTTGTATGGGAATAAAGTCTAATTTTGCATACACAGATCAAGTGTAGCAAGTTGTCACTTTACGTACACAATAAAACGTTTCATTATCTTGTAATTGAGGACTTAATGAACTCCTAAACTTTTATGCATTTTCTTGTGTCACAGAAACACGAATAGTTCTGCTAGTCTAAATAAAAGCTTTCAACTACACTTTAAATATTATTACTTATGAGTAACCCTTTTTCGTTACGGATCTGCGACTTTAGATTGAATTTCCATAAAATAGATCTTTTCACCTCTTTCGCGATATTTGAAAAAAAAATATTTTTTATTTATTCATAGAACAGAACGATCAGCTGATGGTAAGTTATACACCTACCTATAATAATGTAGCTTTAGTAGGTGATATACACTGCACTACATTCTGTTTGTCGCCTCGAAATTAATCTCATAAGGAATTTGTATATTTTTATCGTTAGTATCTTTTTTATTTATTATCTGTTTGGTAATAGTGTAATTTTTTTGTCATACATTAAAATATAAAAACCAATAGGATGAGCACAATGTATTAAATCTAAAAACTATGGATTTGTATTCAGTTTGATTAATTGCAGCTTACCGACAATGTTGGACTTTGTGAGAAATAGTTTTAAAGTTTCATCGATGCCAATACTAATATAAATCAAATATCAAATGTTGCTCCTTGATTTAAATTTGCAATTTTTGTCCAACTTTGTTTTTATCTCAACACATTTTCATTGCTTTCTGTAAACTCGAATACTCATGATTGCTTTGTACTGTTACTACTTTTGTTGTTATCCCTGCAATTACTTTGCATGTCAAATAAAAACGAACGGTTATAAGATACCAAATATGTTCGCAGTGAGGTGTTTTAAAGGGAACAATTGTAAATAGTCTTATATTCTATACGTTGTATTTTTTATTTTATCTGTTGTTAAATAAAAAAATAATATATAAGTAAAATAAATATACACGGGCAGCACATCTGCTGGGTTCAACCAGTAGTTCAACAACCATATTACATATTTATTTTTCCCTATTTATGTCCTTTCGTCTAATGTAACCCAACAAGGTTAATTAAGAAAACTACGCTTTAATTTTGCTAATCTTTCTAGGGGACGTGTAAGAATAACCCCGTGGATATTCGACCCTCAGTATGTCGTAAAATATGAAACAGGAAATAATTCCAAGGAAAGAACAGCTGCTTCCCCTCTGATACCAAACACGGCATATGGCCTTTTTGGGTACGATGTTTATGAATTTCGACATCTAAATAGATTTTTCTACCTAAACAATAAAAAAAAACAAAATAGTTTTTTCCGACAGATACACAAGTGCAATTGTTCAAAATAACACTTCCATATTTACTTCGGTGGTCAGGAAA
Source organism: Ornithoptera priamus (assembly GCA_029034505.1). Lineage (NCBI taxonomy): Eukaryota > Metazoa > Arthropoda > Insecta > Lepidoptera > Papilionidae > Ornithoptera > Ornithoptera priamus. The sequence continues at coordinate 3,066,307 of JARDWD010000296.1, read as the reverse complement.
TGGAAGATAGATTGCAAAACAGATTGTAACAATTGCGAAATAAGCAGTGACTAGACATAATCATGTCTTTTTTCTGTTTTAAGTGTTTACTTATAGTTTTGAGTAAATAGCCTCTTTAACGATAAGAGAGATAATGGCTTTATAATTTAACTATATAAACCTGAAAGTTCGATTAAATATTACTTCAATCTTCAAGTGTGTTAACGTGTATTAATATACGTTTACTTTGTGACAGCATCAAAGTAAATTTCACAAACAAAGTTGTTTTCATCAGTGGTGCGAGTTCAGGAATAGGTGCCACTGCGGCTATAGAATTTACTAAAGAAGGAGCACATGTGGTTATTAATGGGCGTAACGAAGCAAAGTTAAAAAACACTTACAAACAATGTGAAGCTTACGGAAAGAAACCACTAGCCATCAAGGCTGATATATCAAAAGACGATGAAGCAAAGGCAGCTATTAACGAAACAATCAAAACTTTTGAAAAATTAGGCGTTCTTGTAAATAATGCAGGTTTCGCAAAGGCGGGAACTATACTTGATGGAAACTTATTAAAAAGTTATGACACAATAATGGCCACGAATCTTCGAGGTGCAATGCATCTGACTGCTCTAACTCCACCGCATTTGATAAAAACGAAACGACGGAAATATTATCAACATATCCAGCGTGGCTGATACACGTACCCCCTTTAAACCGGAATTCATATCATATTGCGTGTCTAAAGCTGCACTTGATCACTTCACACGCGGCGCAGCAAAAGAACTCTCTGAATATAACGTGCGCGTTAACGCTATTAGTCCTGGTCCAGTGAGAACTGATTTCGTTGAAAACACTGAAATAGAAGAACCAACTAACCATGTAATTCCAACAGCTTTAAAAAGAATATCGGAATCTATCGAGATCGCCGACTTGATTCTCTTTATAGCTAGTGACAAAGCAAAAGGCATCACCGGCTCCAACTTCGTGTCCGACAACGGTTTTATTTTGGTCAATTGAATGATATTTAAACTAATTTCTATACCCGTATTACTTTATAAAGCGGACTTCGTGAATGAGCAAGGTCACAGATTGTAACTAAGAATTGAGTAGCTAAGAATGTTTGATGACAGGATCGCTGTTGGTGTATCTAAAACAAATAAGACGCGGACAATATATGTACAAGGGTTAGTTGGTTAAAAAACAGACAAACTACAGCTTAATATATTATGGTTAATGAATGAACTAAGAATATAAACGAAAGGGGAGTTGACAAGGGAAAGAAGAGATTTAAGATCAAGGGGGCGAAGAATATCAGGAGGAAGGAGATCATAGAAGGAAGAAGATAGACGAGGGTAACTGAAAAAGATGTGATTTGGAGAGCCCTCCTCAACACCACATTCGCATATATAACTGTCCCTGATATGAAGTTTAGCCAGATGGACGGACAAGAAATACTTGAAATACATAGTTACTATAAATATACTTGACACTTAAGCTTTTAAAACTGATGACTAATGCAGTTTGTAATTGCTTTTTAGATTACTATTATTTGTTTTTCCTGCAACAAAAAGAGCATGTAAATTGTTATTTGAAAAGATAAATACTGTATTCCGTTTGCAGTCCCAATTAAATCTCATAGATTTGTTGTTAGATCAACGTATATCGGGGAATTTTTCTAGAAATAAAAATAAATACAAAATTGTTCATTAGAACAAAATAAATGTACCATTTTATAACTAATTCTTAAATTAGACTTATACGATCATAAAGACCAGAAAAAATTTTCATCTGCATTACACAAAGAGGCTGAGATAGAAATAATGTTACAATTTCTAAGCAAACAAATTCGAAAAAATGTTATCGACTTGAAATATTTTATTTATTCATACCTACGTTTCCAACTTTTGCACCTAAAAATACGCCGTGGTAAATTTAGCAAATACTCTAATTAATGAAGTTACCTTAATTACAATGTACGCACAATTGAAATACAAAAGCCTTATATGTCCTTACCCAAGTTGTCTACTAATGGAATTAAATAGCTATTCCGTAGCGAGAGTGACACTTAAGACTCCGCACTCACCCAATGTTTACTTTGGTACGCTTCGCCATGGGAAATAAACGGAAAAAGTTTATTTACGGATACAGTAAAAAAATTAGCACGATTATCGCTAACGGGCATTATCCGATGATGTTATGTACTTTACTGATTTAGTTATTGCGTTCAATAAATATAAAAGTACCGAGGTTACTTTCATATTCACCCCGATTAAGAAACAAACATACACTTATTATATGTCAGTACAGAAATTCATCTAAACATTTTATAATAATCCAAATATTGACGGGCATGATAATTTATTTGAGTACTAACATAGGTTTAGTTTTAAGAAGAGGACCTTGTGTCTTTTGAATAAATACATAGATATTATAATTCATTTTTGAGTCGGTTAACAAGCATTTAAATGAAAAATAACAAACTGATTACTTTGTAATATACTTTGTTTATCAATATAACAATCGTAGTAGCGTTAATCATATCCTTACAACAACAATTGTAAAATTATCTCTAATAATTGAACTACCTATGTTTTATCCAAAATTGCACAAAATATATTATACATAACTTTAAGTACATTACTGAGAAGGGGTTATGCTGCCTTACATTTAAAAGAAAATAACTAATATAATCTATATTCTTCACGAGTGCCAGTATTTATGTCAGTAAAACAAATTATTTGAGTGACAAATATTGTTTTCATGGTGGTAGTATACGCCAGATGCAGTAGTGTCTAAGCATCGTCATCATCTCAACTACTGATAGTAGGTCTCTATTACCGAAGATCGTCAAGGTAGGTACTATTTCTGCCGACAAACAGTAATGAGCAAACAGTACCATGTTCCGATTTGAAAAACATTGTAGTTAATGAAATTACGGGGGTAACGAGACCCAACATCTTATGTCTTAAGGCGACGAGCACAATGTGTAGACGTATCACTTACCATCAGGTGAACATCCCACTTCGTTTCATAAAATAAAAAAAATCATTATTATTTCAGCCTTTTATCGCCTAATATAAAACATAGGACTCTCAATTGATTTCCAGCTAATCCGATGCTATTTGCATCCAATGACTTTGTGTGATTAGTAAAAAAAGCAAAAAATAAAAAAAATTGCTTTAATCTTTTATTATATTTTATTTAATATTTAAATTTAGTTTTAATTTTTTGCTTTGAGCTCTAAGTCCAATGAAGCCACAATGGTTGTTAATGAAACTGTGGCGCAAATATCACTATAAAAATAATACTTAATATATAAAATAATTTAAAATTTTTTTCGAACGCACCTGAAGCACATATGTGGAAATAGCCTGTTTGAGTAAAGTCGACTTATCTCTACTTGGAAGACATCTAAACATTTTAACTGGTCACATTGTTTATAGTACCATAAATTTCGGCTAAAATACTCGTACCTAAGTCATATCAATAAATTGAAAAAAAAAAGATATAATCAATCGATTGTCAACAATAAAATGGCAGTGTATTGTGAAATGGGTTTTTAAATATTCAAAACTTCACAGAGTTGTTCTATTTATTATTATTATTATAGGTTCTAGTAAAGTAATAATTATTAAGCTAATTAACAAAATGTCTCCGCGAAAACAACCTAAAAGTCTTTTTAACATCTGCATTAAGAATTGTATCCGTTTAATTAATTCCGCTTGTTATGTTATTGAAAAAAATCATCCTGAGAATAAATTTGGTGATTGCAAAGAGCAGGCATTTGCTTTTAAACGCCATCTAATGTCTTTGTTACCTGCAAGGTGCGTATTTAGATTAAATATGATTTAAATTAAAACATTCTCCTTTTTATTTATTTATTGTTTCTACACTTTACTGCCACTCTAATTCAGTCAGTGTTAAAAATATGTAAAACATAAAATCACATACAATGGGTTGTTCAACATAGTGGCACATTTTATAATTGTCTTTGTATTATTTTTTTGTATTTACCTAAAATTAAATGGTATGAAACCCATAACAGAGATGTGACATGAATCAAATAAAATTTGCAGCTTTTTTAAGATTTATTTTCAAATCTTGTTCTATAACAATGTTTTTTTTTTCAGGTTATTTGAAATCCTGTGTTTAGAGAGATCATATTACTTGTACCGTGGTGATCCCCGAATCCATCTGCATGTTCTGACACATCCTAATATGACAATCTTCCGCAAATGCGACTTAGATAATAGTATACCCCAACATTTCTGGATACAAAATCTCCCAAATTTCACTCGCTTAGTAGTCCTGGATCTGAAGTTCATCTGTACAGATGAAATTCTCCAAATTATTGGCAAACATTGTCTTTTACTTGAAGAAGTCAATATAGTCTCAAAAGTTGATGTGTGCAAATCTCATATTAATGCTTCTGTTTTAATTAGAAATGTTTCAGACGCTGGTCTTCATTCAATAGCTAATCTAAAGCATTTACGAATACTTTCAATGGATCCACCCCGTAATGAGAGAGCAAGCAGAGTAGGGCGTTGTGTTTCACAAGCTGGCATTATAATGTTGGTCAGTAAGCTCCCATATTTAGAAGAGTTACAGATAGAGTCTTGTGATGTTGGTGCAACATTAATAACAACGGTCACAAACCTTGGTCCTTTGAGTCTTAAAAAGATTAACTGTCATTTTGCCTCTGCAGAGGGAATTAAGAAATTAATCAAAATATGTCCTTATTTAAAGGAATTGTCAGTAACACATTTGTCAGCTCACAATAAAGATGAAATATTAGAACAACTCACGACAAGTGATTTAAGGTTAACAAGGCTTGATTTGTCTTTCTTTTCTTACACAAAAACCATGCAAAACCTCCTAGTGGTTAAAGGTAGTTATTTAACACAGTTCTCCCTATGGGACATTGAACATTCTTTAACATTAGAAGATGTAGTTTCGATTGGAGTTAATTGTCCAAATTTAACAACTCTATGTATTATGACTCAATCCAAATATTTAATAACACCTAAATTTTTTAAACGACCTGAGAAAATCTTTAGCAATCTTAAAAATTTGACAATAGGCAATGATAATTTCAATATTGATAATATTTTGTCATTTTTTCTCAATTGTACACATACATTACAGAAACTCATTTTAAAATACCAAACAAAAATTAACATAGACAATATACTTATTAATTTAATACAAAGTGGTAAATTAAAAACGGTTATTTTTGTGTGGTTTGATTGTACATTAGAGGTATCGAAGGCGGTTGTTAAACAAATGATACAGCAGTGTGAACAATTGCAAGTGTTCACTGTTGACTTCAACGAGGATATGACCGATGTGCTTAGGTACATTTACGAAAACAATTTGGACTTAAAGCTAGGGATTTACTAATAACTGTTTTGTATTTACTGTCGTTTTAAGATAATAAAGTTATTTTACATATACGTCTTTAATTGTTTCTACTAATTAGTAGGTTATCAACATTACACTTTGATGGTTGTAGGTGGTGATGTTATTGAGGTAACAATATTTAATATCTCATATTTGAAAACGATGAACATAATAATATGATGTAGTCTGTCAACCAAACTGGCACCACTTGTTATAGGTAGGCATATCACTTAGCAGGTAAATGTAAAGCTAATCTCTTTGCAGCTTCAAAAAAAAATACTTATCTCTCATAAAAAGATTTATAATTAAAATTCATACAATTGAAAGAATCTTTATATATAAAAATATTTATTAAATATTTACAAATAAAGCCTATACGTCATAAATTCCATGTTTTATTTAAATCACACAAAATTAAAAACACAATTCAATGTAACTTATGTTTTGCAATCATGATTGTATATAGTCAACATGTTTTGAAAGATATATTGTTAAAATAACTAACACAGTAATGATAGTATGCTTGACTCTTGGCAATGAAAGTAGCAGGAACTATTACTTTTTTTTTGCCTAGCACCTAGTTCATATCGTTTTTACAATAAAGAAATCTTATAGTGTCGGATAACTATAAATCTAATTTAGAGCTAAATTAATTCTATGATAATCTTAAACAAGGTTTCTGAAACTTTTGTAGATCCTGATGAACCCCTGTAAAAGTTTCCAGATGCTGTCATCTGAGTCACTGATCATCAAGAGGGTCACTGTTGACCCTCTTAACTAATTCCCCATCCCCTCCAAATAAAATTATAAAAGTAGTTTTTAAAGAAAATAAGGTTTTTATTTAAACAAAGTGGTAAAAGAAATACCTTTTTTTATTAATGTGGTGAGCAGACCTTTCTTTGTCACAAATTAAGTAAATTTTAGTAGTTTTAACTCAACTCTTAGTCAGTATCAAGTCGATTTCTATATTTCGTTTTTATCATGACCAGGTGTGAAAACCCACTTATATGTTCTATAGTAGAGTAGTTTTAATTGACCGCTTTGTGTAAGAGCTTGGGATACTCCTATTATCTAACAACCCAAAAATGTATCAATGACATTTCGATAATAACTTCTGTTACTCAATCTAGAATTTATATTCTGGTTTGTGACCATAATTGGGTCACGAATTCAAGTCATCCTTCCTTCAATCTTGTCGCAACCCCCTGCCGTCGAATACGTACCCCCAGGGATTCACGTACCCCACTTAGAGAAACCCTGATCTAAAGGAGTCAATTCTCTCTTTAATATATACCATCAGCACTCGGCTAATGTGGCCATGTGAACAATCTGGACTCTCCTAAAAACTAGTGGACAACAAGTTAACTATAGATAATGGCTATCACCTATTTACAAGATTAGACATGATGCATTTTATCAGCACTTTATATGTTCTACATTATCATGATAATCATTTCTGTCTGCTGGACATATTTCTTAATTCATATAAAATTACTATTGAGGTTCTTAAAACTATTACAAGCCACTTCTATTCAAATTTTACTTATTTCTACAAATGTCATAACTTTTAAACAATTTTATTAACTAATTGTATATTACCTATGCCTTAATAAACATTTCCTTTGTACAAGTAGCAATCGATTTGACTGACCCATCATCAAAATTTTAGATATTTAATATGATTTTATGTATCATAGATTTTTCAATGAACACATCATCATAATATCTAAAATAAAGAGGTTACATGAAATCATACCTGTACCTCTTATAGCCCTTCCCGTGTCAAATAACCAGGGGATCAGTCAAATCGGTTGTATGCTATGGTTCCTTTGTCTCTACCACCATTTCCTTCTCATTGTCTTTTTCATCTTCGTAGAACTCATTCTTCGGTTCAACTATCTTGTCGGCCTCTTCTTGACTCACTCTCACATCAGGATCCGGTTCATCTTTTATTTTGTATTCTTCTGGGAAGAAGTCACCTAAAAATTTTAATAATAATGAACACATTTCTTTGACTACAATTTCATCAATAGCTCTTATTAAAAGCTCTTGAAGTTGATACCACCATCTGAGCTCTCATTTTCTAAACTGCTATTGCAGCATTGCTGGTTTTCAGAAGATAATATATAAGAGCCAGAATATTATGAGCGAGTACACTTAACCATCTTCAGCCTCTTTGAGACTTAATGTTAGTTTGAAATAGAATTAAAAAAAATTGATTTTAAAAAGTTATTTATATATTAATTTTAACTTTATACACCTCATGTAAAGCACGCTTACTAGACTCATTTAGTTTATGGTAAATAGTATAAAAAGTTCTATTCATACAGATTCATTGACAATTCTTAGTTGGAGCCATCTGAATTTCCAATTGTGCTGGAGTATTTATTATTAATAATTTGCAGTCTGAAGATGATAATAATCCACAGTGTAAGAGCAGAAGCTAGACTGGCGGGTTTGAAAAACCAAATGCACTTGGACTTTGGAAATAAATCAGGAACTTACATGTTAAAAGGCATACCAATAGCCAACCCTCGCACCACTGATGCAGTAAAGTTTTAATTAATTATACTACTGTTAAAATTCAACACTAAAGCTCTACTTCTATAGACATATACAAATACTTAAAGATACAGGTTGTAAGAAAATGTGACGTATACCTGGAATGTGCGACATTTGCACGGCAGGAGAGTGCTGGCACATCTTAAGGTTATCATACACATGCTTGGTTATAGCCTCCAAATATTGTTTACTGTTGGCATTTGTTGTACTCTCAGGCCTGGAATTATGAAAACTATATTTATTGTCATCATTATAATTCTTTAACAGATTACACTAAGAAATTAATAAAGACAAAAGATTCTAATCCATTCAGTCTTTCATTATCAGCCAGTAGGTTCGCAGACTGCATAGCATAGATCATCTCAAGGATCTCCACAATTATCGGTCCTGAACTGCTGGCATCCATTGAGTTCTACTCTTTTATACATGCGTTAACAACTATATATTATTTTTTTCATAAATATATCAAATAATTATAAGCTGATAGCTGTTCACAGCTGGACATAAGCCTTGCCAGAAATGGCCATATTGATACTACTTGATATGTCTTGCACTGCTCTCATACTGCTGGCCATAAGGGGCCGTCGTTTATAACAGTTTATGTGGGAGAATTTGAGCCAGTTTTCACCACACTCATCCAATGTGGGTTGATTGGAGCAAAAGCTTCGTCTGTCGATGTGGTTAGCTAAGGTCCCGTGAGTTGTTTTGCGAGACCGATTTCACCCTTAATATATATTAGATATATATTTATATGGTGCATTACTTATATTTCAACTCATTGATAATCCACTGCTAAATTCAGCCCTCTCCAAAAGTTATTTGCTGTACTTACAACATTATTGTAATATAAATAGATTTTAAAGACTTACAAAAAAGAGTGTAGTGTATAACAACCTATTTTCCATAACCTAAAGTTATTTCTCTCCAGCAATTACACTAGCTACAACATCCTTCAAACTGGAACACAGTAATGTTGGCACGCCACTACCTATCGGCGGCAGAAATGGGGAGATACGGTGGTACCTACCTAGACAGTCCCCAACAACAGAGACCTACTACCAGTAAAAAGCTCACCTGCTTATTTCAGGATGCAATTGGAAATCGGGTGCGAAAAACTCTAAATATTCTGTATATGGAAGTTCATTAGATATATTCTCATCGACTAGCAATGAAGTCTCATATGTCCAACATCTAGCTACATTCCTTAATGTGTACCTAAAACAATATGCTTTATTATACATTACTCTAGATGAATATCATATGTCCAATGAGACCAAACGTTGGTGATGATCCAGGAATGGTTAAAGAAATCTTTAATCTACACTTGAATTCAACTTACCCTCCACCACCTACAACTAATGTAGGCACATTAAGATTCTTGACAAACTTAACACATTCACCATGGCCCCGTGTCGATAGTGAAAAACAACCTAAGCGATCTCCAGCTAGAGAATCTGCACCACATTGCAAAACTATAGCAGTAGGTTGATAGAATTCCATCACATAAGATATCACAGGTTTAAATACCTAAAATGTATGCATAAAAAAAATATTATGGGTGTCATAAATATTAATTGATTAGAAACTACCAAAGAAATTTTATGTCCTTATTATCATTTAAGCCCTTTAGCATCCACAGCTAAACATAGTCCTTTCAGAAATTGGGGAAAATTACTGTAATAGCCACAAGCAATGAATGGCATAGTAAACCAGAAGATGTATGTTGCTAGGTCACAAGAAAATCATCTGCACTCTTCTTGGAGTTGTTTCTTCTGAATTATCATGGGATAGATGTCCACTGATGATCATAGGCCTGCCTAAAAATCTTCACACCAATCTGGTACACACTGCCCACATTTTACTATTCCTTTATAAAAGGCTTTTAAAATACACCAAATGACAATTTAATATTCTATCACATCTCCCGCTTAGGGTATATTGTATAAATAGTTATTAATAATTAGACTCAAAGTTTAAAAAAAAAATTAGATCTGAATTTTATATCAGTGTAATAAATAACAAATTATTATTAATTTAATTTAAAAATCATGTTGTAAGAACTTAGCATACTTGAAATTAACTTTATACTTTAAAATGTTTATGAAAAGTTTATACCACAGTAAGTAATGAATTCTATATTCCCACAATTTCAAATTATTATTATTTCATTACCAATAAAGTTACTGGTTGTGTAAATGTAATATAATTTTTTTTCCAAAATCACCATCATCATCATCAGCCAATAAAGGTCCACTGCTGAAAATAAGCCTCCCCTAAAAATCTCCACACTTGTAAAGGTTCATATAAAAGGATTTGGACCATTTCTCATCACACTGGCCCAATGCCCATTTCCCAAAGTGAACCTATCTAATTTATTAAATAATTTTTTTATATATATCTAAAAATTTACTATCACGAAATTACTCACTTGTACATAACTTTGATCATCAATTCCCTCTTTCAATGGTACATTCACAGAAAAGTATCTTCCACTTTCCGCTCCAATCTCATACATATCCCCAGTCCCAGGGAAGAAATAATTTCCATATTTATGAAAGCTCACTGTCATTACCCTGTCAGTTAGGTAGAATGCTTCTTGAACACCATCACCATGATGAACATCAATATCAATGTATAATACACGAGGGTGGTGTTTCAGTAATTCTAATATTGCTATTACAATATCATTTACATAGCAGAATCCTGTAAAATAGAAAACATTTCATTAACATTATTGCATACAACATACCAGGGTTTTGCTAATAATCACCACACTCTGCAGGCAGGTTGGTGATCACAGTACAACTTTATTGAACCAACATTATAGTGTGGACAGACCCCCTACTAAGTGAACAGAGGACATGAAAAGAGTTGCTGGGAACCACTGGATTCAAACAGCGCAAAACAATCATTTGTGGAACACATTACAAGAGACCTATGTCCAGCAGTTGATATCCATTCATTGAAATGATGATGATGATTGAGTACAATTATATAATATTCAATTATAATTAAAATTACCAACAAATAACATTTAATAAAATTTTGCTTATGTCAATTCTGATGCTGATGCTCAAAGCAAAAAAATATTGTATATAATCACAAACTCAGTTGACCAAGTTTTGTACAATAAAATACTTCATGTAACACAAACTGGTGCAGAGCACATGTCCTGAATATTAGTTATTGTAATCTGTTTATTCTAATGGACATATAATGTCAGCTCAGATTAGTTTAACTCAGAAAACATCAATTCTATGCTAAATTTTAGAAAAAAACAATAAAAAATAAAGAAACTGTCTTATTTATTGATAAATGATTTATTTTTCTGTTACATGCTAGAAAAGATATGAAAGTTTTCTTATCTAACTAAATAACTCCCCAAACATTCATTTCAATTTAATGAAATAAAATTTGGAAAAATACATCTTCATGTTACTTTTAACTTGTTAAACCTGTAAGGCATGAATAAATCTCTTTACACAGAAGTAGAGCATTTTATTTATTTCAATAAATAATGAGGCATCCAGGGCTTACTACCACTTACTTACACTAACATATTTCTATTATAAATAATATATTGTAGTACCTGAGGGTTCAAATTTCTTAGCATGATGCAATCCACCTGACCAATTAATGGCTATATCACAAATATCATTATTAAGTTTCATTGCACCTTCCAATGATGCTCCAGTGTACATGGAGCAGAAATCAAACAGTCCTTCAAAGACAGGACAATCATCACCCACATTGTAATGTAACAAATCTTTCGAATAACCTGAAAAAGACACATTGTAAATTTATGTAACTTCTTTAATTTACTACAAAAAGCAAAATTACCAGCAATTTTACTAACAATAATTGTATCGGTTAACTTCTAACTGTAAGAATTGTTATAGTAGAAAAAGGTCAAAAACTTTCCAACCAAATGGCAATGAAAGTCCAATTTAATATTCAATTCAATAATCATTTGATAAACACAGTAGCAATCTGAAAATGAAACTACTTTAAACTAGCCATGAAATATATTATAAATCTTAGCCAGTGACATGAGAAGGTGTTCAGAAATAGGAATATATCAAATTGTATTTTATACATACTTTGAATGTTTTGTGGCGTTACATTTTGTAGAAACTCTATATAATCTTCACTATGGAATCGACACATGTCGTGTGCGTTCGCTCTATATGGTTTGTATATCTGCATTTTCTTATGAAGACCATAATTCAGTACAAGGCTGTGAGTAACAGCAAGCCTATGAGGCTTCATTGGATGTCCAGGACCATAATGGAAATTTCCAACATCTGCATTATAAAAATAGGCTACTCGGGGTTGAGTCATATTGAAAAACAAAAACGTATTCCTTCAAAATAAAAATAACACCAAGAACTAAAGCAATAACTATTAAACGCTTCGTCAATTGAATATCACTTAACATGATTCCATGTTCATTTTTACTTATGTAACTTTAATACTTTTAACTATTATAACCACATTATTTATTATATACTTTATTCTTTATAATAAAAAAAACTGACTATTATAATAAATGATAAACAACAACTAATCTTTACAAAAATATAACGCTTTTGAACACATTTTGACATAGACAGAAACTAAGTTTAATAGTGATGTGATTTGTTTTTAATAAACATCCATCAACAGAATATCGATAGCTTATTGATAACTTTGTATTAATAGGAAGGTATGAATTAATCTTGGAATATAGCAAAAAAATTAAGAAATCCAAACGTTTAACCCATATGCGTTACATTGATTTATCTCTAGGATGGGGGACGGAGGGAAGGACCTTAATAGATTCCGAACTTAACAAAGCTTCTACGTTAACACTCTAAATTAATTTATTGTTGGTAGTAAGATGAAAATACTTTTTTAAGTTTATGTCCTCATTCTCCCTTAAATCGAGAATAAGACATCTCAAATACCAGCAGTATAATTAGATCAATAAAAAAACATTTTATTTCTTTATTTACACACACAGGTTATAAAAAATCATCATCAGAGTTTCTTAATATACTGCAGAAGGCCTTTCTTAATCTCTTAAATATTTAAGTCTAAACTACATTGCCATCTTCTGAAAAAAAATCGCTTACTAATATGACTATTTTTAATATCTAAATATGTAAATGATTATATTTATTTATAAGGTAAATATGGATAATGTGTAAGATTGCATTTTTTATATATTGTTTACTTTTAATGAATCAATTGTTGTCTTCTATTAGTTACAAATATCTTCTTAATATTATATACACCTGCATTGAATACTCTATTATGTAAAGACATTCTTTATACATGTAGTTTTAATTATGTGTCGTTATTAACGATATGCCAATTTTTACCTAAAAAGTAATCTTATCTTAAAATAAATTTTATCTGTACGATATGTATTCGATATAAATATGATGAAAGCTTATTGGTATCGATTATTCGATGCAACCTCGTTTCATCATATTTACTGCTTTTATTTGTTAAATAATTTTCATTTATATTAAGTTTTTGCTTCAATTTACTAAGGTAAGATATGAATTTTATTAAATATTATTATTCACATGTACAATGTTCAATTAAAAATAGTTAATTTTTTTTTATATAATAAGCAGGTTAGAAATGATTGCAAATATTTATTTCGTTGCAGTTTACGTAATAGTTTATGGAGTTTTATTGTGTTTAAAGATTTTAATTAATATAGGTTTAAATTTTTAAAAAAAGTTACATAATTTTTATTTTATATAGAATATCCAAAAACCGGCGTCTAAATATATTGGTACCCGGCATTTCTATATTTATGTCTTTAGCTAATTAAACTTGGCTCGACTTAGTTCCTTAAGAACAATTTTGTGCCGCATGGAGGTTTAGATATATATAAGGAGCAATTACCGCGACTACTTTTTTGCATAAGAGAGAAGTCACATTCAAATATTTTCTAGAACAGTCCACATCAACCGTATTCACAAACCTTGAAAAAGGTTATGAAGGATAAACTTAATAACCATTACCATTGTCTATCAGACAAATCTCAAGATGATAAGAATTTAAGACAGTTCATTTTATATAGAAATATGTAATGTTATTAAAAATTGCATTCAGTATACAATACTAATTTTAAAAATTTAGTACTATTGTACAATATATTATCAAACCAGACAATAGCCAGGCAAGAACCATGACTGAATATTTAGGTTATGGTGGGTAGGATAATAATTGCTTGAAATGATGACATATCATAATTTTGTTTAAAGAATATTATCCCCAACCTTTACTTGCATGGATGATGAGACAAAAAAAAATATTTTTTAATTAAATCATTTACCACATTGCATATTACTTTGTCCATTATAATTACATTGTAAATTCGCCACTTTTTTAAATTTAAGCTTTAAAAATATTACATTCTATGTTACTATTGTTACAATGGATTTTTATTATCCTGTTTATAATTGAAACTGAAATCATGAATGTGTTTTCGAAGTTTAAAAGTATACATAAAATTTCACTACTATAACAAGTAAGCTAATATTGTTTCCTATTGTAATCAAGATTTCCAAGAGAGAAGATGGAATTATAAATATTGATAAAATAATTTTGTAATATTTTTTCCTTTCTTTTAAATTTCACTTTCAATTTAGTTTTAAATATGATTTTACTATCTATACATTACCCTCCATAAGGAAGCAGTCTCATTAATAAAAGTTAAAAATTATATAAAATAATAGGTAGAAAATTTTATCTATTAAAATTGGTTGATAGCAGATTATCATCTTAACAGATTAGCAGATAATAATCTTATATCTCTATACAGATATATCTTGATGCAGATATTTTTTCTTTCTGGAGTACAAATAAAAACTATTTTATCGTTTGAAAAATAAATGGCAATTTGAAAGTTGTATTACACATTTTTTAAAAAAGGAGATGAACTAAATTTAAATCTTTGCTTCTCTTTCTTTCATGTTTGAACATTTCAATATTTTTCCTAACTAAACTGCCTAATGGTAGGCCTCATGCTACGCAATGTCTAGGTAGACACCACAGCAGTGTTCGTTTCTACCAGAGTAGATAATTACTGTTCCCTAAACATTACTGTGATCAGGTTTTCAATATGCTGTAACCACTAAAATTGCTGAGGTTAATGAGACTTGAACGATTACATTTCAAGGCTACAAGCTAAGTGTGGTGTTAAACTAACATGCTAACTCTAACCTTGATATAATCCGGTGTATAATTTATCACATTGTGAACATCCTGTATGTTTTTCTTTAAATAATAAAAGATAACACAATTTAAAAAAACATAATAATGTAAATTATTTAACCATAATATCAAACATAATTCAAAATGTTTTACTATAAATATATATATACTAAAGCCATCGGGCAAGAACTATGATCACTATTTAATGATACATAAAAGCTACTTATGATGTTGACACAGGAACATTAAGTTCATGTCCTTGACATGTGAAAAGTATTGTTATCAGATTAATTTTATTAGTTAGAACATCTTTTAAACTTTTTGTTAAAAAACTGAGAAGGGATTACAAACTATGTAATTTAAAACAAAAAACAACCCACACAAGTGTAGGTGTTACAAATTCACAAGAATTTGTCAAAGTGCTAAAGAGCTGTAATTTTTTGGGTGGATGTATCACAAGGTAAATAAATTTTAACTGATGTCAACATTCTTAATATCTTTTGGTTTTAACTGGTTAAGCATCCAGTCATTCAGAGGTTCAAATTTCAAAGTTCTCAGATATTAACAATGGTGTTGACATAATACTATAACACAACTCTGACACAAAAGAGAATATTTTACAACAGTTGCATAAAGTTATTGATACACTGGATCAAAATTATAATGGAAATTTCAAATGATTTTAATTATAAGTTATTTTAAAAGTTCATATGCCATATAGACATGATTATGGAAGTCAAAGTTAGATGGTTAAACAAGCTTAATTTTTATTTTCTCTTTTACTAGTTTCAGATCTCTGCAGGTGATTGTTTAGGTAGTTAGCAGGGCAGCGTCCATTTCTACCGCCTAACAGCAGTGTTCAAACATTTATGTATTCCAGTTTGAAAGGCCTTGTAGCTAGTGAAGTTTACTGATGCTAATGTAACTTTACATCTGACTTTTCAAGGTAGTTAGCACTATATGGTACAGTGTTCATCATCCTAAATAGTGTCCATATTGTTATGGGAGTATCACATACTGTTTATATGTGAACATCCTCTTTGTCTCTTCGATTCATAGAATATTAATAAATTATGTCGACAATTGAAGATATAAAACCTTTTTTTATTTCATTTATTTTTTAAACTTACAAATAATATTCAAGGAACAGAGCCAGTACAATTAGTTTGTGCTAAAGCACATCACTATGATGATTTCCGTCGAAAAAGAACCTCTTCCAACGAGATCAGCACTATTTAAAAGGATGCTGTTGTCGTTCAGCGCATTCGTTGGCCGGCTCGTCGCCCGACCGGTCGTTCAAGTTTCAACTTTCTATTGCCAACCAAAACAAAATGGGGGTAATGTTGAGATGTGTGATTGTTTTGTTACTAGCAGACAGCACTATGGTCAATTTTAGGGTGCTTGCGAGAGGCATGTCTTCAGTCGCGAAGTCGTTCGCCCAACATGGGGTAGTACCGGACGTCGTCCCAGTGGCTCCATCGGGCGCACTGAAGGTGAGTGGCAATTTCTAAATTTACGGATTAAGAAATCAACATACCGAGTTAAAAAAAACGTCACATTTAAATTTTACGTATGGTACACTAGTACTAATATCATAGTTTTGTAATAATTAAAATTATTTAATATAATAACGTAACTTTTAAATTAATAGGTTTCAATATAACTTTCTTTATTACTGGGGAGCTAAGATGATTCCGACAGCATTTCGTCCTCTTTAGATCTTTTAGACCATCTTGTTTACCTTGTCTTACTGCATTGGTCAAGGTTAGGTACCTATATTGTTTCTAGTCCACGGTAATCTATTCCTAGAAGTTCTAGTCTTCGCTTGGGTTAAGTGGGTAACGGATACTTTATTAAGTTAACTTCTCCTAGTTTGTTATAATCATTATTAAACTTAGCACGTTGAGTTGTTTAGTGCAAGTTGAGTATATACATCCGGCCACTTTCACAATGATGGTTGTGAAACATGTCTATATGAATGGTAAAACGGTAGTTGTTTTGGCTACTCATCCTTTATTACAACAGATTAAAAAAAAACACTAGTAAAGTCTAGATTACGAGAACTCGAAAGTATTTAATGATACTTTATTTTTTTAAGTAATAGTAATTTCATGATCAGACGGTAGATGGTCCACTGCTGAACTTAGGCCTCCCCCAAAGATCTCCAAGTTTGTTGGGGTTCATATGGGAAGATTTGAGCCATAACCCACTACGCTGGCTAGATGCAGGTTGGTGGAAGCCAGAGCCTCATTTGTTGATTATCTGGTTGCTCCACGAGCAAGTGAGGTTGGCTTGGGATAGATGTGCGGCACACCATTCATTTACTGCTTTATAATATATTATATACAATAATAGATTTTATATTTCGTATACATTAAACAGTATAATATATGTTAATATTTCTCGTCTTTATTTCAACAACAGCTTGAACAATGATTTTTAGATTTTTTTTCCAGGTTTACTTTTGTGATATATGATCATATATTGTACAAATTGTATGATTATAAAATCAAATTTATGAAACTATTTCCGTTTATTTATTTGAGCTTGATAATCGGGTACGAATAAAATAAATACTACTTGTGTTCATAATTTGATTCTCGAGTGTTTTCTTTAGCTAAATTATCGTCTTTGGGTAAATAAAAAATATATCTGCTGTGTTACTTGAGTAGCTTCTAAAAAGTAAGTTTCTTCTAGGAAGCATTACTTAATTACAAACAAAATTACGGCTTAGACAATGAAATGCATTCTCAATTGTTACCTTGGATCAAATAGGAAACGGAAAATACCCAGTAATAAGGAAGGTTGACGGTACGATGCATTATTCTATTAAAGGCATGTGCAGTGGACTGAAAGATTAACATAATTAGGTGATGATTTTTCATACAGGATACATACATTATGAAAACGTAACTAATCCCTGAGTACTATAAAGATTAAATCTCTTTTTTTTTATACACTAGATAATCTAAAAATGAAACCTAGGTAATAAAACTACCGTTAACTAAATTTATTTCTTAACCTTTAAATTCTGTAATCCTTTATTGATTTTTCATTGATTTAATAAAAGGAACTAAATGTGTCGTTATCGCAGGTTAGTTACCCAAGCGGAGTGGAGGCGGAGGAAGGTAACGAGCTGACTCCCACCCAAGTGAAAGACCAGCCGACTCTTAAATGGGACGCCGAGCCGAACGCCTTCTACACAGTTGCAATGACTGGTGAACCCTATATTATTGACTTACAAATATAGAACAGTACATTAGGACTAAAAAAAAATAGCTTAAATAGTTTTCGCTATTTTAATGACTTCTTGATAACGATCCTGATGTCATTTATACGATTTACCTTTTCAAAAAACATTGAGTTTCATATCGCCTTCCAGCATATTTAAAATCATTAAAACCGTTTGTAATTAATACACTTTAAAAAAAAAATTAGTAAAAGGGGATACATTTAATCTGTTTCACGAAAAAGAGCTAAAAGCAAAACTTTTATTTTGAATGAAAATACAACTTTATAATTTGTAAAATGTGTGCATTTGACGATTTCTATATTGCTCATCTACTTGCTGCATATAAATGATGCTATTATCTTTTACGCTTGGAATATTTTCGTTTAAACATATTAAATTAAAATACTGACATCGAAAATACTAGGTAATATTTTTCGTCGGGTTTTTAAAACGATAATATACGTTATCTAATACTTTGGTTTTCAAAATATTAAATAATCCAGGTTCGATAAAAAATTGCTTTAAATGAAAATATAAAAAATATGATCAGCAATTCACATAATTAATGTAAAAGAAAAAGTTAAACCGATGTGTTCATGATTAACTCATTAATCAACTTTGTCCCTAGGAAAAGGAAACGTTTAGTGGTGGTAGGTCTCTTGTCTAGGTAGGTACCACCGCAGCATCTATTTCTGCCGCCAAAGAGAGTTGTGAGAACGTTACTTTGTTCCGGTTTAAAGGTCGCTGTAGCTAATGAAATTAGTGGGTTAACGAGACTACATTCTTAGATCTCCAGGTCACCATGTGAACGTTTCATTGAATAAAAAAAACGTTAGTTATGTTTCTGCGCGACCCTAGCTTAAATGGTGAAATGATTTTGATGTTTTTTCGGCTTCGATCAAAAGTATACTGTATTAATAATTATTAGTAGTATTTTTATTTATGTATGAAAAATTTCTATATCTATTACATAAATTTATTTCAGACCCCGACGCACCGTCTCGCAAGGAGCCTAAGTTCCGCGAGTGGCATCATTGGCTGGTTGGCAATGTGCCGGCGTCCAACGTAGGCGGCGGTGATGTGCTCTCCGCTTACGTCGGCTCCGGACCCCCGCCCGGCACTGGACTGCACCGATACGTCTTTCTGGTGTACAAGCAGCCGGGTAAGCTGGAATTCGACGAGCCACGTCTGCCTAACACGTAAGTGTCTTTAATTAGTGACAAACTAGTGTAACATAAAGGGGAAGGAAGGTTTGATTGTAATGTTCTTCGAACCTACCTGACGAGGTAGGTCGCTTACATAGCACCTGTCTGCTACTAAAACATCATTGCTATATTTCGGTTGTCACCATATGAGAGATAACCACAATATTTTATTTTACTGTTGGTTGGTCTTTGTTGCTAGAGACCGTCTAGGTAAGTACATTACCGCAACACCTATTGCAGCCGCCAAATATTGCAAACCGTGTTCCGGTTTGAAGGGTGTTCTAACCAGTGTAATTACTAGGTTACTGAGATTCATCATCTTATGTCTCAGGCGAGGAGCATAATGTGGTGCAATAATAACTTAATTAACTAGCGCGAGGTTGTTATGGTCAAGCGTATCACTTACCATCAAGTGAAATTCCCGCTCGTCTCGTCGTTTAACTGTATGAAAAAAAAAACGGCACCTTTTTCGGGTGACTATGCTATACTATCCTCTGCCTTCATTGTCACTTAACAACGGGTGGAATTGAAAACTAATGTCTATGTATACTATACAGATCAGTCATATGCAGATCATTAAGTCTTTCCTTATACCGGAGAAGACGTTTCAAAATTATGTGTAATAAACTAAAAAAAAAAAATTTTTTTTCAGTTCCGGCGATGGTCGCGCTAGCTTTTCGATTGCCAAATTCGCGGCCAAATACAATCTGGGAGACCCAGTCGTCGGAAACTTCTACCAGGCGGAGTACGATGATTACGTACCGATCTTGTATAAGCAGCTCGGAAACTAAACCCTGACGCTTTCATACTACACTGCTACAATCACAATGGCAATTTAAGACTGAATTTTAATACCGAGGACACGATAACCAGTGTTGCCATTCTAAATCTTTATGCGGTTATTTCAAAAATAGAAATGGCTTTTCCTCTAGAGTAGCGAATGTATAAAAGGTTGTCATGTAAAAGACATTGCGGTTTTTAGTTCAACTGATAAAATCGGTTGTTTTCGATTCCCATTTATTTGCCTTAGATTTATAAGAGAAACTACTTCAGAAATATATAATTAATGAATCAAATATTCGTTTTATTTTTTCATTCGTTCAGTCGTTTATTTTTAAGTTGATAATAATTTGTTTCTGCTTCATCACTCGACAAACGTTTAATGCTGGACATAGGCCTACCCAAAAAATCTCCACGTCGGTTGATCCTGTGCTGCCCGCATCCAACGCCTTCCCGCGACCGTTTGTAAAATAAACTAAAACATATGTTATTGTATGTTATTGATATATGTTAAAGTAAATAATATATTTATATCATCATTAGCGGATAGACGTCCACTGCTGGACATGGGCTTCCCCCAAAGTTTTATAGTAAGTATGTTTTCTGGTACCGCCGGGCACTAGGGGCCGTCCTTTACATGGGATTTAGGCTTTCTCCCACCACGCTGGTCAAATCCGGGTTCGTGTGAGCTAGTGCCTCGTTTATTGAATAGCAGAGTCCACCATGAGCAGGTAATGTTGGCTTATGTCTCGTGCGTTGTTGTTGTGCGGGACCTCTTACATAATCTATTGAAATTATTCGTTTTCTACAACAATGACAATTACTTTTATTATTATTTTTACTTACGAGGTTTTTTGATTGGAAAGTTAGTAAAACACTTAAAAAAATGAGAAGAAGACTTCTTTTTTTGCAGATGCATATAATGAATGCACTGTAATGCATAAATTTACTGTTAAAAAATTTCTCCGTAAAGCAAAATTTGACAATAAAACAAAATATATTTTTTAATAATAAACATTGACCATTCGAAATCTGGTACAAAATTAACTAGTAAAACATTTTCGCTACACACATTTTCCTTTGCAGTTAGTTTACTGATTACCAGAAATATTTCTTAAAAAACTGGAAATACATGAATAAAGTAATGAATAAGATTAACATAAAGTAATGAAGAAATTAATAACAATATTTGACAAAGAGCCCATTACGTAAATGTTACTTGGTACAACACTATTTAAATTTTTGCCGATATATGAACGAGAGGAGCACTATTTAGGTAGAAGAGATGTTCGCTGAGCGCACTCATCGGCCGACAAGCTGCCCGACCAGTAGCGCGGGTTTCATTTGTTTCTGTTATTGATAACGACATGGGCAAAATGTTGAAATATGTGGTTATTTTGTCATTAGCAGGTAGCGCTATGATAAACTTTAGCGGCCTTGCTGAAGAGATGTCGATAGTAGCCAAGTCATTTATAAAACTAGAGTTGGTACCGGATGTCGTTCCTGTGGCACCCTCAGATCTATTGGAGGTGAGTGGTCATAAACTTTGTTAGCCATAAATCACCATCAATAACACCAGGTGGAAAACGTGGACAAGCGCTGAACTTGATGATAATAAAAAAATATGGAATAGTTAATTTTTTTTAGTTAGTTACTTATTAAAAATGTATACTTCAGACTCCTCTATCCGTAACAATATGATGTTGGTTGATAAATACACTGTACCGCTTTGTGTTTATAGCGTTAATATCTAAGATGTTAAATATCGTTTCCCAGTCATTTCTACACGGTAGATCTCTAGCAACAGAGACCTGTAACCTAAACGTAAACATAAAAAATGGACGGCAACGTGACAAGTGTCTATGTTATTACAATTACGAAAACAATATTTATTGAAACTAATTTTGAATTACAATAGAATTAACTGTGTGCTTTCGTATTTCAAATGAATAACAGATTTCTTTTTTATTATAAATTCATTCATACAAAAGTATAATATTTCCTTTTAACAATAAACGAAAAGCCATTGGTCATCATCATTCGGTGGAGCACCGAGGAAACTTGGAGGAGACACTGCAGAGTTCGACAGCCAGGCTTATTCTTTGTGTCGTGTAGTTGCGGCTCTCGGGTCTAGGATAGTTTCCGTTAGTTTTTTTGAAAATATCCTTAAAAATTTTAGACCAAGATTCCCAGACCCCAAGATCTTAACGTGTTCCACCCCAAACGGTTCAAATATATCCCTGCTAAGGTATTCATCTTTGCTTCGGTTGAAGTTCTTCGCATAGTTATTATCTTTATTTTACTTATCTCGTATATTTAATTATGACTACTACATATGGATCCGGGGCACTATATGTATGAGTACTAGTTTTAAACGAATTTAAATATATTAGTATATTATTGAAATTAACTTAATCGGTACTCTTTATCACACAAACTTGTTTGACGCAAGTTGGAATTTCAGGCGCTTGTTTTATCGAAACAAAGTTGTTTCACGAGTTTATAAATAAGGGTGTTAATCTAAAATAATACAATATTCCACCACCACATCGCCTGTTTTTGTGCACAATTACTTAGAGTAACTAGCTGAACCATTGGGGTAAAGAAACAGACAACTTATACTTTTAAGTTCAGTGTAAATATTTAAAGTAATATTATAAAAGCCGGTGATCGCTAAATGGTTGATAGGTTGAATAAAGAAAATATAGTATTTGCAGTTGTACAAATATGTCATGATCATTTAGGCTAATTATAGCATTAAAATTGTTGATTTAAATGATTAATTATTATTATTCTATGTACTGACGAAACGAGCGATACGTTCACCTGATGGTAAGTGGTACGCCTGCTCATAACAATGTGGGGCTAATTAGAATGATATACACAGCACCACACTGTACCTGTCGCCTTGGGACATGTTAAGTCTCGTTGCCCCAGCGCCCTTCAAACAAGAACAGTATTTTTTTTTGATTCCACACTACTGTTTGGCGGGAGGAATAGATGCTGCGGTGGTACCCATCTATACAGTCCAGACAAAACACCTACCACCAGTAAACTTTTATGTTATATTTCAATAGAACGTAGATTATATGGTGGGGACTTATCAAGGATTTTAAAAATGTCTGTGATGTTATAAAATTACTTTAGAGTTTCTTAATTATCTCAAGAATCAAAAACAAATATTCCGAAAATCAAAATCATGTCTTCCATATATTTTCACATTGTTACAACAAAAGGAGATAACGTCCATGCAAAATCATGATAACTACAAAATTAGATGATATTTGTAACGTTGATAAGAAATCAAATAAAACACATGTCGGTCGGTGGGACGACGATATCAAGCCAAGTTACTTATAGAAATCCATAAGAGAAATAAAGATGAAATTTGCTTTATGTTATACGGTAAATCGTTATCGCAACAACAGAAACAATTCATTAGTAAGAGTCTGCGTACCAAACGTCAGTTATTTCGTTATTCCATTTTATGACCGATCTACTTCAATTCATTGTACATTTAAAAATCGAGACCGATTATTTACTATTATAAATCAATAAAGTATAAAACCTCTTTACTACACTATGATCGCTACACACAGAAGAATGGACGTTTATAAGCCTTTCCTTATTTATATAATAAATATAAACTGTAGTAGGTAACAATATGATTTTTTTTTAAAATTTGTTATTTAGAATTAGTTTTTTTTCATTACTGTTGGTTTCACTGGTTCACTACCGCAGCGTCTATTGCAGTCAACAAACGGTAGTGTGAAAACATTATTGTGTTCCGGAGGGAAAGGCGCTTTAGCTAGTGTATATACTTGGGTAACGAGACATTATGTCTCAAAGCGATAAGCACAGTGTTATCATCTTCAGCCGACAGACGTTCACTGCTGGATATAGGCTTCGTCCAAAGTTCTCTACATGGATCGGTCCTGTGTTGCCCGCATCCAGCAACATCTACTACCTTCTACAGATAACATGCTCTCTTGGGAATTGCGCCAATTCCTACTTCGCTGGCCCAATGCGGATTAGTGGGAGCCAGAGCCTCGTTTGTTGATTAGCAGAGTGCAACACGGGCAGGTGAGGTTGGCTTGGATCCCGTCAGTTGTTGTGCGGGATCCCTTACACCCATAATAATTGTATATATTTACAATACAAGCACCTCCATTAGGCTATTAAAGTATTATCTGAGAGACACCCGATATTTATTTATTATTTCTGAATCTGCTTCTATAATGTCCTTGATTTTCTCCTTGCGAGAATAGAACCTGAAACCCAACAGTGGGCACATTATGAGGGCTGTCGATATGTGTCATTTACAATGGGGAATTCACGTAACGATATAATCGTATTATTCGGACATTTGCAGAGTTACAATTGCTTTTAATGAAGAAGCAATATAGTTACATTCGCTACTGAAATCTATAGATATACAAAATGAAACTGAATTTTATTTGTTCGTCAATCACCTGAAAACTAGTGATGGTATCGACATGAGAACATAACCATTCGAAGCAGAATGATTTGTATATGGTTACAGGCTATATATTTTCTTATTTCATAGATCCTTCATCATTTTATTTCTAATTAATTTCGTAAAAAAAAAAAAAATTATACAGTTTGCGCCGAGACAAGCAGGACGTTCACCTGATGATAAGCGATACGCCATAACTTAACGGTAGTAAATTGATAAATTTAAATAAGTGGATAAAATCGAGTTAAACTTAAATGACTACAGCCAGATGGCTATCATCATTGTTTCAATACATGAACAAATAACAAGGGTAATAAACACATGATAAATGCGGTTTAACAGATGAAAAGAAACCGAGGCTTTCATTATCTGATTTCATCGTCCCCGCGTGAATATTCAGCTGGAAACCATATCTTTTTTATGTTGAGAAAAGGGCACAAAATATTAAGATGGATGACAATAAAATGTAACATGTATATATATAGTTAAAATTTTCTAAGTGTCTACATTGAATAATGCTTCAATCATAAGCCAGTAGAATTCACTGCTGGACATAAGCATCCCCAAAGATCTCAACATCGATCGCTCCTGCGCTGTACGCATTTAGCGGCTTCACGCTACCTCATAGTCAGCATGGCCTCCGGTACTGCCGGGAACTAGAGGCTGTCGTTTAGGGGAGGGGTTCATACGGGGAGATTTGCCCAATACGGTTTGGTGGGAGCCAAAGCCTCGTTTGTTAATTAGCAAGGTGCACAACGAGCAGGTGAGATTGACTTATGTCCCGTGAATTGTTTTGTGGGACCGCTTACACCCCGAATAATGCCTATGATTTAAATAAAAAATTTAAACTGAAAAGCAAGTCCAAATCAACAATTTGAAATTACAATCTTCCACCACAAATTTCCTTAAACTTTACCAGATTTTCTCAAAAGAATTTTTAATACTTATTTTATTATTTCTGAATAGCCTAGTGCTTGACTACGGTCCAGACTGATGATAAGCGGATATGTAATTAATCTAGGTGATAAAACGCACTAGTCTAGAAGAATCCTATGAACTCTTCTGTAGAAGATTTCCATGTTATAGCTGGACGGATACACTGATGTGCTATGATGTTTGACTGGCTGCCATTTGGTCTTTAAATATAATCCTCATTTCAGGTGAGTTTTCCAAGTGGTGTCGAGGCGAACTTGGGCAACGAGTTAACTCCGACCCAAGTGAAGGATGAGCCAATTGTAAAGTGGAACTGTGAACCGGACGCTTTATACACAGTTGTCATGACTGGTAAGATTGCACAAAAGCTTTGCTAAGCTACTAACTAACAGTGGTTATCATCATTAGTTGCCCTTTTCAAACTGAAGTTTGGTGATCAGATTAAGAAATCCAATTCGATCCTCGGCTATTCTTTTTAACTGATGATATTTAAATCCGATCCATTCCTTTACGTCGTCAAACCATTTCTTGCGCTGTCTACCAGGTGCACGTTTTCCAGGAATTTTGCACTCCAGGATCAACTTTGGGAACTAATAAAGGGATCCTCTTTAGAGGTGTCCGAAAATGCAACCTTTCTTTGCATGACGGTTGTCATCAGGCTGCGTTTGTAGTGTAGCTCTCTCAAAGAGTTGAGCATTGGAAACAAATTGCTTCATCGTGATCTTAAATACTCGACGAAGTCCCCTGTCGACAATATTCCTTTTTTAATGTCTACATCTCAAAACCATATAAAAAAACAGACCAAACATAACATTTTAAGATGCGATATCGTGTGGAAAACGGTATCTTGGGGTCACTATGGACATTCAATTGAAAACATTTTTACCTTGTCCGATTCTACATTTTATTTCTTCGTTGTGATCAAAATTCGATGTGAAATAACGCCCTAAATATTTAAATGAAGTTACTTTAAATTTAGTTTCACGTGGCTATATTTCAGGAACAACAACCAAATGCCACATCCTCCAGTAGTCTCTGAAACCCACTTTCAGAACCCGACACAAGCACGGTGTTATCAGCGTATCCGATATTATTAATCCGTGTTCCATTAACTTTATCTCTCACTGGATGACTTAATAAGAGGTCCGATAGAATAGCGTCCGAATAAAGATTAAAGAGTTAGGGGGACAGTATGAATCCTTGTCCGACACCTCTCTGAATTTGTTCCCACTCTGATAGTTTGCGTTCATCTTTTACAGCAGCTTCCTGAGATCAATAGAGAGTCCCGATCATTCTACGGTCCCTTTCATCCAACCATTTACCCCTGAGAATCTCCATCATTTTGTAATGTTGGATACGATCAAATGCTCTCTCATAATCTATGAAGCATAAATAGATGCACTGTTGTTGTTCAATTGCTCACTCTGCTGAGTTAAAAGAGAAGGTGGCTTCTCTAGTTCGTTTCCCGTTCTAAACCCAAATTGTTGAGCACATAAGTTTTCTGAGCAATTCTTTATTATGCGATTATAAATATTTTTAAGCAGTATCTTCATGGTGTTGCTCATTAAGCTTATGGTACGATCTTCACATTTTATTGCCTTAGAATTTTTCGGGATAGTCAGAAAAACAGAGCGAAGCAGGTCTTTTGGAATAATCCCGATGTCGTAAATTTTATTAAACAGCGTACTATTTTGTTCCTAGACGTGTTCCGCGTGTACTTCAAAAATTCTATGGGAACCTCATCGTCTCCTGCCGATTTGCCATTTTTCATATTAGCGTGTATATTAACCATAACGGTATGTGGCTTCTAGATGTTCGATCAATTTGCATTGACTTATCAATTCTTTCTCCTTCACTTCGAGAATTTTAACCCAAAGCTCGTTATTGATTTCTCTATAGAAGTTTGAACACTGATTACTGTTTTTACGCATTTTAAACAAATCTAGAGTCTCTTTTGTTACCAAGTTTTTCTTCTCTTGTTATTTGTGTATCCAAGTATTTGCTGAGCTGAGTATCAAAATGCCTCCTTAATACTGTGCCATAAGCTTTCTACGCTGTCTGTCACTAAAGTATTAGTCGACCAGACTTTCGTTAGTATGTCTCAAGAATTGTTTTTTGATTCCATCGTCCATTAAAAGCAAAGTATTAAGGCATTTTTATGTTTTAGTTTCTATAATTTTTTCAATTTGTCGAAGGCAAGTGAGGGGAATGTGATCTGAGCTGATCTCAACTCAAGGATACGTCTTAACGCTTGTTATAGCATTATGATAACGGTGATTTATACGTATGTAATCGATTTGATTTCTTATAATTTTATCAGCTTTGTGTGCTGGAGATTGCAAAGTGTACAAACACCTTAAGGGTAATTGAAACCTAGTATTCATAATAATCAGGTCGTGCTCTGTGCAGAATTCTATGAAGCGTTCACCCCTTCCGTTCCTCTCTCCGAGGCCATATTGACCGACAATATTGTGCACAGGAGCCTCTCCGACTTTGGCGTTAAAATCACCCATCTCTACCACAATCTCATATTTCTTTATACTTTTAAGCACCGCCTCTAGGGGTATCTCTAGGGGTATGACTTTTTTATTCAACGAAGCCACGAGACGAGCGGTACGTTCACATGATAGTAAGTGATGCGACCGCTCATAAGGAGCTAGTTAAGATGGTATACATTGCAGCTCGTGGCGTTAAGACATAAGATGTTAAGTCTCGTTACACCAGCAATGTCACTAGCTGCAGCGCCTTTCAAACTGAAACACGGTAATGTTTGCACACTAATGTTTGACAGCAGAAATAGGCGCTGCGGTGGTACCTACCTAAACGGCCTCTGGCAACAGAGAGCTACCACCAGTGAAACACCATTAGGTGAACGTATAGCTTGTTTCGTTGCTTCATATAATATAAAGATATAGAATAAAAATTTCGAGAATAGAAAACCGGTGAGTCAACGATATGTCATTCACCTTCAAAAAAGTGCCCTACCATCCGAGGAGTTTTTCAAAATCCTACAATAACATGCAATTACCACTTTTTTCTTCTTTGTTAAGACCCGGACGCGCCGTCCCGAGAAGAACCGACATTCCGCGAATGGCATCATTGGCTGGTTGGCAATGTTCCAGCTTGCAATGTATGTAAGGGGGAGGTACTAACAGAGTACGTGGGTTCTGCAGCGCCTCCCGACTCAGGTCTGCACCGTTACGTCTTCCTCGTATACAAACAGCCGGGGAAGCTGACCTTCGACGAACCCCGTATATCCAATACGTAAGTACTTCTTTTAATTGCTGTGCAATTCATATAAAATTTGTATTGTTTTAGAAGAATTATTTTATTCCGGAATGAGGCAGAACTGGATTCTAATTTTACACAATGTTATGCGGCACGGGTGTCCAAGATCATCAGTCACCGCATGTCTGTTTCTGCTTCCAGACAATAATGTGCAAAGATTGCTGTTATGTAAGCACAACATGGTCTTGTATACATAACTTAATTATTATTTATACTGGACCCTAAAATGTATATACAACTTACAACTATCTTCTTCCGCTTCATCATCATCATCATCATTGTCGTCATATTTATAGATTGCTTGACAAAAAACTTATCGATCGGTCGCTGCCCGCATCCAGCACAGTCAGCATGGCAACAGGGGCCATCGTTTATACATGTTCTAATAGGGGGATTGCTCTATGCCAGTTGGTGAGAACCAGAGCTTCGTTTGTTAATTAGCAGGGTGCACCACGAGCCAGTGCGATTGGCTTGGGTCCCGTGAGTTATTGTGTATATTACCCACCTTACGCCACTATATATGTATATTAAGACTAATTTTAATATATTTTCAGTTCGCACGAAGGCCGTCCTAACTTCTCGATTGCTAAGTTCGCGACCAAATACAACTTGGAAGATCCAATCGCTGGCAACGCCTTTCAAGCTGAATACGATGAGTATGTCCTAATATTAAACAAGCAGCTTGGAATGTAACTATTACACACCATCGAAGACTTTGATCGCCGATACTAATAGAAAATTAATTAGATTTAGCTATTTCTATGGTACAAAGAAAGTGTTGCCTTATAAAATTATCAGAAGATATTTATTGCTCTTTTTTTTAATTTAACAATAATTTGTGTACTTTTTTAAATGATATGGTTTACTTTCAAAATTATCATATTAAAAAACTGTTGATTAAATTGTTTATTTTATTAATAGTAGTTCATTGTAGTATATAACATTTTAGAATTTTCCTAGACACCGTTTAATTTGTTTCTTCACTGGTTTTTAGAAAATTGCGATTGAGAACAGGGAATTTGTTATTACAACTAATTATCAAAGCATGTAAATCAGTATACCGTTAGTACATTTTTAAATACATTATAAAGCGAGTTTTATGCAAAACCCTGTCACTTGAAAACGCGTAGTTCATTTTCAAGTGATATAATTCGTAAATGAATTGCTCAATCGTAAAACATAAATAAAAAAAACCGTCCTGACTTTGTTATCGGTTCACTTGAAAGGAGGACGCATTGCGAACTGTCTTCTATAATAAAATATTGTTTAATACATCAAATTATAATAACAAAGTTAAAGTTATATTTTACCTTTATAAATTAAGTTTTTAAATTGAGTTCATTCTAGCCTTATATATTTAAGACTAAACTAGGTGTTAATATTTTTATCTGTGTACTATATCAGTGATAAGTACTGTATCAGATAATTTAAAATTGTTTAACAATGATTCTTGCGATTGAAACGGGCACTTTTTAGTTAATAATAAAAATCGGTCTTTGTCTTACTTTGTTTGATGAAGTTGAAATAATATTTCTAAAAATAAACAAATTCAGAAAAGTTTGTCGTCATTGGAGGGATCAAATCAAAACAAGGTATTGAGTCATGAAGTTAAAGGAAGAAGAAATTATTTAAAATGAATAAAAGATTTCAATCTTTGTTCTGTTTTAGATTTTTATTTGTTTTTTTTTTGCGATTTCAATGTTCAAGCGCCTAAACTCTTGTATAGCAACGGAACGTAGTCGTCGAACTGTGCCCTGTAGAAGTTGCCAGCGACAGGCGCACCTAAGTTGTACTTCTCAGCGAACTTTTTCGTTGAAAACGATGCCCTTCCTTCCACCGACCTGTTGATAAATATGATAGTTACAAAAAGTTTATTTTTTAATATTACATATCGCTAAATTGCGGTTTATTTTATATTCAAGGAAGCGACGAGACGGCCAGAATATTTACCTGATGGTGAGAGTGAGGATGATGATATACACTACACCTAATTGTGCTCGTCGCAGCCGACATTAGATGTCGAGTCTCATTACCCTAGTAATTACCTATTAGCTAAGGTCCCCTTCAAACACAGTAATGTTTGCACACTGCTATTTGTCGACTGCAATAAGCTTTGCGGTGGTACCTACCTGGACAAAAACCGTCTAGGTAAGTATAATCGCAATTCCTTTTTCCGCTACATTTCTGAAATCACTTGGGTTACGAGATTTAACATTTGTCTCATAACGTGGTAAACGTCCTAATTAACACTACATGACAACAGATCAATATTGCATTCAACTCGTAGTAGTTAAAAACAAAATCTTTCTTACAGTTTCGACGAAAATTTAATATTTACCAAAAATTATCTGGATGAAGCTAGTCATAGTTATATTATATTTCAACACTTAATTTATTTTCTTATCGTCAAGTAAAGTTTACTGTGTGATAAAATATTAATTTAAAATTTTATAAAATGTACTCCAATGAATACTTTCACGAGGGTTTTTGATTATCCACGTTTTTTAGTACATTCCAGTAGATGGCGTTACAGCATTGGTACAAAGCATCTATTTTAATGTACTTAATTTTTTATTTAAATTGGTCTTACGGAGGTACTTCACCTCAATTTTACATAATTGACAGTGAAGATGATACTCACCCAGAATATTCTGGCACTCATATATTTCATATTAACAGTATTCTGGATGCACGATATACTTTACCACCTTCGACCACATTGCTTCATATTTGCAATTAGTCAATTATAACTTCAAATAGCGGCCAAATATTAGACAGTTTTTTTTAAAAAGAAATAATTAAGTTTATTATTACAAGTATTTATGTGACCGATATACTTACTTGTTGTTCAATCTCTTTTCGTCGAATTCAAGTTTACCGGGCTGCTTGTAGAGGATATACACGTAACGGTGGATGCCGGTACCCTCAGGCGGTCCGGAGCCGATGTAACCTGACAGCACCTCACCAGCGGCCACATCGTTGCCAGGTATATTTCCTACGAGCCAATGATGCCACTCCCGGTAGACCAGTTCCGGCCCATCGTAATTATCAGGGTCTGAAACAATATTCAAGTTGCAACTGATGTTATATGGGCAACAAAATTAAATAAAGAAAAACTAAACTTATTTCCTACGTGATAAAGCAAGGAATATTATTTTGTTTTTATTAAAATTTCAGTACTTTTATTAAAAAAAAAACTATGTTTAAAACTTGCATAATGGATATTGTGTGTATATTCTAATAACTTCTATGAAAGTTCCAAATTGTAAATATTTTGCTATGAAAAATTCCGCATCCTCCCTTTGCCTTTATTGTTTCTGATAGGAAAAATTATCCAGAGGGTAGACAGGAAACCACTTACCAGTAAAAATAAGAGAGTAGTATGCTCCCGGCTCGGCATCAAAGTTTACGGAAGGCTGATCCTTCACCACAGTAGGAGCTAGTTCATTGCCAAGTGTAGCTTCCACTCCACTTGGGTATTTTAACTAGAAAAATATAGAATGCGGTTGCAGTTTTGTAAATGTGTTAAATGTTTACAAATAAATAATAGAACCTTATTTAAATCGAATAAAAATGTTAGAACTAATTTGTAATTTAGATTTTATTTATGAAATTAAATAAGTGAGAGAGTGTATAAATTGAGCCCTAAAATATAATAAATATACTTCAAAACTCGACTTTTTAAATTTAGTATAATTGTAAGTTGTTCACATTGGTAGACCATTTTATAAAAGGAACCTAAGTTTAGTTATTCCTTTTACAAAGAAAAAAAATAAGAACAGGGCAAAAGTATCTTTTGTTATGTGGGGGAGAGGAGAGGTGAAATGAGTCTTTTAAAAAGATTCCCTGCCTTTGAGGTGAAGACAAGGTTATGTAGGATTTTTACCCACTAAAACTCTTTCAGAGGTTATCCTCCGTGCGTTGCGGGAGAGCCCCGGGATCTCCTTCAGAACGCCCGGTGCGTCCTTGTACTACGCCTAAACCACCCAGGGAGGGCAAAGATAAACAAAATGATAGCGCTTATAATTTTTTCTTATTTATTTTGAAAAACCCTAAAGCGTAATTTTATTAAGAATCATAGTTAAAATGTTTACATAGTTAAACTTGTCTATGGTAAGTAAAGGTATACAAACGCAATGACTTTTTGCTTTCGCTCAGCGCTTACGAGAACAAAAAGCGCGGCACTGAGTTTGTCTATGGCGGAGTCAGAAATAATTTTATTACTCTTGATGTTTGCCGCTTTCTATATAAATATTTCTCACGTGCGTTTTACGAGTCATAGAAGTCCGTTTAACACGTTGCCAAACGTGTGAATGATTGGCAGAGAGCAATAGAAGTATAAATTGGTTTAACGAATTTCATTGTGATCGCACAGGCCTTGTGATATTCAATATGCTAAGAATGGAGCCGGCTCCTTCGTTTTCTATTCACAATCAAGATATTTTAGTTATTAACATATTTTTTTACCTTATTTGTGTTGAATGCAAAAATAACAGTTCACATAACATGATCAGACGCTTCCGATTTTTTTTATTCCACGAAAAGCCAAAGTGACTTTTTTTATTCAAGCGACGAAACGAGCGGGAAGTCCACCAGATGGTAAGTGATACGCCTCCTCATAACAACGTAGCCGCTCATTACGATGGTATATACAGCATCACATTGCATTCGTCGCCCGAGTCATAAGATGTTGGGTCTCGTTACCCCAGTAATGTCACTGGCTACAACGCCCTTCAAACTCGAACACAGTAATGTTTGCACACTTCTGTTGAATGGTAGAAATAAATGCTGCGATGGTACCTGCCTAGTCGTTCTCATCCAAGGAAATTTAATATTTAATAGTAAAATTATAATATATTGAAAGTACAAACAAAATATAATAATTACAAACAAAAGTAGAAGGCATGAACATTCTTGAATGGCTTCTTTCTTTGCATTCAATGGATATTATTATTATTGAAAATATCTCTATTCTTAATGAATACCAACAAATAATAACCAAATCATTCATTATTCAATCATATATTATGTACTGCATAGTTATTTTCTGTAATAAAATAATCGCATATCTTTGTTAAGGATTCGAATATAACAGTGAGATTAGTACTGTCTGATAAATGATAAATATTATGCACTACAGTTGTGTATATTTATCAATAATGACAATTTATTTGATTAAATAATCAATCAATTTCATGATATACGATAAAGTAGGAAAAATATGATAATCTCTGACGGTCGAATTTTACTATATTACATAAGATCTTTAAAGTATGTCGGTTTATTTGGCGATGTGTTCCATTATCGGAAGTTAACCGTCAAACTTCACTCTGAAGATGCCACGTCATGAACCGGAAACTGATATTTAGTGGGGATCGCATCCGCGCACCTTTGATTAATACAATACAAAGTATCGATGTATTTACAACTGTCCTAACAATATAATATAAGAATTTTTTTTCTCTTCCAGAAACTGAAACTCAAAGGGGATTCAACCTGCGTCTTCTAGACGTATAGCTCGAAAGGTGAGGACCTTAATCACTAAGTTGTTGTATTACATACTACCTATTTCCCACCCGCTTTGTAATAACTACCTATATATTATAACAACCCCACAACTTGGTTTGGGTCACGAAATTTTGTAAAATCTGTTCTGACCTGACTTTTTTACACTATGAACCGTCGAGACGGTGTTCACCTGATAGTAGTAGTGATACACCTGCCCATAACAACATGACGGGATTTAGAATGATATATACATTGAGACATATGATGTCAAGTCTCGTTATCTCAGTAATGCCTTTGGCTACAGCGTCTTTTAAACCTGAACACCGTACAGTTTTTTAGCGGTAAAAATAGGCGCTGTGATGGCACCTATCTAAATGGTCTCCGGGAAAAGACACCGACCACCAATAAACATCTCTAGGCCTTATGGTTTCAAAGATATCGTGATGAGTCATATATATTTAAAATTGGTTTTATTTGTTCGTCAATCACGCGAAAACTAGTGAACGTATCGACATGGGAATATGAGCATGCGACGCGGAATCTGGTTATAGGCTATTTATTTTTTTTAATTTCATAGATCCTTCTTTATTTTACTTCTAATTAACTTTTATATAAACATTTTCGTTTCGTATAATTTCTGCGGTTGCTAGAGAAAATCATTTGCGGTTGCAGTTGCTCTCGAGGAATCTTTCAGATAGTCTAGTTTTATATTGAACAGCTAGTATATATATATTTGTTCAGCAGTGGGTATCAAATACTGAAATGATAAAACTATTTTCTTACCTCAATAATGGCAGAAGGCGCCGATGGTATGACATCAGGTACGATCTTGCTCGACTCGAATGCGTTGACCACCGACATTTTGCTGTGTTAATAATACAAATTGATATTAAATAACAATACATGTCTACAAAAACCTGCCCTTTCCTGGTGCTTTGAACACGAGCTCGTTATTGACTGAATATATAATATTAATATTCGTAGATTTTGTTTTTTACGAAAGATCATTCAGAAATTTGTTATCCTTGAACTAAACATTTCGCCATGAGATCGTTTGATTTAATCTTAATAATTATATAGAAACCGGTATTCAAAAATAGTCCTTTTTTTGGATTCAACAATTCAGCATTTTAATGATATAAACTTAATGGAAAGTATTTATTTATGAACAGCCCATTTAGTGTTCCCACTGCTGAGACTTGGACCTTCTCACAAGGTCAAAGTGCGTTGGAAGAAGTCCCATATCCCCGAAAACAGGTGGTTTTATTACCTACTCGTTTTCCTTAACGTGTTTTCCTTCACCAGTAATTCAAGTCCGTTGAAGATCGAACCTGGCGACTTACGAAAACTTGAGCTATCTCTATACTATAAATTCAAAATCGTTATTATTTTTAAAAATGATACAGATTGATAAGGGTGTGTAAGGGGTTTCGCCCAACATCTTGACGAAGTCCGAGTCAACCTAACCTGGACGCTGTGCACCCTGCTGAATAACAGACGAGGCTATGACCACGCACTAACCCGCACTGGGCCAGCGTGGTGGACTAAGGCCCAATTCCCTCAATGAACTTTGTGGAGATCTTTGGTGGAGCCCTACGTCCAGCAGTGGATGTCTATCGGCTTATGATAATATATTGATTTTATTTATATTTAGTTCATCAATATTTATCATCGGCATGTAAGGATTCCCCCACAATAACTTCCGGAATCAGAGGCAACCTTGCCTGCTCGTGGTGCACCCTGCTAATCAACAAACGAGGCTCTGGTTCCCACCAACGCACATTAAACCAGTGTTGGAAATTGCCCAAATCCTCCCATGTGAATCCCTACCCGATTGTGTGCAATCTTTGGGGGAGGCCTATGTCCAGCAGTGGACTTCTATCGGCTAATGAGATAAAGATTGAATGAGAGATAAATATTACGTATATCTAGTTTATCTACATTTATCTCCTTGGTTCGCGTATTAAATTGGTAAAAAAAAGGAAGGAAGAAAGGTAAGTACTTTTTTATATTTATTAAACAGTAAAATGGTAACATTTTTATATAATGTAAAGTTATTGAGTGTATTGAATAATATTTACTGCCTTTATAGTAAATTCATTAAAATATTAAATATACGGGTTTTTCCGTCGTAAACTTTATTCTAATATATTTAATAAACCTTCTTGATTTATTAAACAATTTCATGTTTTAAAGAAATGCTTTAGTTATTTTAATCATTATTATTAGTTTGAAAGATTCAACGGTAAAGTAGAGTTTCTAGTTTCAATAATAAATAGTTCTTATATTATTATTATTACATATATTGTACTAGGAATATAGCTCACCGAAGCGACGTTTCTTTCTCACGGCCACCGAGAAGGTACTGAGCTATGTATGCATTCATTAACGATAACAAACACGTAATTTTTCTTATTAATCGAAAGAACAAGTTTATCCGGGTTATCGCGAAATATTTTTACCTAAAACAAAGTTTATAAGACGGCGGTAATAACTCTATTATTTTGGCTGCGATATAAAATTGCATTAATTGTGTATTTATTATCTGTGAGGTGAATTGGTCAAAACAAAATGGAAGGTTAGATCAATAATTGTAAAATAAATAATAAATCAATAATTTTACTGTGTATGTATACTTTCTATGTCTCTTTATAGTATGTGTACTTTCATCATCATAATCATTTGTGGGACTATCTGAGGTCTTTATAGAGTGCTAAGATACCCTGCTATATTTGAAGGAGGGCGAAGAACAGTCCCAAGGTGGTGTCGAATTCATTGTCTACAAGTCTCCCCTGAATGACGATGTTCAGATCGGGAGTGTGTATGTGTATAAGAGAATCTTATTTACAAAGTCTTCAAATGTTATTTCTCTTAAAATAAACTACTTCCTCCAGAACATTCCAATTACCACTATTAGTGAACTAAATCTCTTATATAGATTTAGTAATAATCGCTCGAAGCGCTTATCGCATTCAGCGGCTATATCATTTACTAAAATAACATTCTTCCCCTGTAATCAATCATATACAATATTTGATATACATTAGAGATTAAAAATATTTTTTAGACTAGGTACTAATCATCATCAGTCGATAGACGTCCACTGCTGGACATAGGCTTCCCCAAAGATTACCACATCGATCGATCCAGCGCTACCTGCATCCGTGGATTTGGCCATTTCACATCACGCTGGTCCAATGAGGATTGGTGGAAACCAGAGCCTCGTTTGTTGATTAGCATGGTGCACCACAAGCAGGTGAGGTTGACTTGGGTCCCGTGAGTTGTGTGGGACTCCTTACACACCTAGACTATATAAATAAATTTAAAAGTAAGCTGTTCTTCATGTCCTGTTATCATAGCATTTTTACTTTTAAAAACAAGCTATAGAATATGGCCGTAAAATATTTTATTTCATAGTAAAAAAAAGTATTTGAAAGTTCTACTTGATCGTAAAACCTGTGATGTAGCGGCGTTGAGTTTTGAAATACTTCGGGATGTGTACGTTAAAAAAACCGCTATTTTGTATACACGAACGGTAAAAGAAATAAACTTTAATGTTGCCGTATGGTGAAGAAATATGAGGACTAGTGTTATTCAATATCCTAACAAGAATTTTCACGTTCTAGTTCTAATAACTGGTGCATTCATCGAAGCTAAGAGCTAAGCTATATGCCTTATATCAATAAAATGCGGGTTAAGATGTTTATACAACACCAAACTCCTTTAAGAGATAATGTAACGATTTGTTGTAATGTATAATATCGTCTCAGAAAGGAGTGCAGCTACATGTAAATTTTAGCTGACTTGCCTGGAAGTCCTCGATCGATACCAAGGTTATATAAATGGAGGAGTCAGTAGCCAGAGTATTTTGCGCACTCTTTTCGCCATCTTTGATCTTCTTTTCACATAAAGTCGTATCAATTTGAGGTCTGTGTATTATTGCTGATTGTAGGTCTCTTTTGCCGGAGACGGTCTATATTGGTACCACCGCGGCGCCTATTTCTACCGCCACACAGTAGTGTGCAAACATTACTGTGTTCCGGTTTGGAGAACGCTGCAGCTAATTTAATTACCGAGCTAACGAGACTCAACATCCTATATCTCAAGACAACGAGCACAATGTCATGCAGTGTATAATATCGTAACTAGCGCCACATTATTATGGGTTGGCGTATCACTTGCCATCAATTTAACGTCTCGCTCCTTTCGTCACTTAATTGCATAAAAAAAAAATCAAATATTGGTTTTTTATGTAAATGAAATTTCTGTTTGATTCCCTGACGATATTTGATTTCACTTTAATTTCTTAGCATACTCATCTAATTCTATATATATTTATTAGAGCTGTCATTGTTAATACACAACAATAGCACACATAATCCATTTCTATTTATATGCGCTTCTTTGATTTACTGACGTGTTGACTATTTCATATGAACATACCGCATACTATAAATTATTTAAAAATATTCGATATTAGTAATTTATGTACGCATTGCCTACTAAGTTATCATATAAGATAACGAATATTACCATCGCCTACCGTAAACGGGCAGCAATTTTTCTGAAATATTTTCGTTTAGTTAATTATCTAGTTACATAAAATCCGTTAAAATGCCAATAATTACAATTTAGGTGTTATTATAACATGAACTAATACTCAAATATTCTTTATAGATATATAATTGTTCGATATCTTTAAGTCATCAATTGTTTATTATTAAAGTCAATAACGCGTCTTTTTCAGAATTGACATGAAGCTCAGGAGTGTTTAAATTTTTCTCTGATCGTACTAACTGTTATTTAAAAATCTTTTAAATATTGTAGAATAAAATAGAATAGAAAATTCTTTATTGCACACCAAATAATGTTGCGTCATAGAAAGAATATATAACAATAAATACGCAATGGGCGGTCTTATCCCTAAAAGAGATCTCTTCCAGACAACCTTTGGGTGGAAAATATTGAAAATAACCGAAAATTAGGTGTGGGTACTTAAATTATATATATACATGCATAATATAATAATATTGTTAAAACCAATCACCATTTTCATCCGATGACGTCCACATCGATCGGATTATAGATATATATAAAGTCAAGAATGTCTCGTATCTAAAGGCATAATGTTGTGCTTATTTACGTTATTGCCACTATGATATCTACTGGTAGGTCTTTGTTGCCGAAGACCCACTAAGTAGGTACTGCCGCAGCGCCTACTTCTATCGCCAAACATTATTGGGTCACGGTACAAACACTGTAGCTAATGATATCATTGAGCTAAGGAGACTTGATTATGTCTCAAGGCAACGAGCACAATGTGAAGTAGTGTATATCATCTTAACTAGGGCCACGTTATTGTGGTCAGGCGCTTACCATCCAGTGAACATCTCACTCGTTTCGTGGTTTCGGAGAATAAAAAAAATCTTATTTATTAACAAACTCTTTATTAATTTTCAAACATATCTATATCAGGAATAAACATTTAACAACAGAATAATTCATAATGTAATAAAACTAAAATTATATTATTCAGTTACAAACAATATTCAATAACCGCAAAGACAATATTGAAATAAAATAAGATACAATAGACGTCAATAATTATGACTTTCCCTTAAATTA
Source organism: Ornithoptera priamus (assembly GCA_029034505.1). NCBI lineage: Eukaryota > Metazoa > Arthropoda > Insecta > Lepidoptera > Papilionidae > Ornithoptera > Ornithoptera priamus. The sequence continues at coordinate 3,026,100 of JARDWD010000296.1, read as the reverse complement.
TATTAAACTATGTCGTTTATCTTTATACATTAATAATTATAGATAAAGTTTTAAAATACATATAAAATAAGATCTATTTTTTTAGAATAAACACTAGATACAGTCAATAATATTTTCAAACCATAATCATTGACGTAATACGTTTTTTATTTACCACCTTTTAATATGCAGAGGACAAAAATCCATGCAGCCATGTTTTTTAATATTAAGTTTTTTTTATTTCTTTTAATGGCTATTGTTATTTAATATTGAGAAAATTAAAAAATTATGAAGCAGACAAAATAGAATGAAAAATAAATATTTTTTTTTTTATAAATATATTGTTGACATAAATATCGTACTTTTCATATAATTATATTGTTAGTTGTTTTATGTTATTGCTTATGGTAAATATTCACATAGAATAAATAAATAACAATGTACTCCTATTAATTTCCATCATCACCTGAAACTGACCGACAGCAATCTTCCAAAGATTGGTGGCATTTCATACTTATGACATCGCAGGCGCTGCAAGCAATAGTGTCTTCACTGTCAGTTCAGAATCACAATAACAGAAATTTTCACTTCGGGAATTCCAAAGCAGCCTTTTCATTGAATCTTTGCTAAAATGCTGGTGTAATGATAAATATTTCAATTTAGAAAGATTGAAGAAGGTTTTATTAACAACGGTCGTTCCTATAAAAATTTTAATTGTTTATTTATATAATAATTTTATGCTTGCAAAAGTATAAAGAATGTGATGTCTTATAGTGTGCGTAGAAATCTTTAAGCGACTTTTCCAATATAATAAATCATATTTGGAAGTCACTTTGGAAAATATATGTGCGTGTGCAAAAAAAAGTACAAGACAAAAAATATATTATTAGTATTGGAAGGCATAAATTTTATATCGTACATATTAATTTAATAAGTACCAAATAAATATAAAATAAGCAACTTACCATTAATAATTCGAAACTAAAAAGGTTTTGTTATAACAAAGGCTACATTACATCATTAATTATTTACACAGGAATCCCGGCCCACTTTCATTCTTACATATTATTAACGAAATTTTCAAAAAAATTTTTGATAATGTCCTTATATATAATATTTTTAATAATTAACATCAAACAAGCTTAAATTCTATAACGAATCGAAAAGATACTATCACTTTAGAAAATAAATTTAATGCATTTAATATCTAAGAGTAAAAATTAAAAGGATTATTTCAAACCACTTGGACAGTGGCAAAAGCGCTGAAAGTAACTTTCTTTGGTGGTTCAGCGCTGCACGTCCTGACGACAGAGCGTTTCGCTCCATCTTGAGCATTGCTTTTTAATACTGGTTTAAGATTTGTCACGTCACCATGAGACTGAGCCTTGAATCTCCCAATCGTGTTGCTCGCCGCCCCCAAGTCCCTCAATTTGTTAGTCAAGCCCGTTATCCTGTTAGAAATTATTGTGTAGTTCGTCTTCTTAGGTTCGTTCTTCCTGGGCTCACTCAGTTTTTTCGGTATTTCTAGACTTTGCAACGATGTATATTTCCGATGGTCCGTGCTCAGATTCCTCTTTATTTCTGCGCTTGATCTCGGTAACCGGGGCGCTCTCTGTAGAAAGTTGTTCGGTCTGAACGGAAGCGGGGTGAGTTTTGGTTTTGGCTCGCTAGTTAAGCGATAATACTGTGGCGCCGGTTCCAGTCTCTGTGGTTTCTTTAAGGTTAACGCCATCGCCATTTTTGTGGGACGTGCAAGACTATCGAATGCCGTGGTTGAAAATTGGGAACGGCTGCTCCTCCACTCTTCCCTATCTGATTCATAGCCGGTGCTCACTGAAATTAGATAAATATTACTTAAATACCGAGATCAGAGAAATTTGACGAGAGCTTTGGTCTATGCCCAAGTTTTACACTAAGAAAATGAAAATCATTGTATTGTTGATTATTAAGGTTGTCATACTTCGTATTAATGTCTTACAAAACTTTAAATGCGTACCGAAATTGGCAAGTGCGGTTTATGAACTGTAAATAATACGTGTGTAATTACAAACAGTAATTATTTGAATATAACAAAGTAATCACAAATAACTGATAATAATTGCTGTAATATAGTTTTAGATTCCGATGCAGCCGAGCTACATCAGATATAAATTTAAAACACTAAACATTCAACAAGCGTGTGCACTTCCGCGCCGCCATACATACAGATTCATTTGTCAAACGATACCTGACTGTCATACCTACGACCCAGTAACCTTTTATAGCAAGGATTTATGCAATGGCGACAGGAAAATTTTGGACCTTCTTCACGGGTCATCGGTGGATCTTGATATTTACGTGACTGTGAAGATGCAATAATTGGAAGTCTTATTGATTCTATTGTTGAATAATCACAGAATCTCTTAATAACTTCTTTTTGTGTCCGAAATAATAATTAATTTTTAAAGTCCCCTCCTAATTAATATCAAAGTTCACATAATTTATCAAATATTTTTTGATCATTTGTCATAAAAATATTGATTGTTTGTAAAAACATTACTGTACCCTCCAAAGTAATGACTTTGAAGGGTACAACAACATTTTTGCACAGCGGTGGAATTACTGTGGTGACGACACTTGAAGAACGCGAAGTGGTGGTTATTTTTTTTAACTCAATTAGACGAAGAGTCTAAACATTCACTTGATGGTAAGCGATATGCTTGCCCGTAACTGGCGCTAGTTAGGATAATATATACTGCAACATATTGCGCTCGTCGCCTGAAACGTAAGACGTTGTCTCGCTACCCCAGTAATAACAGTAGCTACAGCAACATTCAAACCAGAACACAACTGTTATTTGACGCAGAAAAGGGAGCTGCAGCAGTACCTACCTAGACGGTTTCCGGCAATAGAGATTTGCTACTAATTTAAGAGAGACCTACCACCAGTAATGAGCAGATTTACCACCAGATAAACATCTTACTTTTCAGTATACAAAAATATATATTTTTTACTATCAATATTTTTTAATATAGTACTACACGTAGCCGCTTCTTTTTTTATTTGATAGTTTTATTTAAATAGAGATATATTTATTTCACGTCTTAGGGATATTAGTTTTTAATTCTTAACTTAAAGTATTATTAATGACCCTAATTAAAATTTTAATGTTCACGTTCTATGATATTAATAAATTTATAATATTCATTTACCTATATTATACCTGAAGGTCAAAGCAATACGATGACAATAGAAATGCATCAGCCCTAGACAAAACAATGAGTACACTGACTGAGATAAGAAAAAAGTGTACCACCAAGGGTCACGTTGGGACTTGTATTTACCAGTCGCACAGCCCCGAGGTACAATATCTCGTTACCTACGTGCCTGATATAATTGAGTGTCTTCTTTCACAAGCGACCTTCAACCTATCCGTTGTTTCTAGTGACCTTAACTTTTATATCAACCGCTTACATAAAGCAAGCGATTGTTTTCGTTGTGTACGCCGCAGGTTATCGTGCTGTGCAAAGGTACAGGTTAATATAAAATAAGCAATTAAAACTTCAAATAAATAATAACACACACTATGTTAAAGTGATGTATGTTAAAATATAGCAATTTATTTATATACTAAACTAAGTTATTTCCTTATTGTATCTATATAACGTTTCATAAAGATATAGTGGTGGTAGATCTCTGTTGCCGGAGACCGTGTAGGTAGTTACAATCGCAGCTACTACTTCCGCCGCCTACGGCAGTGTTTTCCCGTTGGAATAGCATTGTAGCTAATAAAATTACTGGGGTAATGATATTTAACATATGATACTTCAATCAATAAAAGTATTGTCGAGCTCTCTCTCTCTGTTTATCACCTTCGCATTATATCCATCTCATTCTCTCACAAATTAACAAGAATACAAAGTTTTTTTTTTAATTTAATTAAGCGATGAGGCGAGCTGAACGCTTCACATTGCTCGAAGGATTAACGGCCGATGAGGCAGTAAATTTCTCGAGTGGCGGCCTTGTACTACCAGTACCGGGAACCCTCCACAAGGTGGACCGATGATCTGGTGAACAAACAACAATTTGGACATCGCTAGATGCCGGCAGCGCAGCACCGTTCGATGTAATCTTTAGGTCTATATTCAGCAGTCGACTTCTATCGCCTGATGATGATGATGAAAAGAAGAAATTTATTAGTATTAGAAAAAATATTAAGCAGATATATTCCTTCTAATATACGGGTTTTCTTCAAGCTCCTGGTTTCTATTGCAAACGCAGCGTCAGAGACGATGGTGATATGTGAAATGATTTTTTTCACTCACGTTAACATAAGGTCATTTTATTTTTCCTGTATGAATATATAATATTATTGTCTTGTTACTTAGAAGGCTAATATGTGCTGGTAATCTAATATGCGATACGATCCGAGCATGAAGGGCAGGTTCGATTCTCGCGCGTTTCATTTTACCGATCGCTTCCTCTTACATATTATAATAGTTGTTCCCCGCCCGCTTTGCTGGTCGTAACATCCCCGCAACTACCTTTGGGGAAGGAATTTTGTAAACCATTCTTAGCTGACCTAAGCTCGGCGAAACAAAGGTGTCTAGGTCTTATGATTCCAGAGATATCGTGATGAGTCTCTACATAGGTTAAATTCTGTATAGTTGTTAGCAAACAATGTTCTTTAAACTAGTTATAGTCTAAGATTTCGTATGCTTATGATCCTTTCCTTCCTCTTCTTCCAACTCTACAGTCCTTTTATAAGCCTTTGTTTAATATATAATAAAAACTTTATCACTGTTCATGGCTTTATTCCTAACGTTTCTATTTATTATAAATACGTGAATATCATTTTAGCAGATATTATTAATACGATCAGGAGGTTCATCTGATGCTATATGATACGCCTGCCCATAACATGTAGCTAGTTAAGATGACATACACAGAATTGTGCTCGTCGCTTTGAGACACGTTAAGTATCGTTACCACGGTAATTGTAATACCTATCACATTCAATACAGATACAGTTTGTACGCCACTACAGGTTTCGATGGTACCTCAAATTTTTTCTGAGTCGACTGGAAGACGTTGATTTAATCAAAACATTTTAAAACTTGGATTGCTGGTCTGCTCTCTGCAATAGCAATCGCTGTAATGATTATTTAAAAAAAATTCTTGACTTTAATTTCGTTTCGTTATATAAGAAGTAAAATTGATTTCTCTTAATTAATCATTAACTTTATTAATGCCGCAATCTGTGATAATTACTAGTTTTCATTTCCATAAATAAGATTTCAATGTGATTCAGTGGACAGATCTATGCGCAATTAAACGATAGCAAGGACTACTATTTTTTTTTTATTCGATGACTTCACAAGACGTGCGAGACATTCACCTGATGGTTAGAGATACGTCTCCTCATAACAACGTGGCGCTAGTTATAACGATATACACTATACCACATTGTGCTCATCGCCTTGAGACTGATGTTAAGTTTCAGCACCCCAGTAATTTCACTAGCTACAACTCCCGTCGAACAGGAGTTTATTAATGTTTGCACAGTACTGTTTGGCGACAGAAATAGGAGCTGCTGTGGTATCTACCTAGGTGGTCTCCGGCAACATAGACCTACTACCAGCGCGGTGAAAACATGACCTTGACTCTCCCCTTGTGAGGGCTCCAAGTCTCTGAGATTTGTTTATGTATACTAGCTGTTACTCGGCCGCTTTGCTGGCCGTAATATTAAAATACGGTCGTTACTATAGCAACCGCATAAATAATACGAAATTTAGATATTTATAATAATCAATTAAAAATAAAATGATGAAGAATCTATGAAATTAAAAAAAATATTGCCAATAACAATCTACAAGTCCGGATAAGTTTATATTACTTTATAGCGTACAATAATATTTTGTGTATTTTTGTGAATATTAGATAATTAAGTAGCATAAGTATAGATATAATGTAAAAAAAATTAAATAATATAAATAATGTTAGAAAAAATGTAAATAGTCAATAGTAATGAATACGTTATAAATAATGGTGAAAATGTTGTAAATAAGGTAAAGTCCTGAATAATAATATCAGGGAAAATAGGAAAAAAAAACCATCTACAAATCATTACGCCCTCGAATGTGGTCACGTTATTGGCGAACAAACAAACAAACATTTTCATCAATATACATATCTATGTAGATGGTTTGATATTTTTTTTATAATTGACACAGTAGTACCTATTTAGACAACGCCTTGCAATATTTGTAAAACCCTGCCATATTTATATTTAATTAGACGCCATAGCTAAATATTTAGACTGCATAATTTTAATTTGACCTTCGCATCTAGTCAGGACTGGTTGCGTCAAACAGATACTGAATGCATAATAAGGCTGAGGCTAAAAGGACAGAAGTTTGTTCTCTAGACTTATTTAATTTTTCATATTTTCCCAATTGTCAGAAGATTTTTTCTATATTTTAATTCCTATATGTTCTCTAAAAAATAAAGGATCTATAAACTATCAGTCGTATATTAAAATAGAACTGAAAAAAAAATTACGCGTACGTTTGGGAACCCTATTAAGCTGAAGACTTTACCAGATGGTAAGTAATACGACCGTTCAGAACATTGCGACGCTAGTTAGAATGATAAACGCAGCATCATATTAAACTTGTCCCGCGGAAGATGTAAAATCTCGTTACCATTTAATTTCATTAGGTACATCATTCTTCAAACCGGAACATAGCAGTATTTGCAAACTTTAGCATCCGGGAACAGAGAAAGAGAAAACTGGTGGTAGGCCCCAATTGCCAGAGACTGTATAGATAAATGCCGCAGTAGAGTCTATTTCTATCGACAAATTCTACTATGTAAACATTACTGTATTCTGGTTTGAAAGGCGTTGTAGCTAGAGAAATTACTGAGGTAACAAAACATCTTATGTCTAACCTATTATACTTACCATCAGTTGTCTCGTAGTACTAGGTGGTACTATTAGATGTAAAAACTTAAAATTTGGTAGAGATATTGCTTCTGCTATTTAAAGATCGACTAAGAAAGGATTTTTCAAAATTTCGTCCCACAAAGGGGTGTTAACTACCGGAAAGGACCTGGAGGGCGGCTAACAAAGCAGGCAAGGAACAGCTAGTTTTGTAATATATTTAAAATATTTATTTTACTTAGTAACTTCTCTTACAGTTTTTTTTTTGCAGTAATGTTTTTTATATTTATAATAATAAATAGCATTTTAATATTACTAATAATAAAAAAGAAAAAAATACGTGTTATGTTATACCGCATAGTTTATAAGTTAAATTAATAAAACTTGTAGTAATAGTAAATTGCTTAACTTGTGTCGCAATTTGTAATTTGCGGTTTCTTGTGTCCGAGCACACCCTGATGCGATGACGCATTGATTTTTAATAACCAAATGATTTGGATATAGTCAATTACAATTTTATTACTATACTAATTAAGTCCTTTTTTATATGACATCAAATTAATCAATTTGTTCCTATCACTAAGGTTACTGTTTTGAAACGAATGTCTTTTCTCAGAGGAAAATACTTACGTTTCTGACAACTTGAAAGAAAAAAAACATACTTTTATTGTTAATATTTATTTATTTATATACATGCCTCATTTTCTCATAATAAACGTAAAAAATTATTAAGTTATAATCAAAACGTAACGATTCATATTTCCTTTTAACAAAGCAGTATGAGAATATTTGATTAAACATAGAGGAATAGATTATTGATACTCTAATATCTACATATATGTATCTTTACATATATGCGTTAATACTTAGATTTATTTATTAATTTAATGTCTTTTATATATGTACATAATGTTGTTATGTAAATATAAAGTTTCCTTTCTTTACGTTGAAATTTCAAACCGAAACCACACCTGAACTAAGCTGGGTAAGAAGGCGACGTTGGCACTATGTCCATTGTAACCTAGTTTTTATTATTTACAATAAAAAAACTGCTTAATTAACCAAAATAAAATAATAGAAAACCTAACAGAAACACTAATTTACGATTAGAAATCGAATTTGCTCACAAATCAAACAGTCACATAATACGTTTGTATAGTACAAACAGTTATTTCACATCGACGTCGCTAAGCGTCCTTGTTTCAACAAGTTAAGTTTAACATGTAAATAAAAATATTGCTTAGTTTCTTACGCGTCTAACTTAAGCTTTTGGGTCGTGTAAAGTGACCACATCTACTTAACCAGGACAAAGAGATCCGATTTCATCATTAAGTGTATAATTTATTTTAATAGTTTTACTTTACAACGTATGTAATCTTAATGTATAAATAAATAAACAGTTCGCTCAATATGCCCACAACTGGGACTCAGGTTTTCTCATCACGTTAGCTGAATACAAGTTGGAGGGATCCACAGATCCACGAACTCTTGTGAAGCTCACTCTGTGTGACTCTGTTCACTAGTGGTAGGTCTCTGTTGTCGGAGACCGTCTAGGTGAGTACCACTACAGTGCCTATTTCTGCAGCCAAACAGTAGTGTGCAAACATTATTGTGGTCTGATTTGAAGGACGTTGTAACTAGTGTAATTTCTGGAGCGACGAGACTCGACATCTTATGTGTCAGATGACGAGCGCAATGTGGTGCAGTGTAAAACATCCTAACTAGAACCACTTTGTTATAGGCAGGTGTATCACTTACCATCAGGTCTCGTCGCTTTGTTTAAAAAAAAAAACTAAAAAATTATTGAAAAGATACATGGTAGATACACGTTAATTACTGGAGTAACGAGACTAAACATCTTATGTGTCAAAGCGATGAGTTCAATGTGGTGCAAATAATATTCTAAATACCATCAGGTGAACATCTTGTCTGTGTCATTGCTTCGCAGAATTAAAAAAAAAATTACATTCCTCTTTTTGTTTTAAAGTACATATGTGTGCGTATATATGTGTACGTACACATAATCATTTGTACAAAGAAATATTTTTTTTTAGTACCAAAAATAATACATTGTCGTCTCAGTCGTTGTACCGTTTCTCGCTTGAGGCGATTATGCAAAACCATTTTGTGGATGTCACTAAGTCTCATTCGCAATACCTATTTGTTATTTGCGGTGGAGGGTCCGCAGTACCTGCGCAATCAGCTCTGGCTACGTGCAACCCCGTGTATTGCTTCGCATTGTATCTTTATGTTGACGAGGCGCTCTAAGTGAATGCAATAGTACGTGCGAAGCCTGACGACTCGCCGAGTTGAATGATCTCAAAACATTGTATTGATCGGCCGTAAACCTGAACGAAATCATTTCACAAACAAATATTGTGTAAATTTTTCAGTTCGTTAAACCTATTTATTTGGGATTATCTCTTCGTATCTTAAATGCGATGATTAGTTTTTTTTTAATTGACGAAGCGAAGAAACGAAGATTTTTCTTCTGATGAATACACATATATGTTCTGGGGGATGGGGAGAGTTTCCTATAATACGAGCTACTACGCGGGCGGGACACAGTTAGTTACATATATGAATAAATATTATAGTACATTGATCAAATATCCCGAAGCAGAGATTGTTCAGTTATAATTGATCCCTCCATTGAGCGTATAGTTTCCACAGAAGGATTAAACTGTCCTGTGGAAATAACTGTCCGTGGTGCACCCACGAGTAGTCAAGGTTGGCTTGGTTCCCGTGACTTGTTGTGTGAGACCCCTTAAACCCCTGGATGGATTATTAATAACTATTTTGTTAATAATTAAAATCATCACTACACAGTCGTTTGAACAAGTTTAGACACATGATCAGATACCATTGTTTTCACCGAATTATACGAGAAATATTTCGATCTATCTAAAGTATTGCTGTGGGAGAACAACTCTTCATAAATATATGGTTATGTCTAGTCAAAGCGATTGCAGAAAGAAACAGAACATACATATGTAACTTACAATATATAAGTATAAGAGATATTATCCCCGTCGCGTTGCGACATAAAATGTTAAGTCTCGTTACCTTAGTAATTTCACTAAATGCAACGTCTTTCAAACGGAAACGTTGTAATAATGACTATTATTTAGCGACAAAAATAACCGCTGCAGAAGCCCCAAATCGTCTAGATGGTTACTGGCAACACTAGACCTACCACCAATAACAAAGTACATTTATTGGTAACAAATACTAGTTTTATGTGATGATAATCATTAATGTTTTTATTTAATCAGTTAAAATTACCGTTCAAAGCTATGGTTGGAAACGTGATTTAACATCTACTCGTAATGTCGCAAAGCGACGAGCAAACCATGGTGCTGTGTATATCATCCTAACTAGCGCCACGTTGTTATAGGTAAGCGTATCACTTACCAAGTGATGTTAATGATGTCTTGACACTCATTGCTTTAGAGATTAACCGGCACAAACTGGCATCAGTACCACTTGTAACTGAAATGTAACTAAATCTTTGAAAAGAAGATATGTTCAATCAGATGAGTAGTGTAAACATTAAATTACTGTTAAATCGATTTACTACAGTGAAATGGAGAAAGCTTAATAAATTAAATTAAAAACTTGTGTGAAGAGAACATAAATATATACTATGGTTGAAGAGCGGCCGTGAAATCTGAGAGTTTGTTTACCTTTTACTTTACGTTTTCAGGCCCAACGTTTTCTATTAAAATAACAAACGTTAACTTATGACACCTACATCATTTTTATTTTATTTATTTACAGCACCGAAATCACGCGATAGTTTCTACGAATAAATTTGTTTTTATGATAACCACACGCGAACGTGGTTATAGTACGAGTATAAGTTCAAATTTAGGTCTTAGATTTTGAAGTTACAATTTAAGTATGAAAATAAATAATGCATATATATTCAATTATGAATATTAAAGATAATAAACCTGGAATAAGGATTAACAACATCATGCCGAAAATTAAAAGTCGGTGACGATATTTTTATTATAAGAAAATGTAATCCAACAATCGGTAATAGCAGATGTATTAAGTAAGCAATTTTCTACCATATCCATAAAAACTTTGAAAGTGAAATAATTTAAATCGCTACTAATCGATAGTAAATCATGAGCGTTTGTTAAGTGAATAATTCAATTAGCAGCATGCGCAAGCGCATCTTGCGTTCAACACGGCAATGGTGTGACCATATCTTAATCCATTAATCAGGATTTTCTGTGACACAAAATTGATCATATAAATTGAAAACGATAAGGAATATTTTAATTAAATTATCTACGAATCTCTGGATATTTCCTATATACTCGTATAGATATAAGATATATCCAGAGATTCATTGACTCGTCAATAGATCTTCGAAACTATTGTAATGTATGTATAACCATCAAAATGTGGTAGAAATATTGCTTCTGCCATTTAGAACTCAACTAAAAATGGATTTTACAAAATTATTTCACCAAAGAGAATTGCAGGAGGGGGATGGGGAGAGTTTCCTATAATACGACCAACAAGGCGGGCGGGATACAGTTAGTTACATATATGCATAAATATTATAGTACATTGATCAAATATCCCGAAGCAGAGATTATTCAGTTATAATTGATCCCTCCATTGAGCGTATAGTTTCCACAGAAGGGTTAAACGTCCTGTGGAAATAACTGTCCGTGGTGCACCCACGAGTAGTCAAGGTTGGCTTGGTTCCCGTGACTTGTTGTGTGAGATCCCATAAACCCCTGGATGGATTATTAATAACTCTTTTGTTAATAATTAAAATAATCACTACACAGTCGTTTGAACAAGCTTAGACACATGATCAGATAACATTGTTTTCACCGAATTATACGAGAAATATTTCGATCTTATAAAGTGTTGCTGTGGGTGAACAACTCTTCATAAATATATGGTTATCCCAGTTAAAGCGATTGCAGAAACTGAAATCAATAGTAACCGACAAATAGTTTGCGAAAGTATATGTCCGATCCTGTATTTTTATCCATGGGCTTGCACTTAACTCCAATTTCGTATAACATCATACAAAACTATTTTAATAAGTTGTTTGATATAATCTTTTTTTTTTCAAACAAGCAACAAGACGAGCGGGACGTTCTGCTGGTGGTAAGTGATACGCCTGTCCTTATACGATAGCAACAAGTGCTACGGTTGCCTATAAGGTCAGGCGTATCACTTGTTGCTAATCATCCTAACTAGCACCACGTTGTTATCAACATGATGCTAGTTACGATGATATATACTTCACCACATTGTGCTCGTCGCCTGAGACATAAGATGATGGAGTCTCGTTACGCCAGTAATTACACTAGCTACAGCGCCCTTCAAACTGAAACAGATGTGTTTTCACACCACTGTCTGGTGGTAGAAATAGAAGTTACGTTGGTAGCTACCAAGACGATCTTCAACAGACATACACATGTAAAATAGGTTCATTGATCTATGTATTTCATTGTTACACTAAAGGTAATATATATTTGTGTAGTATAAACTTGCGATATATACAATTAATATAATGATTTAATGATATGAAAGATATTTAAAGCTATATTGTTAATCCGACGGGCATAACAGCGTTTCGGAAGCGAGTGAACGACCGGTGTTACGCAAGGTTCGGGCGCGGCGACTACATCCGCGACCTTGGCTTTGTTGCATTTTAAGTGGACACTTGTATAGAAGCACTTTATTACAAAGATTTTTTTAATTTACTATAAGCTAGTACTAAAATTCACGTGGTTCACGTGACAATAAGACCGTAGAAGAAGAAAAGCGCTCGCTTAAAATATGACACTGTCTAATATATCTTGACAGCTAGAACAGAGAAATGTTTCCCATCCAGAATTTTCAACATCCAGCCCAGGGATCGAACTAGGGATCTCCATGTTACATGGCAAGCGCTTCACCATTACATCACGGTGGCAGTATAACGTTTTCAATGAAGTACAGAATTGTGTAGCTATATAATCAGAATGTTATGAATATGTTCATTAATAAATAATTTCTCCTTCCATTTGCTTACTTAATTAGTGATTTTATATTAAAATCTGAACTACGTCTCATTATAGATAGAAAAATGACCTTGTATAAAAAAATCCCTGGTTTTAACACAATTTTTTTTTTTGGAATCCAATATGCTAATGTATTGAGAAGTCACCATTGCAGAAGACAGGCCACAGGTGTTATTAAAACTCAGGGTCATAAACCAGTCTTCCAAATACTTTAACGTATTTTCAATTCTAGTCATAAAAACTGAGAAATTGAACCTTATTGCTATGCAATAAAGACTATATTCAGGCGTACAATATTGGAATTTGACTTTTACAATATTCATTGAAGTATTGAATGAAATTAAAAATTAAATGCTTAAATATATATATATAGTAAAGTTTTTTACTTAGACACCTAGTACACATATTAGGAAGCTAATACCTGGTTTTAAAACCTAGTCGCGTGAATTCGTCTAATCCATATATTTCGATTTAAAAATTAAGAATTAAACTTAACTTTTTTTTTTAATCTACTTTACGATATAAGATGTCAACCCGACGGTAAATGATACGCCTGTCTATAAAAATCTAGCGCTGGTTAGGATGATAAATACTGTACCACATAGTGTCGCCTTGAGATATAATGTCAAGTCTCTTTAACTCAGTAACTTCGTTAGTTACAACGCTCTTTAAACCGGAACTATGTAATATTTCGTATACTACAATACTAACTGTCGGCAGAAATAAGAGCTGGTACCTAGCTAGACGGTGTCAAGACAAAAGAGACCTACAACTTGTAGAAACTTTGGTTTTGCACGAATTATATAGACAATGAATAAGTAAATTAAGTTAAAGTGTTCGTCACGAACACTTGTCACGTGAATACATAGAAAAGGAGCTGATCAAATAACCCCGGCGCGACGATAAGCGTACTAACGAACTGCTAAAATGCTTGTCACGGCGAATGAAAAATATACATCTTCGTATGAAATAAACCTCCATCGCATAACAACCCAAACCTTCTATTGAAGCAAGGACAAAGCCATGTATGGAATTCTATCAAATTCTGATGTTAATATTGTATTATCATCATCATCATTTCAACAGCTTCAATCATTAGAAAGTTGCAAGCGATTTTGATAGTTATTATAATAGAAATAAAGATGACAATACTATCAATGATAAACATAACTATCGTTCATTTTTCTGCCTAAATTATTGCAGACGTGGTAAGTCTCAGTAGACAGAGATCAACTCGATAGATGCTGCAATGGCTATTTCTGCAGTTATGAAGTATTGTGAAAATAATACTGATCCGATTTTAAAGTAGCTGTAGCTGATGGAATTGATAGGTTACACCTCTTACAGTGCAGTGTTTCTTATACTAAGTACTGCTACATTGTTATGGGCAGACATAACTTACACTCAGAAGAACGTAGTACCCGTCTTCTCGCTACTTAGCTTAAAAAAATGCAAAATATATACTTTTTAATTTAAATATTTTCAATCTAAAGATCATTCGAAAAAGCCACTCGAGCAATTATTAGCTATAAATACTCCATTTTATATCTTAGTATGAAAAAAAGATAAGTATTCTACTTGAGTAAAACTTTAAAAGTTAATCAATGTTGACAGATCAAACATTGTGTAGTAAAGTAATTCAAAAGTACAAAACTTGAAACTTACGTTTATTACTCGCTGACCACAAAGTGCTGGTAGGGCTTGGTCTTTTCGATTTGCTATCTCTAAACATGAGAATATCTGGTATTTTGTTTAGCTTATAATCTTTTGGTATTACGTCTGGCGCTCTCTCCACATTCACTCTAACGAATTCACCTTTGAGGACTTTAGGATTGTCTTTATTAGGTAAAAGGGGCGGTGATGGTGCTTTAGGTTTTTTATTGAAAAACCTTTTCCTCTCTGGTTTCGTTGGTATATCGATATCTGTGTAAATAATGCTATCAATCTCTCCAGTGTCGCAGGCGTCACTTTTAAAACCAATTAGACTGAGTGGTTGGTCGAAACGACTGGTACCTTTCTGCTGAGCTGATGTGTAAGTGATACAATCGCTATCAGTTGTTTGCAGCAAGTCGAACTCCGCCCGCGTTTTATCGTAGCTGTAGTCGTCGATGCTATTTTTTCTATTCTTAAACCACTCTGTCGTCTTCTTTTTAGAGAATAAGTTATCGCTACTTGAATAATTGTTTGTGCTCTTTGTCAGACGGTTGCGCATTTTGAAATATTTGTATGTGAAATATATCCTTTTAAAGTCCTGCTCGTTCTCGAATCTTAGGGCGATAGCTTCCGTATTAATGTTCTTATTTACATAGAAGACTAGAGTTCTTTCGCAGTTAGGATAGTTTTCAATATTCACGCAGTTCGATATGTCATCTATTGAGATGTTTTCATATTTGTTTGCTATAAAATCATTGTAGTCTTTGATTAGTTTATGTTTTTCCTCCTCTTTCGAGTCATCATTCGTTAGTAATTGTAGTTGATCCTTTTCGTTGAAGCCTACTATGATATTGTAATATTGATTTGAAGAGGATTTAGTGATTGCCATTATGTCAAACTGTTGGTTACTATTGTGCAGTTTCTGCCTGGAGACGATGGCGGCGTACCCGCCGGAGCGGGTTGCCTTTTTCACCGTCATTATTGACCTGTTGACAAACAAAACATTTTATTATGTAACAATACCATAGTTATTATTTAACAACAGAAAATAAGCCGTAGTTAATAGATTAATGAACATAATACTATTATCTGCATACTGTCAATCTTATAAAAATCATATGAAAGAGTTTTTAAATTAATATTTACGATTAAAATAATTTATTCAGACCAGGTTAAACTTTCTTCACTTTTGTCCAATGATTTTAAAGATTTATATGTATACATGTATGCAGCGATGAATTTACATCTTACACTTGGAAACATTTTGATAAAATTAACATTTTTAAACTTTGATTCGCTCATTTTATATGTAAAAAATAAATAGATGTAAATTCTTTGGTATTGCTTCCATGTTACAGGTAACATACCGTGAAAAGACTTCTAAAAGTTTTATTACAAGGATTTTTGACATTTCAGGAAAGTTTAAACATCCCTATCGTAATTTTTCCGTCGGTGTATCGCCCAGGACGACTATAAACGGAATATTTCAAGGCAAGAGGTTCCTTTTCCTATGACAATTATACTACGCTCGCTAAAAATCATAATGGTAACACCTGAGTATCATTTGACGGATATTTAAAAAAAACACATCTTGATGATATCTATACGAGATATTTCTCTAATCAGATGATCAATTTTAATGATGAATAAACAAAAGTGAAAACCTAATGCGCCACTTTCGTCGCGTAAAGTATTGCGTCAAAGAAAAATTGTCGTCATCTTCACTCCGGATTCCCTAAGGCTTGGTTTCTTAAGTTATCTCAATTATAATGATTCATTGGTTAAGAGAAAGCTCGCTACCTCCGGGTATACGTAATATAAGACTGCTTATTAAGACAATAGATTTGTCGTAAGCGTGCGACGGCCGAGATAACGCTCGTTTCCTGGTGATGAGTAACGAGTTGATACCTCAGCGGCTTGTTTTGTAAAATACATGAAACGTCAAAATCTGTCAGAATTTAAATAAAAAATTTGATAGACTGCACAATAGATTTATAGACACTAGATTATCCGTTATATTTCTTACTACTATTATAATTGTATCAAAGAAATCCTACTACGCTGCATCCGTAACGTAATAACTTACTGTTCATTAACAAGATTACTGGTATAATCGTACCGGAACGACATAAGTAGTAGGAATTTGGTTTAGCTGATTTTTTTAACAATTGCCCTGAAGCCTCAGGTTATTTTAAAAGGTAGCTAAAAGGGTCTTTGTAATCGATAGGCACAGCGGAAAAGCGCTATAAGTTCAGGATGGAAAACAAATACGAGGCGTGTTTATTTTGTATAGCAAGGGTGCTGAGACAAGTTAGGGACATGTTTAGGAGTAGTGCAAGTCAACCGGTGCATTCCATAAAAGATCCCGAGACCGCCACCACACTCTGAATATTAACTCCGAGAATGTTTAAGCGGATACAAGTCCAATAACCTTGCCTTCCATCAAAAGCTTTCTTAAAAGATTCCTGGCACCATAAAAATGGAGTTTTAAAAAAACCATTTTGGCTAAGTCTGATCCTCAGTATTAATCTATTGTCATAATAACATTAGTGTGTTCTGACAGTCATACATATGCGAGCTAAATTATTCTGGAGGAGCATGTCCCTCGATTTTGAAGTTTACTTCATATGAAGTTATATATATATATATCAGTTTCGTATTTAGTAAAACTGCTGGACAATTATGTATATTACCATCACACATACGTTGTATTATATTTTGTTTAAGGCATGCTTACTGTTATTATTTGTACCACACGGATTCACTACAACAATCAATGGGATAGAATGTACATAACACCAGGCGCCTCTTCCAAATCCCGTCCACGGAAACTGGGTGACCTCTTGAAATGCGGACAAATGGTCTATTAAAGCTTACGTTAACCACATAATTGTGCATATTTCATTAAGTTACGTAAAAGAAATTTAATTAATATGATAAATACATATACGCTGATTTTTTACTGCAAATCTAGGTCAATGTTTACATTATTTGAAAAGGAAAGCATTGGAAAAATAATCAATTCATTGGAAGGACTAGAACTACTCGCATATTTTTCCATTTAATTTTGAATACTAAAAGATTTGCCAGTTATTTATCTCCTATTGTAATCCTGCCACCATAACAGTATTGATGAATTCCGATTGTTAATATACGAGAGCCCGATTATTCCAGGAGAGCCACACTTGACCAGTCACGACTACATTATCAATTACCCTATTGAAATTAAAGTTAAATGTTTACCCATTGAAGAACAACAAAAAAAAACGTTATTTTTCTTTTTCACCGCTATTAAGATAAATATATCTTTTGCAATGACATGAAGACGATTAAACGGGACAGTTAAGAGACCGGGAATTTATTTTAAATAATAATACAAACACGGAAACTCGTTTAGTGAGTGTTTTAAATAATCTACGAGATCAGTGTGATTTCTCAGGCGCATTGTTCACGTTTTCACTGGTGACAATGGTTTTTCACATAATTATACGCTCTGTTGTAACTATTTTAACAAATAGAAAGTTCGCAGAAGCCGATGCCTTAATTGAATCATTACTATTGTTGAATTAATAGGAACAAAGCTTAAGGTGTTGTTACTGATGAGAGGTTACTGTTGTAGGCCGTCTTAGTCTAGTCTAGTTAGTACTTATAGCTGCCACCAAGCAATGGCCTATAAATATTACAACGTATCGACATGAAGGTCGCTGTAGCTCTTGATATTATTCAGGTAACGGGATTAATTGTTCTTTTCTGTGAAGGTATTTTTTGAAATGAATTTTTTTTTTGTAGAAAAAATTATAGACGGGATTATCAATAAACAATCAGAGTCTGACACTGCCGGAACAATTATAGATAAAAAAATTTTTTAGTTCTGTTACTAACGTTTCAGATATGAAACCTCACTTTAGTCATGGATTAAATATAGACAAAAATTTTATACAAAATGTTGTTATTTATATTTAAATCAGTCAGTTATAGCATTATCATATATATATGATTAGAGTGCTTTATACGTATTTTTGTAAAAAAAAAATTTTAAGATTAAATAAACTGTAAGCATGACGCCTGATTTGTTACTGTCAAAGAACCTAGTTAAAACATTTTATTCTCTAAGTGATGATATTAACTTAATTTAATAAAACAATGAATGAACAATAATTATTACATTAAAATTTGTGTAGAAATAAGTAAGAAAAAAAACATCGAATTTTTTCTTAGAAAATCGAGGATTTTTTAAAAAATATTTAAAAAATTAATAACTCCAGAACCATTGTTTTTGGATGGTATATTCCATACATAGATAGATAGAATACGAGCTATACTTTATCGCCTCCAGATCTTTTACATCTATTACCTTTCACCCTGCATATATAGGGGTGTTTTTGTTCGCCAATCACGTGAAAGCTAATGAACATATCGTTATGGGAACATGCGCATTCGACGCGGAATGATTTGTAAATAGTTACAGGCTATTTATTTTTTGAATTTCATAGATCTTTCATCATTTTATTTGTTATTAAAACTTATAGACATTTTCATTTACGAGGTTGCTATGGAAAAAAAAATCATTTGCAGTGTGCCATAAATCATGTGCTCTCAAGGAATATTTCAGAAAAATTTCGAGTCTAATTCTATATTACGGCCAAAAAGCAGACGGGGAACAGCTAATTATTAATTAAGAAAAAGAAAAGAAGAAAAAAAAAACGCTTATGTAAAAAATTTAATAATCGTTATAAGTACAAAATAGCTTATAAGAAATATCCAATAATCTATAACTTACCTTAACCTTTACGTTAGCTTTTTAATAAAAAATTATGACATGACATAAGATGCGATGACCACAGATTATAAAAAAAAAAACATGATCACCTCCGCAATGCAAACAGACGGTAATATATGAACAACGAAGGTTAATACGACCTTTAGTGGGTTTTTTTAATATTTACCATCACAGCTTTAACCAATATAAAAGAAATAAACATTATAGCTACATAAATAATACAACCATCGCAGCTGTTTTTTCTGCCGCTGAACCATACTGTGCAAATATTACTGTGTTCCGGACTGAAGGGTGTTGTAGCTGGTGAAATTGCTGTAGTAACGAGACTAGGATGCTTCCTATCTCTCAAAGCGAAGACCGCAATGTGGTGTTTTGTACCGTCCTAATTATACTAATTTGTTATGGGCAGGCGGATCACTTGCCATCAGGTGAAAGTCACACTTGTCTCAATTTTTTTTTTTTTATACCGATTTTATTTTATTCTTATCTATCCAGTTTTGCGATAATCTTTTGTACAGATCTTAACGTTCCATACCTTTTAGCATTTTAAATAATTTAAATGTCCTTCCTGCTCTTCATTAAGAAGGACCTTCGTCCAATGCTGGACTGCTGAGGTTGATGATTATTATCGCAGAAATATCATCAATCAGTTAAGTACTGATCAGAAGTTTTTTAGGTCAAGCAATCATTATATTTGTTGCTTATGATGTTAAATATAATAGTTTATACCAGTAGATTACATGTATTAATCCCACTACTCTGATTATCTTGAAATCTCGGGTGAACTGATTTTATATCGTTTTTCTTCGAGTTTGTATTAATTTCTTTTAATGACTATGGTTTTTGAATTTTAGTCCAAATATTACATTAGGACTAAACCAGGATTTTGCATTTACTTATTACCTGCACTAAAGGCTAGTAAACCTGGATATGATCGTTACTAATTGAATAAAATAATTACTTTTGAGAAGTATTGGATACCTTTAATTAAGATAATATCAATTATGGAACTATGTAAAAGTTACGAAGATTTAAAATATATGAATCCTTAATTAGAACTTTTTTATTTATTCAACGAAACGACAAGACTTGCGGAACTTGATGGGAAATGATACGCTTGTCCATAACAACGTATCACTAATTAGGGTGGTATACACGAATGTTAAGTCTCGTTACCCCCATAATTTCACTTGCTACAAAGCACTTTAAACCGGAACACAGTAATGTTTGCACACTACTGTTTGGCAGATATAAACGTTGTTGTGGTACCTACCTAGACGGTCTCCGGCAACAGAGACCTACCGCCAGTAAACTTGTAAAACAATGATAAGTAACCTTCGCGTGATTATAAATAACTTGCTTACTATCCACTAGGTCACTGTAATGACGAAAGTGGAACTAGAAGTCGACCTTATCTCCGCAAAAGTCTCTTCCGAGATAATAAGGCTCGCCATACGCGACGTTAATTCATCGATGACTCAGTCCGCCAGCCTTATGTCGCAAACCATACTGCCTTCATATCGCTGTACGATACCCGCATATATGTATATATGTTACAAATATATTTAACTTTATTTAAGATTTATTTAAACTAAAGGCAATGGGCACATAGCTCGTAGAACCGATTCGACGTTGGGATCTTACCCGCCTTCACTAGACCCCTCACTAGGTGGACAGCGGATATCAAAAGAATCGCTGGGAGCCATTAGATTCAAAAAGCGCAAGGCCAGGCTTTGTCGAACATATTACAAAAGACCTCCACCAGTGAACATCCATCGGTTGACATGATGATGATGAACTTATGCTGTAATATTAACTGTACCAAAATTGGAAACCTGGTGACCTGTAACATGAGTTTATTACCTATCATAGACACCAGCGATAAACAACCATATTGTTAAATGTTATATGTAACTTAAGGCTTTTATTTGTAATTACTTTTGACTTGTGAAGACAAATAATTTTTTTTTTATAGAAATAGAATACTTCACAGAATTTGAGAAATTTTCTTCAGATCTTCAATCGGTTAAAAGTAAATAAATTGTACAAGTTTTATATAAGTTCTCGTAAAACAAACCATTTAAAATAACTGTACCACAAATTACACAATCACCTGCATTCTATGTCTTGTATGTGTTGTTGGAGTTAATTACACGTAATCTTTACACAGAATAATGGGGGGTATCTAGTACTGAAATCGTGGCGGGGCCACTTTCTCAACTATCTCTGGATGCTTTGGAGATATCAACATGGGAAAGACATACAATGCAACCATTGTACAGGTCGCAAACTTAATAATGCGTATAGGAAACAATGGTGTCAGCACAATATTGTAATTCAGTAACCGTTGGTGGTGAAGATGGATATGACTTACATTCTTCTTCTTCTTCTTAAAGTGCCTCTCCAACTAGTCAAGGTTGGCGATCAGCGTGGTATAATCCTTTCTGTCTCTGGTTCGGCGAAACAATTCCGACGCCTCAGATATGTCAGTCCATTCCCTGATATTCCTCAACCATACTTAGTACATGATTTACATAGTATTTCGTTACATGAGATTATTGTAATTTAATAAAATGTTTTATTTTATTCGACGTAGATGTACTGGTGGTAGGTCTCCATTACTGGAGACCGTCTAGGTAGGTACCAGCACAGCCCCCGAACAGGTTCCCGCTTTGTTGTAGCGGTGGGGCTCAGGAGCCGTGGCCCATGGTCAAGCTAAGCGAAATCTATCTGGCCAACCTGAAACGTGAGACCGGCCTAAAGTGGTCGCTCCAAGTGGGCTTCGGCACATATCCGCGGTAAGCTGAGGAGGTAGGCTTGTTCTGCTCTTCGCAGCCGTGGTAGAGTTGCGGAGGGAGACAAATGTTGGTATTGTGGTTCGCCGCTCTTCCTATCCCCCGCGGTTGTATAACGGTTGGTGGCGAAGCTCAAGACCATATCCACCGTAAGGAGTCGGGAGAGCTTTCACTCTTGGCTCCCATAGCCTCTGGGTGATTTGGGGGATTTGGGAGAACCCGTTGCCTAGATGACGATAAGACGCCGAGAGGAAAACGCACTGTATGTTTTGGCGCACTCTTACAGAGGTGGAATGAGGAGGAGTGAGGTTTTTCCCTCCGAGATGGGGTTGGGTGTTGTAGTCGGCACTGGCGGAGACGGTGTGCGAAAGCATGAACATCATGGGTGTTTCAGTCGGTGCAAGTCCGACATAACCTGTCTTTGCCAACTCGAGTGTAGATGCAAGGCATTTCGTCCACCTAAAAAAAAAAGATATCACCGCAGTGCTTATTTCTGCCGCCAAAAAGTAGTGTGCAAACATTACTGTGCGCCGGTTTGAAAGGCGCTGTAACTAGTGTAATTACTAGGGTAACGAGAGTCAACGTCTTGTCTTAAGGCGACAAGCGCAATGCAGTGTACTATATATCATCCTAACTAATGACACTTCATTATGTGCAGAAGTATCACTTACCATCAGATGAACATCCGGTTTATCTCGTCGCTTAATTGAATGAGACATGAGTCGAGAACACTCTCACATGTTGATAAGTATTATAATACGCCTCCCCATAACAATATGGCAATAGTTAGGATGATATACACTGCACCATATTGCCTAGTCACCTTAAGGTATAAAATGTTAAGTCGCGTTGGGCCAGCGTGGTGGGAAACTGTCCATATCACGCCATTTGAATTCCTACCCGATCGATGTAGGAATCTCTCGGGGAGACCTATGTCCAGCAGTGCATGTCTACCGGCTGATGATAAACAGAGAGATTTCGGGTTTGGTTTGCATACCCTACTCGAAATCTTACTGTACGCCTTGCTTGTACTTGTAAAGGAAACTCATAACAGATACCACCTTTAGGTTAACTTTTTAAGTGTATAACTTACATCGGCGAAAGAAGTAAAATATCTTAATTCATAACCTAGATTAAAAATATAAAAAAGCAAGTGAAATTTACTTGCGAAAGAAAACATACCGAGCATTTAAGTTCATTAAGAAATCAAGGTTAAGTTTATGCCTGCTATTAAGTATTTTTAATTATGTTTCCCCGCGTTCTCTCTAAAAACATCACATAAACTTAGTCGACTTATTTCACATTACGGTTAATTAAAATAATCTCATTCGCTTAAAGTGAATTTCTTCTTTGCAAACTCTGTTAGAGATATTATTTTAAAATTTTTTTACCACCGTGATCGCGAACAAGCTTTCGTTTGCCTGTTATACCGGAAATATAACCACCACCATTGTTAAATGACAATGTGGCGGAAGATGGTGTAACGTGTTCAATGCTGCTCTGGCAGCAGATTTACATTATGAAGATGAACCTTAGCCAAGCAGATTCTAAGAAAATTAACCAACAACCAAACTGTACCTCTTACTTGGGACTTTAATATAATTTTTTTTAAGGATATCTGGATTTACTGGTGGTAGATTTCTGTAGCCGGAGACAGTCTGGGTAGGTACCACCTCAGCGCCTATTTCTGCCGCCAAACAGTAGTGTGCAAACATTACTGTGTTCCGGTTTGAAAGGCGCTGTATCTAATAAAATTATTGGGGTAACGAGGCTTAGTATCTCAAGGCAACGAGCGCAATGTGATCCTGTGTATAATATCGTTTTAACTAGCGCCATTTATCACTTACCATCAAGTGAATGCCCCTATCGTCTCGTCACTTCGTTGTATAAAAAAAAAGGATCAAGATTGGAAACAGAATGATAAATTGGACCCCTTGGGAGAACATGAGTTTGTAATAGTAAAAGAAATTCAATCTAAAGAAATATTCTAATCTTTTCTAGAATGTAGTAATTTTTTTACTAGTGGTAGATATCTGTTGCTTGTTTCTGTTAGTGGAGTGTATTATAAGAATCAGAATTACCTTGGTAATCAGCTATCAGACACATGATTCCAATAAAAGTATCTATATATTTTGTCGATGAAGTATAGAAGGTGTTTTGATTATTCTTCCACGGAGATAGATGTCTCAAAGTAACACACAAATATTTTATTTAATACCAAGTTTTTACCGGAAGTAGATCTTTGTTATCGAAGAACGTGTACGTATATACCACAGCAGTTCCTATATCTACAGCCAAATAATAGGTTGCATACTCTGTTACCGTTTGAAGGACGTTGTAGCTAGTGAAATTACTAGGGGTAACAACACTTATCATCTTTCATCGCAAAGCAACGAACACAGTGAGGTGTACTAGTACATTGAGTTTACGCGACGTAAGTTATCTCGTCAAGTTATCTGACGAACCAAAAAAAAAAGAATAGAAATTTCTAGAAAGCTATCTATATTCCGCCCGCTTCGTAGTTTCATAATAATTCAAAGATATAATGAGCATTGTTTTAAGACGTTACACACAGTTGCGCAGGAGTCTGTTGCTGGCACGTCTCCATGTGCTAAACACACCGAACTGTAATTTTTAATTACTAATTTGATACTCGTCACCATCATTCTTAGGAGCCCTCTTCAAACGGAACTTTAGCGATTAGATTAAGAAAACTAGTTCGATCCTTAGCTATTCTTTAATATTCATGCAAGTAAGAATCCAACCAACTTGCATTGGGCCAGCGTGGTGGGAAATGTCCAAAACCCCCCATATAAACCCCTACAAACGACGGTGTATCGATGTGAGTATCTTTGCGAGAAGCCTATATTTAGAATTCTATCGGTTGATTCTGATGATGAAGTAAGAATCCTATTTCCAAATGGATATCGCGTTTTGGTAATATGTATTCTTCTACTCTTTTATATGAATCCGAGACATAGGTTTTGATGAAAGTCTTGTAAACTGTCGCTAAATTGAATAAAAAAAAAAGACATGAGACAAAGAAGACCCCCCCTCCATGTTTGTAAACATTATAATACGCCTGCTCATAACATCATGGCACTAGTTAGGATGATTTACACTGCACTACATTATGATCGTCGCCTCGAGACTTAAGATATCAAGTCTTGTTACCTCAGTAATTTCCACTAGCTACAGCGCCCTTCGGAATCGGAGCACAGGAATGTATGCACACTACTGTTTGGCGGCGGAAATAGGCACTGCGGTGGTACTCATCTAGATAGTCTACGACAACAGAGATCTACCACCAGAAACATTTGAACTCAAATGCAAAAATACTACAGAGACAATTGCAAATGACAACCGTCATGCAGAGGACGGTGGCGTATTTGATAGGATCTCTATTACATTTTAAAAAGGTGATTCTCTAACGCAAGATCCCTGGAATACGTGCATCCGGAAAACAAAGACGTTTTGTATGGGCCAAGAGATTTTAATACTTGCATTTATTTGTGTACAACGCATTAATTATTTCAGAACTTAAGTAAAATAGTGCTAAAAGAGAAAAACAAAAATCCGAGCTTAAAGTTGTTTTGAATAAATTTTGTCTTTTCATCAGACTCAAGTTATGACAAAAAAAGTTTTATTTTGTTTTGTTTGTTTAATTATCGTTACGTTACGGTGTAAAGTGAGGCCGGAGTGATTGAGCAGCGGGCTCCACTACTTTTACTTTGTATCGCGCCGTGAAAGTAATAGTGTGTGATGGATGTCGGCGCATGCGCCGTCTGGCACCGGAGTCTAGCCTCTGAGAATTCACGCGTCAAGTTGATTTGAACATTGATTTCTAAATTTACACAAGTTTCTTTAAAAATAAACGTGCTAACATGCACTTCTTTTTAAGGGCGGAAATAGGCGCTGAAGTAGCACCTACCTTGACGATCTTCAGCAATATAGACCTACAACCTGCAGATAAACGGATTATTGAATTGTTTATTGGAAGATGACACTACAGTCGTTTTTTAAAGCCTTTATACCAATCATAAATATAACTTCTTTGTACATCTCACATTTTTAACCTTTTAATAAGTTTCCTATTTTTAAGTAATTAATGTCTTGTGATAACAGATCTTTTCCAGCAATTTTCATTAATTAGCTATTATCTAATAAGCTGTAACCGTTTAAAACTGTCCAATTATAATCGCCTATTATATTCTCTAATTTCCTGCATGTAATCTCTTTCTCCCCCTCTGTATATTTTAAATGTTTGCTTATCAGGAAGCTTAATTGGCGCAGTGTTAATAAATTTTACGGTACAATGGTACCAGGCAGCAGGAAGCGGCGGCGGTGGCGGTCGCCGTGGGAGCGCTCCTCTCCCACGGGCTCAGATGCCCCGATGCGCGCCGATTATTTACGAGGAAACCCGAAGCCCCCCTAGCTTGTTTATGGTGCTATTAGCGCTTCGCCAAGCGCTTTAATTCCAGTTTTAGTAGTCTGTTATTTGAGATAAACGGTTGCGTATTCGCATATACCACAAAACGAAGAGAAAAGTCGTACTCTTCTCAATTTTGTTACTTGACGAAGCGACGACAAGAGCGAGACATTTAACTGATGGTAAGTTATACAGATATAAAAAAAATCGCTGGCAGCCACTGGATTCAAACAGCGCACGATCGTGGTTTGTGGAACACATTACAAGAGACCTATGTCCAGCAGTACATGTCCATCGGTTGAAATTATGATGATGAAGTTATACGACAGTGAATATAGATTTAATAAAGTTTTTTCAGTATACAAGGAGAAATTTTCATTCATTAAAGTTTAGTCTAATTTCAGCTTTGTATAGCTGAGACCGTTTAGTTTGTGAGGCGGTCGCGTGCGCTATATGTATCTAAGACGTACGATTTCGATCCTCGCTGAGCTCAGGCTTCCGGTGAGGTTAAACGTCTTATAAAAATTAATTTAATTTTGTATATTATTATATCTAGCTTTGGACGTTTATCGTCTGAAGGTGATGATATAAATATTTGAACATTCAAACAACGCTGTCACTTCAGTCAAATTATACAGACTTTATTAGTAGTTAATCTAATCAATTAATTAAATAAAAGCAATGGTATATAAAAACAATTATTTTTCAAGCATAATTTTTTATTATTACTTCGCAGTACAAGTTGACCTTACTAATAATTTACAACCGACCCGTCTAAGAACATCTATGATTCTAATGAATTTGGTTTAGTTATAAGTTGATAACAAAATCTGTATTCACCTCACGAATGATGAGGGGATCTGACAACGAATGCGTGATCTTAATCCTTTACGCGTTCATTGTATGTACAACTAAACGACAAATCGTCCATCGTTAACACAAGAGTCGTGAGTTGTAAACCATCAACAAGGAGATACAAAAGTTTCGCAATAGCATCAGTACGCTAAGCATGGTGCGGTCAACCCATGTTCTTCATATATGGTACAATCATCATTCTCTGTCAAGAAAATATCTCAAGAACACATATCAGAAAACAGAAAATGACAGTATGATAATTCTCCTTTTCAGCCTATTTATGTACACCTCTGAGCTCTGGTCCTCTCTAAATGACAAGACCTAGGTTCTGATATTATGTGTCAAGCTTCGCACGTAAGTTGTCGAATGCAGCGTGCTGGTAACGGTCACATTAGAAGTTGCTGTCTTTCCGTCAACGTTTCCCTTCATTTAGTCTGCCCTTACGACACACCGATAGTAAAGCGGAAAACAGACCTTTCATCCGGCCTCCTAAACAGGAATTGATTATGGTAGAAGAAACGAAAGTTGAAAAGAAACGAGCAGGAAATAAAAGTACTCTCCAATTTATATATATTTAAGAGGAAAGATGAAGAAAAGATAAAAAATGGGTTAGTCACATTTCTACAAAAAAACCTACCAATATTTTAAAAAGTAACATATATTAGTATATATTGTTATACCTTTGAACATGCATATACTATTATTACCGTTATCTTATATATTTAAATAAAAAAAAACAATGTTGGTACAAGACATCGGGGATGGCCCATTCAGCAGTGAATAAACAAAAGCTACTAATGATGAAGAAAAATATTATTAACAGAAATATTGATTTTTAATGTTTCACTTCAAATAAGTTTTTTATGCCACTCATGAAGTTATAATTTCCAAAATGGTGGCAAAATCTTTGAGGTTGACAATCTCATGTTAGCTAAAGGCGTACGTCATCACTGTATGCCAGTTCATACTAAAACTCGTTGTAAATACAATAAGGACAAGTATCTTGTAAAGTAGTATTTAAGTATATATAACATATGTTTGAAGGACATGACTCCAGGCCGTTAAACAAGAAATCAATCGGGAGTTCCGACGTTTGTGAAGTACTTTGGGCCAACGCGCAGCAGTGAACTTCTATTGGTGATGATAAAGATGATGATAGTTCGATTTGGTGCCACGTATGATGATAGTACATAATATTTTACAAACTCGACTAACACCAACCTCGTACTATCAATGGGGAACAACAAGTATGTTATATAAGAGCCATATCATCTCCGACCTCATTTTCTTGTAACATCGTAACTTTACTCCATTATTATAAATAGTTGTGGGCCAATGAGTTTGAGAAAAAGATGGAGATAAAATGTTATAGTAATGCAACGGTAGGTTCTATAGCAAATAGGAAGTGTTCTGGTGGTAGGTAAATGATGAAGGCGTGTGGTCCCACGGCCGCTGCTTCTAATGCGCGTATTACGTAGTTTTTGCGGGCAAATGCGCTGCGGACGCGCTGCGACGTTATGTAATATGCATTTGATAGTTAAAGTGAGGGAAGCTTTCCCCTGACCCCAAGCGAATCTTCCGATGGGAGCGTAACGGCTCTCCTCCATTCGTACCGGTATTCAGGATTTTTAACCATAGCCTCAAAGACAGGAGTGTTATAAATTTAAAGTGCCTCTATGCTTTAGGTCTTCCACCCTCATGCACAGTATGCGATGAACTGTATCACTTTGTCAAAGTACAAGCTTTAAACACGATTCGAGAATAGCCATCCATATAACTCGAAAGCTGTTGAAACTAACTTCCAGATTATCTTCATATGTGACTCAATGAAAAGTACAGCTCAAACTTTAAGGGCACGCACTATACATCTCGAAGGAACAGATTCTATAAACACTGAGCTGGAAATTCCAGTGAAAGAAAACATCGAGAGGAAATCGACATGGTCTAAGATTAATCAGCGTAATGGATCAATGGCTTTAAGTCTCTTCTTGTGAGAAAGGACTACGAGTCCCGATATACCACTACTAATCCTCCTTGTCCGTCTCGCACTGCTTCTTGCCAGTCCACTGCTTGAAGAGCGAATATTAAAAACAGTTGTTATATTAATTCGATAAAATCTCTAGGTATGGACTGTCCAGATAAACAGCCGGACCTATTTTCGGCGACAGAGGTATTAAAGCGATAAGCACAATATAGTGCTGTATAAACATCTTAACCACAGCTACGTCATGGGTGAGCGTATTCATTATCTATTCTAAAAACATTTCATTGTTTAGTGTTATTATTACTACATACTGCATCATACATTCATTGAAAAAAACGTTGTAGATTTTACTACAATTTAGTAAAGTATTGCGTGGTACAATTTTTTTTTTTTTGAAACTTAACATCGTAGAAATTATCGTGGTCATTTCGTATCGAAGCTTGTGGGAGAATTTTAATGGTCGATTTTAGCTCGTGTGGTATGTTCTACTAACATAATTAATCAATATGCGTACGTTAGTGTCTTAATTGTTGTGTCACAACGTGACCCTTCAGTGACGAGGTCCTAACGACCCCTCACGTAAAGTAATTTTTCGTTAACTCCGTTTGCTTGACGAGTAACTTACAATTATTCGGTAAATTTGTGTAAAAAGAATTTATTTAATACCCTAGTTCGAATCAAAATTAATTTTTTTTTTTACAACTAAGCGACAAGACGAGCGGGACGTTCACCTGATGGTGACTGATGTAACACTGTGGTAGTAGTTACGATGACATTGCGCTTTAGTATACAATGTGTTAACTTACGTTATATAAGTATGTTAGTAATTTAACCATAGTTTGAAATAGATATGAAAATATTTGTTTATACCTCCAAAATTTGAGTCGATCGATCAGAAGCAAGTGCACGTGAAATAAAATCCAAATTCCAATAATGTTCAAGTTATATATTTTTCCATGTAATTTTCTCATCCTTTTTAAGTTATATATTCCACCTCTTCATTGTACACACTTGTACTGAACAATATTACTAATACAATTGCAAATATTTAAATTTACTTAGACTAGAACTAGAACTATTTTCACTGTAGTATATTATAGTTATCACGAAAATAAAATATAATCTTAATGAAAAACAAATATATTTATAATGATATTTAACAGATTTCTATGTTATAATCTCTTTTTTTATTAAAAATGATCTAACACGACTTTGAGGATGACAATGATAGATGTTGAAGTGTGTTCATCGGAATACTCTGGCGTAGGTATATTAACACAGCAATGCAGTTATGACGGCAAATTTATAATATGAGAGGGGTTACTAGGCAGGGGAGTAAAAACACTTCCACTATCTTAACTGTTCTGTAGATTTGGCCATGGAATGCTAAGGCGGTTATTTATTGCGCTCTTATTATTGAATCCTTTATATAAGTGTTCGCAAGCAATTTCAGTTTTAAAGGTACATAGCGAGCGTAATCTGAGGAAGCCACGATAAACAATGGCGCAATCACAAACGATATAAAACAGAATGAGCGACACCGCATTGTGCATACACCGTCCATCAAACGTACAGTCAAGGCCGTTGCGACAATGCGTAGCATCATGACATATGTTTTGTCTCGAAGGCTATTCTTACCTAGGATGCAATATGCAGCATTTGTCGACAGAAAATAAAGGATTTTACGAGTGCGTCGTCTATTTATTACTTTATTTTTGATAGCTATAGAAATGTGTGATAAATAGAGAGAGAGAGTATAGTAAGAGCATTTTCACAGTAATAATGCGGTAGATAACATAGCAAAGTTACGCACGTTTATCTTTATATTTCTTTATAGATCTTGCCTCCGATGAAGCTGTAAATATCGTCAATAAGACAACGCACAAACATCACCCGTTAAAAAAGTTGTGCTCGTTGTCATGAAAGGGTGGAGGGATACCTCAGATATTTCACAAGCCTAGAAGTATTAATATTTGGTGTTCGTGTACCAATGAAAATATTAACGGAAATTATTATCTATTTTACCTAGTTTTTCCAGAAGGGAAATTGATATATGCAATGTTCTTCGTAAAATATGGTTTTGTAGCATTGCCTAAATTTTTTTTTTACTGGTAATAGGTCTGTGTTGCCGGCGACCATCTAGAGATGGTATTACTAATATGCCAAACAGTAGTGTGTAAACAATGTGTTTCGATTTAAAGAACCTTGTAGCTATCAAAATTACGACGAGCCCTATGTGGTGTAGTGTACATCATACTAACTGACACTTTGTTACAGGCGCAAGGCTTACCATCTGGTGAACGAGCTGCTCGCCGTTTCGTCAAATAACAAACACTCCTTTAACCAATGTAAGCAATAAATACTTTGTTAGTTTTGCAAAAGATGACATTACACAAATAAAACTAAAAGAAACGAATTTCCTGAAATCACTGCCCAATTTTAAAATTGCATAGTGTTGGCCGCAACGAGCACGACAAATTTTGTAATCTCTCACAAGCGATATCGATGCAAACTGTAAATAAAACAACAATAGAGACGTGCGTTCGTAAATCAAAATCGATATAATTGTATCGATTGTGATAACCGATTTGGACGTGACGATAAGCGGTAAGACGAGTCACGCACTAACGTTGGATTATATTCGGTAATCATCGAATGAAGTATTTCATAAAATTTTTGTACTCGAATTACCATAGTAATCAGGCCGTTGACTTTATGTGGGGTAAAAGGTATAAATTTTCGATGTAAGCATTTGTTAATACAATATTAATAATTTAAAATTTTCTTTCAATACAGTATTAGTATACGTAATAAATTATAAAAAAAATAATAATATCCTAAACTCAAACTAAAAAATTTGCAATTTTGTTTATAAATCATACTTTTGTTGATTATATCAATAATTGTTAATTGCGAATCCCAGAAAGGTGTTATCCAATGTTTTTATGAGACGGCGAACCATTTACCAACAAGCAAAGGTCCTGGATGTTTTGGCAATTTCTAAAGTTTAAAAAAAAAATTATAAACTTATAAAAGTAAATAAGAAATTGTACGTCTAAAGCATAACCTAATAAAATAATAATGATGTATTATTTCATAATAATCTAGCATAATGATCAAGTTGTAGTAGACACTAAAAGTATGTCAAATCGATGCGGATTACTTCGTCACCAGCTTGCATACACATTTTAATTTTTTTTACATAAACGCTTCTAAAGATGATTACAAAACCAAAAATAGCTTATAAATTTAGTAGGTTAGGCTTTAAAAGAAAGCATGTTTTTATGCATTATCCGGACCGATGCCACCTGCATCAAACAATTCCCTACGATTTTCACCAGGTCGTCGGTCTACCTGGCAGTACGCTGTAATATGTAGTCTCCATTTCATAATCTTTTTTCTCTATCGGTTGTCCGATATTTTTGCTGTTGGGCTCACCCATAACCACTTCAGCTTTCTAACGCGTTCGGCTATATCAGCGACATTAGTCTTTCTTCGGATTTCCCTATTCCTCACTCGATTACGAAGGAACCGAGAGAATGTTCAAACAATGGGCGACATCAATTAATAAGGGAATTTATAGATGCAAAAAGCTCGTACAGACGCGGAAGAAGTGGAGACCATCAATCCGTCAGCGACCGCACCGTAACGAATGCAATAAAATATTGCGTCCGTCGATGTAATACTATTCAGATCGATCGTAAAGAGAAATTCTACTAGCGAGACATGTCGCAAGTATAACAAATGCCCGTAAACAGGCTGCACATCTCAGGGATTGTATTACTAGTTTTTGCGTACTCTCCACGTTTTCTATATTTATTACACACAAACATCTATAACCATAAAGTTTATACGTACTTCCCTGAACATGATAATTATCATGAAAATATCGTCGCAGTAATTTGCGCCAATCGTTTTCGTATAGAATTAACCTTCAAAGTCTCTGAGACCTTATCCAAGTAGGGGAATGTTTATACTGCCATTGCGTCCGATTGTCTTGCGACGATTACTGTTTCCTCTTCAATCTACCAAGATGTTACGACTACCACTATGGCATTAATGAAATTAGCAAGCAGGAAGTCTCCGAAACTTGTGAAACTCGATATCACAAACAAGTATATTATTTATATTAACGACAATAACTCATCGACAGTTCCAAGTTATTCAAATACGTGGCTATATAATCGTAAATCTGGAATATATTTCGCACTAAAACTTAATTTCTAATGCAATAGATTTTTAGTTATTTTTGTACTGTTTCTTAATTGATCACTTTATTCTTCCCATTCAACATCTAACCTTAAATAGCTCTATTGTATAATAATTATCCTTTGTTTATTAAGAATCAAATCGCTCTGTTTAACAACTAGGCTATGTTTTATCCTTAATAAATGATTAACAACAATTATTCTACAATACATTATTTGTTGATTACCTATCTTTTAAAAAAAGGGTTTGAAATAATTATGGTATATAAAAATACATAAAGCAACGCGATAAAACGTCTATAGACTTCATGGAGCTTTGCTAGCAGAAAAAAAAATATATTTCATTATTTACACTGTGTTCATACATCAAAAAAAAAGAAGTATGTTTTATATTGTTTGTGGGAATACCTGTTCATGCTCTGTAACAGTTTTGATTGCCTCTTAACAATTAATATTCACGTAAATTATCTAATTATTGATTTTTTATTGCCTCATTACACGCAAAGTGTACTTGAGTGAAGTTTTAAAAAAGGATATGTTGTTTAGTTATATTCGATTAATAATATGGATGAAGTCCTTAAACTTTTTTGGTACCTGTTAATTTTTGTCTGAAGCCGTCGGCCGAAGCGTCGTTCTCAAACGTACGTTTATATAACGACTTAATTATTGATAACTTTCACATTTAACCGAACAAGTGTCTAGTCCGGTTTGGGCGATGCTTGAGGAGGGAATGTACCTTTCTTTATTATGTTTATGTACTTTATAAAAGCGATAGTCTCAATCTTCGTTTTAGAATTACGTATACCTTCGACTTAAAAGCTATGCAGGCAATTCGAAATTTAAGATCAAGTTTCATGAAAGTATTTTACAAAACACAATCTCATTATAAAAATACCAGAGTTTCAAATAATTAAACCAATGAACTAAAAGTTATCAATTTACCATAGGTCAAATTGTTAGATAAATGGTTCTGACTTTCTCCTTATGAGAGAAGGCCTCGAATACTCCTGCATTGGGATCATTAAGAGGATTGTTTATTTTATTATTTGCACAGAGTAGTGTTGTTTATAGCAGTATATGTTTCTATAAATGATTACAGTACGACACAGTATGTTGGTTAAAGTCGCACAAATGCCGATCTAATGATGAAAACATTTTCAATTCTTCGATGTAAGTAATGGAGTCTAAACGACCAACATGCGACAGCAGTTCCGCGATGGACGGAAGCACAGGGTTGGATATACTGACGGCGGGGCTCGGCTTTCATTTCGACGAACCGCCTCCAGCGATGGGCAAAAACTTGGAAAACGAGCGCTGACGGGTCAAGCGGTAAGCGGTTGACGCAAGTCCGTTTAAACTTACGATACGTCAACTTTTAAATATTAGTTTTAAACCTGCTTGAAGTAGATATTTCTTTTTTGAGAAGGCCAATAAAGCCGAGTTTAATGGACTCCCACCGAGCTACCTGTTTGCCTATAAATACAGGGGTCCCCGGAACCACATATAGAGGAGTTTGATTGATAGATATTCTTTTCGAACATGTCTGACTCTTATTATAAATCTGCCACTACAATTTCTTTTCAACCTAATGTTAAATAAAAATTGCGAATGTTTCGTAACAAATGCTAAATAAATTTTGACGGAAGTACAAACTGTGGACCGTTTCCCGGAGAAAGTGAAAGGATGTAGAATCGCAGCGGTACGTCCGCGGGCCTCTGATCCCTCCAGCCAACGCGTGCTTACTATCAAGCTTTAAAGCCTGCCTTCCACTGTGAACAGACTTAAACTTAATAATCAATTTTAAATTCATAATCTTAGTACAGGTTAGTGAAACCGCTGTTTAATGTGACGATGTGCTAAAATATCATGCAATTTATTTGATCAAAAACACGAAAATACATAACATAAAACTGGGTGCTCCATCATCATCAATGATGAACATAAGCATCTCCACCTTGTAGTTAAGTATATTGTTAAAGATAACACGATGTCAAGGATCCAGTTAGAAGCGTGGCGCTTACGTTTCAATGCTCTGAAAGGATTTAAACTAAGCCTGCCCTAACTTTTATTGCACAGCCATCAAGTCTATCACTTTGTGTCTGTCTTGAATAACAAAACCGAAAACCGTTTATTGTTTATTTTTTACAAATATTATAGAATTCCGTTTGGAAGAGCAACGGAGCAAGGAAAATTCATATTGAAATTCAAAGCATCTAACCTAATTCCCGTTTTCATCAATTACACCTGAACAGTTACTTAGCTTAGTGTCCCTTAACGAAGAAACACCTTAAACCATTTCTTAAGTTATATTAATTTTTACCTAAAAGTGATATTTATCATATTCTCTATAGAAAACCTCTATCTAATGAAAAATTTTCTACGATGATAATTTTCAAAATATTTTGATGTTTTACGGAAAATATGTAATCGTCTAAAAAACCTGGATATGAATTAATTCAATATCCGATATTACTTTTAATGACTCCTCAAAACTATCAATTTTAAACAAGAGATGACAAGCATGTATATAATTTCTACCAAGTAATAACTTTCCTTTAACGGTGGCAATGAGTGACAGTGCCAATGATCGAGCCCTTAAATATAGAGCATCCCTTGATGGTTTAAGGGACACAGCTGTTATTGAAAACAACTTTCGTTAAACTTAAACTAGGTTAAGGTACACTTAAATTTTAAAGGCCGTTGATCAAAACGGGCATTAGAGTCCTAAGGCGGCGACCACTGTGTGGTATAGGAGGAACATCCTAACTAGGTCCGTTTAGTTATGAACAAGGGTATTATCAAAGTAAACGGTTCGCAACTCTCCTCGCTAATTTTTATAAAAAAAAATTACCAAGTACAAGAGATTTAAGTATGGTGTTATTACAATCTTTGATATGATAGTTAATGTATGAACCGTTTTTCTACCGTCACTACAGTTAGATTTTTCACAATGGCAACACATAATGTGGGTCGGCCTGTCTCTCGGTATCGCGTGTTGATTAGTAAATATAAATTTTTCCCTATTGTTTATACGAACTGTTACACCGGAAACCAAACGACATAACAAAGAATAACACGTCTATCAACATTTCCCCCACGTTCTATAATATAAAACGTTTTAATTGGAGGTTATTCGAAGATTATCCTCGACCTAGCGTGGAAGGACGGTGAACATAAAAAGGTTATTGTAGTTAGAAGGAATATGGTAACATATAAACCTAAATATATTACCGTATTAAACAACAAAACTCATAACATTTTATGACATAATTTTCAATGGCGTAAAGACGAAAATAACATTGCGTGTGTGAATTCAATAGCAATAGAAATTCACTGTACAACCACACGCTTTAGTGTTAGATGTTATTGGGGACTAGAATAATAGCCGTATACTAAAAAACAATATGTTTACAGGTTTTGTAACAATCGCATGTTATAAATATAAGTAATAATTTTAAAGAATAGTAAATAATCGTTTTTTATTTTTCAATAGATCGCATCGCTCTATAGTTGTAAATAAGTAATAAATGTTTATTGAGGTTATTTATAGTATACGAAAAGGTATGTCTAGATATTATTAAACTCACAAATTAATCGAAATAAACTGTTCACATTCTTGAAACAACGTAAATAAAAGAATGATAAACAAACTCGGTATTTCCTTTAGAAAACAACGACATTGGCGTAATAAATATAAATAATAACATATCTGAATAATTCGAATAATAACAACAGAAATTTTAAAAGTACATTAACAATCATAACGTCTACTTTATAAAAGTAGGTGTTCCTCTCCCGCTTTACTGACCGCAATGTAGAGAACCTCTCCCGCAACTCTTTTTGGGGAAGAAAGATTCTGAAATCCATTCTTAGATGAACTCTAAACGTCAGAAGCAATATCTTCACCAAATGTTGAATGTCCGTCTAATAGTTTCGTAGATCTCGTGATCAGACAATATATTACTGGATATCTATATGTAGAGATATTTGAAGAGTAAGTTCTGATGGTAGATATTGCCCTACT
Source organism: Ornithoptera priamus (assembly GCA_029034505.1). Classification (NCBI taxonomy): domain Eukaryota; kingdom Metazoa; phylum Arthropoda; class Insecta; order Lepidoptera; family Papilionidae; genus Ornithoptera; species Ornithoptera priamus. The sequence continues at coordinate 2,988,427 of JARDWD010000296.1, read as the reverse complement.
TGAACACGTTTACTCTTTGTTGCCTTTTACAGCGTGAACATGGCGATGTTGTAATTAATCGTATGTTTTATTCAGCTTCTAATAAAATAAGGCGTGTTTTTCAGTTACATTCACAGATAAATGCAACAAATAATATGTAACTTGTTAGACACGTCAAGTTAACCTGCCTTTCACGTAAGAGGAAGTTTCAGACGCACGTTGCGCAACCAGAATTACTCTATCATATGCAACTAACCAATATATTGTTTCACGGCGATTGATTACGTCTTATCTGTTGTGTGACCTGGAAAGTATTTATTTCGACAGGAACATAATAGCTGAAAAGTTGCAAGCTGGTGAAATATATATGTAGTACACATCACAATCATATTATAACCGTTGTAAAGAAAGACGTTGTATTATTGTTATTATTATTATTACAGTATTATCATCATCACGTAAAATTGGGTACAATTGTGAGCCTATTGTATGAAGAAAAAATAACATAACACTATATTACATATTACACAAATTTTCATCCCTTTTGTAACGTACAAACTTTCTGTTCTGTATATTTATGTTCATGAAATGTTTCAACATAATTAAATGTAACGATTTTAAGTATATATAAAAATTAATAATATTTATATAAATAAACAGCCGTCTTAATGTTCCCGTCACTGGGATTGGAGACGTTATCAATCACACTGGCTAAATATATGTTGGTCGTGTCACATCTTCAGGATAGCTTTTGAGATATTTTCCTCTACCCAAATAATTATATAATAAATAAAATACCCAAGGTTAAATGCAATAATGTATTACATGCATATGCGTTATCAGCACCGGTTGATAGACGTCCAAAGCTGGACGTAAACATGCTTAAACGTTTTCCACGCCAATCAGTCCTGACCTGCTTGTAACTAACAGTTTTCTACGACCTTCGCCTGATAATCAATCAGTCTCCATTGCAAATATTACTTAAAGGACAGATATTATTCCAAACATAGCAAGAGTTCTTTAGGCTAGCTTCAAGTGCGGAATGTTTCGTAACTTTAGCATGTAGTGTGACGTGAATGTAGACTCGGCGGGCGCGCAGGTACGTCCGCCGTCGTTTATGGTCATATCCGACATTTGCAATGCGCTTTAACGAAGTTACAAGAGCCTATTTGGATGTTAAATTGGGTCAATCACCTCATTATATTTTATACGGCCAAATCTTATTTGATGATGAGAATTTTTCATTTAGCTCATCATGTTATTAAATTTCATGTTTGATGTGGTGCTTGTTTTGGTTGTAGACTGGAATATGCAGAAACATACATATATTTTAGATCTTGATAGTAATCTCAGGGTATTGTACCAATAAACACTCTTTAGTTTCGGGTTATATAGAACAGGACTAAGTTTACCCCTTTGCTGTCGTACTAAATTCTAATAGGGTATAGGGCGCGTTCGTGAGCCCTAGTAAGCGAGCCGAGGGTGGAAAACAAAAACATCGTCATTTCAATTTTGTCGCAGCGCATTGAGGGTACTCTCGAGATCTCGCCCTACTTTGGACAATCGACGTAGTGTAGAAGAGCACTGATAGATTCTGCAGCATTTAGCGTCTTGCAGCATTAAATGTGCCAGTAGAAGATATTTTAATAGGTACAAATTGGAAATAATCTTATATTTCGCGATATAAGCGGGGTATAAGAACATTTCTCCTGCGATAAAAAAAAATGGTAGATAATACTGGAAGTTGTGTAGCTGATCTAATGCACCTCTTATATTAGAAACCTGTCCAATATAATTTATCAATAATAAAATCGTAAAGTATTGCATATTTATAAAATTTATATACAAAAATATTTCTGATGCTATATGTATCTAAAGTTAGAATAAACAACGCTTTCTCTCATTGTAGTTCTTGGGGAGACCTGTCCATGCGATGTGAGATTGTTATGACCACGCCATTCGATAAGTGTGCCACTGGTTAACTCTGGTGCTACCTTAAAGATGAGTTCACACTAATCTTTTTACACAACACCACATACGAGAATTTTCAAGGTTATGAATTAAATTATTTATACCCGCATAACTATTCAAATATTATCCTCGGATGTGTTTCGTTTAAGACATTAGTAGGTTGTTTCTGTATTGCCCTGAAGGCTCGGGATTTTAAGAATAGGACTAAGGTAAGCCATGCCTATCGTAGAAGGTGACTAAAAAGGTTTTTGGGTTTGCGGGCTTTACAGGTAGGACCTTCATTGCCCGCTAAGCGTCTCCGGCATGAACAGCAAGTATAAGGTTCTCGTTCTTTTCGGAGCAAGGAGAGGATGCTGAAGAGAGTTACAGCCTCCGTGACGAGCTTGCTTAGGCGCAATGAAGAGAGGCACCGATGTGTTCCGTAGGAGATCCCAGGGCCTCTTACAAAACACTAAAGATTACCACCGAGGGGATTTTAACAGGAACAAAGCCCACATAATCTTGTCTTTCGCCCCAGAAGCAGGGTATCTTTTAAAGATTTTCCCCTCGAAGAACAACGATCAAATATCGTTTGAGTTAAGTTAACTTTTCCTTACATACATATTTGCCAGAGGCAGGAAATTAAAAGAGAAGATATCTCGAGACGAGACTACGTTGGCAATTTGGGATATCAGTCAATAAAGCGAAAAGGGCGGGTAAGTCAAAGCAGTAAATAAAACTATTAAAAAAATTATACAATTATAGGTAAATATAGGCTAATGGAGTTTGTAGAAATATGTCCTTATATAAACAAAGGTTTATCACACATGCGGGTACTTACAATATGCAATAAAATAAATAGCTGTAACCTCATTGGATCCGTAACTGCGACCAGATAAACCAATGAGGCCAAGGATACGATATTTAGTACTTTATATTCATATAAAATTGAAAGAAAATATGTATAAAAATGTCTTAATAAATATATTGTTTGTTTTGTTAATAATAATACGTCATCTACTGGCGACAGCTCCACCAGCTGGTAAGTAAAGATGTCATGATATAATAACAACGTTTGACTTAAAAAAAATTCACAACAAACAAATTCGAATCTGTCAACAAAATTTTCCTCCACCAACATAAACGGAGACGAAATCTTTGAGGGAGACCTAAATCTTTTTTTATAGTGAAAGTAGGCAAACATGCGAACAGTTCACGCGATAGTCGCCTATGAACAGCAACACCTGAGGAAACGAAGCTGCGTTGCTAACCATAAAAGAATGATGATAGAAAAATATCCATTTGTAGACGCATACGGGCTGATAATGATGATGAACTTTAACAGGTTCGGTGTGCATTATACATTAAGATCTCACAATATATCTTAATATTCAACACGTTAAGTTTCTTGCGACATTCTTTAAGGTCCGAAGCACTTCTTTTTCGAATGAGAATTTTATTTTGTCGTTCAAAAAGTGAAATTAACTCCAATATGTTGCTATATTGAATAAAAAAAAATTATCGGATTTTAGTATCATCATAACGCCAAAACTTTTAACAACATTTTTCTATTTCTGTCTCTGCTGGTCTGGTAATCTAATATTTATGGCTATCAGTTTATTTCTATAAGTTTATTTGGGACGTTTGCGTCAGGCTTATGATCCAAGACTTACTTTAAATTTTGAACCCAATTCCGGTACAGTGTAACCAAATCATTGCGATTGCGACATCATACCTGCAAGTTCGCAGGATCTTCTAGTTCTACAACTAATACCAGCTCATGGAGAAATGAAACAAATAGTTTAAACGAGAAAATATAAAAATGCGTATTGAAAGTGTAAATTTGCTGTTGCACGTTGTAAAATTATTATCGTTGATTTGATATATTCACATTAATCTTTGTTTTAGCTAACAGAGATTTTATCGTATTTTACGCAACCAATGCATTTATGGCGAAGGTCGTTAAAGAGGCCCCGGGAGGTGGTTCAGTACGTACACCTGATATTTGTCCTACATGAGAATGAACGAGTACGGAACACGTTAAATGGAGCGCAAGAAAAGGAAATTTTTACGACGTATGTTTATAAACACGGAGATTCCTGGTTCTATTCCGCCATAGCACCACAATAAAACAAGAAGTTTAGTATCTTTACTAGTGGTAGGTCTCTTTTGCCGATTATCGTCTAGATCCACCGCTGAGTTTATTTCTGCCCTAAAAAACCCTTTTAGTCGCCTTCTGCGTCAAGCAGAGCTTACCTTAGACCTATTCTTTAATAGCCCGTGACTACAAGGCAATTGGCAACAGAGACCTACCACCAGGGAATACCAGTGGTAGAGTCTTTTCGAAGCTGCCAATTTAGCTACCACCATCGTGAATCTTCGGCTATTACAGCATAGCTGTGTTTCTTCTATAGCATTGCTGCTAACGTATGAGAGCCAGGGTATGAGCGAGCACGCATCACCATTCAAGGCTTTCAATGTTTCTTAATGTGTTGTGAAATTGCGGTTATTTTATGTTACTAATAAATTATGCAAAATAAAAAAAAATACGAATGGTTAGGATTCCTTGTGCGGTGAATGTGTACTAAGATTATTTTTGCAATATTGAGATACAGTCAATACAGATATGTAAGGAAATAACCTCGAAAATTTTTAATGTATCCTGTAAAAAAAATTAAGAAAGAAAATCATAAATAACCGTGAAAATCGCTATAGATTTATAATTACAATTTTCAAAGTTATAAAAAATCTATAGTTTTTTTTAACTTAATATCTTTAATTTTGTTTGCGAAACTGTTACTTTAAAATTTTTTGAGATTCCTCTCGTTTGGAAGACGTGATAGTATCTCGCCACCATTGGAGCTTTTGCGTGTAATTTTTGATAATAAAGCACATCTCTTCACTGGTAGTGAGGCTCTGTTCCCGTAGACCGCCTAGGTAGGCACCACACATTATATTCAGGTTTGAAAGATGCTGTAGTTAATCAAATTACTAGGACAATGAATCTTATGTTACCCCACCACCACTGCACCACATTATGCTCATTGCTTTGCGTTCACCACAATGTCCTGCACTGTATACCTTGCCTGTCTTGCTCGTCTCCTTGCTTGGTGCAATAAAAAAAAGGATTTGTTCTATAACCTTTACGAACACACTGTGCACTCCAACATGTACAGAAAATAAATTGACAATTAACCCTTACTTGTGGAAGCTCGTGTAAACATGTGGACATCACTAAGCTTAAATTGATTTAAAAATAAAAAAACCGGAAATTCTGTATTTCATAACAAAACTAAATTGTTTCAAAATGATCAATATTTAAATGTAAATTTGATTTTACTACCTTAGTGATAAATTCCGTATTGTTTATATAAATGTAATGGTACTTATTAGAGAAGACGTTACATTTTTTTTTCACAATATTGAGAAACTGTTCACATCTTGATTGCGGTGAAAATCGGAAGCCGCGGCGTTGAGCAACGATAGCCGGAAGAGGCGCTGAACGGAACGAACCTTCTACGATGGTAGAGATGATATTATACCAACTGCATTCCCAGGTTAAAAACGAAGACATATCTTTATTAAAATTATAAAGATAATAAATTACTTTATCCTTACAAAAAACTATGATAATCTTTTCACAAATATTTTTGCTATAACCTAACCTGTGTACTTCACTATTTTTCTGAAGATCTTCACACCAACATTCGTAGATATTGATCTCTACCATCAATATCTTTGAATACTTTTCAGATTTTAATGGGTTAACAAACGTACTGTGATATCATCATTGGTAGATAAAAAAAATTGTATTATATTTTATTTTTATTCGATGAACCGATTGAACGAGTAGGACGTTCACCTGATGGTAATTAATACGCCAGCCTAAAACAACGTAGCGTTGTTAGGATTATATATACCGCGTTATATTGCGTTCGCCTTGGGACATAAGATGTTGTCTCGTGACCCGAGTAATTTCACTAGCTACAGTGCCTTTCAAACCGGAACACAGTAATATTTGCACACTACTGTTTGGCAGCAGATATACGCTCTGCGGTATGGTCTACTTTCTATTAATAACGTTTTTAAACACTACAAACGCGTTGAGACTGCGCGCCGGCCATGTGCCGTGTAATAAGTTTGCCTATTTAATGCGCAGGGTGTCTTCACCGATGTGCTCTAACTGCAACAGAATCGATGATGTTTATCACATCATCACAGAATGTACGAAAAATCAAGCTTATAGAGATGCTTTCGATTCTAGTGTTTTGCTTGAAATTGGTAGAGTTAATTCAATCCTGACTAAACCAATGTCAGATGAAGCCAAACTTCTTTATAAAATAGATCTTAGGCGTATTTGTGATTAATTAAACATATATTATATTTGTATTTACTATGAGGGCGACATCATCGCATTAGCGATGAAGCCCTGTTAATAAAGAGAAAAAAATCGTTTTTATTTATATGCACATGAAGATCAAAGATGACAATGTAACATAGATGGAAACTGTTTCCAAAGTAACTACTGATTTCAATATGTAACTTCATCCAGTAGGCGTTAATGATAATTAAAAAGTATTTAGTAAATTAATACATACATAAAGTATATTGTAAATTAATAACTATTTTAAAGCTTAAACACACAATGATCGTAATAAATCAATTTAAATCCGTTTGTGTTATCAGGCAAAAAATAGGTTAACGTCGATGCTATTGTTCTTCGGAAGATTTTTTAAACGATTTTTAATTGGCACAGTTTTATCAAATACAATAGAAGTTTATCGCGTTTGATGAATAAAAGAAGCTGTCGACAGTGGTGCAAATTGCAAACGGAACAGCTTGGCTTCTCTTTGTAAAGAAAAAAACTTTGTGTATTCATATTGAACCGAAGCTGGAGTACAGCAATACTGTTGATATAATAACAATAAGTAGCCCACTGTACGTTCAATCAACTGGAAGTCGGAGACTTCTCTCACAAAAGAAGAATCAAGTCCTTTTAACCATCACGCCGGCTAAGTGCGGTGAAATGATCGCTTTTCTTTGAATTTATTTTCTTTGTTCAGTTTCCTCACCATTGTTTCCTTCGTCTGTGTGTCAAAGCCACATACACTATAGTATATCACGAATAAGCTAAACCATTACTACTTCATGCTATTATAAGCTATGAACAGCATTGTGAATTATTAAGTATATTTAGATGTAAGAGGGTGTAAGGGTTTCCGCACAACTCACGAGACCAAGGCCAACCTCACCTGCCTGTTGTGCTCTGGCAATGCTCTGGCTCCCACCAATCCGCATTGGGACAGCGTAGATGGAAATGGCCCAAATCCACCTCATATGAACCCTTACAAACGACGGTCTCTGGTACCCGGGGCTACCGGAGGCATTCTGACTGTGACGGATGTTGTCACGGCGCCGGAACCGGGGGTGAGACCAATCGATGTGAAGATCTTTGGTGGAGGCCTATATCATCTGGCAATGGACGTGTATCGGCTGATGATAATGATGACGATATCATCTGCGGTATTTAATATTGACCTAATATATTCAAACACATTCCATTTCATAGATTGCTCCTCGTTGATTTATACAAATTTTCTATGACTTCGATATTCACCTACGCGTGAATTATTAAACCGGATTTCATAATCAGCTGCAAATAATTGACCAATAAATTCAACCAGTTATTAATCGTTAAATGCCAAAGTGAAGAGCTATCATCTTCATTATAACCATCATCTCCACCAGGTCGTCGGACTACCTTGCAGACTCTCGTCCTTAACTATGCTTTTCGATACGAACCTAAATGGTGTCAAAGTCACAACTTTTTACTTAATATATTATCATCATCGGTCCACTGCTGGACGTAGCTCTTCCCCAAATATTCCCACATCGATTGGGTAGGGATGGGGCGGATTTAAGCTATTTCCCATCACGCTGGCCTATGCATGTTGGTGAGAGCCAGAATCTTGTTTGTTGATTAGCACGGAAACTAGATACCTACAAGTTGTTATGCCGGAATCCTTACACTCCCTCACTTAATATATATTAATGATTAATCGTGAATTAAAAAAAAAACAATATTGCTTTATCTATCCCTATGTTCATTACCAGTAATCTCGGCAGTGACGTAATCAATTTTGACGGAATTTTTATAGAAAAATGCTGAAAATGTAAACCATAAATTAAACAAAAAAAACTATAGTTTGTGTTTACTAAATTCACTTAGTAATGGTTATCATCAATTTTCTTTTTTAAAAGTATTTTTCTTATGAAAACGAAGATCTTTACTTTATGTTCTTTTCACTGACCTTGGGAAAAATCTAATGGCGTGCAAGAGCGCAGGAATATTTTTATTAGTATAATATAACAAATATTTTAATAGTTTTAAAATGTTAATATTTGACGAGGTATATGTTTCGCAGTTTTTTTTTTGCAATAGCGAGAAGGTTTATAGTCTAGCTACGAATCCATCAGTACAACTACTTTAGTGAACGTAAATCTCGATTGAGCAAAAGAAGCTTATTTAATACGTCACTGGTGGATATACCTGACCATGGTTGTTGTACAGTACTCGATACTTCGGATAATAAACCGTGGTAAGTCTTTGCTGCCAGAAACCGTCTAGGTGGCTACCACCGCAGCTCCTATTACTACCGCCAAACCGTATGCAAATATTACTGAGTTACGGTTTGAAGGGCGTTGTAGCTAGTGTAACTGGGGTAACGGGACTCAACATGTTATGTCTCACGCTATGAGCGCAATGTGGTGCAGTGTATAACATTCTAACGCCACGTTGTTATGAGCGGGAGTATCACTTATCTTCAAGTGTCCATAACGTCCCACTCGGCTCATCGCTTAATTGTATAAAAAAACCTTTACATTTGTTTAATTTTCAATATTCGAGTAAATATAATAAAAGTTTAGTGTGAGCTGTTAATTTAAAATAACTGTGCTATTAATAATATATTTTTTTCAAATCAATCAAAGTCAACACCATTTCATAAATATTGGCGAAGTCTTGTTTTAATCGTTTCATCACAACCTCAGCCTATTGAGGTCCACTGGTCACAGGAAAAGTGCTATTTTCGTAAGGTTGTTCCCTTTTAGTCGCCTTTTACAACACAACGTAGGCAAAGTGGCGGCTAAGATAATCTTCTTTTCTCACCGTGTTTGTTAAGAATGACCTTCAATATATTATCTTTATTGTAATTTCTATCAACAAAAACCTCTTCAACTTTTACACCGCATATAAGTTTAATTTATTATCTGTCAGTTTATACTTAAGTGAACAAATGGTTTTGTTTCGCTGTTGACGATTAAATAAAACAAAATACAAGCAAAATATATTTAAATTATTAAATAATTCTAATAAAATTCATCTAAAAGCAACTGTGGGGTATAAACAACAAATGTGAAAATGCCACTAACAAATATGGCATTTATTCAGCGCCGAACATTTCTACTTTCTGAGAACTGGTCCCAGGCTTTCACCATGTGAGAACCAGGCACAATGAATTGGAAATCGGGTATCGGAGACACCGCATCCAAGGTGAGGAGGTCGGAAACGTTTTATAGAAAACTTTGTCTCAAATCTTGAAAAAACAAAAATAGTATTCCACTATTGGTAAAAAATGTTGTTCTACTCTTTTGGAAGCAATGATCTTCGAGTACAGTGAATATGAAATTTGGCTTTGTTAATATTTATTTAAAAATATAATGCAGAAAGTTAATATTAATTTATGTCAAGATTATATTAATTAGTAACATGCTATAAATATGCAATTTCGGAGGTCAAAATTTGATCATTAGAAATTTATAATCGAATTTCGTAACTACAGCTGTCATAAGCTACCATACTATTAAAATTATTATATGTGTATATATATATTTAAAATAAAATTCTTTTAATCACGGGGTAAAGTATTTTCAGTTTTACCTTTAAGTGTAACAGTAAAAAATTACGTTTTCTTAAGACGTTTAATATAATATGTAGAAAACAAATCGAAACGAAAAATCATACATAAGGTTTATTCACCACGCTGGACAAGTGTGAGTCGGAATATCCTAAAATAAAAAGGGTCCTTGTCGGTCAGGATGGGGGTTCTCGTTACCTTCTAACTGACCTTGAGGGAGACAATGGCTAGACATGGTCTCCAGTCATTGAGGTATTACTCGCGAGACTGGTAGGGACTGCATAAAACAAACCGCGGAACGAGATAACCCAACATAGCGTTAGAGAGGCCGCGGTTGTGTTCCAAACGAAGATCCCGTGACTTCAAACGCTGAAGGTGACCACCGAAGGGGTTTTAGTGGATAAAAATTTCCACATAATTCTTACTTCCCCCATAAGAAAGAATATCTTTTCGAAGATTTCTCCCCGAAAACAAAAATAAAGCCAATTAAGTAAAGAAACAGGGAATTATCTATTTTATTTCAATATATGTACAACGTACATGTTATTTTGTACTTACATAATAACTTGGTATCAATTGAACGTACCTGAAATTACAAAAGAATTTATTAATATTTTATTGCTTAAAATAACAACTTATTGTTATTATCAGTTCTAATAGAGCGTTGTGGCTGGTGAAATTACCTGGTGGTAACGAAACATAACGTCACACTTTTTAAGGCGACGGGCACAAAATGCGGCTGTGTATATCATCCTAACTAATGCGTAACATATAACTTACATCAGATGAACGATTCGCTCGTCAAATATTAAGAATGTTTGATATATCATTAAAAGTTTTTTTATCTGGTTAACTATGAATGTAATATAAAGAGGTTTGTTATAATTTAATAAATATTGCTGTTTTTAATTTATTGATTATCACAACACGAAAGGTTGACTAAAAGAAAATGCCCGGTTGGATTATATTTATGTTTGTTGTGAATGTTTTTGTTTTGTTTACTTTTTTGTTTATCTGTCATCTAAGGTATTTTTTTCCTGTTTTATACTGTGCAAAAATTGTAAACAAATAAATAAATGTGCTGCTATCTATATGTAATTTCTTTCCCTAATTTATTTTTGGTTTTTATTTTTAACCTTTTTACGCACCTCTTAATATCCTCGCATCAATCAGCAAGGTTGGCCTGGAAGATATTGCCAAAGGCATTCAGTCGGCCTTTACACGGCGTGTATAAAGTTAAATAAATATATAAAATATGGAAGAATTTAAGCACTCAAGTGTATTTCTAAATAAAAACGTTGCGTAATAAGCAATTGCACGTTTCAAATTACGCTCGCTTCTCGGTAGTACACGGTTGCAATGTATCGGGCAAAGGGAGCGTTTTGACCGCGCATTCACGAGGAATGCGGTCGAACGGAGCACAGTGTAAACATCGCTCGTAGGCTCCACCAGCAGGTTCCTTTGCCCGACATTCTAAACTGCTCCCGATTTAACCTTACCATACGAACTATTTTCAAATAACTGGAATAGTGTTAGTAAAAAAAGAAAAGAAAGCGTTCTTAATTTGAAATTTTATAAATCGGTACTACATTTTGATCATGTCTCTTTCTCATTAAATACTTTTTTGTAGTAACAGAGCCACTTTTTCTTTTTTTTTTTGGTGTAAGCATTTCATAAAATAATAATTTTACAGATTTTATCGCGTGAGAATAAATATTTACCACCCATGTTAATCATAATTGGTATCTTACTAATAATAAACGTTATAGTTTAATTAATAACGTAAAAAAATATTTATAGTTGTAATAAATAAGACAAGACAAATGTCGCCTCAGTCCTGTGACCTTAGCTGTTGAATAGCACTTGAAATTCGAGGTAATAAATTATTATACGATTATTCCCTAAAATAATATTTTGTTGTTATAAAGCTTTAAATAAAATATTACCAGCTTTAGTATTTTAAAAGGTTTTTGTATAGAAACATACATAATCAGGACTTTAATTTCTTTTCGTATGTAATATTTAAATAAATATGAGAAGTGATTGTACTTGTTCATGAGTTAATAACAAATGGCGTATTAACAAATGGGTTGAACAGTCGAATGAGATAACATTACCCACACACAATTTATTTAAATTTATTGAATATTTTGCATTTATGAAAATAATTATTGAAAAGTAATGTCGGTTAATTTAGTGCATAATATTAACAACAAAATTTGTCAATGAATTGTAATTTGTTTTATAACTGGTGTGACTGCTTTTATTGTATTTCAGTGTAATCATCCGTTCTTTGAATGAGAACGTTTTTTTTATGAATGTATCAATTCCCATGTATGATAACAAGAAACTAATATAAATAAACATAAATATTCATTTATTACAAAAAAAAAACAGCTTTGGTTTAACTTTCTATTTATATACATGTTGTGTATAAATGAGCATATAAAATTAACCTCTAAATATGGACATATACGGTCAGCTATTGCAGCCAAAAGCCAAAGGTTTATGCCTAATTATACTATATATTAGTATTATTATTAATAAAAAGCTCGACCTATATTAACAGAGGAGTAACATCAAGAGTTTTTTTTTATCTAAAATAGATTAATATTTGGCATCAGTTTTACATGGTTTTAAGACAATGGTGTCGTGAAAGATGAAAGGTCCTCGCCCAGAATACTCCGATTCTCATATGTTGATCGGCAGACTAAAGCAATGCTTTTATGACAGCATTTTTAGAATATAGACTTGGTAGCGCAGGAATCGAACTGGTGACCTCCGTATTGCAGTACAAGCGGTGATCCGTTGGGAGCAATCGCTAAGACCGCATTCCGTGTAGCGTGATTAGCGGTCATGTAGATTGAGTTTATCATTAAAATACAAAATCAACAATAAATAAACATTATGTAAAGTTAACAACGTGCCACAACTGCCAACTGGTTACCAGAGTAATAGCCAGAACAAAGTTTGTTAACCTGCAGGAAGTTACTGTTTTTTTAATCTACAAAACGAAGAACTGAGCGAGAAGTTCACGTGATGATGATAAGTTGGGGTGATATACACTGCACTACATTGTACTCATAGCCTTGAGACATAAGATGTTAGGCCTTACCGGCTAAAACCCCACGGTGTACGTCTCAACGTTATTAGCCGAAGCCACGGAAACGCTTTCGCACACAACCGTGGTCCCGACAGCAAGAGACCTTAATGAGGTCGCCTCTGGAGGTGGAACTGGAACTCTCTACCCCATTTATCAGTAACAGTGGTACCTACTTAGACAATCTCCGGCGACAGAAACCTATCACCAGTGACGCTGTGATCTCTCTATCTCTCTCTATAACGCCTATCGGAAACGGATCTATAATAAGTAAGTTCATTTATAGCAAATTCGTATGCCACAGTATTCTTTAAGTCACTCCAGAAAGCAGTAATGTTTAGACACTGCTGTTTGAGAGAAATAGGCGATGAAGTAGTCATCTTGGACTGTGTCAATTTCAAGGTGATCAAAACAAGAACCTGCATACACCAGTCATCTAAAAGCACTTGTCAACCAGTGTCTTCTAAGAGACAAAGCAAATAGTTAAGCTATAGTAATGCGGAGACAGTTAAAAATATTTGAAACGGAGACATTTAAATATATTTAAGCAATGATCAAGTGACGTTAATGTTATGTTTAAACAGATGGACGTACGTCACAGTATTTGTTAGTCATGGTCGTTTTTGTAAAAAGTAAGTGCTAATACGATAGCTTAGTGAACACGCGTGAATTCGACTTATTATTACGAAAATTTTATCTTTCAAAATTTCATTACAATATCACTAAGGACCAGATTTCCGTGCGGGTAAAACTACCCTTTAACAGCTATTTCGCCTTCGACATGTACTACTTAAATGCGAAGTAGTTCCGAGATATTGTAAAAATTTTATCACTTCTCTGCTCTTATCTATAGGTAATGGCGTAACTACAGAGAAGCAACTAGTGTCGAGATGAAGATTTCAGAAGCCATTAAAAATAATTTATTGATTATTTATACATATTAATATTATACATAAAAAGTTTTCTTTGTTCATAAATATCGTTCAGAATGATTAAAATGTTGTTTGTTGTGAATACAGTTTAATATGAACTTTCGTTTTAAACGATTAATACTCGTATATTAAATAAATATGTTTTTATCTAAATTCTTCTTCAGTATCACTCTTGACAGAGTAGCTGTGGTCATCACTTCAAATTTTGATCGCCAGCTTCACAACACAGGGGCACTCTTCTCTGATGACCGCCCTCCTCGTGAATTCATGGAGTGATGTTGACCCATTTGCTGCCGCTTTTATTCGGTCAGTCCATCTCATCGCGATTTTTCTCGTCCCCTGGTACCATCAATTTTTTCCTGGAGCACAAGTAGCTGATTATCTACCGCCCTTCGGAAGCATACGTGACCAAAGCAGATGAGGATACGAGACTGTACCAAAAATGATAAACTTATACTTATATGTTTATATACATCTTTGTGTATGTGTGTGTGTCATTTCATTTATTCATTACATTCTTTCTCTTCTTAAGTAGTCGTGTGGCACCAGTGTTTCTAGATCATCAATGAAATGCATCTACTAGTGATTAGTATTGACTCATCTTACTGCACAACTCTTTAGAAGCAATTACGGATCCAACCGCAGCCCATCGCGCCAACAAACGAATGAATTTCCCGTGGCCGACTAACCCGATTTTCCTTCCACATGATATATCTCCACACCTATACATTCAACCGACTTTGTCTGTTCGGAAAGATATTGATACACCTCGTTATCTATCAAAGGATATAAAAAATATCAACCAAAATTTTTCATCATCATTCCATTATCAAATTGAAGTGACAATCAGTTCGTCCGCGGATTCTCTGAAAAGAGGAGAGTTCTTCTTCTTTGTGATTGTTAATGACAAAATGATTTTACCTAGAGAAACCCTTTTCTTCATTACTTTAACAAATAATTACAACGATATCACTAAAAATTGTTTTAATAACTTCCACTGAGGTTCTCAAGTGGCGATCGCCTATTGGTAGACACATTAATGGGAGACTCCCAAAACGCAGGCCGACGACTTCGTGAGATCTTTGGGGATGTGGAGATCTTTGGGAGACGGCCATGTCCAGCAATGGGCGACAAGAAAACTTTCACGTTTACCTTAAGACTTAGCAAGACCACCATTTCAATGTAAATTGAAATCCATGCACTGAAATTTCATGACAGCGTTATTTAAACTATAAATGTTTAAAAAGGTCAACAGATACTGGTTTTACTTAATTTGAAACTGTGAACTAAACAATTTTTTTATATATAAACAAGAAAATCTGTTCATACATTATTTAAATATTTATATAACAAACAACTGAACTGATAATGCGTTTAAATCAATTTATTTTTTTCACGTTACGACGCTTGTTCCATTAAGTTTTGTGACTTCCTGTTCTGATGCCTTAGTCTGTAAGAGTCCATAAGACACCTTTTCCTATGTATTCTTGCTTAATCGTTTTCATTTACTAAAGATACGTTAAAATGTTGAATATTGTGATAAAAATAGTTAACTATTTACTTATAGTTGATGATGAGAGATCCGCAGAAGAACCAGGGTCACCGACATAGTTCTATAAGTCGCGAAGCTAAAGTAGCAATGGGTGAGGTACATGCTCATAGAACCGATGGATGTTGGAGTCATGAAGGGCTAGACAGACGACTCCGTAAAAAGAATCCTTTGGAGCCACTGGATTCAAGCAGCGCAAGACTGTGCTTTGTGGAAAGCATTACAAGAGACCTATGTCCAGCAGTGGACGCTTCCATTTGAAAGGATGATGATGACGATTATGTCGATGAGTAGAAAATCTTTCGCAACCGTGCAGTTGGAGGCGGTAACCCGATGAGACGTTGTTTATGTATACGAACGTCGCAATAAATCATAACAACGGCGCATTACCCTTCTCAAAATGGCTTCCGAGCGTCAAGCTGCCGATGTTGGCAATCAAATTTCACTTTGGACTCGATCATTGCACAAACTCTGCAAAACAATGGAACCCTTACGTCATACGGTAATACAGTGTTTGTTGTAAATTTGGTACGCCTTTTTCTGATACATACACACTTTTCTTTATTCTACTAAGCGACGAGACGAGACGCATGTTCACCTGATGGTAAGTGATACGCCCATAACACCGTAGCGCTTGTTAGAATTTTATATAGTCTACCACATCGTCGCTTTGAGACATAGAATGTTAAGTCTCGTTACACCAGTTATTACACTAGCTACATCCCCCTTCAAACCGTAACATAAATGTTTGCACACTGCTGTTTTGCGGCAGACCTAGACGTCGCGGTGGTACCTACCATGACGGTCACTGGCAGTAAACTTTACTACCACATCTACTTTCAATACCCCAAATCCTAATTACATTCTTTTGTTAGTTTAACGAAGGAGACGAGCGGAACTTTCACCTGATGGTAATTGATGCGTCTGCTCATAACAACGTGACGCTAGTAGGGATGATTGGTCTCTTTAATAGTGGTAGGTTTCTGTTGCCGGAGACGGTCTATATAGGCACCACCGCAGCAGCTATTGCAGTCGCCAAACAGCAATGTGCAAACATTACCATGTTCCTGTTTAAAGGATGATGTAGCAAGAGTAATTACTGAATAACGAGACTTAATACCTTATATATTAGGCGACAAGCGCAATATGGTGCAGTATATATCATCCTATTTAGCACCACGTTGTTATGAGGGTAGTATCACTTACCATAACCTGAACGTTCCGCTCGTATCGTCGCTTAATTAAATAAAAAAAATGCAACTTAAATATGAAGTTGAATAGATTAGATAAATAAAGAATTTAATTATATTATATTTACCCTTCTTCAGGGTAGGTTTTTCGTTTTTAAAAATTTCATACGACTGACATTATGTTATACTCCAAAAAAAGTTTATATGCATAAAATTCAGTAATAATCCTTCAGTTAGTTAAGAAATCTTTTTTTTTGTATATTAAGATCTTACCTGTTGCTGTATTGGTATGTGGTAACGTAGTATTCTGGTATCTACCCGATCTCCTTTGCTAAATCAAATCAGGTACCGTGCTATCAGGAATTTGCGGTAATGGAAAGTTATCAGCTAACAACTCGAACGTCTAATACAAGACGTGACTACTTTCAGTAAGCTGTTAGGATCCGTTCACACCAGCTTTCGCCCGAAGCTCTTTCTTCGCTCTTCACTTAATATACGAACTTATTTTCATTTAGCAATCTGTGCATATTTATTTACTGCACTTTTGCTTTAAAAGTTTATTATATTAAAGTTATAATTTTTTGTAAGTCTCAGATGCTGGAGACCATATAGCCACCACGGCGCCTATTTCTGCCGCCAAACAGTATTGTACAAACATTAATATATACCGCTTTGAAAAGCGTTTTAGTACTTTTTTATATGAAGACTAAACAATGGAGTCAACAGTTCACCTGGTGAAATGTGGTCACTGATACCCTCGGTCAATCTCAACGCCAAAGAGGTCGCGGCTGCGTTGCAGAACTTCATGAAATTAGTGGAGTAACATGTTATATCAGAAGGCTGTGAGCACAATTGGGTGCTGTGTATATCATTCTAACTAGAGACTCGTTGTTAGAATGTATTAATTACTATCAAATTAACTTTTTCCTCGTCTCGTCGCTTTTTCTATTAAAAAAAACACTTTTTAATATTCAGAATATTGAAATATTCAATCTAGATATTACAATTCGCACCTAGATTGAGATTAAATGAAAAATCTGTGTAATGTTTAATGTTGACTTCTTATCAGCTGTATAATGTCCACAGCTGGGCATAAGCCTCAAGGATCCTTATTGAAGCGCAATTGGGCCGTAGCCCCACCACGTTGACCCAGTGCGAGTTGGTGGGTGGTCAGAGCCTCATGTGTTCTTTAGCAGGGTGCACCGCGTGCATGTGAAATTGACTTGGGCTCTTTAAAATATTGGGCGGAAACCTTTACACCCCTAATAGTGACTTGAATCTTCTATTATAGCCGCTTTCCTAGCGTAATTATATAGTGGTAATGATGATGAGCCATTGACTGCCGCCTTTATCTGGTCAACAAGAACAAGTAGCCGCTGCTTAACCGGAGACAACCATCAATACACTACAACTACAGTTAAGGTCGTGTCTGATATCTTGGGAAAGGTGAATTACTGGTGATAGTGGATCTTAAATATCCGCTTCAAATATTGTGAATAATCAAGAAATAATCTATCTATCTATCTATATCTATATATATATATATATATATATATATATAAGAGAATTCCATATATGTAGAAAGTCATTACGATTTCTCTGAAACTATAAAGTCTGAGAATTAAAATTTGGTAATAATTTTCCTTTTATCGAGTATTTTTTTTTATTCAATAAAACGACGAAATGAGCGGAACGTTCACCTGATGATAATTATATGCCCATTACAACGTAGCGCGTGTTAGGATGATATACACTGCACCGTATTGCTCTCATCGGTTTGAGACATAAGATATTAAGCATCGTTTGTCCAGTAATTTCATTAGTTACAACACTCTTCAAACCGGAACACCGTAATATTTGCACACTGGCAAAAATAGGACTGCGGTGCTACTGCGGCGCTACCTACTTGACCGAGACTCTGCCACCAGTTTGACCATCATTTATAATTATCAAATCCGCCTTTGTATAATTTCCTTAGGATTTCAATTTGAATCTCTTTATAAATGTTTTACACTACTCTATTAATGTTTCTCCTAACTGTAGCGTTTTGTAAACGGAATAAAATAGTTATTTATTAATTCATACGTGTATCGAAAGTAGTTTATTTGAACAAGTTTACAAAACGAGTTAGAAATTATATTTAAATAAGGATGAGAAATTGTTAAAATTAAAATAATTTATCGTCTCTATATGTACTCTGTCCCGTGTCAGAGGAAAAAGCGCATAGAGCTATAATAAAAGAAATATGAGTTAGTTTATCGAATTATTTATTTTGGACTATCAACCGAGATTACTCTGTAAATCTTACATACATACATATATACCACGTCTCGTTCCCAGTGGGGTAGGCAGAGACCACCTCTCTCCACTTGCTACAATCCTGGCACACCTGTCTCGCTTCCTCCACTTTCATGAGCGTCTTCATGCATGCTCGTCGATAACGATATAACCTAAAAATTACTAATTTAATACAAGGACCGAGTTCGTTTAAATATTATGTTCACCAGGTAAGTCCATTGGCAGTTCCCTACCTTAATGGGGCATTTGGGAACGTTTGCGGTTAGGATAGGGATTCTCATCGCCTTCTAAACTTTGAGGAGGACAATGGCTGGACGTGGTCTCCGGTCATAGAGGTAATACTCACGAGACTAGTAGGGACTGAATAAATAGACCCCGAGACAGGCTATCCCAGCGAATCATTAGAGAAGCTGCGATTTTGTTCCGAACAGAGAATCCGTGATCTCTCCAAACGCCGAAGTTGACCACCGAGGGGTTCTGAGTGTATAAAAATCTCCACATAACTCTGACTTCCCCTCAGAAGACAGAGTATCTTTTCAAAGATTTCCCCCTCGAAAACAAAAAAAAATCCATTGTCGGAGATCATCTAGGTTGATACCACCGCAGCTTTTATTGTAGCCGAAAATAAATACTTACCATATATTACTATGTTCCGTTTTAAAGGCTAGTGTAATTACTAGAGTAATGAGACTCAACATCTTGTTGTGCAGCTGTATCACTTACGATCAGGTGAATGTCCAACGTATCTCGGCGCTTGAATAATAAAAAAAAATGTTAAAATTTAATTGTTCGAAGGCAACTCAACGTTTTAGTTAAAACAGTACGTTGAATGTGGGTAAGTATTATGCATCGTGGATATAAAACACATATCTCTAATTGACTTCGTCTCTCACTACGGTGGTAACTGTTTACTGCCGCTTCGTAAATTGGCTTAACACACTTGCGTCTCTCCGTATACTATTTGTTACATCGACAATAGTTATACTGTTGTTGGGAAATTGGAAATTTGTTAAAATAACGTTCATAAATAACGGAGCGTCGAACGGTAATACGTGGCAACGTTGTTAAATAAATTAATATGAGATGATGTGGATTTTATGGGAAGCTTATATCAGATATAAATGATAATAGGACTAATTTAATCTCTGTCGTTTGTTAAAGTGACTGAAGACGTCGTAAAAAAATAATCACTCATTAAACGAACCTGTAACAAGGTAGAGTGAGGCTGTAGTATTTGTCACATTGAAAAATGAGCACCGGAGAGAAATGTAACTATCTAAGAGATGTACTTAGGCGTAGTGATGAGATGCAATGCTTTCCGTAGACGATCCTGAGAATCCCCTACCGCACTAAGGGTGACCACCTAGGAGATTTTAGTTGGTAGAAATCCCATATAACCCTGTTACTTCGTCTTTTAAAGATTACTCCGATATAAAAAATATGTTTATTAATCACTGTGCTTTCATTACCTGTTAGGATCTAATCTTAAAAAAACGCTTTGGTCAGCATGACTACAGTGGTGACGAGAGTAACCTTTTCATGTTTTAATAAGGTAATAAGGGAACAAACGCCTCAGTTTATGTGTTTGAGAATAAAGGCATAATGAATAAAAAAAATTGCAACAGTGGACCTATAGCTGATGGACATCCATATCAAGTGAATATTCCTGAAATTTAGACAAAGCTTTTCCCATGGTTATATATAACGTGGTCTCAGTATTCTCGTCTGATTTACTACGCTTGAAGATGTGTTTCACCAGTTTTGTACAGTTTACCAAGCAAAACTATATCAAATATAAAAACTGTTAAATTCTATATATCCTAAAGCGTTTCTTAACGAAATGAAGTAATAATTTAATGATTAAAAATAATATATTCAAAGGACGGTGAATCTGGTTATGCAACGAGACAACGATTATTCATTATATACATAACTTTAACAGTAACTAATCTTTTCTTAAGTTACGTAGTTTATGTAACGTATGCAACAGTATAATTTTTTACCAATTACCGGTTTATTCACTTCCTGCTTATGAATAAACCCACTGTTTGTAAATCTCCCATATTAAGGCTTCATAGGTATTTAGAAGTTAATAACTAGACGGCAGAAGTTGCAGTTCGAGGATTCCAGATCCCTTGTCTGATCAACATGGAGATATTTATGTTGAAAGCTCGGTGGTACTGAACCATATATTTACAAATCGTATATACAATTTACTTATAATGAAATTCATTGAAAAAATTTATTACAGATGAAAGAAAGTTGTCACTAGGTAACGAGAAATTTAAAAAAATCTTTATGAAAATTTTTACACTTTTTTTTTATTATGAAGTAACAAGACGAGCGAGACGTTCACTTAATGGTAAAAAATATGTCTGCTCCTAACAATGCGGTGCTAGTTAGGATGATGCACATTGCACCACATTCTTCTCGTCATATTACGTCACATACATAATTTAAAGTTTAATTACCACAGTAATTTCACTACCTACTGCGCCTAACAAACAGGAACACAGTAATGTTTGCACACTACTGTTTGGCAGTAGAAACAAGACTTGCGGTGGTACCCAGACGGTCTCCTACAACAGACGTATCATAAGTAAACTAAGTGCCAGAGAGATTATTGCACATAACATTTATATATACATTTCATCATAAATTTTCATTGATATTAAATACACTGCGATATAAAATAAAAGGTTGCAACAGATTATATAAATATATGAACATTTTAAGCAATTACCAAAAAGTGGTCGAACTAAGCCACCGCTGTTGTGTAACATTCTTTGGATCTGCTTGCGGCTTCTTCACTGCGAGCTAGTGTTTTTTTTTTTCACGTAGTACTTTCGCCGTCCCTGTTACATGAGGCCAAGGGTTACGTAAGCGTACCATTTGGTCTTCCATGTGTGCGGGCCGGTAGCGCGGAACATCGGACCGTTGTTTCATTTGTGCAATAAATTATGTTCGCGGACAGATGACGAGCCAACATTTTCCAAGTTTTAAGGTCACGTTTGAGGAATGACAGTCGCGAAACGAAATACGCACACGATGCACCCGTCACGTTAGAAACGTGAAACTAGTGTACGAATGCGTAGAACGAATCCTGTTATTAGTTAATAAGAAAGGACGAGACGAGAGAGACGTTTGCCTGATGATAAGTGATACGCTGTCCATAACAACGTGGCGACAGTTAGGACAATGTTCAGCACATTGTGTTCGTGGAATTGATATGTATAATTTTTCAATCCTGTTACCCTAGTAATTTCACGGGTTACAACTCCCTTCAGACCAGAACAGAGTAATATTAGCTAGCACATTGCACATTCTGCTGAAGAAGAAAGAAGTTGCTATGGTACTTTACCTAGACTGTCTCAGATTTACCTTAATTCAAATATGCACTGTTATAATAAAATTGTCGCGTAATACTTAAGTGACCTTTTCTTATATATTATACATTTGATGGATAACTGACAATCGAAGCTTTTAACTGCATACATGGCGCTGTAACTAAGCGTTTGAAACACGGAATCAACTATTTCATCTCGAGGGTCACTTGCTCTGGAACTTAGTTGGTAGTGTATTATAAATCAAATTTGAAATTTCGGTTAAACGTTAACCCTATTGTAAATAAAAAAAAATATTTTATTCTATCACAATTCTACGGAACTAAAAAGCCAAAACATTAAAAAAAAAATTTTTGAACAATGAAGTGAGGAGACGAGTATGACGTAGTGAAAATTGATACGGCTGCCCATAATGATGAGATGCTTTTTAGAATGGTTTGCATCATAACATTACGCCAAACACTGTATGACAAGTTGTTTTAAGTCAGTTAAGTCGTGATCCTCATATTTACACTACTTACCGAGCTCACTAATGATTAGCAACACGAACAGGAGCTACTGTTTGACTTATTGTAATACATACGGTCTTTAAGAGAGCCATCACCATTGAACCCTTCACAGTCTTATACAGGACACTTCATCATCTTTTTTGGGATTAGGAATACAGATTCTGAAGTAGCGGAAAAAGGATGTGGTTAAACCCCAGACATAGCTTACTTTTTTTCATATTTATATAATAAAAATAAATGGTATTTTTAGTAATAACCTTTACAATTTCTGCTTTCTAGTAGATGTTTACTCATTATATCCTTTACTTTATATAACACATATTAGTTTCAAGAACACATACTAGTATGTACAATAGAAAATATAACAAAATGTTTCCCAACATCATAACACTAAACAATGTTCTGGTATCATCCGCGTTAAGATAAATCTTGATGTTTGTTCAAGATTACTTAAAGAGAGATATGGTCTCGGAGTTCGATAAAACTAAAAGCTGATGAGTTAACAAAATTCAATATTCACACATTAAAAAAAAAATGATAGATGACATAGTATACATGAATCGATCGTTGATCGGCGTGGAGATCCTTGAGGGAAGCCTATTCCCAGCATCGGGCATTATCCAGCTCATAAGTATACTATACGTCAATTACTTTATTAATTGAAATTCAAAATAAAAGTTTTTGAAAATCATGACCACTATTTTGATTATTGTTTTAAATTAAGGATTATTCATCATCGTCATCAGCAGATAGACTTCCACTGCTGGACATAGGCCTCCTCCAAAGATCAACAGTCCATCGATCAGTCCTGCGTTGCCCGCATCGCCAGGCCAGTTCTCACCACGCTTGCCCAATAATTGGTGAGAACCAGAGCAGCGTTTGTTGATTAGCAGGGTGCACCACGAGCAGGTGTGTTTGGCTTGGGTGCTTCGAGTTGTTGTGCAGAAACCCTTACACTCTTTTACACAATTATTCATTTATCCAAATTTTTTTATTAAAACAGGAAGAAATTACTCCGTACATAATTTTAAGCAGACTGCACCTATGATGATGGGTCAGATACAAATTTCATATGGAGTAAAGAGTTAATATTTTGATAATGATATTAATTTTTTTTTTAATTTTTGCAATCTTCTTGTATTAAAGGGTCCAATGAATAAATTAGAAATGTAGAATGTCTTTAAACAACCATCTTAATCGATTAACTGTAAAAATAATTAAACATAACTAATTGTCTGATTTAATTGTTATTGTTAGTGTTTGGATACTCATAAACATGGTCATCGCTTGTCCCATTCCATTTGTTATATTTCACAACAATGTAATAAAGATATACCGACGTTACTGTATTATACAATTCTACGGACGGGCGAATGTTTCCTAAGCAATGAATATGAGCAAACAGTTGCAAAATACTTTATAAATGTATTTATATACGCAACTGTACCTTAGTTTGTTATTGATTATAAAAACGTGTAAATATACAAATTATTAATAATAGTTATTACAGTTCAATACTTACGAAACGAACAATATAACTAATTGAGAAATTATGAAGAGGAACTATTACAGTGATTCTAGTTTTTGATCGTTGTAGTGTCTCGCACAATACTCACGGGACTCAAGCCAAGCTTACCTGCTCGTGGTGCACCCTGCTAATCAACAAACAAGGCTCTGGTTCTTACCAACCCGCATTGGGCCAGCGTGGTATGAAATGACCCAAAATCTCCATATGAACCCTTACAAACGACTGAAGGTTACGGGTAGTGTAAGACCGACTCGATATGGGGATATTTGGAAGAGGTCCATGTCCAGCAGTGGAACTCGCATCGGCTGATGATAATGATGAATAACGTTATGAGACTTAAAAAAATTCTTTCTTTATTAATTTCAAGCTTTGATTAACGCCTATATAATTTATAAATCGGCTTAAACAAACTAGATATCGTTGTAATACTTCTAGATATTTTTTCTATTGAAAAGGCTTCTTTCTCAGACTTACGCTTATAAATGTGTTCCTTGAAATAAAAACTTCGTTATCAAAGATTTAATTGTTTATTTAATATTAAAGGTATCAATTAATATCATTAAAACACAGTTCACTAAACTACCGAGCAGATCTTTTTTTTATACTACGAAGCGACGAGACGTCGTTCACCTGATGGTAACTGATACGCTTGTTCGTAACATCCATGGCGCTAGTTCAGATAATATATACTACATCACATTGCACTCGTTGCCTTAAGACATAACTTTTTGAGTTTTATTACCCCAGTAAACTTCACTAGCTACAGCGCTCTTCAAATCGGAATACAGTAATGGTTGCACAGTATTGTTTGACGGTACATATAGTCGTTGCGGTAGTACCTACCTAGACGGTCTCCGGCAACAGAAACCTAACACCAGTGACCAGTGAAATGAAATTAAACTTAAAGAGGACATATCAGTACATCACGCCAGGAGAACGTAATTTCATATTTTTATTTTTTACGTCCCACCCGTTCCAGGACGCAACATATACTTCAAGGACGTATTTATATGTCCTACCTGTACTCACTATTGTTTCCGTTTGACTTATTTATACGTCCCGCTCAGTTAATAGGTTAATCTTCCAAAAACTATGTGCTTTTATGCATAAAATCTGTTTTACAATACATTTAAATTTATCAATAGATTGTCAATTATATCATTTGGTTAAGTATGGTTAATATTTAACGTTTCTGTACGCATGTTTATCTAGGCTGTATTAGCGATCACTTTCTGTCGTTAAGCAACGTTATGCAAACTAGAATAAACATGGAGTTAATAAGTCACGCCTGCGTATCTTTCAAAGTGTCTCAACATAGTATCACAAGAAATATGTAGTATTTCATAAAGTAAAGCAGTAACGACAGTAACTAGGCAACTGCGATTATCTGCAAGTATTTCTGTAATCCGTCATCGATCACCCCAAAAGATTTACGAAGACTTCTAACAAAAGGGAATCAAATTATCTTTTCCCGATTTTAAACCGTAATTATATAAATAACAAGAGAAAAATGCTCGTCGTATAATTAAAAGTATGTGTGTATATAGTTTAACAGATTAAAAAAAGAAAATAATAAATCAAACATAGTGCCGAGTGGCCAATTTCGCAGTTCTCTACAGGACACCTTTCGAGGAATGTATGCTGGAATACATTATACAATACCTGCATCCGTTTTTCACTACCGGACGACCAAGTGCGCAGAGTCAGTCCCCATCCACATGTTATAAACATCCTCAGATTTTTAACGAAGAGATATAAACCCTCGTTGTTGATAAGAACAGCACATAGCTGGGATAATGTGCTGGCGTCATTGTTACTGTATGAATACGACCTGGGCGTATACAACAAAAAGGTTAATAGATTGATACTAGGTTAGTGGGCTTTACCATTGCAGATCACTTAACAACTTTACACCTTACCTATTTAGTATTAAATATATGGAGGCTTTATTTATGTCATTATACAACCGCATGGGAATATTCAAACAATCTTTACTCATTATTTATCATTGTTATCGGGTTTATTCAACTGTTACTGATTATTCGTTAAATTATTATACGATAATCATTTGACGCAATCATTCGATACGTTCCCGATGTATCGTCACGCGATTATTTTTTGCACCGCGGTAAGTTGTTTGGCAATAGTAATTCGCTTTTGAAAGAAAATTATTGGCTCGTTTACACTTCACCTGGCAATTTTAAAAGTAAAATTTTCAATACAATCTATACTCGTAAAACATATATTACAGATAAATTCTCTATAGTTCTCTCTAACGGTTATCTAAGTTAATATTAAATCATGCCAGAGCATAGTATGTGAACATTACTCTGTTCTGTATAACTATTCGCTTCTTGCCATCGGCTACAGCTAGTGACAAGTATACTAAATATAGATAATTTAATAATTTCTCCCATATTAATGGTAGCAGCAAAAAACATACTAACAATGTAAGAAACGTAATATAATAACATACAGTTTTGTCCTTACACAATTACAATGATATATATCTAAAATAGAGTTGTATTTCTATAAAGATAAACTTGATCAGCATATGTATAGAAATTACTAAAGATATTTTCATAATAATAACTTCTTATTTTTTCAACAACTATCACCCATATATTATAACTTTAAACACGAATCAAAATGAATTAATAAATAAAAATAACATTAGACAAAAAGGTCCACAGTTCAGTATATCGGCTCAAAGTGCCAAACCCTGATTTTGCTACCCTGACCTGGCATTGTTAAACAATAGAAACAAATATGTGAATGGTTCACTACACCTAATCCACTCACATAATACATATAAATATATGTTACTATCATTAGAATATCACATAGATTGTATAAAAAACATATGGGAATCGATTCGATTCTATTAACTCAAGGGCGTGTCGCGTAGTTCCCATGGGTAATTGCGCCATAGCGTTTTCGGTCAAGGCGTACTTCCGGTTGTAAATTTTGAGGCATTATTGCCGAACGATTGATGAGGTCGCATTGTGGTTACCCTTTTGTCAAATAAAGCAAACGTATTGAGAAATGATTTTGCCGGTTAATCGCGAATGTTTATCTTGTTTTAAAGTTTAGAAATTAGAATCGATGTCTAGTAGACTGCCAAGTGTTCTTTTGGACCTTGATCTTTAAACCTACACAATATTTGTTTGAAGGTAAATTATATTTATTAGGATATAAAACTGATATTTACTCGTGTCAGTATAATTTTAGTACAATAAAAAAAATATAAAAACAAATTTGTTTCTCTCCTCTTAAAAAAATACTAATTATGAAATATTAATAGTCATATTCTTGTATTTTAAATTAACTAAGACACATGTTAGTTTAATTTTGATTTAATAAAATAGTTTGTTTCAAATTGAACCATAGCTTTTTATTATTATCATTGTTTATTTAATTTAATTTTAAATCACCGTGAAAATAAATTACATGTAAGGTTGTATACTTGTCGCGTCTTCTTATCAAAAACAAAAAAAAATATATAAAATCAAAACCGAAAGAAGAGGCAGCATGGTCTTAGAACCTTAGCCTGTTACCAAGAAAGGAACGAATAGAAAAAACAACACTTCAAGTCTTTTGTATGTCAGTTTGACATCTTAATAAAGTTGACACCTGCCGTCGCCATTAAATAGTGGTAGCCATTTTGCGAATAACGATGTAAAGTAGGTAGTGTAGGCGCCAGCGTATAAATTATCGTACTTAGACGTTCATTTATCTAGTTTAAGATCACAGGTTTTTCTCTATTATTACTTTTAATTAAGTACATACTCTTTCATAAAGGAAATTTACATTTCTATTACTTTTTTTATTATTTAATTAAGCGACGAGATGCGCGGGACGTTCACCTGATGATAATTGATACGCCCGCCCATAAAAACGTGGTGCTAGTTACAACGATATACACTGCACCATATTGCAATTGTCGCCCGAGATATCCGAGGTTGAGTCTCGTTACCCCAGTAATTACATTCGCTACAGCACCGTTCAAACCGGAACACAATAATGTTTTCACACTACTGTTTAGCTCCCACCACCTACAGACTATAACTTTAATTTATATATATTTTCAAATTAAGAATTCGCAGATATTATTTTCATTTACGTCTATTTATTTCTATATTACGTTTACGTAAAAAATAGTTTTGCAATAAATTTTACACAAATGTAGAGTAATTTTTTTAATGCACAATTACAATGATCTTTCAAGTGTTAAATCGTACTGATCAAGAATACTAAGGCTCCCATAATACAGCAATGTTGTTATAGCACCCCATATACAATATGAGGGTCGTGTCAGGCATACGGGTCCGAAGAATACCTACCGCCAAATTACACCAGCTAAGCGGACTGCTTCTACGCCACGAGCGCAGTGAAATTTGTAAGCGTTCAGCTAATAACTAATACGTCAAAATAGGTGTTAAGATAATATCTGAAGCTAGACAAGAAATACATAATACCACACACGACGTCGCATATATCAACAATACCCGTGGTAGGTATGCAGTGTTGTGGATACATTAACCTCAGAACATGCACCATTACGCTGCAACTATTTTATATGTAATAAATTTCACCTTTGACCTATTACTTCCTGGTATCTTACAATAATATTTCAACTACATGAAGACGGATAACATCAGAACTATTATTTGCATGAATAAATAGTTGTTAATACCTTTTACTACAATAGATTATACATGCTTATTAAGTATAGCTATAATTTAATGCGATAAAATTACAATGTTATACTCCTCGGGAATAATAAACACCCGACTTTTCTGACCCTTGCTAGAAAAGTTGATGAAGAAAATGTTTTTTTTATATTATATCATCATACACACGTATAACCAATACGTGTACTTGTTATCATAGACTGTCAACGGTTACCCCTGGTTTAGTTTTATACGGTTAAGTAATTTGTTATAACCCAATAATAGTAAAAAATCTCTTAACTTTGTTATATGCAACTTAATACCTTCTGGAAGTGTTAAAAAATCAAGTTGAGCAGTATTACGTTTAATTTGAATGTCTTATGTAATAATAAAGTACATTCTGCAGTGGTCGTCTATTGACTGTTGATGAATTACTAATAATTCGTAATACTTGCAAGTTTTTTTTTTATTCATCAGCCGATACACGTCCACTGCTAGACATCTGGTTCCCTCAAATCCATCGGTCCCGCGTGGCATCCAGTGACTTTCCGAGACCTTCACCAGACAGTCAGCACCACCGGGCACTAGAAGGCTCGTCGTTTGTAGGGGTTCATATGAGGGGATTTGGGTTATTTCCTTTTGGTGGGAGCCAGTGCCATGTTTGTTGATTAGCAGGGTGCACCACGAACGGTCACTTTAATCCGGAACTCGTTACTTAAATATATATATAATGTAGATGTATATAAATATTCTTCAATTTTACAATCGTCTAGTAGAAACTAGAGTGATACAGTAAATTTATTCGTTATACTAACCTACTTATGTCAAAGAAAATTGCGATCTGTCTAAGAAAAGTCCATTATTTTATTGCCATTACAAATTACGAACAATGATAGTCGACATGATACTCCTCATATTGTGAAGTAAATAACGGCCATTAAAACACGTTTTATGGTAAAATCCTAGATTTCTGTACCAAATCTTGAGGCCGTGAAAGATTGATATCTATCGGTATCACGCAATACTCTCGACTCATTAATTAAATAAGTAGCAAGAGTTCTTCTTTATTATAGCAAACTCTTACTGTAATTAATATTTAAAAGAATAGAGAGAGATGAACTCCTAACGGGGACCATTAATATAAGCAGAAATTACTGTTTTTGTTTGAAATGTGCTGTTGCTAATGAAATTAAAATATATCGGATATATATTATCTCCAGTCCCACGTGATGTAGTACTATGTAGAAACAATAATGTAACTAACAATCTTTCTCACCACCGCTACAAATCTTCCACCTAACACTTGAGGAAGGTAGGAGAAGTTGAAAACCAGCACTGATTGGAACTATTGCTGCAGTCAACATTAGTTGAGCCGCCTCCTTTTGGGTTTTCTATAAATTTTTATAAAAAATAAGAAATTACATATGATCATCATGTAAGGTAACGATAATTAAAGAAACTGTTATAGTGTACCATCAATCATTATATGATTAATTAACTGGTGGTAAATCTCTGTTGCCAGAGACCATCTAGGTTGGTATCACCGCAGCGCCTATTTCTACCGCCAAACAGTAGTGTGCAAACATTACTGTGTTCCGGTTTAAAGAGCGTTGCAGCTAGTGCAATTACTGGATAACCAGCTTATGCCTCAGACGAAGAACGTAACTTGGTGCAGCGTATAACATCCAAACAGCAGGTGGACGTCCTGCTCGTCCTGTCGCTTTGTTGAATAAAATAATCTATATTATTCTTAGGACATCTTATAGATACCAAATGAAAAGACTTCATATTCAATTAACAGTTAAATAATGTAAAATTATTTAATTAAACTACAATTTAGTTGTTTCTTACAAATATTATACTGACGGAGTCGTCCTTGATGAAAGAAAAAAATTAAAATATAGGATTTATTTTATAACGATCATCAAACAAAATCCTTGAGTAACGAACGGAAGTGTCACCGCATCGGTTTCTAATAAGTTACATTCAAACAACATTTTACTCCTTGTCGGAACAAAGTGTTGCTTGTCCAACAACAGCAAACTAGTCGTTTAAATTATTCGATTTATCTAGAGTTGAGCGGAACCGGAAGTGGTAGTAATAATTAGTGTAGGGAACTTTAATACGTAATGACCGGTTATGAACTAAGGTTGTCACAGTGAAAATTATGAATGATGTAAAATTAAATCTAGAAAATATTGATAACGTTTGATGCTACGTTTATCATCATCATCAGCCAATAGACGTCCACTACTGGACATAGGCCTCCCAACCAAAGATCGACACATCGATCGGTGCTGCACTGTCCGCATCACCGGGCGCTAAGGGCCGTCGTTTGTAAGGGTTCATATAGTAGGTTTTGGGCCAATTCCCACCACGCTGACCCAATGCGGTTTGATGGGAGCCAGAGCCTTGTTTGTTGATTAGCGGGACGCACCACGAATAGGTGAGGTTGGCTTGAGTCCCGTGAATTGTTGTGTGGGATCCCTTACTCCCCTACCTACCCCCTTACTACTGCGTTTATATAGTAAAAAAATTAAAAGAATTCGTTGTCTACAGTAATGTCCGGTTTTGTAAAACGAGTGCCAAGTAATAACGACAGAAAAATAAACATTAAATATGTAAAGAAAGTTTTATTTATTAGAGAATTGATAAAAAAAAATGTTTTTTTTCAGTGTGATAAGTAGCGTAAGTACCTCGTAAAATATTCAATATGTTTGTATCGTGTCGGTGTCGTGACAAGTTTGTTTAAACGATTTCTTTTTTTTATCTTTAGACGTGCCAACGTGTAAAAGCTTTTTTTTATTTGAGAAAAAAGCGATAACAACAGGCGATATGTATACCCATAACGTGATACCGGTAAGGATGATATACACTGCATCATATTGTGCTCGTCGCATTGAGATTTTATTACCTCAAACTGGAGCAATTTGGACACTATTATGAAGAAGGAGTAATACATCAGAAGCGGAAGAAATGGTTTGACGATATAAAGGACCGGACTTAAATACCATAAATTAGACAGAATAGCTGAAGAATGAATTAGTTTTCTCAATCTAATCTCCAAACTTCAGTCTGAAGTCAACTAATGATAATGAGTGAATAGACGCTGCAGTGGTACTTACCTTGACTGTCTCCGGCAACCTGTCATCAGTGAGTTGTTT
Source organism: Ornithoptera priamus (assembly GCA_029034505.1). Taxonomy (NCBI): domain Eukaryota; kingdom Metazoa; phylum Arthropoda; class Insecta; order Lepidoptera; family Papilionidae; genus Ornithoptera; species Ornithoptera priamus. Next base: position 2,956,295 of record JARDWD010000296.1, on the reverse strand, counting down.
TGATTTTATTTTACTTGATGCAAATTGACTACACGTTATTATAATTCTAGGGCTTAACTGTTAGTAGTATGCTCGGTTATTTTTTGTCTAGATTTATCACTGGATCAAGTAAGAGAGGAAGCCATTGACCGCGCCGCAGCACCAATGCGACGGAATCGAAAGTGAAAACCAACCGCGAACTGCCCAACCTTGTTAACTTTTAAGTCGGGCTTTTAACCCAAATACTTCTTACATTTCCTTTATTGGATATTAAAGTTAAAATAATAACTATTACTGTTTTTATTAATTCTTAATTCACTATAAACAATATTTTTTTTAATACGTTTAACGAACATGACGCTTTGCTTATTGTGGAATGTGGCTTTGGACGGTAAAAAAAAATTATTGACGTCTTCTTGCTTCATGTTCCCGTCATGACTTGATTTTTTAAGCTCTCACTAATATAAAGAATTATAAACAATTTAACAACAACAACATTTGTGTCATAACAATTAACATAAATATTACTTAAGTTTGAAATAAATCAAACGATTCTCTTTTAATCGATTGTATTATTTATACGACGTTATTTTTCAATAAAATAGTACACAAAATTACTGTGAAGAAAATAAGTATCAAAAATAAAAAAAAGGTTTTAATTAATATTGCTATTTACAATATAATTTGAAAATCTAGGTGTGGCAATGAAATCCGTACAAATATCGAGTACTTAAAATTATCATATTGCTTTAACTGGGTAACCTACATAAACTTATTCAAGGTTATTTTGTATTGAATCTTAACGAGGACTTAAAAATTAAGTTCCATTTTTTTTTATTTGCTTAAAATCACTATGTATATTATTTGCCTACTTCGCAGTTTATTTTATATGTTTTTATATATACTGTTATACAAATTTTATGACACGTAAAAAGATAACGCCTGTCGCTCTATCTATGTATAATATCCACATATCATATATACGAGTATATAATGAAAATGGGTTTTTCCTTATTCGCCAATCACGTGAAAACTAGTGAGCCTGTTGACGTAGAATGATTCGCAGATGGTTATAGGCTATTTACTTTTTTAATTCCATAGATCCTACATTATTATATTTCTAATTACCTTTTATAAACATTTGCATTTCGTATAATTTATACGGTTGCTATAGAAAGTGCTTTGCGGTTGCGGTTGCTCTCAAGGAATATTTCAGACATATTTCTATCGAAATATAATTTGATATAAAAACCAGCAAAGCCGAGGGGAACATCTAGTATGTACATATTTAATGATTTACTTAAATCACGAAGTTATAGGCAGGTATAAACATATTTTTTAATAATTCAAGTAGCTGTAAACTTGTTGCTTAGATCTTTACTGTTAATTCTTTAATTTTAGGTTTCCGTTTCGACTTAGTTTTAATCTAATAATTTGAAAGAAGCATCAAGGAAGAGCATTAGTTAATTCTCTTGTAATGATACTCTAGATTATATCATGCCGATTTTTAATTCCAAAAGCAAAAACCGATAAATGACCTTATGCATAACGTTTCATAATAGATTTCCTTAAATGTAAATGTACATTAATCTAAGCTAATAAATATATAGTATTGCAAATCTTTTAACAGAGTTCAGATAACGTTTAAAATGAACATGTAATACAATACAAATAAGCACTATTACATGTATTCTTCTTGACTCCTAAGCAATGCTACAAAAAATAAGTAAGTTGGATTTTTCAACTTGGAAAACCCGGTTAACGTTATCAAAGAAATGATTTAAACTGGATTGTAGTGGTAGGTCAGGCAGATGGTACATTATCAGAGGCTGTCTACGTAGGTACCACCACGGAAACAATATAAAACAGTGTATATCGTCGTTACCAGCGCTGCTTTGTTGGGGAAAAGCTAATCATTTACCATGAAATGAAAGTCCTGCTGCGGACGTCAACTATACAAGTTTTTCAAGGCGGTGAAAGTGGTGGTAGTGATTTTGGTAACGAGTGAGCCTATGGTGTATACACCGCGACCACCTTTCCAATTTTCTTTAAAGCATATACGCTTTTAACTATGCTGGAAATTATACTGAAGATTTTAATAAGAAGTTAAGGCTTCACATATTCTCATCGGCGATTTTTTAATTTTTTAGTTCTTTTAAAGTGCCAAGTTTGTTCTTAACTTGGTTGTAAAGCATTCAATTGAAGTATTTATAAACTAAACGATTACTTTTTCCGGCCACTAGAATTGTCAATTTGCAATTAAATAGTTAAGTTAATTATTTAAGTATCCTATGTGGAAACACATACCAGCGAAATAATTTATTTTTAATGTTGTCTTGTTGAACAATGCAGTGAGTAATGAGCAATCGAGTTTTACGACCGCTGTTCAAACTATTAAAGAATAAACGAAGTAATCTATTTAAAAGTAAATTATAGATAATATAAGCCCATTTTGTACACAATTTTTAAGAAAAGAAATGAGAGGAAGCACATGAAAAAGAATTGCAATAGGCAGAGGTCATAAAGGCATATTTGGTAGAAGGTATCTGAGAAGACCAGCTCCTATTTAGCCTTTTTTAACTACATTATATATGTACTAACGATGATAATTATCAGTATTATTTTATTCAATGAAAAGGCAAAATGGGGTCTTGCTAGTCGATTGCTATACAGCTCATTTATTGCTGATACATAGTAACATTTTGTATGCAGTGTTGATTATCGCTAGTCATTCGAAAGATTCGTAACAGCCATGCCATTTATAGTTATATATTGTAAATTACTTAGTAGTCGACGAAAATTATCGCGTACCTTCTCCTAAGGATACGGATGTAGCTGATCTCAGTGGTACGAGCAATTCTAGCCTGTTGCAACTGTTTCAACTGATTACCATCCATTAGCACCGTAATATTATACGACTTCCGTTTGTTATGATTATACACAGATAAAAACACCGACATATAGCTTCAAACATTACAATTATATAAGATAAATCGTTAACATAAAGCAAACGAAAAAAATTGATACAAAACAAATGTAATTACATACCATTTGCATAACGTTAAAAGGATTGTTTTTAATATTTTTTTCCTGTCTACGCCTTGATACAATGTTATTAGGACGTTGCTTAGTTAGATTCATCATAAGGTTTCATAGCTTAGATTGTAAAACAGCCAAACAGGCAATTCATTTAAAAGAGATGTGAGTTTGATGCCCACTTAACTATAGTTTCATGTGAAGTAAAATACTACAGCATTCAAACATGGTGGATAAATAGAAACGAGACCCCCCTCAGAGGAGAAGATCCGAGTCGTAGCAGTGGAAACATACAGTGGGCTATTTATTGCTATTCGTGGTCAATTACAAATACATAATAAACATAATATCTGATATTAAATATTTTACAAACGTTAAAACGGAACCTAATCCACTACAATCCACAAGACTATTACTTCATGTTATAATTTCCTGCTGTCAATATAGGGGAGCCAGACTATTGTGCCTTTTAACACTTACAGTCATATGGTCATTTAACATATAAAATTGAAGGCGATTGATATCCCATTGTTGGAAGAAAATTTTCAAACGTAAGGAGTTAAATGCTTAGATAATAATAAAGTACAAATATATAATTTTTTTTAATCAATTATGAGGAATAAATATTTTCAAAATACGTAATAATATATATCTTTGCATACCAAAGGTTAATGTTTAAAATAATATTAAAAACCTGTTAAACTAGTATTTAAAAACACATACATTCCGAAGTTATCTGCTTGAGCAAATTATATGTCGCAACGCCGCGAAACTTATTTCTTTTAATAATACCGTTGAACAAAGTTTTGATGGCCCCGGCTAACACCGCCTTTAAGTACCCACCGATTCACTGTGGAATGGTTTCAAGCACGAAATGGGGGACTATTGTAAAAACACTTAGATTATAACTTTTTTTATTGTACGAAGCGAAGAAATGAGCGACACATTTAACGGATGATAAGTCATACCCATAACAACGTGGCGCTAGTGCGATCGATATACACAGCACAACATTATGCTCGTCGCCTTACGAGAACTGAGTCTTTTCGTCATCGTTTCAAACCGGAACATTGTAATGTTTGCACAACATAGTTTTCGGCAAAAAAAAAAAACGGATAGAGACCTACCACCAGTACTCCACTAGAACCTATTTCATTGATGAGTAATCTTTACTAAAGTTACCTTAGACAAATATGTACGAAGAAAGGAATAAATATATAGCTCATCGTATGCTAAGAGAGTCTCAAAGAGTCGCAGGTTCGATCCCAGCAGAGCTTGAACTTTATTGTGATTAAACCAACATGTTTCAAGAACGAACTGCTTTCGTTGACACATGACATCCACCAAACCGCACTTGGCCAGCGTGGTGTACTCTCTCTTTGTAAGCGAAGGTTCCGAGATTCAGCCGTGAGAACTTCAAGTATCCAATTTATGCTTAAAAATTTGCAAATTATAAATACAAAAAACGAAATATGATATAACGACAATTGATCTCAAGCGCATATTTATATCAAAATATTTAAGAAATTTTCCACTTTATGGAGACTCACCTAACGCTGTCTATCGGTTGACCGTCCAGAGAGGAACGTGTCCTACCTTTCGCTAAAGCTAGTAATTTTGTCAAGTTCATTAAACTTTTAATACTCTGAAAATTGGTCCTTACTTTAATCTGCAAGATATACTGATAAAGAAACTGAATAATTGATACATCAGACAACATAATTATAAGACATCTTAAACGAGGTGAAGCCAGTAAATAAAATTTTATATCTGCACAAATGTAAAAAACGTGATGGTGTTAGCAATGCGTTATTTTATTGTATCCCATTATTATATTATTATAACAAGGGATAACGGAATAATTTAATGAAATTTATATCATATATTTCAAGGTGAGGAGCACATTGTGGTACAGGCGTGTTATAATTTACCATCAGATCTACATTCTATTCGATTAGGTGTTTCAACGAATAAAAAAGACTTAGATAATAAAATGTAAATGTCGCATGCGACATTTCACGACGTTCTTTAGAATAACCCCCGATACCCACGCGATGTCAAAACATTAATATTGAAAAGTGTGGCGCAAAACTACTTTACTATTATTTTTATATCTCCATCAACTCTGCGACAATACTTTATATCACTTAGACCAAAAATAGCTACTATTTAAGTCCATGTTGAAGTACTTATGCAATAAGAGTTTATTATTCTGATAGCGTTTTGTTATCTATATTATTATAAATAAACGTTCACTGACTGCACCAGGTTTAACTATTTTAACTAGAAATGTTTTGTTTGTATTCTTATTATTAATTCTAAATATATACAAAGACATTAAAAACCCACACTATAATAAAAAGTAGGTTTTTTATATAATATTTGACTATATCAAGAACGAAAATACGGTTCGAATTTATCATTTCATATTTTAAAAAAAATCTATATTAAACACGCAGTTGTTAATTTCTAAGTAATATATTTTTTTTATATTATTAGTCAAAGATCAATAAAATTTTAAAATAAAACAATAAATTTTCAAAGCGCGTCTATTAACAGAGGATTGACATCTTACTGGGATATTGTTAAAGGTCAAGGTGAGTACAAAATGGCGACATTAAAACAAAATGGCCAGCGAAATTGAAATACTAGATAGTTTCTACTTCTCAAGTTTTTATTATATTTCTTATATTCACTTACGGGTACACAAACGACGTATCTTGGCAGTTTTATATAATATATTAGTTACTAAATACTTGATATTATTACTTAAAAAAATTAAGTAATAATATCAAGTATCTCGAACGTCTCTGTTGCAGGACATCTGTGTTATTAGATAAGGCATCATTTAAACATTATTGTTTCGGTATCAAGAGTAATTTAGGAAATCGATTATACAGATAATGATATTGGAAATTTTCTGTCTCAAAACGATGAACTTATACTGTGTGCTGTCATACATCGCTGTATAGAACTCCTAACCGGCGCCACGTCACTGTACTGTAGGTAATTAATAAAGAACAAAGACATTATTAATAATAAGAATATTGAAAAAGAAATGAGATTTGAGAATAAAAAAGGTTAACATATAGTCTCGGGTATTATCAATGTATCTCCATCTCAAGATCAGTTTAAATAGTAATACTGTTAGATTATAACGTGTATATACATGTAAAGTAGCAGTTTATTAGTTTTGGAGTTTTATGAGCTTAAAAACATATTACTTAAAACAGATTAGATACTACTTAAGCACCATTATACACAAAATAAAAAAATCTTCATTGTTAAATGAGTATCACAGTGTAATTGTTAATTTTTTTAAATGAATATAGGCGAATATAAACTAGGTTAAAATTAATAAGCCAGTGAGTCAGTAAGCATCGCCATAACCCTACGGAATCCATGATGTTGGAAACGTAAAAGTTTTATTGCGTGAACTTTCAGCAAATTACTGATACGAGAGCGATAACGGAACGCTATCTACGTTTACGACGGCTCTGACGCACACCGTAAGGCGCCCGTGGATATTAACCGAAGCCCTAAAGTTCTAGACTTAACTTTTTATCGTCGATACGACAAGACATGCAGGACGTTCGCGCGATGATGATTAATAGTCCTACTCATAAAAATACGCTGTTAGTTAAGATAATATACACTGCACCACTTCGTGTTCCTCACCTTAAAACAATAGATATTAAGTCTCGTTACTTTAGCAGTTTTATTAATTAATTAGCTACAGCGCTCTTCAACACAATTTTTTTTAATACTACTGTTAGGTGCTAGAAATACTGATCTTTTTATATATCTCCTTCACTATTGGTATAATATTTAGCTGTATTAGTCTCAGTAGAGAGTCATGAGATTAGTAAGTGACTATGAGCTAGTAACTTTTTGATATGATGATAAGCAATAAGGATTACCTGTAGTCTGAGAAGCATTATCGACTTTTAATAGGGTAGACTTTTCTCCTGAAGGTCCCAAGTCATTTCGCTCTAAGGATATTACTAGTGACAGCCAATTTCATAAGGTAATATCATTTGATAAAAAGTTAACTCTTGAAGTGGTGCGAAGGAAATTTAATGTTTTGTCACATATGTGATGTTGGAATAGAAACCTATAAAAATATATATATTAGACAAATTAACATACAAATCTGTATAGATTGAAAAAAACTTATACATATTACTAACCTTTTTTCCAAAAAAAAATCTTTTATAACTATCACTTAAACACATCAATAAGATAAAAGATTAGAAAAAAAGACATCATAAAAGCTAAATTAATTTAACTTATGCCTTTTTGAATATCTTAATTGTCTTATCGGTAAAGGTCAAGGCGATCTTTTACAGCCTCTCAAATAAGTACATCAGCTCAATAACGCGTACATGGGCATAGACGGGGCATCGTCTCCACGTCGACCTCCAGATATGATAATTATGACAAACAAACCAAAAATAAAACCACAAAACTTTGGTTATACACGCTTCAACTTATACAGACGTCGCCACCGTATCGGACACGCCGGTCCGTCCACTGATACAACAAAAGGCTTCCTTTTGGTGATTATGTAAATTTAATTATTAACAAACTTAACATATTTCAAGAAAAAAAAACACGTTTGCTGTAAAAATTCTACTACATGTTATTTATACAGAAGAACTGCGAACAATTATTTTTTTTAATATAAGACGAATTGATGAGGAAGTTACTTGATATTTAACGATCCGCCCGCTCATAACAATGTGATTTATTTTATACTACGAAGCGATGAGACGAGGGAGACGTTCACCTGATGATAAGTGATACGCCCATGATAATATGGCGCTAGATAAGGTGTTGTGCACAGCACCATATTGCGCTCGTCACCTTTATATCCGTATATAAAAAGTCCCGTTACCCCTGTAATTTCACTAGCTACAGCGCCCTTGAAACCGAAACAGTAAAGCTTACACATTAATGTCTAGTGGTCTCCAACAAAAGATACCTGCCCCCAGTAAAAGATATTTACACAACACCATGTGCTCATCGCTTTCAGACAAGTTATTGATCTCATGTTACTTTATTTGCAACAGCCTTCAGATCGGAACACGCTTACGTGCATTCAAAGTCTGTATCCGGTAATAGACACTGAATTTTAATAAAAAACACCAGTAAATATATCGTTTGAAAATCTGACATATTTGTGTGAAATTTCATCGAAATATATTGTTATGTCAATTTCCTTTACTGGTGGGTAGGTCTCGGTTTCTGGAGACCGTCAGGTGGGTACCAGCGCAGCGCATGTCTGTCGCCAAACATTAGTGTGAACCATTACTATGTTCCAGTTTGAAGAGTGATCTAGTTAGAGTAATTACTGGGGTTACGAGACTCAACAACTTACGTGTCGGGAGACGAGCGCAATGTAGTTATGGGCCGGCGTATCACTTACTATAAGATGAATATCCCTCCCGTCTCGTTGCTTAATTGTATAAAAAATCACTTTCATCATCATCATCAATCGATAATCGTCTACTGCATCAGTCTCGCTCAAAGATCTTTACACCGATCGGAACTTCACCAGTTCCAGCTTGTATACATAATTATTTGAAATGACTTACAATCTACTCGTATATCTAGTTGCATACATTAAAAATAATTCCTACCTCATTATTTCACTCCATTTCCTATAAAGATTGATCACTGGTAGTAGCTTGTGTGGGCGTTTGGAGAGGTTTTAATGAATATATAACTACAACTTCTTCATTAAGTATAATGTTAGGTTTTTTTTTTAATCACAACTAGACGAGCGAAACTTACACTTGACGGTAAGCGATACGTTCCCCCAAACCCGTCGCCCAGAGGCCATGGGAGCCACGGGAGAAAACCTCTCTCGACTCCCCGCGGCGGAGAGATGTTGGGCCCGCCGCTACCCTTCAACAGCCGCGGAGGATAGAGAGAACGGTGCATCGCAATACCTACACTCCTCTTGCCCTGCGTCCCCACCGCCGCCGCATCCACGGTGCGACACCGTTTAGTCGCAGAAGGTACTCCCTCCGCGACCCCGCCTCGGCTGCAGAGGGCAGTATGAAACCGCCCCTCAGCCGGCCGCAAAGGACAGCATAAAGCCGCCTCTGCGGCCCCCCGGCCGCTCCAGTGAGTTCCAGTTATCCAACCGGTGCTTGAACCTAGAGCGGCCGCTTCGACCGGCCCTTCGCTGCAGGCCGGCCGGATGGGTTTCACTTCGCTGTTCCACTGTTTGGCGGCAGAAATAGGCGCTGCTATTACCTTTTTTTTTGTTTTCCTGGGGAAATCTTCGAAAGATACCCTGCTTCTGGAGGGAAGTCAGGATTATGTGAAATTCTTACTCACTAAAACCCCCTCGGTGATCTGCATCAGTGCATTTGGAGAGGCTCCGGGATCTATTATAAAACGCATCGGTGCTCCTCTACACTTTGTGTTAACACATCTCGGAGGAGGGGCTTAATCCTCTTAGGCACCATCGCGGAGCCATACCCTGTCCAATGCAAAGTCGTTTGTTGAGCGATAAGGGCCCCCACCATCAAGTACCGCGAAATTCCTAGACCCGTTTAGTCACCTTCTACGACAGGCAAAACATGCCTTAGTCCTATTATTACTAGCCCGAGACTACAGGGCTGCTGCTGTGGTACCTACCTAGACGGATTCCGGCACCAGTGACCTACCAACAGTTTGTAGCAGTAGTTACCATTACACGGGTACAAAGTTGAATATGCATAACAACTTAGAGTCGAGTTGGAGCTGACGTCTGACGCGGAGCCGGTTCGCAGAGGTCAACACTTTCACGAATTCATCGAGACGAGTTTTTTTTTTCTTCTAATCACATTTGACACAGACGTAATATTGGGTTTCACGTGAAGTATTATATTTTTTATAAATAAAACACTGGACGGTTTTACAGCCATGTATGATTAAAAAAACCTTTTTTCAAACCACAGATTAAATATCTCTACATATAATAATAGAAAAAGAATACATATTGTTTTGTTAGATTATTATTATTATTTTTATAAACCATTTATCTCTTGATGATTAGGAGGGTACCTAAACAAGTGAGGTTGCCTTGGGTCCCGTGAGTTGTGCGGGACCCCTTACATTCGCTTCTGGCTCCCAGCAACCCACATTGGGCCAGCGTGGTGGGAAATGGCCTAAATCCCGCACTATGAACCGCTACAAACGACCTAGTGCTCGGCGGTACCCCGAAGCCATGCTGACATTTGACCGATCAATGTAGAGATCTTCGAGAGAGGCCTATGTCCAGCAGTGGACGTCTATCGGCTGATAATGATGATTTATCTCTTCATAAACTCGTATTGATTCGCAATACTCACTTTCATAATGATGATTAAGGATAAGCTATGAATGACTACTAAACGCGATCTAGCACTAGTCTTGTGATTTATTTAAATGCTATTTTATGTTGATAGGGTTTCAATCACAGGGTATTTCTGTAAAGTAAATATAAATGTTAAATTCGATATTTAAATTTTTAAGAATATTTTTTTTATGAACTATATGTTCTACATAAAATGGAATAAAATTATTGCTACACACTTGTGACACAAGATGGCGACAGTATAATCTAACCTAGCTTTATTTCTGCTGTACCATCGACTCTTCCAAATACACAGAAGCATTTACGATTAATTATTAGTCACGGATTAAAATTAATCGGCGTTATTTTAACGGTTTTAAAACGTTTTTAAATTACCAAATAATAACTGTAAAAAACTAAAACGTATAACAAGAAGATGGTGCGCTAACCAACACTGATGATGCAACATACAAAAATATTATAATTACTGGTTGATTAGTAATTAATAGTACCTAAGTTATACACTAATATAAGGGTGGTAAAAAAAATATCTATAGAAGTTTATATATAAGTAAATTATTAATTACATAATTTCATAACTAAAACTAACTAGATATATATAACCAGTTTAGCAGATTAAATTTATTTCAATGGAAATTAAATTTACAGTACAGTGTCATCATTTCTAGTAGAAAAAAAAGCGATATGCGAATAAATTTAGTAATAAAACGTCATTTTCCTCATAAAACATAACTTTAAAATTTTCTATAAAGCAAGTTACCCAAGATTAAATATACAACTTAAATCCCAATGGCCCCCATTCAAGTCATTATTATGACGATAGACGTGCACTGCTGCACATAGGCTTACCCTAAAAATCCCCAAATGGATCGGGTAGGGATTCATATGCGGACGATTTCATTCGAGTAGAAAATTATATGATAAATAAAAAAGAATTATTAGTAGTATTCGTTTTTGATGCAAATAACACGAAATCTAAACTAGTTTCCTGTTAAAATCGGTTTCTAATTGTATTATTAGCGATCATTATGTATTACAAACGAACGCGTTTTATGCTTAGATACCGGCATTACCCAGTTTGTTTGAATAATTGTATGTATATGTAATAAATTTGCATATATAATTTTTTTTTAATAAGCAATGTATAAATAATGGTGGCAGGTCTTGTTGCCGGAGACTGTCTAGGTGTACCTCCGCAGCGCCTGTATCCGCCGCGAAACAGTATCGTGCAAACATTACTGTGTTCTGGTTTGAAAGGTGTTGTAGCTAGTATAATTATTGCGGTAACGAGACTCATCATACGGTGCAGTGCATAACATCCTAACTAGTGTCACGTTGTTATCGACGAGCGTGTCAATTATCATCAGATGAACGTCCCGCTCGTCCGGTCGCCTAATTGTATAAATAAAACAAATGTAATGGAATTAGGCAGGGGCGTTAACGGGCTTCAGTAGTACCTGTGATAATGTTGAAGACTGCTTTATCCAGTTCCCGGAACGGGGGATCTTAGCACAGTCTTGAAAGACCGCAAATGTGTTCCGAACGGAGACACCGCGACCTCTTTAAACGCTGAAGACTACCACCGTCTGTCTTAATAGATAAAAATATCCACATCTCCTGTCTTCCGCTATGGAAATAAACTATCCTTCCGAACACACCCCCCTCTATAGCAAAAAAGACATAATGTTCGACAGGTAATCCAAAATAATAATTATTTTTTTTTACTAAAAGACGAGAAGACTACAATAAGTGTCACTACACTGTTGCCATGCGATGATGGTAAAGATACTTACACTGCAGTACATTGTGCTCGTCTTGGGACATAAAATACGGCGCCTCTCAAACCGGAATATATGTTTATATATTACTGTTTAGCGGCCTAAATGGAAGCTGCTGGGGGTCTCCCTCCAACAACAGTGATCTACCATCACTGCCACCACTAGTTTTGTGTAGTTAGTTCATTACATACTTTTTAGGAGTGAAGTAAATGTTTTCTAGTTTCTTAAAGATTTTTTCTTATACCTACAGAGACAGTCATCATCATCAACAGCCGATGGACGTCCACTACTGGACATAGGCCTCCTCCAAAGAATCCCACACGATCGAGTAGATATTCATACAGGGGGTTTTGGGCTATTTTCTACCACGCTAACCCAATGCGGGTTGGTGAGAGCCAGAGCCTCATTTGTTGATTAGCAGGGTGCATCACGACCAGATAAAGTTGGCTTGGAGCTCGTGAGCTGTTGTGCAGGAACCTTTACACCCCTACCGAGACAGTAAATAGGTTATAAGTATGTTTGTCATTTGAGAGTTTCTGAAATATTATTCTTATAATAGATTTTTATTTTTGTAGTTAATGTGAATATAAAATATAATGTAGTTTAAGCAACTTGTATGTATTTTTATAATATAGAGGTGAAGGGATTGCAAAATATGTCCCCAATTGCCTTCACCGGTCTTACCTGTCGCGGTATCGCGAAGGGAGAGCCTGAACGCTCTTCCCGGCCTTCTCCAGTTTTCACATTCAAGCCAAATTGTATTAAATGAAAAAATCCACAGTGGGCAACTAAAATACAACCCTTAAACGTCACAAGCACAACACAACGATGTTTACATTACCAAGTTCGAGCACAGCTATATCGTCAGTATGCAGTTTTGTCGTTTTTGTTTTTTCTATAGTTTCACACTTCTCGAAATTGTTTAAGGTGATAATGTGACGTCGTTTTAAAAAGCGGCGCGTACGGCGTGCTCATCGCGATGCGGTCGGTTATCAACTGCGGCGGAGGTGCGACAGGTACGGCGGGCCGGCGGGCCGGCGGGAGGCTGGGCGTGATTGGCTTGGGGCCGCGACTCGCTCTCTGCACATTGGCGACTTAACATTTACAACAAATTAATAATATAACATGAAAGTTACAATTTCAAATAATTAAATAAAAATTTTTCTCCTAACGAATATATTTTCCTAACAGCACTTCACCTAAATTTCACGTTGTTTTTTTTTACAATTTGGCGACGAAACGAACTGGACGTTCATTGATGGTAAGTGCTACGCCGGCCCATAACTATGGATGATCTATACTGCTTCACATTGCACTCGTCGCCTGAAACTTAAAATGTTGAGTGTCGATAACCCAGTAATTTCACTAGCTACAGGACCCTTCATACCGGAACACAGGTACCTTTGCACACTGCTGTTTACTGGCAGAAATAGGTGCTGCGATGGTCCCTACCTAGATGATTTTCGGCAACAGAAACCTACCACAAATTTTCAGTACAGTTGCAGCTCGCTGGACAGGATCTATAATGCCCTAGCGTAATCTAATCTACTCCGATATACAATTAGGGTTATTTATATTATAAAGTTGCTTACCTTTTATAGTTAGGCACAGCGCTAAACAAGTTGTTAAAATAAGTCAAAGCTATATCTAACACATACGATTGAATAACAGGAAATAAGGTCAAAAACTATTCAGTAGTTTAGGAGCAACAATTCTACAACTGTACAACTAAATGAGCACCCTTATTTCTAGTGTAAATTGAAGATAATTATAATAACCCCGAACTTGACTCATTAACAAGTATATACATTAAATCATCAGCTTAGAAGACTTTTCAAAGGTTACGATTTTCAAGTTAAATAAATCGTATTTATATAATTTAATATTTACACTCAAAAACTATTATATGTACATATAATATAACTACAAATATTTTTTTTAAATCGCACTGTGTACGGAGAGCCTTACGTTCTACACAAGTGACTGCTGACTAGTTGGTTTTCCGGATGACCCGGTACGCGCGGATACTGGTCTCAGGTGTGTCAGATATATATCAAGTTCTGCCTACTCCGGGAGACACACATTTGTTGCACTTCTAGTCGCTCCAATTCTCCTCGTATTCTCGTATATGGTTACGTCTACCCTCAATTTTTTTATTGGAGTAATCCAAACACACTCCTATTATTAATTTCTTATTAATATTACAAACGTATCTAGAATTGTCTATTTATACAGTTAAACCGCGTAAGATCTATTTACCAATCTTGGTTTTTTTTTTTTATTTATGAAGCAATTAGATGTGCGACGTTCACCTGATGGCAGACACACCGGCCCATAACAACGTGATCCTAATCAGGATGAGATACACTGCACCACTTTATGCTAGGAGTATTGAGACAAAACGTTGGGTCTCGTTACCTCAATAATTACTAGCTAAATGCCCTTCAAACCGGAACCCAGTAATGTATGCACATTACTCTTTGGCGGCAGAAATACAAGTTGCTTCGGTATTTTCCTTAACAATCACAAGTAACATATTATAGATACTCACTCGTGAAGAGACTTTTCTTGTAGACTCTTTGCAGGAATCATTAATTTTTTTTATTGATGATTAAAAGAATCTAGACTAGTGTTTCCTTTTACTGGTAGTAGGACCTTATTTCCAGAGATCGTCTAAGTAGGTACCACAGCAGCTGCTATTTCTGAAAATTAAATTCTAAAAGGAAGAAATGCAACCGAGAACAAAAGTTATGTAAATAGCTAATCCTCAAAATTTTCAAGTAAGAGGCAGTAGACCAGCTTCATCTGTTGCAACAGTAACGTCAGATCCTGAAAGGAAGACCTGAAGTGGAAACCACATGCGAAAGAAAAGGTGCGGAGACGACTAAGAAGCCGGAAAAGCAGAGAACCGCATTTGATGGCAGACCTCTTCTCTTGCTGGTTAAAGGATGAGAGCTGTAGATAGTATTTTATTCAAAGTGTTCTAATATATTTTAAACAATTAATAATTGATAAAGAAGCTAATTAAAAAAATCGTCTGTCAGCTGATGATGATGTTGATGAAATTGATAATAAAAAAAATCTACGGATTTCAATTAATTCATAATAGGAACAAAAATTCATCTTGCGGTTTGTGCGTGGACTTTTTTTTGTCGAAACCGTTGATCAGGAAAAGTTCGTAAACAAAGCTTTCTCTTTCGATGTTAGGTTGTGTAGTCATATGAGAACCACAGACCATGCCGAATTTAAATCTTAATTTTTTTTAATTTCCTACTCATTTCTTGTGATATTTTTAATTTTTTTTAAAATAAATTCGTACCATTACATACATCTAATTGTCTTTTTACACAATAGATAAGTTGCGAAAAAATTCTTTTAAAAAAAGTTTTATGTTAAAAGAGAATTAGGTGTCAACAATATTTAAAATGTTTTATTACACTCAAGAATTTATTTCGTGTTAACTCGTTTTAATTCATTAGATATAATAAAAAAAACATATTACGATTTAAAAAAATTATTTTAGTATCTAATCGTTGAAAACCACGTAAAAATTAATTAAATCGTGGAAAGAAAATAATTAGCTGTAGATACAATTAAATTATTATTTTTATAGATTAAATAAGAAATTGCTTGGTTAGGCAATAAACTTGTGGAAACAGAAATGTTAGTTAAAAAGGATGAGTACAAAAACGCGAGGGATGGCGCTATCTATACCGGAGATGTGGTTTGAGCACAATACAAAAGTGGTACCCGTGCGTTGCTCCACATGACATACCAAGAACATTAATTAATAAATAAATAATAAAAACAACTTTATGGTCTTACATTACGATGAAATATACATTTTTATTTACGATCTATTACTAAGGCGGAGCCGGCTCAGCTAATGTTGACCGGAATATCAACTCCGATCGGCTCTAGCTTTCAGCCACCTCTCTACTTCCCCAGGTTTTAGTCGAAAGATTTATAATGGTGGTGTACTTCTTTCCTTAAGGTGCCTCTCCGACTTCATGAAAGACGACATTAATTACATCAGTAAATTAAAATATCAAGTAAAAGACAATCTGTTATAAGTACGTATAAAAAGAAACAATAATTTTAACCTTACTGGTTCGCTAGGGTGCGTGTGAGCATATGTGTAATGTCATCATTATCATCTTATTCGATGGACACCCAGTAGTGAATATGTCTTGAAAGGTATTCCACGAAACACCGCCTGGCGCTGTTAAACTCATGTGGCACGCAATGATTCTTTTAAGGTCGTCCGTCTACCTAGCGGTAGGCTAGCCGAAGACATTTTGGGGGTAAATACTCAATATAACCTCTAGAAGATATTCGAAGATTTTTTAAATATTGCCAACCATTATTAATAGACGTAAGTTAGATAAATATTTCTTGTATACAACAAAGCGATCATGCAATACACCAAGAAGATATTCACGTGACAGTAATAAGAATGTTCACACAACATTACGCTCATTGCCTTGAGACTTGACATACTAGTAGTATGTCATTAATTTAAATCAAAATTTATTTGACTGCTAAATATTATTTATATTTAAAAACTACTTATTTCTCTGATGACCGAAGATGAAAGTAGCCAGATGTTCTTAGAATTCTGGACAAAACTGATAGCTGATACAATAAAGAGAAATAGAAATTGATGTTAAAATAAATAAAACACAAAAATAAGGCTAAAGTAAAAAGTAGAAAAGAAAATGTAAGATAAATAAACATACAATATAATAATGTAAAAATAAAAACTAATAAAAGAAGGAAAAGAGAGGAAGAAAGAAGAAATGAAACAAAATAACAAAAAGGGATGATTGTTTCAGCACAAACGACGAGGCGATTGTCTTCACTTGCGAGAGGTATGAAAGAAGGAAATGGAATGTAGCATGAAAGACAACAGAAGTGTGATAGATAAGTATAGTAAGACTGATAAGGACGAAAGGAGAGCGTGAAGAATAAACAAAATGTATAAAAATAAGATTACAAAAAAAAATAATGATGTAAGTGAACTGCGTAAATAGGCCCAGACCCAAAACACGCAGGGGGAACAATTAAATAAAAACATATATTACCTGAAAAATAACAGTTCTTAGTCAGGAAGTTATAAAGAAATAGAAATTATAGTGTTTTATTATTTATTTGTTAGTCTCTACCATACCAGTTAATTTAATATAATCTTACACTTTTTTAAATATATGGTTTCAAATAATATAAATTAAACTATATTAATCACAAAGATATACTTGCAACCGCATATATTATCTATATAAAAGTTGAAGGTTATAGAATATATAATTTTAGTCTAGCCATTTAAATGGAATAAATATTTATATACCATTGCTATCTGTTGGTCAATTACAACAAAGATTATTTTTAAACTACAATAACCTATAACTTGATTACAATTTCACATGGTATTAAGTGACAATGAAACAATACATAATCAAGTGTTCTAGTCTAGAAAGAATACCATCTCAAATATGTTGGCAGTGTGAACACAGCAATGCTGCTACAGCAGCAGACTTACTATACGAGAATGGTATTTGCCCACCTACCATCACACAAAGTATACATCTGGCATTCATAATCATACCAGGTATGCCATAAACTAGGCAAGTGATATAACTACTGCACAATGGAAATTAAATATATAGGGTACAGTAAATGTTAAAATGTTTCTAATAAAAAATAATATATACAAGTACAATTTTATAATGTTCTCTCCAATGGTCTCCACGATTAATGGTTCACACACAAACATTATTCGGATGTTTATAATAAAGATTGTTTTACTTACAAGTTGATATTTTTCAATTTTCTTAGAATCAATACATTTCAACTTACAACAAAAACTATACATTAGGTTTGAAATCTGCACTAAAAATATCAAAATATTTAATAGATACAAATATATACAAGTGTTTTTTAGGTCTTTATTTCCAATATTTAAACATCATGTTCGTAATTAGAAAACATTTATGGCTACCTAAACCCATTTCATGAACAAAATAACAAATTACAAATAGCAAAAGTTAATATATACTATTAAGAACTTAAAAATCTTTTAATATAACATTTACCATTGAACATAAATAAATAATAAAAAAAACAAAATTTCTTCTTTAGCTATTTTATCATTGTGCTGAGGACACCAGGGATCCACGTAAACATCAAAGGCACTGTCTACAGTACTCTGTCAAATATGGAGTTAATTTACAACAAAGACAGTCTTTAAATATTCACCGACGGTGATAGCCACCGTATCTCCTCATTTCCTATAACTGCGGTTTCACATCTTTATTTAGAATTAATGCTGGATTCTGCATATCTAATTGACATTGAGCAATATCACTGAGAGCGCCCTGTATCTTCTCAAGTAATATTTCTCCTTGGCGCACAACCTGTAACATAATGAAAACAATTTGAGAAATGATAATTACCTCTTATAGACAAGATAATATTGGTGACAACAGAAGGAACATTTAAAGTAATTAAAAAACAGAATTAATCTACTACACATATGACTATAGTATATATAATTGCAGAACCAATGGAATTTTATTATAATAAATCTATGTTAAGTTTACCTACCTCTTCTAATTGTTCTGCAGCTTCTTTGTTTTCTGCTTCTAAACGTCTCAAGCTTTGCACTTGAAGCTCGGTCGAACTCTCTTCACTGGGAAGAGATTCAATAAGAGTATCAATGTCTTTCGCACATCGTGATATTAATGTAGCAAAGAGCATTGCATAGTCCTCTTGATTCTGCTGTTGCTGAGGAGTTTGAGACCCGCTACGATCGAAACCAGGGAATTTACTCGGTGTTGAAAACTGTTGCAGTATACCAATGCTGTTGCAAAAATGTTCTGCTTGCTGAAATCAAAGTTTGGAACTATTTATACTTGAATTCAATAATTAAACACATTTAAATAGTATTTATTACCTGATTAATCGTATCTTGCAACTGGGTAAGACGGTCTGCCATTGTTAAAATATAAGTGCTTAAGTTTCAAAATAAAACTTCAGATAGTTAATAAAGCTCACGTAAATTTCATACAGATTGACAGATACTGACGTTAACTCGTAACAGTGTTGACATAATATAAATACAAAATTTAAAATTATATTCGACAGATTCAAAGTAATTTTTTTTTGCTGTTCGTCCATTTCTTGGGAACTGGCAAAGATTGTAAGACCATTGTGCCTTATCTTAGGTGATTCAAAATAGTCTTAATAATTAATTATTTATTTTAATTGCAGTAAGTTAAATATTTGACCGAAATTACGATAGTTAGTAAATATGGTTATAGTTAATAAGCATACATGGTATAGCCCTGGATGTATTAACAAGTTTTTAATATATATTTATTTTTAGCGAGTGGAGATTTACCCTGAAATACTAAAATAATTACGAAATTAAGACAGACAAAACACCACAAACTAGAAATTTTGTAACAAATGCAACCATTACTATTCAAGTAAATATTAAGGAATATCAATTTTTCACAAGGTAATGAATTTTGTCACTACAAAAGTCTAACACTGAAATTTCACATAATGGTAAGTAACAATAAAGCCGAATTGATGTCGCTCGCAAACTATGCATGTCATATCTAAAACTATCAAATTTCATCATCAGTGTCATGCGTTTAAATTAATAACATTAGGGTGCTAAATACCTTAACGTCATCAATACTCCCTTAATATAATCGAGAAAGCGAATCAGGCAGATGTATACCGGCACAACCCCTTTACACAACTAATGCAAATGGTACTCTTTTTGATGTTATTGAAACTTATGGCTTGGAGAGATCTTAAAGTTAATTAAAAGCTATTAAATTATAATTGTTTCTTAAATGAACCACTAAAACACATTTGAAACATCATTTTTATTTATTTCAATAAGCAGTATACATAGTTTTGATTAAAAGTAAAAATATCACAATCCATTATATTTTACATATATATTTATACTACATATAAGTATTATATGTACAGAGCATGTATATAGATCTGATATTTTCCTATTATCATTATAAAATACAATGATGAAATTTGGTGAATGAAGAATTGTTTAACTATTTTACCTTGATATTAATGAAAATGTTTATATCCTACAATTAACAATTTTACAACTCTATGAAAGAAATGGTAAGATTTTCATTTCTTGTTTGATCATTATTTTCATTATTTATTTAGAACTTCAACAATAAAATACCAAACAACAAACATGCAAGTCATAATTTGCAGCTTATTTAAAATTTTTATAGAATACAGACATCTGTTATACTAAACATTTTTTCACAATTGTTCCTAGATTTAAATCTATTATCTAATGACTAGATGAATTTGGAGAACATTTTAAATCAATACAAGTATAACATAAATGTTAAAACATCTACCAACAATTTCTTCTTCTTTGTCGTAACCTCATGACTGATGGACGTGACTATGGTGCGTTGCCAACAATTTACCGAATAGTAAATCAAATAAATACATTTCATATTTAAAAAAATACTGAACAGTATAGAAACTTAAAATCTTAGATTTGTGTGCTTATAAAAACAATTAATTATTTAAAAAGGAACATAATACCATACCAAAGATTCTCCATACCATTAAAAAAAAATACATTATTTACAATAGCATCAAAATCTAAGAAAGTATCATTAATTCTCACAATAGTCATGATTAAGAGTTATAAATGGTTTAACATAACTAGAATTAAAGCCAATAAGGAACAAGATATGTAAGCTTGTGACAAAGGCATGACACACAACACAATGTTAGAGTGGACCTAATTAACAGTCTTTTAGGGTGAAAGTATTATTACATAACTATTATTAATAATTATTGTATTGGTTACTCTTAAATAGATGTATTAAAGTAATTGGGATTAAAAAAAGAAGCGAGAGTAATCACAATGTAAATCATAAAATAATACTGTTTTGTGATGCACTAGATAATGACTAGAAATAAAATAATTATGACTAGAATGAATTATGCAAGACTCATTTTATTTGGGTGTTTTAATGAAGTGGTATTTTATACCCTATAAATATTAGTAGTGAGAAATCCATTGTGATATAATAATAGTTAACATTTATTGTGCCAACACACCCAGCTTTTTCCTTAGTTGTGAATCTGCTGGTAACCCAAGTGCCCACTTGCGAACACCAACAAGAATAACCGAACTCAATACCAAAATAGCTCCAAAAATTGAGTATTTACTTGGAATCTCATTGAAAAACATAATCTGCCACAGGAATGCAAAAACAATGTCTGCTGAACGAGCAATAGCGACAGGTCCAGCCTGCTCCATTTGCAAAGACATAGTAAGCAAAATTTGCCCCAAATAACTAAATAATGCAAGACAAACTACAAGAAATCTTTCAGTACCACAGTTAGGCATACAAAGTAAACCAAATATAACAGAGTATAACAATGTCTGGCATATAGCAATAGCTCCAAAATTTGTCATAATTACAGAAAAATGCAAACCTTTAAGTACACGTAAGAGAACATAGGCATTTGCCCCAAATATTGTAGAAATAAATGCAGCAACTGCCCCGACTAGGCTGCTGTAATTAATATTCTTATCAGTTTTATCACTGCCAAAGAATATGGGTGGGTGTGTAATGAGAATGACACCAATAAGTGTTAATATTATTGAAATGGTATTCCAAATACCACAAGGTTCTTTCAGGAACACCCGAGCAAACAAAGCCACAAACACTGGCACTGAGAACACAATGACTGATGCATCAGCTAATGGCATATGGCGAAATGCATAAAAACTTAACAATAAACCCACTGTACCCACTACAGAGCGTAAAGCAAGTAGCACTCGTTTTCCTTTAGGAAAAACAGGTTGTTCTGTATATATCACTATTGGAACTGTGGGTAACAGAACACCTATAAAACGAAACATAGCAAGTTGTGTTGGATCTATGTTTACAAGACTTTTCACAATAACAGAACATAGTGAAAAAAATAATGAGGATAACGTCGCGAGTATTAAACCGAGGTAAGGGCACCTTTTAATGAGCGGCCGCTTGTTCTCCAATAGATTGGGTAAAGTTTCATCTCCACTTCCTGCTGATAATTCTACCAACTGTTGTAGTTCCAAATGCTCTGGCATATCGAATACGCTTACACCTGAAACCGCACCCAATAATATAAGACAAAATATTAAACAAAAAGAACTTATTTACTATTTGATATTTACCGTTATTATATAAGAATTTATGAGTAAACGTCTTTAATTTGTGTTTTTAATTTTAGAATAACATTCTTCTTATGAAACTTGTAATATCTTTGTTTCTATAATCAATTTTATTCCAAGATTTTCAACAGTATGAAAATGACTTGCTCATCTGTTATGAAAGTGTCCACAGATTAAAAGGGCCAAAGTTCGTATAAAAAAATTAAAATATTTGTAATTGATGTATCTTTTATAAAAATTTCGAAGATATACAAAATTATAAAATTTTATGAAAAATAATAAATGAATTATTTTTTATAATAAATACAAACACACTTTGAGGAAAATCAATTGTACAAATGGAATGTGTATCTATCTATCCTTTGTTTGCTGACACGAAATCAGTAGGCAAAGAAAGAGATAGAAGTTATGAACTATATAAAAATTTAACAACCTAAGAATAGATCAAAAATTTTAAAACAATGCATGAATATTTTCTGGAATTTTTAATAATTGTCATCATTTTCAATTGTTAACAAAGTTAATTAATAATATATTGAGTAGAAATAAATTTGAATGGTAAAATGAACCAAAGATATCTTAGCTGTCTCTTTCACTAGGTTACAAAATAATGCTGACGGAGAGAGAAAAAGGTATCCTTAGTATCATAGCGTGTGTGGTGATAATTCAATATATTTTCTTTTCCGTATACTTAATTTTATGTAAATATTATTTAAGATAACGGTTTAATGGATAAAAATCTAAGATTGTAGTAATTTTACTATAACAATATTCTTGGTTTGTTACAAACGTACAAACTTCCCCTCCACCTCTGCGTGTTACTCAATACTAGTGCAACTACATATGTTTGTCTCACTTATTTTAAGTCAGCTTTACGTTCGAACGTTTACTGTGATATTTTAACTGTTTATGTGTTTTAAATAATAGTAATGTGAAAAAATAATAACATTTCATAAAATGTATTGTTAAAAAGTGTAATAATTTTACAATACGAATATAAAATACTGAAGAAAGTATTTATTGTATAACAAGGACGCAAATAAGTCGATAGCTGCACCTGAAAATGGCTGCTGTTAACAAAACTCCGTTAAACCTAGACAAAGTGTGCAGGGCGTGTTTGCAAATAAAAAAGGATATGAGGCCATTATTTGATCAACTCACAGCGACAATGTTCATGGGAATAACAAAAGTTCAGGTGAGATCTCACAAAAATTTTGATATTTTGGGATATTTCATGTTATCCTTCTCGCACTCGTTGCATGGTTGACTCTCTTCAACGACGGATGTATTCCTATCACGCCATCTTTGTTTAGAAGTCATCGGATGGACGATTTTAGGGATTCTGGGGACCATGCGTATTCTCGGAATTTAATTGAGAAACGTGTGGACATCCTTTTCTTTCAATTAAGTTTATAACTTGAAAAAGCGATTACATTTAACCATTAATATCTCTTAAAACCGTATAAGTAGAGTTGGTTTCTATTGTTTTTAAAACTTAATTAAATATTTTTTTCTACGCTTATTAGATTTATTAATAAATTCTATACATATATATATAAACTTTAACTAATAAGTTTATAACTTAAAAACGATTACATTGTATTATTAATATCTATAAAAAACTTATTAATGTTTATTCCTATTATATTTTTATATGAAATTATATAAAAAAAGTTTTTAACTTTATTAATGGGACATTTTCGTTGTATTAGGTCCTTACATGTATGAATTGGCGTTTTGTAAAGAAGGAACATAAAGATTTTTTTTTTGTAAAATATATTTAATTAATCAAAGTATGCACCGTTGTTATCTATGCACTTTTACTATCATGCTAGGTAGTTCATTGATCCCTTTACTAAAAAATCTATGGGGGCGAGAATCGATAAACTCTTTGAAGGCGGTTTGGACTGCCGCATCGGAGTTGAATTTTTTCTTTGTAAGAAGTTGTCCAAATTCCGGAAAAAAATTATAATCTGTTGGGGCAAGGTCCGGGGAGTACGGTGAATCTCACAGACATTCCAATTGTAGCTCATCTAACTTAGTAGTTGTTTGTTGTGCAGTGTGTGGTCTTGCGTTGTCGTGAAGCAGCAGTGGCCTAGAGCGATTGACCAATCTTGGATGTTTAGCTAGCTAGTTGTTCCTTCATGGTTTGCAGTTGCTGACAATAGATATCTGCCGTAATCGTTTCGCCAGATTTTAGAAAGCTGTAGTGAACGACACCGGCGCTAGTCTACCAAACACTCACAAGTAACTTTTTTGAGACAATTTTCGTTTAGGGCAGGATTTTGCTGAGTCTCCTGGGTTCATCCATTACGACGAGCGCTTCCAATTATCGTACGGTATTCACTTTTCATCACAAGTAATGATTCAATTTAAAATCCCTTCATTATTGTATGGGTTGAGCAAAGTAACAACAGCAGTCAACGCGTGTTTGCAAGTTCGATCCACTCAATTCATGAGGTTTCCCATCGTTCAAGTTTTTTTACTTTCCCGATTTGCTTCAAGTGGATTAATACAGTTTTATCACTTACCCCGAAGCCTGCAGCTACCTTTGAAGTGCTTTGTGATGGATCCGCTTCCACGATACGCTTTAATTATTCATTTTCCACTTTGGTCTTCGGCCGTCCACGGGGTTGGTTCTGAAGGTCGAAATTTCTAGATCGAAAACGTTGAAACCAAAAACATAGCATGCTTTCTTTTACGACACCAGCGTTGTACACATCATTAATCCTTCGAGCTGTTGCGCTGAACGGTAGAACTCGTTCTCGTAAATATACGGATATTTCATGTTTTCCATTGTGCGGTAATAAGCGAAGCCAAAGAAAAAAGTAATGAGGAAAAAACAAATGAATGACTGTTTTCGAAACTCAAATGTAGGAGCTAAAGGAATTTATAAATATAAGAATTTGTAATTCTTAATCAAAGAGGAGATAATTCAGATCAAATCGGTCAGTACGACAAAACGCTAATTTCATATGTAAGGACCTAATGATTGATCAATACACACACATATCCAATTACTTTGAGCAAGGCAAAATATATGAGCAAATATTTCCTTACATAATATTTTTATTAGTCATTCAGTTTGAGTAGCTTTATAAGGATTGTAAATAACATGTTTTATGTAAACTACTAAAAAATTGATCGTGATTTCATTCTAATTTTAAGGTAATTGATTCGTTTTGTATCCGTCAGGTGCACAATAGTTATCAAGTTAAGTCAAAATAATAACTATGCTGAATAGTTTCTATTTCCTCTATATTAGGAGTTAGCTTCGAAAATTTCAACGTATTCCGTTCGTGTTATTCAATAGGGTTTTTGGTTTATACCATGAAGCGACGAGGCGAGCGGGACGTTCACCTGATGTTAAGTGATACGCCCGCTTATAACTTGACGCTAGTTAGGATGGTATACACTACACCAATTTGCGTTCGTCGCCTTAGACATAGAGTTACCATAGTAATTTAACCGGCAACAACTCCCTTTAATACGGACCACAGTAATATTTGGCAGCCGAAATGGGAATTGCGGTGGTACGCACTCAGACGGTCTCCAGTAATAGAGTACCTACCACCAGTAAAGGGTTAGAAAGGAGACCGCTGCTTGATCCCTTTATTTTTTTTACGTCACTAATTTCTAGGTATATACCCTTTCCAACAATAAAGGCTCTATCAAAATCGTTATAAAAATTCGTACACATACATAGCATTGTATCGAAATACCTGTCCAAAGTCCTTAAAAATCAAATAGAATAGAAATAAAAAAACAACACTATTCTTGTCTACTGGTTCTACATAAATAGGATATAGTTCAACTAAGGCACTTTAAGACAATAAACGGTTACTCGTTTTTACAAGGTCGCTGTTGGCGATGGTCTACCTGCTCAGTTGTGTCTGCAATGCGTCCACCAGATATCCAGGTGTCACGCATTCAAAGAGATGGTGGAGCGCAATGACGCGACATTGCGGGAACAGGCAAAGCGCACTGTCGAACTGGCACTCGCTAATGAGGTAAGGTATTTTATAAATAATTTAAACCGGATATCCTTCCAGCAAGAACTATCGTTGTGACCTACAGATGTAATTCAATACAGTTTTCGATTTTTGATTCATCTAATGAAAAATATTTGAAAAAATTTATTATAAAATTTTTAACTTAAAATATTTTGCCTATGTCCAGCTGTGGACGTCTGTCGGCTGATGATGATGATGATTAGAACCAAACGTTATTAATCTAAATGTAGGTAATGGAATACATCAAATATGAAACGGCGTGCCCAAGTGGTAAACGGAAATACTTAAATACAAATCGACATAAAATCAAATATTTGGTATTTTATCCTTTCCAGCCTCGGCATTGTCACAAAACATTGTCCTTAATTCGTTTTCTCAATTTTTAAACTACCACTTCTATATAAATAGATATTTATGTTCTAGGACCGTCTAAGTAGTATCGCAGCGCCTATTTTTCTGCATTAGAGAAATGTGCAAACATTAATGTATTCTTGTTTGAAGGGCGTTATAACTAAATTAATTACTATAGTATCTAACCATCTTAAGTTTCGAAAGTTGCGAAGACTTATGATGCAGTGTATATCATTCTTACCAGCGCCACTTCGATATGGCCAGCGTATTACCTTCTATCAAGCATCATCGTGTTCGTCTCGTTGATAAAACTGAAAAATATATATGTTTATCAGATTTCTAAGTCACAACAGACGGAAATTGATTATTTGTGCGTGTGACAATTTTTTTTTAATATTCTCTTTCTCTTCGTCTTCCTGGACTGAGATGTATAACGTATAGTTAAAATGTTTCAATAATTTCAGGAGACCAAAATAAGTATTGCTTGCGCGGAACAGTCTCAATTTATCCAGTACATAGAGGTTCCGATGATAAACAACAGCGGTCAGATGCTGGACGGATTCTTCACGAGCACGCCGGAGCCGGCTCCGAGCACCACTGACGAGATAATACCGAAAGAAAACTTTGAGATTGAGAAGGTAATTGCTAGATATAAGTGATTCATACGAAATAGAAAAAAAAAACGTAATTAGACTAGATTTTGGGTCAATGGTGTTTTGATTATTTGCTAGCTTATAAAAATGTCTAATATTTTTTAAAATTTTAATATATTTTACCAAGCAAGTCCAACCGGAGCAAGAGCAACCCGCTAAAGAAGATCCGCTGAACATGGATGAAGATAATTACATGCAGCTGGTAGTATTTCAAGTGACTTCCTCCGTGTCGCCCGGCCGCCACGTGTGCAACCTCTGCCACAAGGAGTTCAAGCACGGCCGTTGGCTGAAGCTCCACATGAGGTCGCACGCCAACTGGATCAAAGCAAACTGCAAGAAGCCGCCTATGTGTCCCATATGTAAACGAACTTTCAAGGTGAGATGTTTGATAAAATATGAAGTTTTAAAGAATGGTAACGGGACCATCTCTTCTGTGGGAGACTGTCTACATAAGTACTACTTCTGCAGTTATTTCAGCCGCCATACAGTGATGTGGTTACAATACTGTTTATCAAGTTTATGGATGCTCTATGTGCTGCAGGTCCCTCACAAGGTGGACTCTGACTCTATGTATCTGGTGAAAGTAGCAGGATGCTGCTGAAAGCGAACAGCGAATTACCGAACGTCTTTATAACCTGTACATCCTTCAAGGATTTTGCGTATATAACTTGTCATAATGATGACCAGTTTAACAAGGCAAGGAAGTTTAAAAATGTGGTTTACTAAATGTAGACAGGCTTTTCAATTAACCAGGGCCCCGGCATGTTGCGAATGCACATGCGCACACACGAGCAGCGCCCTCCAAAGCAGCCCACGTGTTCCGTCTGCCAGAGAACGTTCCAGACGAAGACCTTACTTTACCGGCATCGGCAAACTCACTTCGAGCAGAAGACGCACCAGTGCACCGTCTGCGACAAGCGCTTCTTCAGCGGGTACGCGTTGAGGTCGCACTTGGCGCGGCACAGGGGCGAGAGGCCGTACGTCTGCTCCATTTGCTCCAAAAGCTTCTATAATCCAACAGATTTGAAGGTAACTCGTGATAGTTACTATTTATCGATACCTAATTATTTTTTGTGAAACAGTACAATAATTTAATAAATACTTTTTTTATTACGCGAAGCTACGAGATGGTTTATGATACACAGCTGCCCATCCCAGTTCGCAGCCAAATAGAATGATAAACACCGTGCTGTTGTGCGATTTTTATATTTTAGTTTTAGGCTTCTTAACTGCCTCCATTGTAACTCTATAACATTCCCAGGATAGACCTCGGGATTCTCTGAATGATTACTTTCAAACTATCTTCTGATGGTGTGACAGCTCAGTTAACACGTACTAAAGATCGCGTAGACTTACGTAGTTCTATCATCATTGAGCAAGAGCTTTCGATGATGAAGACATCGTTAGGAAACAGGCATGTTCCAAGAACATCAGCTTTCGTGGACATATGACATCTGCCAACCCGCACTTGGTGTAGTGAAACTGTATTGCCTCTCCTTGTGAGAAAAGGCTCCGCTATCCAATATTGGGAGTATTAACAGGGTTGTTTATTTTTATAAAAAAAAATTCACATATGATATTTATTAGTGAGAATGAAGCTTCTAAATAAAATAATTTATATGAACGCTATAACATTGTAATATAATACAAATGCATATATTTTAACCATAACAAAGTTGGTAATAAAAGATCGAGATCAAGATAAACCTAGTCCATGTTTGTGAGGGCCCCACACACTATCTTATCGAACCTTACGTCATCCTCCTCTTTGATTCTGAAAGCTTCGGCGAAAGCTTTTTTGCTTCTCTTCGACAAATAATCAGGGTATACGATCTGGAAGCGTATTATTAAATTGCCTTTTGCTTTGGACGGGCAAGCCAGGAGCGGCAGCCCCTCGCCTTCTATAATCTTCTCGAACGTCGGCGTTATAACATCCATTATCTTGACGCGCAATACGCGTGAGTCTAAAGTCATTAATGTGATTGTTAACCCACATAAGGCCTCTTGTAAAGATATAGTTCGTACCGTCAGTAGGTCGCTAAGACCGGACCGTATGTACGTCTCGTGCGGGCGGTCTTCGGTTAAGAACACGACATCTGCTGGTATTCTGGTTGGCCCTTGATCGCCCTCCTCTTTAAACCTCACTTGCGTGTTGGGGTACATCCCGGGTTTAATAGGTATGGAGAGAACTTTCTCTTTGAGTTTTAATTCGGAACACGTTTCGTTGGTGAACACCAATCGTTGTATTTTCATTTTCTTCAAACCTCCTTTATATATCTCCTCCAAAGACAACGATAACGGACGTATTATAGTCGGATCCTTTTCCTTGTATCCTTTACCGAGAGGAGAGTCGAATATAGGCAATGGGTTCTCATAGTAGTCTAGAAGGTCGGCGTAAGGATTGGTTGTACCAAAAAATTCTTGAAAGGTCCTCAACGGGTCGCCGTGGTACGTATAGGGTTGGATGTACTCCGTGGGGCCGGGTACGCCTCTTTTCAAGCCTTCCTCACCGTACTGATCATAGACCTCCCTCCTCTTATGATCAACCAAAACCTCATAGGCTTCGGCTATCAGTGCGAAGATTTTCTTCATATTCTCATCTTCGCCATACTTCTCCGGGTTGTACTTGAGTGCGAGCCGTCGGTACGCCGATTTAACCTCGTGTTGCTTACACGAACGCTTTATGCCCAATATCGCGTAGTAATCGAAGCCCATGTTATATTTTATTAATCATATATAATTATCTTCCAAAAAATTTCCGTTGACAGTTATCATTGTCATAATGACACCTGTCAACGGTTATTTTAGAACATTGACATTTGACAGTTACACTTTTAATGAGTTTATGCAACAGGTTGTAGAGGTGATCCTTTGGGCAAGATAAACAAATATTTTTACATTACACAATTAACATGTCCTGGGAGGTAATAAAAGCCTTAATATTAAAGCAAGGTTTCTAATTAAAGTATTAAATATGAAAGGGGATAGTTATAAGAAATATCAAGGAAAGTTATGATTGATTACTCGGGAAAGTTAAGTGTCTAAATATTGAAATTGCAGATGATAGAAAAAAATATTTCATAACAAAAACCTTAGTCGACCATCATCATTATGCTAACCTACTCTCATCCGCTGTAGAACGTAGTAGTAGGTTTTCATTATGACCGGTGTGATGTGTCAAACGATTTCCATCGATCTTCATCGGGTCGTCGATCCATCCAAAATTAACAAATTTTTAATACAGTTGCTCCTCTTTAAAGGTCCACTTCAGGTTGCACACGGGCGAGAAGCCGCTGAAATGTTCCGAGTGCAGCAAGACCTTCCGCCGGCACTCGACGCTGTGCCAGCACATGAAGAAGCACCGCGGCATACGGAACCACATATGCTCTGTATGCAATAAAGGCTTCTACGAGGTGTCGAAACTAAACGCGCATATGAGGGTACATACAGGTAGGTTTTTTTTTTTGATAACGTAAACTCCGAAGTTATTATCTTAAATGTCAAAAAGTCTAGTTTTAATTGTTTTTTTTTATTAACGTGTGTAACAAAATGCTAACGGTCGCACACCCCGGAACTAAAAGGGCCGGTAACGGGGTAATATCGGACTCCAACCGACTGAAACGCTTCACACGATATTCTAATCACTTCCGAAAATATACACGAGAGTCACGGGATAACATCGAGCAGTTCTTCCGCAACCCCGGATCGGCGCCCGGGTCGAACTGGCCTGTCTCGGGAGTTTTATTTGTGGTAGATGACTTACCGTTTGAATTGGTGTGACTGTTTCTGTTACATGGTACCAGTGTACCTATACCGGACGTACGCCTGCATTTTTTGGATGAAAGTCGCTATCTATTATTTTATTTATGTATAATTATTTTGCAAGATGCCATAAACTACTATTAACTTTTTACTGCTAGATTTCTGTTGATTTTTGGTATTGGGCCACCAAAGGTTCGGATGAAAGGAGATTACATGTGACCGAGATGCGAATGTTAAGATGGATGTGTGATGTGACGAGGATGGATAAAATTATGGAGTATATTAGAGGAAGTCTGAAAATTGAGGAGCAAGAGGTTGGCGTGGTACGGGAATGTTATGCGGAGGGATGAAGGACATATAACGAAGAAAGTAATGAGAATGAATGTGGATGGTTATAAGGGTAAAGGAATACCGAAGAAAGTGTGGATGGATTCTGTGAAAGATGACATGTCTAAGAAGAGTGTGAATTCAGATATGGCGTTTGATAGAGGGATATGGAAGAGAAGTACATACTGTGCCGACATCACATAGCCGGGAAAAGAGCTGGAGGGAGAAGAAGTGGTTTTCTGACCGATTTCTGTTGCTGGCGGCCGTATAATTAGTTACCACAGCAGCCCAAATTTCTGGTAGCAAACAATGAGTGCTAACGTTATTGTGAGGCGGTTTGAAGGGCATTACAGCTAGTGAAATTACAGGGGTAACTAAAGGGCTCTTATGTCTCAAAGCGAAGAGCACAATGCGGTACTGTGTATCATCTTAACTAGTGCCACGTTATTATTGGCGCTTACAGCATCTCACCAAGTTCTAAATTGACATAAGCATTAGGGGTCCACCTGTTGAATTTTTTTCGATTTATGGTAATGCTGTCAGTATTCTTGACAACATTAACAGCTTGGAGATTCGAAATCGGCGAGCTAAATTCATTTGTTTTGTAACCTTGATTTAAGTATTTTAAAGTTTTTTTTTTGTTTAATTGAAAGATTTTTTTGAAGCCTTTACTTCAATCATAGTATATACATGTATTATTTTCACTACGAAGGCGAGCGTCCGTTCGAGTGTCAGTACTGCGAGCGCAAGTTCGCCCAGCAATCGGCGCTGATCTACCATCGACGCACGCACACCGGCGAGAAGCCGTACAGCTGTAAAGTCTGCCCGGCGCGATTCACCACCTCATCAGCGAGGAACAACCACATGGTCACGCACACCGGACACAAGAGGTACAAGCAGTATGATACACTAGCGAATTTTACTCGATATATTGTTCGATCAGGAGTAAGGCATGATTGGTTAAATATTTTTCTTTCGATGAGACTAGAGAGACGTTCAATTGATTGTAAGCGATACGCCTTCCCATAACAACGTGGCGCTACTTAGGATGATATACACTACACTGCATTGCGCTCATCGCCTTGGCACATAGATGTTAAGTCTCGTTAACTCAGTAATTTCAGAAGCTATAACGCCTTTGCGGGGTAGCCTATGTAAAGTGTGCAAGCACAATAATGTTTGCAGTCCGCACCTGGGCTGTGGAAGTGCTCATCTAGACTATCTATTGCAATAGAGACCTATTACCTATAAGTAAATGTTGTCTGACGGTCGATCGACGGTTAGAAAGGTGAGGTTATCTACTGCTCCCTGTCTACCTGCTGTAGGTCCTGGGAAACCGGGGTTGGGGCGGGAGACATTCAGAGGTGAATGTCTTTCGGCTTGAGATGATGGTCGTGTAAGATAATTAGACACATGTCATATCCTCAAATCCATATTTGGAAAACGTGGCCGAAAATGGGCATAACTCAGTTGTTATTTATTTTATTTTCCATTTAATATATTTGTTATTTATTTTATATTTCATTCCGAGAGAAAAGTGCTGTCCAAATAATGGGAATATTAAAATGTCTTCATTATATATCAATTAGATTTCATATGCTCACGGTTCTCTGAAATTTCAGTTTCCTCAAATTATTACTTGCTTGTTCCTTCTCGAAGGTTCCTGTGCCCAGTTTGCTTCAAGGGATGCACATCTCGTACGGAGCTGCGCGTACACTCTAGCAAGCACACTGGCGAGAAGCTGTTCGGCTGCGAGCTATGTTCGCAGAGGTTCAGCTCAGCGTCGTACCTCGCAGTACACCGACGGCACCATACCGGCGAACGGAAGTATCAATGCAGCACGTGTGGAAAGGGTAAGCTGATCTCGTGAGGAACTGATTGTCTTACCAATCTGCACTTGTATAGTGTGGTGGATAAAAAGGGTTTTGATGATGAGCAAATCACATCACATGGTATTGAATCATACCACTGTCCAAAACAATGTATTTTTTTATTTAACCAACCGACAAGACATTCACTTGATGGTAAGTAATTGGCTACCCCATAACAACGTAACTCTGATTAGAATCATCCGCACAGCATCAGATCATGCTCGTCGCCTTGAAAACTAGGAATTTACATCTCGATACGACAATAATTTCAGTAGATATAACACCCTTTAAACAGGAACCCGGTATCTTTCGCACACTAGTGTTTGACGGCAGAAATAGGAGCTGAGGTGGTATCAGTAAACAATTAGCTTGATCAGATGATGTTCAGCGCCATATTGCGGTGGTCAGTTTCAGTTGAAGACAGCGTGTTATTCCAGCATGTCAATTTAACCAGTTAAACTATAATTTAAACTTAAATTCTTGCCACTAAGAAACTAGCAGAACATGATGCAGTGTACATCATCTTAATGAGAGGCAAACTTTTTTTTGATGTTTATTTCGTCCCGTCGCTTCATGGAATAAAAAAATATAATATGATGTTAGCCATTTTGGGGAAATACAAAAAAAACCGGTCACAATTCATTCCATTATCTTTCAGCTTACATCGAGTCTAGTGCTTATAAGAAGCATCTAAAAACCCACGAAAGCAAACAGGAAACGGATTCCGTAAACTCCGAGGGCAGCAACGAAACGCAGAGCTCGAATAAAGAAGAGGGCGAGAAGGAGACGCAGCAGATAATAACAATTAATGATGAGCATTTGAAGATACAGATCCAGGCACAGTCGCAGGAGCAGGTCCCACAGCCTCAGGTTGAGATAGTGCAAAGGCGGTTCAAATGCGGACTGTGCGTGAAAACGTATACGTACCTGCACAGCTTGAAGAAACACATGTTGTCACATTTACCGGTCAGTAGTCCCAAACCTATATGAGACGCACTCGTGACCTTACTTTCACTTTGCTTTGAGTGACAATGAGGACATGTGTGAAACATGCTCACTCGCTAAATACTCTCATCTTGACGGTCTGAACACATCTATACTGTTACAGCAGGTGCTTTACAACATGAGGGTTTAAAAAAACTACTACCATCTAAACTCCTTATATCATCATCGACAGCCCGCGGCTATAAACTCCTCACAAGTGGCTTTGTAATCAAACCAGGGACTTCCGTGTTTCAGGGCTAGCGCTAAGCCACTGCGCCAACGAGGCTATAAAATTTTTTATTCAAAATTCTCGTAAGGTTAACAAAAAAGAACTGTGAAATGTTTTTTTTGTTTACAGGCTCAACAACAGCAACAACAACAGCAGCAGCAACAACAGCAGCAGCAGCAACAACAGCAGCAGCAACAGCAACAACAGCAACAACAACAGCAGCAACAACAGCAGCAACAGCAGCACCATCAACAACACCAGCATCATCCGCACCATCAGCAACAGGGCCAGCAGTTGCAACAACAGTCACCACAGCCCCAACTGCAACAACAAGTGGTGCAGGTGGGCGGTGTACCGCAGCTGGCAGTGCCGCTTCATGCGCAGCACGTGCAACAGGGCATTGCTGTCTCCGGGGTGCAGGTAAAAAAAGTACCCACTGAGATTGATAAGTTCTAAGAATATGCTTTGGCTAGTATCACTAGTCAGTCCCCTTGAGTAAATTCAAGTAGTGAGACCGTTTAAGGGGGTTGCAACATCATGAGGTATTATAATTAATAGACAATACATTAAATTTCGTCTATGTGCATTTTTGGTGCATGTGTGCTTTTAATTACACACACACACACACACAATGCTCGAAGGACCGGCGGCCAATGGGGCAGTAAGGTCCTCGAGTGGCGCCCGCGTACTTGTAGACGTAGCGTTGGGAGACCTACCACAAGGTGCACCGACGATCTGGTAAGATTCGCGGAACCAACTGTATACAAGCTACGCGGTATCGATCGACGTAGAGATCGTTTGGGGGAAGCCTATGTCCAGCGGTGGACGTCTATCGACTGATGATGATGATGAATGATGCGTGTATTTAATTACTACTCTATATTAAAGTTGCAATTACTTGAAATTTTATTCAATTAAATATAATTTCAGGGTGGACAGCACACGTATCCAGTTATATCTTCGGTACAGTCATTGCAGCTGCAACAAACGCATCAGCAAGTTAACACGGTAAACATCAGTTTTGTGTGTGCGTGCGCCCGTCTACTTGCGTGCACACACGCACACGCGCATGTGCGTAGATTTTTGCATTCAAAAATCTTTAATTAATTAAATTATCTTTTGTTCCAGCAACAGCCCCAACAGTTGCAGGTGCAGACTATACAGATACATCCTCAGCATCAACCTATACAGATACATGTAAGTAGCTCGGCGTCTTGGTGTGCCCGTGGTCGAAATCCCAAACACCTGTAAATATATAGACACACGTTCGGATACACACATGTACGCAAGCACGCACACGCACGCACACGCACGCACACGCACGCATACACACGCACACACACGCACACACACACACACACACACGCACGCACGCACACGCACACACACACACACACACACACACACGTGCGCGTCATTTTTTATGATATCCGGACCCATAACAATATGGCGCAAGTTAGTATGCAACAATGTGCTCGTCACTTCAAAATATGAGATATTAAGTTTGTTATCCTAGTAATTTCAAACACCATCCTTCACACCGGAATACAGTAATGTTTGCGCACTATTATTGGGCAGCTGCAAATAGGAGCTACGATGGAGACCTACCACCAGTAAATATTACATTAAAAAATTATTATTAAAACTATACTGAGTAAAGACTTCATCCTCCCACCACACGACTCCATTACTAATCTTAGTCACTTTATCGCAATAGTGTCGTATTTTTAACACAATAATTTGCAGGCGGTGGGAATGCAGCAGGTGCAGCAACAGCAACTGCACGTGGCGACGTCCACCTGTCAGACAATGTTGCCCAACATACTGCAGGTGAGAATGCAATACACACCCTAATCAATAATCTACCTGCATTGAGCCAGCCATTGACTCTTGCAAACGGAAGTCGCAAGAAGTCGCTGGATGCGGGCAGTGCAGAACCGATCGATATGGAGATCTTTGGAGAGGTCTATGTCTAGCAGTAGACGTCTATTGGCTGATGATGTTATTAACAATGGCTGAAGCGATGGTAGCTGTGATGGAACGGGTATAAACCTCACAGCACTTGAATCTGTTTTGTAGAATGACACTATGCTAACACGAATGATGAGTTTGATCTTTCTTGACAGAGAAGCCCTAGTCCCAGCAATGAGAAAATTAAATAGTTCTAATGGCGGGAAAATTGTAGTTGCATAAATAGTTATTAGTTCTTTTTATTTATTCAATTAAGCGACGAGCCGATCGTGACATTCGGCTGATGGTAACTGATACGCCTGCACCTAACCACGTGGCGCTAGTTAGAATGGTATATACTGCACCACATTACGCTTGTCGCCTGAAACAATAGATGTTGAGTTTCGTTACACCCGTGATGACACTAGTTGCAGCGCCCTTTAATCCGGAGCAAAGTAATGTTTGCACACTACTGTTTGACGGCAGATGTAGTCTCTAGTAAGAGGGATCTACCACCAGTAAAACCAGTACCACCATAGTATTTTTTTCAAGTTAACACAGATATAAACTAATGGATCCGTTGCAGCTCCAGCCGGCGACTGTGGCCGTGTCGGGGTTGGGGCAGCAGGACTTGGGTGGTGTGGCGCATCGCATCATCCTCCAGCAACCGCCAACTCACCCTGCACTATACACGATACACCACTGAAACTACACTAATTTTATTGAGACCAACAGGTCTTGTGATAGAATCAGACAACTGTGATGAATTTAAAGAGATAGAGATGATGTTCTAGTTAACCCTAGACTCGCAAAGGTACATTATCGATTTAGCAAGATTTTTTTTTTCATTGACGTAACGAGCACACTCGCCTGATGGTATACTATAAGAATATGGTGCTGGTTAGGATCACACACACACACCACATTGCGGTTGACGTCTTGAGACACAATATTTAAATTACACCAACATCAGCTACAGCATTTTTCAAATTAAACCAGAGTTAAGTGTTCATACAACTGTTTGGCGGTGGAAGTAGGAGCTATGGTGGTACGTACCAAGACGGTCTCTAGCAACAGAGACTTGACCACCACAATTGATTCAGTAATAGTCATTTATTTTCAACTTTTTCCCAATAAACTTAAACCATCATGTCCTCGTCAATTACACTTAAATTTAAATCTTCTCTTTTTATTTTATCTAAACTATAACCACCGGTCTACAGTTATTCATGGCCCCCTATGCACTATGGGAACACCGCCGCCCCCTGAATAGCTGCAGCATCAATCACTGGGCGCCCACTTTGAGAATCGCTAATCTGTACAAATATATAAAACTTCGGTGTCCTTGTAATGTCAATAGCTTTTATACATATATATATATATATTTACCAAAACACCAATATTATAATTTTTGTCTATTCGTGATACGGAACTTTCTGATGCAGAATTGAAGATATGAGGTACAAGCATATTCAACTCGACATTCATTGATAACCATTTATAGGTGCTTAAAATACATGGTTTGGAAACCCAAAATGATCCATGTACATCAAGAACTGAACACATGTTTACCTACAGCTTTTTTAAAACGACGAGACGAGCAGGACGTTCACCTAATGGTAAGTGATATGCCTGCCCATAACCACCTGCTGCTAGTTCGGATGTTATATACTGCACCACATTGCGCTCGTCACCGGAGACATATGTTACTTCAATAATTTCACTAGCTACAGCGCCATTCAAACGGGAACACAGTAATGTTTTGCAGCAGAAGTAGACGCTGTTGTGGTACCTACTTAGATGGTCTTCAGCAATAGACTTACCACCTTCTGTCATTGATATTTTTTTAAAAATATTGCATATATTTATAGAGTAGACTGCTCGTTACATTATTAGGCAGAACGGACCATAACGTTTGTTTTAAAATAAAGTTAACCTTTAAAAAAATGGCGGGAAAAGGGAAAGCTTTTTTTTTCAAGTAAATTACAAATCTTCACGTGAGTTTCTGTTACAAATTTGTAATTTTTTTTTTATAGAAATTGTTTTGTGCAAGATCTTCCTCCTGCCTTTTTCCCAGTTATGTAGTACCGGCACAATGTGTACTTCTCTTCCATATCCCTCTATCAGCCGTCATATCTAAATTCGTATTTTCCTTACACACGTCATCTTTCACACAATCCATCCACACAAATCTTTTATACGAGACGCGACAATAAAAATATAATTTTACTATTCTCTACACACAACGGAGAGACATCAACAGTTATAACTGAGGGAACCTTTGAAAGACCGAACCATCTCGTAAGTAGTGGTCCGATGCCTTAATTAATTTTAAGAGTACAATAATAATAGTTGTGTATATATTTTGTAATATTACACAAGCGGGCTCTCTAGTTGTAATATTATCGTTTCGGTTTGATATCTACACCATTCAGACTTCCACATAGATCATATTTACAGAAGATGATACTTTTTCTTTGTTCTTTTTTATTAGTCGCCTTTCACGACTGGTTTGGATTAATTCTAACCCATCTCCAACATAAGGTTCTGTACATTTACCTTCTTTAAGGAGTGTATTTTTACTACATATCACAAAAAAGTGGCGCAGCCGTGACAGTTCAGTTTTTAAAGGGATAAGACTACTAGATAGAGGATAAAACACTAATAGACGCAGGTACTACTCCCACCTAGCTTAAGGTTGCGGTACCAGGAAAACCTGCTGTTGTAGATATGTAACATCTATCAATCACTTGGTCAGTGTGGAGGAAGTAGTGTTTTCCTTGACCTACCCCTCTCACCCCTCCAGGGTTCCAGCAGTGTGAACCATTAAGGGATCTGTTTATTTACACAGAATAAGGTGTTCCTTACATGTCTGATAGTTTCAAAATATTGTACGGACATATTATTGTAAAATTCATTTTTAATCTGTCACAATATTTTTGTTAAAAAATAGTGATTATAGAATATTAAGCAATAAATAAAATAAACATTGTAACAAACCAAACAAGTTTGATGACAGAAATATGGTGCATAGTAAATGTAGTAGTATATAAGCTTTTATCACGTATTTAAATGTTTTTTTATTTTTTCTATTTCATATATATATATATATTTATATAAACTGATTAGTCAAGTTTCGCTTTTTATGAAGGCAATTGTTTTTCAACATGTTTAATTTTATTATCTCGATTGATTTAATATTTACGTTACCATATACAGAAAAATAATACT
Source organism: Ornithoptera priamus (assembly GCA_029034505.1). NCBI lineage: Eukaryota > Metazoa > Arthropoda > Insecta > Lepidoptera > Papilionidae > Ornithoptera > Ornithoptera priamus. Next base: position 2,916,546 of record JARDWD010000296.1, on the reverse strand, counting down.
GTAAATAGATCAGTTGCTAATGTAACTGATGAGCAATAAAAATAAAGGATATTGTAAAAAAATGTTTTATTTGAAGTGAATATAAATAAATCTAACATATTACAAGGCTAACTTACAACTAGACACAGACAATATTCGAGGGTTGTTTATCAAATGCATTTCAATTAATCTAACTCTCATATACCCAGTTTATCTACCCTCGTACAACAAGTTTAATAAAATGTCAAATTTTTATTATACATTTAGTGTTTGGTATAGTTTTTTTTTTCTCAAAATAATGTCAAATAAATGCTTGTTTACAAAGTGTTCGCAATGTATTAAACTAACTGTCACATCTTAATTCGAAGCAGTGCGAAAAGATGAGGATGTGAATGGTAAAAGCCGGTATCCAGGCTGATATGAAAAACTACTATCAACATAACACCATATTTGTCTACTTAATTGAACCTGGTATCCATATGTTATAGTAGCAGTCACTGCAATCTCATCAAAGGCACATAAAATGGTATAAGATCTAACATGCAACTGGTAGCCAGCCATTGATCTCAAATATAAGACCCACATTCCATAGAGCACATTACAAGAGATCAAAGTCCAACAGTGGACATCCATCAGTTGAGATAATGATAAATTAATTGACCCTCAGGTAAACTGTGTATCTAAAGAGAATGAAATTTAATCACAAAATAACTTAAACCGAAAAAAACATTCGATGAATTATACATTAAACAAAACTTCTGATGAATTATACATTAAACAAAACTTCTGATATTTTTCAAAATAACAGTTTAAATGTCGAAAGTTAGAATGTTTAGAAACCATAAACAATAATATTTAACAAAACTAAATTCATAGACTTTCATTTTTATTTAATTATCTATATTACTCTGATGTTTCGGGTTATAGCAGTAAGGTATGAGAAGAACTGAACTATCATATTGAGGAACTGATATATCATCGTTATTCCTCCCAAACTGATAGTAAGTTAGACTACATCACACTGTAATAACTATAAGGCCTCTGCTCTTGTTAGTTTTTTTTTTATTTTTGTTAATACTGGCTATTTATTGTTAAATCAAATAACATGAAAAACTCTTCAATATTGATAAATATCTTAAGCTCGAAGAATTGTTCGGCAACCACAGATGATTCTTTTGAAATGTGGATTAGGAACATGAAATGCTGTGGACATTTGACAATTGTATTAATTCATCATTATCAACCGATAGACTGCCCACCGCTAAATATAAACAACCAGAGATCTCCACACTGTTGTTCCCTTCAATTATTTCACGCGACCCTCCGTCCTCATTCTTAGGGGAATCTTCCATCACCATATCTACAAGTAGACGCGTTAATTTATACGTTCATTGACTTCATCTGTTTAGATTGACAGTACATCCTCGTCATGTAATGAGTAACGAGCACTTATTTGACAGTCGAAATCATTAAATCTGTCAGTGTGATTAACATTCAGACAAACATATGACATTTGTTTATTACTTGTCAATTTGAATAAAAAATTCACACAACTTACACATTCCGTATAGATAGACATACCATAATTATAATTAGGCCAGCAATTACTTAAATACCTGGCAACAATCAGGCTACTCGGCAAGGTGTTGGTAAGCATTCCTCCGGAACGATGGTGAGACGGTGTGATCTTGTTGGCGAGCGTTCGCTATGCGCTCTGAATGCTGGAGTCTGTGTCCGTGTTGATCTCCGGCGAGAATCGGATGTAGGCGTTGTGCGTCGTCAGGCCAGCCGGCAGCCTCACGTTTCGGAAGTAGCGGTGGCGGCGCGCGTTCCTCGCGGATATGCGACGTATCGGATCATAGACGAGCATTTTTTGTAACAGATCCATACCTACTTCGTCCAGATTTTGCACCTGAAAACGTACAATTATTTTAAATCAATAAATACTACTTCATCTAACAGGCAATGGATTTTAAGGTAAAATTAAAATATGATAAGGGCAAGGTAAGACTGGAAATAAAAATGGACAATAAAAAAATTCTCTTCTCTGTTCTTACAAGAGAATCAGAGTAGTCTATCCACGACCTAAAGTTCGTACTTGCCTCACAATAACTCCTTTTTTTTGATAAAGTATTATAATTTTTATTCTGCGTAAAGTTTACATGATACACACTCATTTGATAAGTAACACTACTGGCCTTACAAAGCGGCACCGATTAGGATGATATACACTGCACCATTTTGTATTTATTACCTAAGTTTGTTTTACCCTTGTAACTTCACTAGGTACAATACCCTTCAACCCTGAACACATTAATGTTGTCACACTATTGTTTGGCAGCAGGAACAGAAGCTGTGGTAATGTCTATCTTCTTACGATATAATACTTACATGATTGTGGAGGTTTAATGAGTTCCAATTGGGGAATGTGGGCTTATAATCCGGCAGAGATGAAACGCCGGGCCAGATATCTTCCGTGGGCGTGCGCAACATTCTGAGAAGTAGAAAGTATTGGTTTGTTTAGTGGTGTCCACCTCTTGAAACTCCAAACTTCATTACTTCAAATAAAAGTGTTTAAATGTTTGGCTAGTAACAATGACATCCTTAATTCGATTCCAAGGCCACAAGTTGTGGAGTTACATGTAAGGGTTTTTTAATGTGGCTAGCTCTACCAAATTCATACTTCATTGTCATATAACACCATGTCAACCGCGATCAGCGGCGGTTCTCCTCGCCCAGAGTTTCCTATACAGACGAAGGTGGTCAGAGAATGGACCCGAGCCGTTCTTCGATGACAGAGTAGGTTCGCCAGAAAGCAAAATTCTAGACAGGCGATGTGAAAATCTGCCGACTGATAACTATACTCCACGTAGTACACTTTAAAAAAAAAACACGAGCCCAGTAACAAGTAAGCTGTAAGAGCCGCTATGGCTTTCAAGCGCCTTCATCACCAGAATCAAGAAAGACCATGTCAAGTTGAGGTCGTTCGTTAAAGGCCTGTTTGGGTGCCTTCCACCAAATTCAGTCTGCTGCTTTTCACATGAACCTAATTCTAAGGTTTTGAATAAGATCCATATGGAGAAAGGCGATCCAACACCCTTTCGTACCATATCCAGCCCGCGCTCTAAAACTTTCCACACTCATCGAAAGTTACTAATTGAATTGTGAAGTCGTATATCAGTTTGTAGATTTGAAAATAAGAAGTATCAAGTGGGATAGATGTATAACAAACTGGACTTTGAAGATAAGTTGTAACTGCATCAGGAATTTATTTATCAATCCACCTATTAAAAGCTCCTTCTAGGTTCCCACTATTGGGACTCGGGGCTTTCTTACACAAGGAGATTATCAAGGCTAACTATGACCACAGTACATGTTACTGATACTCTTAAAATATTAGTGAATAAGCGCTTTAGCGATTTTACCTGAAAATGCGGAATAGCTGATCAATCTCAGAGTCACCCTGGAACAGCGGTTTCTTTGAAGACATCTCAGAGAAGATGCATCCAACTGACCATATATCAATGGGACAGGCGTATCTAAAAACAGTTAATGTAATAATAACGTATTTTAAAATTTAACCATTCAATAAGTGCTATCCTGTATAATGATGTCTTGAGCTGACGAGACCAGCCAGCAGAATAAAGCACCAGCTTTATTTAATATAAACGGGTTGTATTATTACTGTGTATTTATTGGTAGTACTATGTGGCTCAGCTCTGTAACCACATGATAGTAAGAATAACACTAAGGAGAGTCCTGCATATTGTAGAATGCTATTAAATGGTTCCACGAGTTTAGTAGTCCTTGAGGGTGGGAGGACCTTATCGCTCAATAAGAGAGAGAACAAATGCGATGTAGTTTCGCACCTGCTGCAGCTCAACTTTGCTTTGGAGGGTTTAGTCCTTCCTTGAAACATGTTAAGTCAAAGTGTAGAGATGACACCAATGTTGTGTAGATTCTAGAGCACCTAATATAGTGAAGAAGATCACCGAAGATTTCGTGAGTAAAAATCGTGCATAACTCTAACCTCTTCTTTCCCAAGGAGGGTATCTTTAGAAGATATCCGCGACAAAAAAAAAGAAACATCTATTTTTGATCTTAGTGGTTCGATACTGCATCTATCCCTGCAGCTAAATAGTAGTGTGCAAACATTATTGTTGCGATTATAATGGAGGACATTGTATTTTTTTTAATACCTGAACGATGACACAATTAAAACGTTCACCGTAATTGGTACACCTGCCCATAACAACGTAGCTGATTAGGATCATATATACTGCACCACATTGTGCTGGCTGGAGACATGAGATGTTAAGCCTGATTGCCTCCATAATTTCGCTAGCAAATATCGTCTTTCAAACTGGTATATAGTAATATTTGCACGCAACTGTTTAGTGGTAGGATGTGGTGACTAGTTAAATTACTTGGGTAATGAGACTTATCAGCTCATGACTTCGGGCGATGTGCATGATTTAGTGCAGTGCATATTATTGAAATTTCTGCATCATGCGTTCTTGAATAAAGCCTAGTTATGTATTTACAGATGTGGTCAGCATTTAAAAAAAAAAGATTTTTAAGCAACATATAGAATGTAAAAAGGCAAAACACTATAAATAGGTCATACCTCTGACTGCCAAGCAAGACTTCCGGTGCTCTGTACCATAGTGTGACAACTTCATGGGTGTACACTCTAACCGGCACTCCAAATGCTCTACCTAGGCCAAAATCGGCTACCTGAAAATAAAATGCAGCACTTAATGGAATGCTTTTAAGGAAATAAGGGAATCTTTTCTCATCTCATATAACTGAATTTTTGTATTCTGTGAAAATAATAATGCAGTTTATAAAAAAATATCCGTAATGTATAATTATATACATACAAATACATATTATTTACTTTAGTTTAACAAAAGCTTTACCTTTAATGAGTCAAATTGCATGAAATTCACATTTTCAGTACAACAAATAATATATATTAGAGGAACCATTAATTTGGGTGCAATGTCTCATTCTTTACATATAAAGCTCTGTGCAGTTATCACGAAAATTTACATTGAGCCAGATGCGTGACGATACGCGACCGTGGCTTGGTTACCCGCGGTGAAGCTAAGAGGAACCTAGCCGGCCGGTCTGAGATGAACTTCGTGAGCTCACTTCGGATGTGTGCCAGTGGCGACGTGGAGGAAGACGAGTGTCCGTAATGCGTTTCGCCGCCGTATGAGCCCAAGACTAGATCCGAGTCGGGAGAGTTTTCACTCTTAACTCCCATGGCCGCTAGATCACGAATTCGAGGATCTGTTGCCCAGGTAATGATAAGATGTCAAAAGTAGGGCGCGCTGCATGATTCGGCGCGCCCTTACAGAGTTGGAAAGGAGGAGTCTCTCTCTTCGAAATGAAGCTGGACGGGAGTGGGTATGCGATAGCATTTCCCCCAAGTAAAAAAAAATAAATACGTGTAAATAAACTTTTTATCTACAATGAGCTAAAATTGGTGTTAAGTGACAATAAAGGTCATGGATGGTGATGAAATTTTGCACAGAATACACTGTCTTTCAAATGTTGACAGCCAGTTACGCAGGTTCATAAAAACATTTCTGTGAACCAAACTTTGCAACATGTGGCTCCAGAATCAAACGAGGAATCTCTGTTACTAAACAAGCAGCCAGTGACTACCATTGTAATGAAAAAATTATATCACTCACTTATAGCTAAAATTCAATGCTGGTATAAGTAAGGGTTGAACGAGTGAGTGAAACTTCTTACGGGTTTGAAAGAAAACATGCAAACTTACTTTTATAATACCAGTCTTATCGATAAGTAAATTCTGAGGTTTTAAATCCCTGTGAAGTATGCGTCTCTGGTGACAGTACAAAATAGCACTGTTTATTTGATAAAGATAACTTTTAACTACTGCTGGATCCATAAACTGGAATAAATAAAACATCAAATTATAATCATGTAGTGATACATGATGTACCATTCCATTAAACATTGGTTTACTATGTTGTTGGTCTATAGTTAATAACAATATTAAAATAATGATATATCACCCAAACTTCACCAATTGTGAATGTAAGAATGACGTTTACCCTATCTACAATTATGTTGTTAGTGCTCAATATTACAACAGGGGATAAATCCTGCCTGAAATATAACACAGCGGAGTTACATAATTCCCTTACCAATTTTTTGTTTTTATTGAATTTTTATACGGCTTTGCACTGATTGAAGCTACTGGATTTAAATAGCATTAGACCAAGCTTCATAGAACTTATAACAAGAGACCTATGTCCAGTACAGGAAGTCTTTTCGGTTGAAAGGATAATGATAACATTTTTTATTAGCATTATAAGATATGCAATGAATTCTCAATTAGGTAACCAAAGAACAAATTCTCATGTTGATATTGATTGTCTAGTGTAACTTGGGAAACCTGTGTTTAACTTTGATATCATGACAGATAACATTGGTGTTTTAAATAGAGGTGAGCTATTATAATTTTAAACCTTTAAATGCTTTTCTAAAAATTAAATCCTTATTCTAAACCTTTAGTATATTGTAATAATTTTTTATTTAAAAATATTATTTATTGATTGTCTATAATTAAATTATCTCTATTATAAATTGGAAGAGTATGATGAATTTTGAGAAAAAAAATTATGGTATACATTTACCACCAGAACTGTCATAACTAAGTATTGATGAGAAATAATATGAAACAAGGTGTGTAAATTACTTTTCATACATAAAAACCCCCTTATTAAAACAAAAACAAGGAAGTAATGTTAATTAATTAATATTTTTAATTCATTCAGTCAGTGTATATAACCAAAATACACAATATACATCCTACCTTTCCTGGGCCAAGTGAATCCATATATTTTTTCAAGTCCATTGAGAGAAACTCAAATATGAGATACAAGCGCGATTCCTCCATTAGAACATCTTCCAATTTAACTATATTTGGGTGGTTGAGTTCCTTAAGTAAAGAAATTTCTCTAAAATATAAACAAACGATTCATTTTTTTAGGTTATAAGAATGTGTTAGCGTAATAAAACCACAATTCTTTTTCGTTTAAATAAAACTAAAAAACAATATACCATAGTACTAATTGTTTGCAACTTCTTATACCATACCTTATAGCCGTGGATGGTACACCTTCTTCCTCAGACTCCAGTCGTATTTTTTTCATAGCCACAAACTGACCCGTAATTTTGTTTTTTCCTTTATACACTACACCATAAGTACCTTCACCTATTTTTTCAATTTTTAGAAAATCTTCCATTGTAAACGGCGAAATTTTGCTTGATTTAAGAAAACTTGAAGTAATAAATGCACCGACGGCTAGTCACCGCGATTGAAATGCGTTTTATTAGGAAGACGTTGGACTCGATATAACTTTATTTATAAGATATTTCAGAGTAAATTTCTCTAAATGTTGTCAATATTTATTGCAAAAAACGTTTATGCCACTATCACAGCCCACAACGACTTTCAAACGAAAACTTTTTAAATTATTCGAACGATGTGTAGAGATCAATGTTGCCACTTGTGAAATGATTATCTCTATAATATGTCAAACTAAGAATTACAACAACTGCATAAAATATTTCACTGATAGCTCACTAGTGTCAGGTTTTTAAATATTTTCTAATACTTAATATATTTGTGAAATAAACATCAACTAAATTTGTATTTTTAATGAAAATTGTTTAAAATAGATCCTTTTCTATAACGTTTTGTGACGTTTTACATGTATTAATACGGTAGATATATATTTGTATTTTGTCTTTTACGTGGTAGAGTAGCCAAGGATTGGATTTCAAGCGCTGGCGTAGCCAGAGGAAAACGAAGAGCAATCTGCAGTCACCAAGTGTCATATCGCTGGTTCTAAGTAGCTAATTCAGAGAGGCATGTTTATGATTTATGTGGTTCAATTCGATTTTAGACAATAACACTTTTTTTATTAGTCAAGAAGTATCAGAGGTAAAAATATATTAAGTAAATAAGTCTATTCTGAAATAAAAAGTATTATGACATGTAATTAAATAGAAAAAGTGAATAGACTTTCGTTTCACGTCTAGTTGTATTTGAACTTGATTATTCAAACCCAGGCCCTGTAACACAGAGATGGTTACAGGTAATATCTCAGACCACTAATTTATCTAATTATTAAAGAGATATGTACTATATCGTAGATCGACGTGGTTTATCCCCGCGGTTACATTGACTTCGGTCACGTACTATGTCAAACGGTCAAAACGTGCGTGCTTCCCTTTTAAGATCTGATATTATCTATCTGATAGCATCTTATCATATGATGTTATAAATGGTGGTTAAAACCTATAAGTGGAGTACTGATAATAATGCCTTGAGTCGTTCATGGTCTGCCCATGTAAATAAACACAAAAGATGCTGTTAAAAGTAATTATTATAAATTATTGGGTTGTAATTCGAAATACTGTAAGTAATTGTGTACATTTATACCGGTTTAGATAGTTATTACAGTTTCGATAAGTTATAATTTTTTTTAAACAATCGAGCAATATTTTTAATTTCATCTTTTAAAGTTTTATTATATTCGCAGATTTTCACACAACCGGTCAACGAAAACATTTTAATTAGTAACACTCCGCAGACAACTTATGAAGAATGTTGCCCTTGTCCAAATCTTTTAAACGATGAGAATAATTCCAGAGATCAAGAATTTTCACCGACTTATAGAATAACTTCTTTCCCACGTGTGTCAACTGACGATTGTCCGTGTTTTTCTTCGGAGGCGGATTCATTTGGATCATCGTCAGTATTTCGACCCGTTCTATTAGGATCAGCTCAACCTGTAGAAAGGTATGGCCAAAATTGTTATTTTCAATGTACTATAATTATTGTCCGTTTCTCGAAACCTAATAAATACCGCCGCAGCGCATATTTCTGCCGCAAACATCAATCATCATCATTAGGTGCCCTCTTATTATGCCCTCTTCAAATTAAAGTTTGGCTATCAGATTGAGAAAACCAATTCGATCCACAACTATTCTTTTTAACTGATAGTATTTAAACCCGGTCCATTCTTTTAAAACGATCTTCTAAACATTAGTACAGAAATAACATAGCGTTCGATTCAAAGAGCGCTGATATTTGTAAAATGTCTATGGTAATAAAACTTAACATCTAATGTCTCAAAGCGACGAGGTTAAGGTGGTGTTATTTAAACATATTTATTATGTTAGTCTCTTAGTAACCAGATTTAATATGTTAGATAAATGAAGTGAAGGAAAGTAATTCCCCACTCGTTTTGCCGCATCGTTGTGAAAACAAATAAATAGAAGTAGAGTCTAGTAACGTGAAAGCCTGCTTACTGTTATGGGTATTGGGCGCTTTAACAAGCAAATTTCTTAATTAAGGACTGCTTCATTTCATCCCATTTCGTGTCATATAGCAACGAGCGCAGTGGCATTCAACGTATTACTTACTCGATGATTTATTAACAAAGAATCCTAGAACTTAACCGATGACAGGTTTCTCTTACCAGAAACTGTCGAGATAGATATCACCGTAACGCTCATTTCTGCCGCCAAATAGTTGTGTGCAAACATTACTGTACTGTGTTCCGGTTTGAAGGGCGCTGCTAGTGTAATTGTAAATAGTAAACTGGGGTAACGAGTCTCAACATCTAGTGTCTCAAGGTAACGAGCATAAATTGGTGAAATGTTTAACATCCTAACCAACGACACGTTGTTATGGGTTAGCGTATCATTTAACATCAAGTGACCGTTTTGCTTATCTCGTTGCTTTATTGATTAAAAAAAAACAACATTTAGCATTAAGTTTTTCTGTTGTCATCATTTATATAGTTTTTGTTTTTTTGTTTTTACTTCATATACGTATACATCGTTTGTTTATAATAATATTTAATTGTGTTTTAGACAACGAATTCCAAAACAAGATATCAAACCACTTCTTCAACCCGAAGTGGGTCTGGCGTCCTCCGTCTTGGAAACATTACAAGAAGCTACAGATAAAGAATATGAAGATGCATTAGCGAGAGATGCAGCAAGAAGTGCAGTTAAAATTGGATCTGAATTTTTTGATACCGCAACAGGAAATTCACGTAATTCTGTGACGATTGTGCTTAATCCAAAAGAAGACTTATATGTAGACGATACCATACCTGAAGCATCGCATATTCAAGAAACTAGATGTATTCATGACCCATTAGGAAGGAAGCACATGGTGGGTAGAGCACGTGTTATTAACCCAATTTCAAAGGAGTATTTGTTAAAACGGAAACCACAAATTTTATCCCACAGATCATATGACATGGATAATAGTGCAAGTGATATCCAAGAAAGACTATGTGCGAGTTATAACAATAATTTAGGAAGTAAATTAAAAATGAATCCCTTGTTGTTAAATATGTTACCAAACAATGTTGATAGGCTATTTCAAGATAATTCCAATCCCACAAGTGATTCCGGTTACCAGTTACAAGACGTACCTCCGCAATGTAACGAAGAAGTAAACAAAAATAGTAATGAACAAATAAATAATAGCCCAGTAGCTAGATTGGCAGTATTGAGAAATAAATTACGCAATTTAAGTGAAATAAGAAATTTAAGGCTTTTAAAAAATCACTTGGATACAGTAAAGTCAAACCACGTATATAATTTCAACTATAAACCAGACAATTCTGATGAAGAATCAAGTAATCTCGAGGCTAATACAAATTCTCCTGTAGATACATTTTTTGACAAACAAAGTCCAATTGTTAAAACAATATTAAAATTAAAAGATGTCGAGCTTATTTCTCCAATAAAAACGATCAATAAAGGTCTGATGAAAGAAATAAATGCAGATTTGAAATTTGCGGGTACGGAAAATAGTGATTGTGTTCTTGAAGCGGCAAATAATAATGTAAATGAAGTAGATATTGAAACTGTTAAAGACGACACAATAACAAACGACGATTATTCAAGGAAATTGACAAACATCCAAAAGAAAATCAAAATAGAAACTAATAAAGACGATAAAGTTGAAGATTCTTGTGAAATGCAATCAGCTGAAGAAATAAAAATTGAATCAAATGATTTATATCATAGTGCAAACAGTGATACAGTACGATATGAAAAAGCTGAAGGTATGATGCCTCAAAACACTGAAACCAGTATTATAAGTGAAAAAAATAATAATTTTCTTGAAAAAAACTTTGAAAATGAAAGTAAAGACAATAGTGAAGATATAGAAGATACAATACCTGAAATGAGTAATAGCTTTCTACAAAAGTTATCGCAAGAGGAAGATTATACGTTGAACGATAATACTAATTTTCAAAATAATGTAAATAACGAAGAAGTTTATCAGCCTCAAAACTTTCTAAAAACTGAACTTGACCAAATAAAATTACAAAGAAATTTATTAGAAAAGAATGGTGTTAATGATAATTTATTGCAGTACAATAATAATGACCTTGTATCTTTTAAAGAAGGTGTATTAAAAACATTAGAAAACTTTAAAAAGACTATAAAGTTAAAGTTACAAGAACCCGAAAATAATTTATCTGTAATTCCAAAAATTGGTTGGAGGAATTTATTAGAAGAGAAAACCGACGACAATTTACAAAAATGTTCAGATTCTTTTCAGGAGAAAGAAAAACAATTCGAATCCGAATCAGTGTTTCCACAAAAGATAAAATGCAACAACAACAATAGCTTCAACAGTAGTGGTGAATATTACGGTATGTCTCCGAATGAGTTAAGTGATACAAAAAGTTTACTTACAGATTTAGACTCTATCGAAACACAACTAATTGGAAATCCGTCGTCCGCTAAAAATAACATGTTTATCGAAGACGATAACAGCAAATTAAGATTTCAACAAAAAGATTATTTACAAAATTCAAATAAGGTTTGTGATACAGTTGATGATGATAATTTTGATACAGATACCGAGGAAGTTCTTCGAGAAAACTTTTTGCCCATAAATGAAATGTCATCTCAAGCTAGCACCTTTACATTTAATGCTATACAACCCCCTTTACAACAAGGTATTATAGTTCAACCATCTCATTTAACAGATTATATTAACCCAATTTCCAATAACTTACAAATACCCATGTTAGAAGATATAAGACAAGGTATTACGGATATCATAAAGGCGGGTGAACAAGAAGTTGAAGAGTTTCGGACAGCTATTTCTGACTCACTAAATGAAAGTTCGAATTATAGTCCTCTTGCATCTACAAATGCAAATTTGCGATCGAAAATATCTAAAATAAGACCATTAAAAAATACAAAAGCAAATCTTTCAGTAAATGGGCACAACATTGAACCGTATAAATCTAAATTATTTGGTGGAAAAACTGCTTTAAAAGCTATTACGTTAAAACCTTTATTAAATAATAAGGTTGGTACACGTGAAGATTTTTTACTATTAGGATCAGGCAGAATAAAACCGGAGATGAAGCCAAGTATAAAATCACCTTCAAATGGATTTTCTTTGAAAGAAGTTCCTTCTCCAACAATTTTAAAAGAATTCTTTCACAATAAAAGCAACTTTATTCCAGGGATGGAAATTCCAAGAACAAATATAGACGAAATAGCAGTTTTTAGTCCGCAGATATTATCTTCGATTGCAAGTGATATAAAATATCAATCGAACAATGCACTCAAATCAGACTTAAAAAAAAGAAAGGAAGGTAAAGTTTTAAGTAAGTCTAAACCAAAATCTAATGTATTTTTAGAAGCCATGGATAAAAATCGAGAAAACTTAAATGAAAAAATGGAAACTTTACAACTAAATTTAAAAGACAGGCTTGCATCAATTCACGAAAAATTCCGTGATCAAACTAATTTACAATCTATAAACATTCCTAAAATTGACCGGTACAATAAGAGCCCACTCTTACTTGGATTTGATACAGATACACAATCTCAAAATTTACTCGCTAGAAAATTACATAACATTGAACGCAACTTATTTTCTGGGCCTAGTTCTTTAAATATACAAGGGAAAACAAAAAGTAATGATATCACACCACTGAAACTATCATTACCTAGTAAAAATACAAACGATGGAAGACATCATATTCGTAAACTTAATAGTTTTACCCCTGTAAGAAATAGTAACGTTAAAATTATGTTTTCAACTACTACGAGGCCTATTGTGAATACGAAATTAATAAAAAAACCTGTTTTAAGTTATCTTACAAGGAAACCATTGAATTTAAAGGATAGATATAACGATGCCAACAAAGAATTTAATTTAAAAGGTTTTTCTGAACCAAATTATTTCAAATATAAATCTTTAGGAGATACTAGTAAAGCATCAAGTGAACCAATACAAACTAAAATTCCACTATTAAAGAATTTTTCTGACGACGATGAAGAAGAAACGAATTCTCACATTAATTTGGATGAACATAATTTAATGATTAAGAGTTTGAGTCAAAAGCAGCCAGTTTCTTATAATAGCCGTCATTCGACAAAACCTTTAGAATCTTCGCAACTCTCAGATCTTGCAAATACAAAGGAAACCTCTAACATATCAAATATGAGACATGCACTGAGAGCAAGATTAGAAAATATTATCAGAACACCAAAAATTGCAAACACCCAAGATAGTATGATAACAGAGGGTACAAATTCAGATTCAAGAGTGTTATCACCAGAAAACGTCAAAACTATCTTATTTGATGGTACCTTAAAAGAGAACACTTCATATAAATGCAGTATGAAATGTGTAAAAGAGTAATAACAATAAACTGAAAATAAAGACTGTATTTAAAAATATTAAACAATAAGATTGTAAATATATAGATAGTAATGAAGATCTGTTAGTTATATACTCGTTTTAGAACAGTCTCCAGAACACAGTAACTAAGCACTGACCGTATGTCACGTAAGCCTATGGTGGTTGAGGGTTTTTTTTTTGCATTCGGCAGTATTATCTACCACACCCATATGGCCATACGCCATAACAGCATTACTGTGTTCCGGTCGTTAACGTTTGATAGCCAGAGTATGTTAGGCGTTTCATCATCCATAACCTCATTATCACCTTCCTTTGCCACCCCGTGAAACTCAGGTAAGTGATAGAAAAATAATAAATATTGTGTGTAAAATAAAGATTTAGAGTTACGATGTCTATTATTTCTTTTCCCAATGATTTTGTAATATTACGGGGCGATATTATAAAGCAACTACCATGTTTCGAAACAGTTGTACTATTTCTAACGTTGTGATATTTTCCACGAAGCACAGTCTTATTATAGAAATAATGTTGGTTATATAATAACGTAAATTATGTTTAGATTTAATGTGGTTGTTGTCTTGTATTATAAACACACATTCAATTAGTTTTCCAAATAAGTGCAGATATTGTGTTTTGTGAAGTGAAAATTTTACAATTTGTTAACCATCTGTTCCACTCTTATCTGATGTTTACGATTATCGAATATCTAAATAATGTATAATGAAAAAAAAATGTTTTGACGTTTTTATCACGATACTAAAAGTAACAGATTTATTTAAAAATGAAGCCGATAAATATATTTGTATGGAAAACTATCTTATTGCTTTATTATTGTGAAGTGAGATGTTTAGGTAAGATATACTTATTTCACGATATTAATAGCGATTATTTAAAATTATAACTTGCCCTGAACAGTGGAATTTTTTTTTTTATTACGGAAACCAAAAAGACATAAACATAGCTACATAGGATATTTCGGCATTCCTTATTATATACGACAAATCGTCATCTCAAGTCATTGGTACTTCTGGTGGTAGGTCCCTGATATCGGCGGAAATCGTTTAGGTACGTACCACCGCAGCGTCTATTTTTGCAGCCAAACAGTGGTGTGCAAACGTTTGCTGTGTTCCGGTTTGAAGAGTGCTGTAGCTAGTACATTTACTGAGGTAAGGAGACATTTATTTCTCAAAGCGACGAGCGAAATATGGAGCAGTATATAGCGCTAAGTTGTTATGGGTAGGCGTATTACTTACCATCAAGTGAACTTCCCGTTCGTCTCGTTGTTTCCTTAAATAAAAAATAATTATTATTATTTCTTAAATTCACGTAATTGTGAACAACATGTTATTATTTTTATAATGCCCGAGGTATAAGGCCGGCCCAAGGCGGCCGCTTCAGGATAGAGCTCCAGAGGTCCACCGTGAGCTCACCTCGGATGCGCGCCGGTGGGTTGCAGGGGCGACTTTATGCTGCTCTTTGCAGCCGAGGTGGAGTCGCAGAGGGAGTACCTTCTGCGACTAAGCGGTGCCGCATTGCTGATGCGGCGGCGGTGGGGTCGCGGGAAAAGAGGAGTGTCGGTAATGCGATGCGCCGCTCTCCCTATCCTTCGCGGCCGCATAACGGGTGGCGGCGTGCCCAATATCGGATCCGCCGCAGGGAGCCGGAGGAGTTTTCTCTCTTAGCTCCCATGGTCTTTGGGTGACGGTTTCGGAAGAATCCGGTGCCCGCAAGAGGCCGAGGAGGGGGCACGCTCTGTGTTCCGGCATGCCCCCACAGAGGTGGAAAGGGAGGGTTCTTCCCTCCCTCCCGAGGTGGGGTTGCGTTGAGCAGCCGGCGCTGGCGGAGTCGCGGATGTATGCGAGAGCGTCCCATGACCCCGTCTTAAAGCGACGAGGAGGAACATCGTGGGTTCTTTAATCGGTCATAAATCTTTTATCGGCAAGTCCGACATAACCTGTCCTTACCCCCGCGAGGACGGGTATGTGCAGGCATGTCCCCCATGTTAAACCAAAAAAAATCTGTCGACATTCATTCGGATCATATACATTTCGTAGTGTTGTGCTCTTGTAAACCTGGCACTTTTACTACCTTATGACTACTATTGTTACTACAGAAAACGCTGTGTCTACTTCTTAACGATCATGTGCTAAGACTTCTTGTTAAAGTTCTTTTTATATTTTAGTGAATGTGTGTGTTTGACGGTAGACCTAAAAAAGTGTTAAAGTAGGCAGTATGATAATTGAAAACAAATATCTTAAAACAATTTCATCTGGTCTCTTGCAGAAATTAATTATGCAAAACAAATTACAAGGGATAGGCAATGCGCAGCGCGAGTCATCAGCGGAAAATCTATAGTTTGCGTCTGTAATGAAACATACTTTGATACTATTACAAGAGAAGTGCCTGCGAAAGGCAGCTACATCTCTTACACTTCATCCGAGGTGAGCTTTTCTAATTTTTTTTAAATGATGGGACGAGACGAGCGCAAGGTTTACCTGATAGTTAGTTAGTGATACGCCCGCCCATAACAATGTGGCGCTAGTTAGGATGGTATACATTACGCCACGTTGCACTTATCGCCTTGAGATATAAGATGTTAAGTCTTGTTACTTCAGTAATTTCACTAGCTACAACTTCGTCCAATCAGGAAAACAGTAATGTTTGCACACTACTGTTTGTCCGCAGAAATAGGAGCTGCGGTAGTACCTAGACGGTCTACGGCAACAGAGATCTACCACCAGTAAATACTAAATAGCCTATCATTAACAACATTCAAACTAAATTTACTATTATGTTTTATGCGATCTCAAACTTCAGCTGATCAATTGCAAACTAATTGTAACTGGTGGACATGAGCCTGAAATAAATGTTTTTTATTATTATAATGATAAAATAATTCTAGGTATTTTTTAATAATTTGCTATGATTTTCAACACAAAGCATAAATAAAATACTTTTCTTAGGCTACACTCGATGAAGGTGTAAGTTTCTCACTTTTAACAGACTATAAGGTATATTTTTCATTACAGAGTGGATCGAGATTTAAGAAAGAAAGGGCTAAGTTACAAGAAAAAGTATCAAGTAAGCGACAAGTTAAATATTATCACACTTTCTATTACGAATAGCAAAGTAAATTTAAATGAAAATTAGTAATGTTTGCACGAGAATTTATTATTAGCAAGTATATTTCATTACTATTATGTTAAACTTTATAAGGTACGCAAATTCAATGGTTAATTTATACCTTCGGTGATAAATATTTTCAGTTTATCTGGGGTCGTTCCCTTACGTGTGAGAATCATGGCCAGCTATGGTTGCTGTCCAGGAGGACTAGGATTGAATACTTCTATAGAATATATATCCGCAGAGTGGTAGTTGAGAGCTTATCTTGTAACAAGGAAGTTCTTGATTTGATTCTGGAGTCACATAACGTCTTGTGTAGTTTGGTCGGACGTAAGGTTTTTATACCTGGCATTGCTGTTTGAATTATTAATATGTGCGAGACAGTATATTCCGGGCGAACACTTCACCATGCACGGCCTCACTTTCACTTAACACCGTTTAAAATGAGATCATGTTATTCATTGTAAATAAAGAAAAATATAGTTACTAGATTCGTTTCAGAGAAGTCTAAATATGTTTATGAACTGGATCCCGCTGTCAAGTATCAGACTATAGAAGGTTTCGGTGCGGCGGTTACTGGATCCGCGAGTCACAATTTAAAATGTCTCCCCATCGCTGCACAGGATAATCTGATCAGGTACACTTACTTAAAAATCATTTAATTTTCTCTTCTTCCTTATTTGATGAGCAAATTTGTTTCTTTGTGATACAGATCATATTTCGGAGATCAGGGATTAGAATACAACATGCTTCGGGTACCAATCGGAGGGTGTGACTTCTCCTTAATTGAATACGCTTACAATGAGCTGCCGGTAAACGACTCTAATCTGGCCAATTATACTCTTTCCTGCGAAGATATCGATTATAAGGTTTTGACGCTTTTCTTTAAGTTGTTATTAGTAGATTTATAATTTCCCTATCACGATGGTGGGGAAATTATAAATAAATCGTGTATCAATATATGATTACTCTTTTACTCTACTTAATTTATGGTCTCTAGTGACCACGTTGATGCTAGGACAAAGAGTCGATTTTTTGTGGAAATTTTTGTATTGGATTTTCTTTTATGGTATTAGCAGAAATGGATTTTTTTTGGCTAAACAATGCAATTCAACACTCATGGTCCTAAGTCTGCACAACAACCTTGGTCATAAGTTTACACATGGAATATTCTCACAATTATGAAGATGGGGAGCGATAGGCCTTTAGGAAGGATTAAAGAAAAACACACCAAACCTATCATCGTTAAGATCTTTGGGAAAAACCTAACGTTAAACAGTAGATGTTTATTAATTATGATGTTGGTGATGAGGACGCAAAAACACTGTACGCCCTCAGAAGGCTAACCATCAAGATCTTCTAAGGTCCTGTTAAATCTTCCAATATTGTAAAGTAATGTGTAATATGAATAATCATAAAATTTTAGAATTAAAACAAGTAGATATTAAAATCGTGTGAATGTTACAGCATTTTTTTTCGATTCGTAGAAAAAAACTTGCATTACCATTATCATTGGCACCGCCTAAAGAGTTTACGAAATATTACGTGAAACAGAATAGAAGCAACATTTACTGTAATTTTTCCAATATCAAATCAAAGCGATGAAAATTTCGGAAACGAAATCTGGTAAAATTTCCACACAGAAACTTATAATTTTTTTTGTTTAGATACCAGTAATTAAAAAAATTATGGAGGTATCCGAATCACCCGTACACCTCGTAGCTTCTACTTGGTCCCCGCCAAAATGGATGAAGTACTACAATGAGCGTAGTCCAATGTGTGGTTTTCTTAAGACAGAATACTTTCAGACATACGCGGATTATCATTTGAAGTGAGCCTACAAATTATTTTAACTTAGATTTTTATGTATGTGATATAAATGAACTCTGCAAATTCTAGTATTTAAGGTGTGGAAAAAATATATTTTTTAATTGCTTAATGATAATTTTAAAATTACTAGTAAAGTTTCATCAATAGCTATTAAACACGGTTGATAACATCGGTTTTTAGGTCTTCTTTGTTTATTATTACAGATTTCTAGAACAGTACGCATTAAAAGATGTTCCAGTGTGGGGCATCACTACCACTAATGAGCCGTCTATAGCATATTCTAATATACCGTTTTCATGCTGTCTGGGATGGAGTACGAATCAGATGGTAATTTTTTTTTTTTACTGTATAATATATGTTATATAATATATGTTTTTTTATTGTAAATATTTATTATTTTACTTTTCTACCGAGAATTTTCATTGTGAAAATTAGACAGTGTTATTAAATTGAATAGAATGGTATACGTTCCCATGGACCTGTCATTAAGTGTCAAAGATAAAAAAAAAATGATTATAATTCGTGCAAGTCCTCCTCTGTGTTGATATTGCCAAACAAGTTGTAAGACCCGACTTAACATACTAAAACAATGCGGATAATTACAATGTTTCATTAATTACAAGGGTCAAGAGCCGTGATAAATTGTGAATTAAATGCAGAATAGTGGATAAAAATACTAAATAAAATATAAATAGCATAAAATATTGGGATGACAATTAAGTTAAAACATCATCATATTACACTGTTTTATTATGCAAGTGTATTAAATAGGGTGTATTCACGCCGAAGCAAGGAGACGACCTAATCTGTTCTTGTTTCGCAAGGAATTGTTTGCGAAAGCAATTGAATAATCCAAAATAAAAAAAGGCATGTCATGAATTATTTGTACAACTCTCCTAAACATTAAAATTACAGGGTAAATGGATAGTAGAAAATTTAGGACCAACTATTCACAAATCAAAATTTAAGGATACGAAAATCCTCGCGCTCGACGATCAGAGGTTTGCCATTACGAATGATTTCTACGATGTAAGTTTTTTTTTAATCCTAACTAAAACCTTTGCAAAAGGGCACTGGAAAGGCGGAAATTTGAGTTTTTATTAAATTTTCAGTTTTAATAAATAAAGTATACCTTAACTTTTTTAATTAAAACTGTAACATGATATACATATTGTAAATACTTAATGTAGTATGGATAACATAGATTATATTTCGGCGAATACAATCATGATTAAAATCACAACATAAACAACTTCCGTTTTATGAATCGCATCTAAAAATTGTTAAGAAGATATTTGCTTAGCTGACATGGCAAATAATGTAAATTTACCAACTCATCGATATGATATTTGTAATTTGTATTAACAGTTGATAATTTGCGTTTCACGTTGATAATTCGTATTTAACTAATATGCCTTAATACAGCTCATGTTGAGATTTTATACAAGTTTTTGGAAAATCTTCGATAATAAAATTACCATTTTTAAAATTTACTTTCAATTAACCGACGATAAGAGCAGAACGTTTACCTGATGGTAAGTGATACGCCTGCCCACGAAAAAGGCGCTAGTTAAGGTGATATACATGACACCACATTTCGTTCGTCACCCTAAATATAAGACGTTGGGTCTCGTTACCCCAGTAATTACACTAGCTTTAGCGGCCTTTAAACTGGAGTACAATAATGTTTGCACACTACTTTCTGGCGTCCGAAATAGGAGCTGCGGTGGTAACTACCTAGACGGTATCCGCAACAGACACCTCCCACCAGTGAAAACCATTATTAATAGTATTTTCTATGAACAATATGATTACTGAATTGTGTAATGTATAATTGTTTTTGTTCACCAGATTGTCAGAGACCATCCGAAAGTCTTGGATTATATAGACGGCATAGCTGTCCACTTTTACTACGACTCGAGCGTTTCGGTGCAGGTGCTTCAGCAATTGCAGAAGTCCTATCCCAATTTATTTGTACTTTCCACAGAGGCCTGTGAAGGTTGGGCTGTTATTCTATTTAATGACTTTTTATCTGATAGAATAAAACTTGTTCATTTTACTTTTCAGCTATATTCTTTATTGTAATATTATAGCGGCATGTAATAACGGTCTTCCTATAAAAAGATCACTTCCGGACGATCAGTACAGTAGACAATCTGTAAGAACTTAATTTTTCGGCATCTTTATGAAATACAAATTATTGCAGGTTATATGTGTCCTTTTATATAACACATATCATTGATTCAGTAAACTCTAACAATACGCAAAGAAAAAAGTATATAAAAATTTGATAATAAACTAAAATAATCTTTTTTATCTATTTAAATAATGTTTTAGGATTTCGATCATTTGATAAGAACAAAGTAGATTTAGGTTCTTGGGAAAGAGCTGAAAGTTATATAAAAGATATTATTCAGGTACGTATAGTAATTTATATCATACGTTTATTATCCTTTTGTGATTTTGTAATTAAGGTGTCATAGCAATTCTATCTACTTTTAAAATTTTTCTAGAATCTAAATAACAATGTTGTTGGGTGGATAGATTGGAATTTATGCTTAGACGAAACCGGTGGCCCTAACTGGTTAAAAAACTTTGTCGACTCTCCAATAATAGTAAACGCTGAAAATGGGGAGTTCGTTAAACAGCCAATGTTCTACGCAATGGGCCACTTCTCCAAGTTCATCCCGCGCGGTTCTACAAGGATCGCAGTGAAGTCGTCCTGTTCGCCCAAATGCATAGATCAAGTCGCATTTTTAACTCCACGAAATACGATTGTTTTTGTGGTGTACAATGAGTAAATATTTACTTTTAATTTTTGTTTAAGATATAATTTAAATCTATTATTTATCACATTATGCACGATAAATAATAGTAAGTCATCAACATTATTGTCTCAATCGTTGGATATCAACTGTTTGAGGATTACTGTTATCGACTATTGTATCTGAAGAAAACAAATGTTCATTATTAAGACATTTGTATTTGATCATCTCTATATATTAAATTTACTCTAAGATTTTTTCTAAACATTATTCATCTTTTTAGTAATGAGGACGTTACTAAAATAAAGATCAAACTAGGAAAAAATGAGGTCCCTTTAGCCCTGGAAGGTAAATCGATTACAACAATCGAATTTCACTATGATGATTGTCAATGGTTAGTAGTTAATTTTATATTAATTGCTTTATTTTTTTTTTATATCTAAAACCTGAAATTTTTAGACGACGTAGCAGGTATCATTATTTTTTTTTTAACTAAAACTAATTAATAAATTATGCTTTCAGTAATTCTACCACTGCGCTTACTTTATATGCGGATTCCAACCCTATATTATTGAAGGTGAAGGCAACCCGTATAACAATACAAGTGTAATAATATAACATATTGAAGTAAACAATAATAATGTGCTGTAAAATAAATAAGAAATAAATTCCTTGTTGTGTAATCTTAAATTTATATAATATTTGTATAAAATATATCATCTGTATAAACGTGTAATAAAACAGTTGTTTTTTGCCAAGATTTTGTAATCAAATCCTTACTTGTCTGTTGATGTTGCGGTTTTAAATCCTTGTACTATGTTTAAATTCACACATGTAAACATTAATTTTTACAATATATTTTTATTAATATATGCTACTATAAATATTGTCCTATTATTAATGATATATGTACAAAAACAAAAAGATAAAACCACTCACTTGCTTATTTTCTTAATAATATAAAGCGAAAGTTACTCGATCTTATAGACTTAAGAATGTATAAAAGAAACATTGACATATTAAATAAAAAATATAAAATATATCTTTTGATTATTATTTAATGTTAAGAAATATTTCAAGGTTGGCCGTTGTGCGTAAAATGTGATGTAGACGGGGTAATATTACGGTTATTTGCTGTACTAAAGATATTGTAAAGAAGTTATTAATTTTCTGCAGTAAATATCAGTTATTATCAAAATAAAGTCAAATAAGCACGGGCGAAGCAGATCGGAAAAGAATCTTAAAGACTTTCTGTCGATTTCATTTATAATTTTAGCCTAACAAGGTCCTTTACTAAACATATGCTTCTCAGAACATAATTTTTTTTTATATTAACGTGGGTGAAATACCTGCGCATACCCTTCCTCACGGGGGCAAGGATAGGTTGTCGGACTTGCACCGAATAAAACCCCTACAATGTTCAACCTCGTCGCCTGATGACGGGGTTACGGGAACGCTTTCACCATCCGCGGCCCCGCCGGCATTGGAGGCTTACGCAGCACAATCTTGGAAGGGAAGGTTATGATATCTTCACACCAATCGGTCTTGGGTTGCCCGCATACCGAGGCTTCCAGCGACCTTCACCAGGTCCATCTTGTGGGGTGTCTAATCTTTTATTCTATTTACTACGTCTACCAGTACGCGGCCATATAATAAATTATTGTCTAAACTTTATTATTTATCACAGTGTCTGGTCATTATAACAATTGCAAGGCGATTGTTGGGCTATTTGAAAATATTGGTATAGTTAGTAGATCAAGTAACAAAAACAAACATGTGAACGCACTTAAAATTTTGTTATGAATAAAAAAGTGACGCAGAGTATTTACTTTCTTTAATAAAATGCTTAATATGTTGAAAGTGAAACATGCTTTAGCTAAAATAGGTGACACTGTAAGAGCTCGTATTCTGCATGTTGATCGGACTCGAAGCGATGGAAGAAACGTACTTGCTACTGTTGTTGAAATAACAGGCTAAATGTGTCATGGTTATAGTCGATGTGGTTGCCCCAAGACCAATAAGCGCAGACCACGGCATGCGCTAATTCCGTCATCCCCAGGGGTCCCCCACACCACACACGAACCCACAGTCACCGACAACACCCACGTCACCACACACACCTCGGACACTACCAACACACTCCGAATTTCTGCATCACGCCGCCCTCGCTTCAGAACTCACACACCGCGTACACTAAGTACACCCGCAATCAGGGGCGGTTCTCACCGCCCAGAGATTCCGATACAGGCGAAGGTAGTCGGAGAACGGGCCCGCGCCCGCCCTCGACGACCGAGTAGATTGGCTAGAGAAACCAACAACCTGACACACATAAAAACTCCGCCGTCGGATAACTACACTATAAGTAGTACACTTTTTTGTAAACAGGCCGTGGATCTAGGTCCACGTGCCCAGTGTCAGATAAGCTGTAATAGTCGAATGGCTTGCAGCGCTGACATCATCCAGAATCTTAACGATGTGGTTGTTAAAGTGGTTACAAAACTGACAAATATAGCTATCGGAAAGTAATAAGACTCTGCAAGACAAAATGTCAACAAAGTGGCAATTTTTCTAATAAATAAGAAATAAATTAAAAACATTTGGTAAAACACACTTTTTTATTATCTTGGTCAATATGAGACATTATTTATATTGTCCATTCTATATCATTTTATCGCTATTTATTCTTATATTGTCCTCTCTCATTGCCCGTGTATTATTAATATTGTTCACAACATTTGGTCTATAACATATCTATGGATTTGTCAGCGATATTGCGCTCCATAAATAGCTGAACAACTCGTCATCAAGTTGTCCCTACGATTCGTCTAATAAAAAAAATAGCTCATCAGAAATTACAACTATTTAATATAAAACATTATTAACAATGCTATGGATTGGACCAGAATGGTGACGATGTGGGTATTTTTTTTTTATTAACCTGTGTAACAAAATGCTAACGGATTGCACACCCCGTACCAATACTGGGCCGGTAGTGGGGTAGTATCGGACTCCAACCGACTAAAAAGCTTCACACGGTATTCCATCACATCCGCAAGGAATGCACGAGGGTCACGGGATAACGCTTTGGACAGTTCTTCCGCAACCCCCGTTCGGTGCCCGGATCGAACGGGCCCGCCTCGGGGAGGGATGTGAAGCATCCCTCCCAATTGACAAATCCCTATCACTTAGCGGCGACGCGTCGAAATACGAGATGCGTCGCCAGGTACGCCCCAGCAACCCTTTCCAAGGGGGGCGCCGGACCGACGGCCCTTGTCGGTCGCGGCGCCAGGTTCCTCTGCCTAAGGAGGCAAGCGGCGGTCGTGCGCTCGGCTCCGCCCATTGGCGACGAGCTGTCTGCGCACTGCGACCGCCTCCTGCCCCCTCGGCGCCCGCTCTCTGTGACGCTCGGTCTCCCGCTTCTGTGACATAATGATATCGCAGAATCGGGATACCGCGTCCCATGACGCCTCGCTTCTGACCATGGTCCGTACCACGGCCGGCAGCGAGAGGTCAGTCCCTATCGCCGCTACGAGCGCGGCCCTATCCTCTCCCCATCGCGGGCAATCGGCCAAGGTGTGGGACGATGTGTCCACCGGGTGTCCACACTCGTCGCACGCCTCGTCCGTCCTACCGCTACACTGACGCTGGTGCAAATAGCTCCCGAAGCAACCGTGCCCCGTGAGTATCTGCACCAGGCGGAAGTTTAAAACTCCGCTGTCCCTATCCAACCAGTCCTCGAGGACCGGTCGGACGGCCTCCACGGTGAGGCGGCCGTGCGTCGGGTCTCGGAGTCGCCGCTCCCATCGCCGACGTACGTCCAGGCGCCCCTCTCGGCGCCACCTCTCCTCCTCGACCGGCGACGGACGCTCGCCCTCCCGCTCGAGGGCGCACTTCCGCCGCCAGTACATACGCGCCTGCGACTCCGCTTCGAGATCCCACGGCGGCGTTCCGCCGAGAACGCACGCCGCCTCGAAGGAGACGGTACGGTAACCGCGTACGACCCGTATGGCCATGACACGCTGCGGTGATCGCAGCAGAATCCGGCCGCGGGCCGACAGGTTCTCCGCCCATATGGGCGCCCCGTATAACGCCATAAAGCGCACCACTCCGGTGTAGAGTCGCCGGCATCCTACGCTACGATGTGGGTATAAAAATAATAATATTACTTTCACTTAAAGCATGAAATTTAATATTTAAGTGTAACGGCATATTATATTCCAAACATCATTTATCCTTATTTTTGTGTATAGAGAAATTTTGATTTATTACTAAAATCAAATTTCATATTCATCTAAATCATTAAAACATTCACCGCAGGATACACTAGTTACATCTTGAAATCAGTAGAAGGTGGAGAGGAAAATTTAACGTATTCATTAGTAAATTTCAGTATCAGACCACTCCAAAAATTAAGAGGCAAAGCAAAGAGCATCTATTATCACAAATTATACAGTCTATGTACATATGGACAGACATGACCATTTATTTTATTTGTGTTAATCTCCATGTCTATAAAATCGCTATCGCTAGTTATTATTCTGCAAAGGAAAACAGTAGTCCATGATTATCGCTTCAAATACAATATATTTTAATTAGTTCAAGCGTTACGTTAATACTTATAATAATATTAAAATTATAAAAATGTTTAATACATCTATAGTTTCTCTCATTGTTATACTGTGTGTAAATGAGTTCAAAGGTAAGTTAAACATTTTTCATATTTTACAACAAATAGTTCTCAACCTTAAAAAAGACTTGAACGTTGTAATAAAAATCTCGATTTATATTTAATAGTAGTTATTATCGTTTTTTCATATATATTTGTCTTTTACTTAATACTAATATATTTTAAAATTATTTAAATAATCACTTTTAGTTTTACAAACTTAACAATTCTCAAAGAAACTAAAGAGAAGTAACAGGAAACTCAAAGAGTTTATATTATTTTATTGCATTAACACTTCCAAGTAATTAACTCATATCAGTTTGTTATTATAATAAATTGTTGTAAACTAATTTGTTTACTTAATTAGTTATCATTTATCTAAAGTAAACATTCTTAAAACTGTATTAAATTAGTGCAATACTAGACTACGTTAAAAAAATTACGCTTCGTTGAATAAAAAAGATACTTAATACAAGTTTTTTGTTTAACGTTCTAAATGTTTTTGTTACTGTGAGGGGCGTTACGAAATTGTTTGTACGTTATCAATAACCACTTCATTGTCAGGTGATTAATTGAAATTTATGATGAAGAATATAAGTTTTAAGAAACATAAAATGTTATTTTCAGAGAGTCTAGGTTTATCTACGGAAAGACCCTGTGCTGCAAAAGAAATCGCGGGACAGTCTGTTATATGTGTTTGCAATGCAACGTATTGCGATGAAATCGAACGAGAAATCCCCGTTGAAGAACAATATATCGTTTACACCTCGACAAAGGTACGAAATATTCCACTAGCATTTAGTTACATTAATGTTTTCATTGTGTAATTAGTTTTTTTAATATAAAAAAGCCAAACTGATGCAACTTCCTCGCGTTTTCCACTTTCTGCGTTGAATTTATTTACAGTAACAACTTTTACGTTATACTTTTACGTTTTACGTTATACATATAGAGTAACATGAAAATTGAGCTAGAAAAAAGGATACATGATAATAAATATTTTACTTACAGTGGGTATCTGTTGCTGGAGACCGTCCAGGTATCACCGTAGCGTCTGTTTCGACCGCCAAACATTACTGTGTTCCGGGTTTGCAAGTATGCTCGCGCGTTCCCGTAGCCCTGCCAATAGTGGAAATTAATAGGGTTAACGAGATCCGTATACATCTTCATGTCGCCAGAAGCCCACATACGACAGGGCACTGTGGTGCTACAAATACCATGTGCATGCAACTCAATGCGTTGCCCGTTGAGATCAATAGAGACAGGTGTATCGCTTACTATCAGGAGAATGTCGCCCTTGTCTCCTCGCTTCATCGTATATAAAAAAATATTATTATCAGAAGAATAAGTGTTTTCTGAATAACATACGAGTAAGTAGTTAAATATTGACCCTCATCATTTCAGGCTGGTTCACGTTTTAGAAAAAGCTATGGGCAGTTTGGAGAACAGAGAAATTCAGGTAAGCCTTTTATTTTAAATACATTCAACTAATTTATCTAAACTAAATCTAGGTCTTAATGTGATGAGGACAATGTGGCGTTGTCCTTGACATTGCTTATCATAAGGTGAACGTTCTGCTCATCACGTCACTTTATCTAATAATAACAATACTAATAATACATGCTTTTTTAATAAAATCATTTAATCAAATAGTTTGCAGACAAAAATCTTTGTATTAAAACAAAAATTGTTAAGCTGACGAATGGTCTAATAACTTTACCGGTGGTAGGTCTCTGTAGCCGGAGTCCGTTCAGATGGGTACCATCGCAGCGCCTATTTCTCCCGCCAAACAATACTATACAAACGTTAGTGTTACGGTTTGAAAGGCGTTGTAGCTAGTGAGATTACTGAACGATGAGATTCAACATGTCTCAAGGCGACGAGCGCAATGCGATGCTGTGATTACCATCCTAGCTAGCGCCGCTTTATTATGGGCGGGCGTATGACTTACCATCAGTTGAACGACCCGCTCATCTCGTCGATTTAGTCAATAAAAAAGTAATTAGTCTTTTGTCTCTTACATTTTATTTCATTTGCTGTAAAAATTTAATTTCAGATAATCGTTGCGTTCATACGTTGAATGTGAACCCTAAAATAAAATTCCAGAAGATCCAAGGCTTCGGTGGAGCCATCACTGATGCCACTGGGATAAATTTAAAGAGCTTGCCACCCAATATGCAGCAGTTTATAATCAAGTATTATAAATGTTTTATATTGTATGCTATCAAAAACGGTTTCTTCATGGACTAAGGTCTCATTCTTTTTCATGGGCGCTATGCCTGCCTACGGGCTACAGCAATCTGGAAGATTATGATAATGCTAATATAAGCATTCTCTTGATCACTGGTTTTACTGGCGGTAGGTTTCTGTTGCGAACTAGAAAGACCAAGAAACTAATGCAGCACATATTTCCATCACCAAACAGTACCGTGCATACATTACTACGTTCGGATTTGAAGGGTGTTGTAACTAGTGAAATTACTGGAGTAACCAGACTTGTGTCTAAGATAACGAGTGTTGGTGGTATCATCCTAATGCCGTATTGTTTATTAATTCGTCACCAAATACTGCCAAAGTGATGCATAGCTTTTACAAACTAAACAACAAATTATAACTAAAGGGTCGGTGAATTTGTATCTTTAACAATCTGTGGTATGTTAGCTCCTAAACAGCTGAACGGAATTTAATTTATTCTTCAATATTAGGATGGACGAAATTGGTCGGTAGCAGGATTTTCTCTTAATCTCTATTCTCATATTATAAATCTGCCCCCATTACATCAGCTGTGTTCTGATTATTAATATAATATATAAAAGCTCTAGTATTGTAGGCAAGCACTTTTCACCATCCTCGGCTTTATTGCTACTCAATACTATATGAAATTAAGGTTAAACTTATTCAAATGACTGTCTGAAGTATTGTGAAACTTTAATTAACCTAGAGACTTTAATCTTATTATTTTTATAGCTCATACTTCAGTGTGAAAGGTATCGAGTATAACATGATGCGTGTACCCATTGGCGGAAGTGATTTCTCCACTCATTTTTACTCGTACAATGAGTTACCTCTTGATGATGCGAATCTTTCCAACTTCACTCTGGCACCTGAAGATTACGAATATAAGGTGTGTTAGAATATTAAAACTGATCGACAAATTTGTTAAAAGAAAAAAAGGTGTAAGTGAATTTGACTTCAGCATTTAAATTATTGTGGACTGCAAATTTTATTTCATAGATGGATTTCAGTATCTGACGTCAATCTATCGATCATCGTCAAGTAAGCACACATTTAAACAGGTATTTTAATTTGCTAAAGTATGTTAATAATTGAATAATGAATGTTATTCCGGATATTTTTGGCTAAAGCATTATCAATAAATTTTTTTAGTATAACGTTTTTGTATAATGTTTAGAGAATTCTTTTGAACGGTGTGAATTGGAATTTTTGAAACGAAAAAGAGACCACTTCTTACAGGATTTAGATTGTGAATGAAATAAAACGCGTTTCTGTTTAGTTTATCTTTCGTCATTCGTAGCCTGCTCACTAGTATACGGTATGCAGACTAGTCTATGTATCTCTGAATATATGGAAAAATATATGAAGAAGAGAGGGACAAGAATATTAAAGTCTATAATATTATTTTATACTTCTTTTCTTGGCCTAGTTTTTCTTATTTGTTATTGTTTAACAAAATTCTCGATCATCTTTTGCGCCTCTCTCTCTATCTCTCTACTTAACACCTCCATAGTATAACATTTCACTTCTATCACATATTATTCTGTTTTGTTTTAACTTAATGACAATTAATGTTCACAACATAATTACTCTTCAGATCCCCATTATAAAAGCTTGCATGGAAGTGGCCACTGCGCCTATACAAGTTGTGGGATCTTTGTGGGCACCACCGAAATGGATGGTAGAAAATTATAAGCAAGGAGGATTCAACCGTTTAAAGCAAAAGTTCATGCAAACTTTGGCAATGTATTATCTAAAGTAATTAAATTTATTTATCAATATAAAAACGTAAAATAAAATTATAAGTTCTTTGTGCTAAACACATAAAGAAGAGAGAACATGCAGTTGCTTTTGAAAAATATCTCATTTGATGATGATTTAATTTATAATTTTTTTAAAATAATTTACATATTAAACAAATTGTCAAATTAACACTACTCTGAATAATTGCGCTTCCAGGTTTTTACAATGCTATTTGAGTTTTGGTATTAGACTGTGGGGCATAACGACAACTAACGAACCATTGAATGGTGTGCTGCCGATGGCACAGTTGCCGCATCTTGGTTGGACCGTGCCGACAATGGTATTATTTACTTAATACATTTATTTCGATATATTTAAGAACATTATTACATTACGTCGTATCTATTATTGTTTATAATAACTGTCTATGTCCTGCTGTGGGCGTCCCAATGTTGGTGATAATTATTATGTTGGCATGACGGAATCGACAAGACGTACGTCCTGATAGTAATACACCCGTCTACAACAATACGCTGCTAATTACGACGTTTATACAACATTCTTCAATTCAGCTTGTAACATAAAATGTTAAGGGTTGTTACCTCAGTAATTTCACTTATTACAACGCCTTTCAAACAGGAACGCTATAATGTTTTTTATTACTTTTATGGAGCAGTAGACGCTTCTGTCGGTCTGTTGCAATCTTAACCTGTTTTTTTTTAATAAAAGTTTAAATTTTCTTGTATTCTCTCTTGTGTCAGAGGTCTTTGAATCGCTGCGCCAGAGAAGTAAGTAAGTAAAATTCCTTACAGGGTCAATGGATAATAAATAATTTGGGACCAACAATACGACAGTCAAATTTTAAGGACGTTAAAATAATGGTAGCGGATGACCAGCGTTTCGCAATACCGATGTGGTTCAATATTGTAAGTATATTAAAGTATTCATACATTTTCGTAATAGCAGAATGGAGATAAAACGAAACATATTTTTTTTTTATTAAAAAGAATTATTTGACAGATGATAATACATGTTCCGGGAACAGAAAAGTATATAGACGGTATTGCTGTGCATTATTACTACGACCGCTACACACCGGCCTCCCTTCTGAAAGAAGCAGTTAAAGATAACCCAAACAAGTTCATTCTCGCCACCGAAGCTTGTGAAGGTTAAAAATACATTTGTTTCTATTCTACGAGGTGACGAAACGTGCAGGACCTATTTATTATGCAGTTCTTGATGATGAAGTTGACTGTGCCCATAATAATGTGACGCTTGTTAAGATAATATACACTGTACCACATTTTCTTAGTGCCTTTGAAACATGATGTTGTCTAGTTACCTCAGTAATTTCCCTAGTTAATGTATCATTCAAACCGGAACACAGTAATTTTTGTTCACTACTATTTGTCATATAAATTTTTGTATTATTTGCAGGGTTCGAAAGTCCGGACGATGAAAAAGTAATATTAGGATCATGGGGAAGAGCTGAAAATTATATTATTGACATTCTTGAAGTTGGTAAAAATAATATGTATTGTTATGTTTATTAGAAAAGTATTGACGATTTTAATGAAAATCTTATAACAATATATTATTACTTACTCATTTACATTATTACAAATATCTCTCTATAAAATAATATCGTATTCTTTTTGTACTGCAGAATTTAAAAAAAATGTGTTGTAATATATCTATCAAAATTGTTATTTGTCTTATAAACTGTTTCAGGACCTATTAAACAACGTAGTTGGTTGGATAGATTGGAATATGTGTCTAGACATGAAGGGAGGACCTACCTGGATTAACAATTTTGTGGACTCGCCGATTATTGTTAACCAAAAAAAGAAAGAATTCTACAAGCAGCCGATGTTCTACGCCCTCGGCCACGTCTCTAAATTTGTGAAACGAAACTCTTACAGAATCGAGATGACAAACACTACTGTTTGCGCCATTCCTGGTACAAACAAATTTGGGGACAAGTGAGTTATTCTATCTCTTCAATTTAATTGGATTGTGGTAATTATGTAAACAGCTTTAGTAGAATTTTTCTGAAAACAACACATTTTTTAAAAAAACAGGGCTCGGTGAAAACATTCCAAGTAAAGATGTTAATTCAATAAATTCTAAGACCAATTTCTGTATTCTTAATAAAATAAACCGAAACAAATATATTGTATCTCGATAGGTTTTTTACTATAAGCTGTAGTTAGTACAGGTATACAAAGTATTTGTCAATATCTATTGGTTTTTCAGAAACAATACCAACGAATATATCACTGAAGAAAACACACCATCATATGACAGTGCTGCATTTTTAACACCAAGCAACACTATAGTTATCGTTATTCATAATAGGTAAGTATTTCCATTCTGCAAATTTTAGTATACGTAAATAAAATACACCAGTGATAGATTGGTTATGTTACTAGGTAACAAAACATAATGTTTTTCAAGGTGTGAAGCATAACTATAGCTCACAGTGTTGAATTTAAAATCATAAGTTGTATTAATTTGTAAATAGCAAGGCGGATTAATAATTTACATGTTTACTATTGTAATTATGTACGTAATTTAACAAAATAATTGTTATTTATTGTTAAATTTCTAAACAGAGGGAACGAAAAGCCAGTTGTAGTCAAGATAGGTAAAAAAGAGGCATCCCTTCAACTAGAGGCGTCGTCAATTACTACGGTGGAGTTTCTAAACGATTAGTCTTTAACGAAAGTAAATACCGACTGTAAATAGTAATTTTAATGTTTCTTACCAACGTTTAATAAAGGTTTAGAATAAGTTTAAAAAATGTATTATTGAAGCTAATTAAAGTTTTAATAGACTTTATGATAATGGCGTATTATTACATAATCTTATTTTTGTACGGTATGTGAAGACGCTGTCACAGTCAGCATGGCCTCCGGTATCACCGGGCAATAGGAACCGTGGTTTGTAGGAGTGCATTTGAGCTGATTTGGGCCATTTCCCCATTTGGGCAGTGTCTGAAGACAAAAGTCTTCAACTTTTGCGTGTTGACATACGGATCCGAGACGTGGTCCCTTATTATCGGCCTTATAAAAAGGCTGAAATGACTTTCAGCCTTTTTATAAGGCCGAGCATAGCTCTCTCCATTGCTCGTTGGGGTCACCCAAGCTATGCTCGGAGTTTTTTGCACAATCGAATCAGAAATGTGAAGATCCGCCGAAATACTAAGGTCACTGACATAGCTCAAAAAATTGCTAGACTTAAGTGTCAGCGGGCAGGGCACATTGCTCGAAGGACCGATGGCCGATGGGGCAGTAAGGTCCTCGAATAGCGCCCGCGTACTGGTAGACGTAGTATTGCGAGACCTCCCACAAGGTGAACCAACAATCTGGTGAAAATCGCGGGAACCCACTGGATGCGAGCAACGCGGGATCCATCGATGTGGAGATCTTTAGGAAAGACCTATGTCCAGCTGTGGACGTCTATAGGCTGATGATGATGATATGAAGACTATAAACGAACTTCTATAATACAAAACGTATTTCTACGAAACAGAATAACAACCACATGTTATCTCTCTATATGTATATAATGAAAAGGGTTTCTTTTGTTCGCCAATCACGTGAAAACTAGTGAACGTATCAAAATGCAAATATGAGTATCCGATGTGGAATGAATTGTAGATGGTTACAGGTCTATTTTTTGACTTTCATAGATCCTTTATCATTTTATTTTTATTTAACTTTTATAAACATTTTCATTTGGTGTTATTTACACGGTTGCTATAGTAACGGTTGCTATAGAAATTCATTTGCTATAGAATTTCAAGTCTTATTTTATATAGGTGTCCCATGGCAGATTTAAGATATGAAAATCGAATATTTTTTAACGGTTGCGCGGAGGACCGGGAAGGGGTTACAGTTTGGCGCGGCATTTGTGCAGATTGGTTAGTCACGACGTCGCAGTGGACTGTTGTCTCTTTCTGTCAATGGAATAATGGACCGTTTTTCATTGAAAATTCTTGTGGAGCAACCGTAACTGTTGATGGTGATGTCTATCGCCGCATGCTTAATGAATTTTATATCGAAACTAAGAGAACATCCATCGAACAGCTCTCACACGTGGTTTCAACACGATGGCGCCACGCCTCAAACAGCAAGAGCCATCATGAGCCTCGTCACTCAGAATACTCTCGAATGATTTCGCGAGTGTGTACGTCGCGATGGAAAACATTTGGACGGAGTGATCTT
Organism: Ornithoptera priamus; assembly: GCA_029034505.1. NCBI lineage: Eukaryota > Metazoa > Arthropoda > Insecta > Lepidoptera > Papilionidae > Ornithoptera > Ornithoptera priamus. The sequence continues at coordinate 2,882,223 of JARDWD010000296.1, read as the reverse complement.
CAAAAAATAAAATCCGCATGTCTCGTCTTTCTTTTTATGAAAAATATGTGTACATTCTAAAATAATAACACCTTTAATTTAATTTAGAAATCAGAAATCTGCCACTGGACACCTATATTAGGGTCAGCGAAGCGGACTGGGTACAGGTAGTATAAGTATAAAATTAAAAGCAACAAATAAATTATAAAAATGTAGCAAATATCGAATCAGGCACACTTGCTAAAACTTTGCTATGAAAATAACACAAGGGTAATGTTTTGCAATATGTGTTATTAGTTTAATCTTGTATGTTTAAACTACAAACATAATTCCTTAGTAAGTAACAATCACGTTAGCCAAGATTATGAATATTTATCTTTTTTTATTTACTTACAAGACTAATAAATGAAGTGATAAATACTTTACTTAACCAACCAGGCAATTAATGAAAACAATAAAGATAAAGTCATAACGTCGTTGATAAGTAAATTACTTGGATTTATTTTTATAATAAATAATTTAATATATATGAAAAATTGTTTCAATTGTAGTGTTAGTGAAAACATCATATTTACTTGTTTTTAGTTTGGATCTTCCTCCAATTTGTCTCTACCGAAAACTACAATGACATCCGTATCCCCTATGTATATATAGTATACTATAATTTGTCTAAATAAAGAAAAATGTCCATAATCTGTAAAAACTTATTAAAATATTTATATTTTAATTATATATTAAAGTTTTTTTATTTGAAATAACATAGTGGTTGTTGCTATTTTTTAATATGGCAACCCTATTAATACAGAACTGTGAACGCGCTCTGTCAGTACAGAAATATATTTAAGTAATTATTTTGAAAAATATTAAAGTAAATATTAACGCTTTATATAATGATATAATTTTTCTGTAGCAAAAATCTCTATAACTACAGTTTGTGCCCTGTGTCAATAGATTTAATGATATTATAATAATATTTAAAATATAGTATAGGCTGGTAGTTTTTGTTCGGTTTTATATGGCAATTTTACCGTTAATATGAAACAAATTACTTAACGCATTCTGTCAGTAAAGATAACTATTAAATCCTTATATAACAACAGCAACAACAACAAATTCGTTTCTCATTTATTTTAAGTTATGAAAAAAGGGATAGCTGTATACTTCAAAGTTTTTATTCAAATACTCAATTGATTAATTAGTATAGTTGCTGGTATAAATTGTTTATTAACGTCAGTGAATATAAAAGCTACAAACTGAGATTCTGTTTATATAATAGATCTGTGTTGTGTTTTCAAACATTTTTGAAGTATCAAATATACTATGACGTATATTCTAAGATTATTTTTTTCCATAAATTTCATTAGCGTAATTAACTGTGGTGAGTAAAGAACTGTTGAAATTGTCGACGTTAAACATGAATGATAGTGGAAAAGTTTTATAAATAACATATTGCAATATTCTGATCAAGATTGAAATAAATTCTATATAATTATTAATTTTGTTCAATAAAATAACCCTAAATAAATTTTAAATAATAAATTTGTAAGCAAAATTAAAATTTAAATACAAATACAAAATTAACAGATTTAGTATTAATTCACGTTTGTTTATAAAATGTTTTAATCTTAATTAGCGATAACAATATTTACAAAAATAACAAATAAAACGAAATAACATACTTTCGTCCTTTTCAAATGTCACTAATTAATGATATTGTTATTATAATTGATGCTGAGAAATGAATAATGAATAAGTTTACAATCTATGAATAATTCATTAAAATCTTAATAAAATATATAATATATATTTCGCATGTAAATATTTCATGCGCAAAAGATAATTTTAATCAATGTTGTTAATATTTTTTATTTGATATTATTTTTTATAACAGTTGATAAATTTTGTTACAGTAAATGATGAGAGTACATTTAATATAAATAAATGTAAATTTTAGCAACTAAAGTGGTAATAAATATAGATTTCCTGTTACGTCGACAGTAAAAATTTTCCACGCTGTAAATTAAGTTCTGCATTGCAGAAGAAAGTTACCTTATACTATTACCTGTCTATTGTTAACTGAGTATTTAATCTCCTAAATTTGTGAACTTATCATGAGTACCCTACCTTTTCTGTTACCCTTTCTGCTGTGCAAACATTAGTGTTTACTTTTGAAGGGCGCTATAGCTAGTGTAATTACGGGCATTACGAGACTTAACATTTTATGTTTCAGGCGACGAGCCTTATGTGGTGCAGTGTATACTTTTTTTATTGTTTTACGTGGAGGAAATGCCTGCGCATACCTGCCCTCGCGGAGGCAAAGACAGTTTACGTCGGACTTGCACCGCCTAAAACTCCACGATGTTCCACCTCGTCGCATTACGGCAGGGTCACGGGAACGCTTTCGCTCACCTCCGCGGCCCAGGCAGCCCCACCACGGGAGAAGGGTAGAACCCCTTATTTCCATTTCTATTAGGGCACGCCGGAATACACAGCGCGTCCCCTTCTCGGCCTCTTACAGCCACCTGGGCAAAGAAGAAGTCCACCGACACCCTGCGGCGGATCTGATCTTAGGTTCCGCCGACAACCATTATACGGCCGCGGAGGATCGGGAGAGTGGCGGAACGCAATACCGACACTTCTACTCCCCCGCGGCCCCATCAGTGGTGCGGCACCGCTTATTCTCGGAGGATAGGGGGATCGATGAATCGCAATACCGACACTCTTCTACCTCCGCGACTCCACCTCGGCTGCAAAGGGCAGTATAAACTTACCCCTGCAGCCCAACGGCACACATCCGAGGCGAGATTACGGAGCCAACCTGGAGCAGCTGCCTCGGGCCGGCCGGGTAGGTTCCTCTTCGCTTCACCGTGGGGGACCAAGCCACCAGGAACCTGTTCGGGGCGGGGGGTGGTGTGTGCAGTGTATACTATCCTAACCAGCGCCACGTTGGTATGAGCGAGCGTATCACTTACCATTAGGTGAACGTTTCGTAGCTTAGTTAATTCGTAAAAAAGAATTGAAATCATCAATTAAAATTTACTACTACTTTCCATGAGCGAATGATACATTATATTGTGGAATGTTTGTACAATATATTTTAGAATTTAGTACGAAACTTGTTTTGTAGTACGTACATGTTCGCATACTTGTAGTAATTTGTAATAATTAGTAGTCAGAAATCCGGAACGTGCATCCGTGATAGACTGTGTTTAAGCGATGTTCGCCAAGTGTTACTTAATGTAGATATAAAGACTTATTGCCAATTTTGGTTACAGATTGATTAGAATACGTATCTTTTTTAATACGAACATTACAATATGAAATAGAACAAGACAGGAAATCCTCGATAAAGACAACCTGTGACACTGAGCGTGTGACAAAGCGAAGAGATGATCGAGACGTTCACGTAGTGAGTGACACGCCTATAACAACGTGGTGATAGTAAGGTTCACACACTGCATCAAATTGTGCTTGTTGCCTTAAAATATAGATGTTACATGTCGACTACAGCAATTTCATTAGCTACAACGTCCTACAAACCGCAACACAGTAATGTTTGCACACTACTGTTTGGCCGCAGAAATATGAGCTGCGGTGGTACATACCGAGACTCCCGCTAAAGAGACTTATCACCGACATCACAGAGGTATACTTAAAGGTTTTGTTGAGATTTTGATAATTGTTTTCCTTTCAGATCGTCCATGCGCGGCGAGACCTGTCGAAGGACGTTCCGTGATATGCGTTTGTAACGCAACTTACTGCGATGAAATCACTAGAGTGGTGCCACGGAAAGGCATTTATATATCCTATACTTCGTCAGAGGTAACTTAACATTATTTAACATAAGACGACGAACCTAGCTGGCTCTTTACCCGTTGGTGCTATGATCACGATGATGACATTTACTTGATCAGCACCTCAATGCTGAATGTTGTTGGTACCAACAGTGGCGATGTACGCTAAATTATTGTAAGTTATTATACTTACAATATCCAATGCGCTTTAAATCCTTAGATCGCTTAGAATAAAGATGGTGTAATAATATAATAGCTACCCTATAATCATCTATCCAAATGGCGCAAGACAGAAATGTCTGGAAAGAAATGGTGGCCAGGGCAACGCACCATAGTCACGTCCCTCAGTCATGAGGTTACGACAAAGAGAAGAATAATACAAATGAATATATATGTATCTCCTATGTTACATAGATGTTATAAACCTATATACATTTACTATAGATGCTGGCAGCGCAAGATCTATCGACGTAGACGTCTTCAGCAGTGGGCGTCATTCAGCTGATGAAATATATAAACATACCAGGATCATTTAATGAATCATTGATAAACACATGTACTAGATGGATTTAATGTCGTTAAAATTATCGCCATCTTCGATCTATCTTTGGTAGATACAAATGAGATAATTCCCACTAACTCTTTTTGTGCATAAAGAAAATTAAGATTAACATAAAGACTAATGATAATGTGTATAAAGGTTATACGTTATATTACGTTAATATTTGGTATATTACGTTAATATACGGCATATAACGTTAATATACAAAGATATAACATTGAGGATTGGACAAGGTTTACTATAACCGTCGACTTCACATTGAAGAAGGCACGCCATGATGATTATATATATTATAATTTGTTTAACACTATATTTTAGACTTTCTTGTTCAATCTATTACACAAGGTGCGACTTTACTTAAAAAGAATTGTTATCTAAATCATCAATTATTTTCAGGCTGGTTCCAGGTTCGAGAAGAAAATGGGGATTTTGCGTTCAAGTTATTACAAACGTAAGTGTAGTTTTGTAATCACACTAATATAATAATAAAGAATGAACGAGGTTAGAAACATACTTTGCCCTTATATATATCCTGTTAATTTTATCTGGTCACCCACATGTGTTTTTAATTTCGTATATATATCACTTCGTGAATTGACACATGATGAACAACCACAGACAATCAAAGATTGCAAATAAAATAAATCCATAAAAATAATCTAAATATTATATTATAATATTTGTAAATATTTAAGTTAGGTTAATAGGCTTTTATAGTTATATTAATAAATTGGTAATATCATAAAAAAAAGTATAACTAGTTTATCTACACAATAATAGAATGTATTCTAAAGAGATATTTTTTTTGAATATAGAATTAAATTTAATAAATTTTGTTATTATAATAATATAAAAACAAGTAAATATTTCATCTAAAAGCTCAGAACAGTAACATAAAAAAAAACTTGAACATACAATATAATTATACAAATATCGATAACAAGTTCTATTAGGATAGTAATCGATAATCGAATATTATCATTAACGATTATATTTTACAAGGTGCTGTTAAGTACATATTAATTTTACAATTTAAACTACAATAGGTTTAGTTTTGTAGAAGTTTAAAAAAAGTTGTTATCTTCGTCCCACTGCTGGATATCCTCAACTCTCCTCGTACGATGCTGAACATAATTTTCGTTTTAATGTCTTTCATAGCTTCTTACTACTTCTTATACATTATCGATTACCATACATTACCAGAAACGGTACGACGTATTCTCCATGTTCTAAGAGGGATGACAACCCCCTAATAACTTTGTAGTTTTCCATAGTATCGCTTTTTGACTTTAAGTTGTATTCAAAGGATTATTATCATCAGCCGATAGACGTTCACTGCTAGACATAGGCCTCCCCCAAAGATCTCCACATCGATCGGTCCTGCGTTGCTCGCATCCAGCAGCTTCCCGTGACCTTCGTTTCTAGGGTTTCACATGGGGGATTTGGGCCATCTCCCACCACGCTGGCCCAATGCGGGTTAGTGGGAGCTAGGTGCTTGTTTGTTGATTAGGAGACTGCGCCACGTGCAGGTGAGGTTGGATTGGATTTCGATTCATTCATCTATTCGAAGGATACATAGCAAATTTTACATATATGCCTAATCAATTCGTAGCCCGATGCTGCTCCTCAACACTGGTGGTGAACCCAAAGATCAAATATCAAGTCATTGAGGGTTTCGGAGGGAGCGTCACTGACGCCGCCGGCATCAACTGGAAGAGTCTACCAAAAGCCGCGCAAAAGTTTTTAATCAAGTTAGTAGTAGTATATATTCTAAATGCCAGAGTGTGTGGTTATGTGACGTATAGGTAGGAAGATTTTTTTCTATTAAAACAGTCTTTTTTACTTTTTGGTTTTCCTTTGCTCTTCTGATTATATAAGTCTATTTTCATGCGGGTTTATGAACTTGGTATGTTGATAAAGGTCACAGGAAAAATTGGTGACTTTTTTATTGCAATTTGTTGTATTTATCATATCGAGTGTGTTTATTCCCTTCTTCAGTTCGTACTTCAGTGTAAAAGGGCTTGAGTACAACATGGTGCGTACTCCGATCGGCGGAAGCGACTTCTCAACGCGAGCCTATGCATTGAACGAAAAACCGGAAAACGACTACCAATTATCCAACTACACACTTGCATTGGAAGATTACATGTACAAGGTTGGTAAGGTTGTAATGAATGATCGACTTTCGACATTTCCGAATGTTCGCAACAGCGCTAATTGTATTAAAACTCAAAGTAGAGGTGAAACAACAATCATTTTTCTTTATTGGAGTAACCGACATGTTGATTAGGGCATTTACTGAATGGAGTTGTTGAAGTAATAACTCTGCCATAATATTAATACCGGAATAGGTGTAGTGTACATGTACGCTGTAATCTCGGGCTACGCCAAGGTAAGCCATAACTGTCGTAGAAAGCGACTAAAAGGGTTGTCCTTCAAAGCCTATAAACTTAAAGCGAGGGTTTCGAGGACTGTTACGGTCTTATCTTGTATGTGCTTAGGCATAGTGCAAGGAAGTCCCGGTGCACACCGTAGAAGATTCCTGAGCCCCCCGCAAGGCACTGTGGTTGACTACACGAGGGGTTTTAATGGGTAGAAATCCTTTATAACCGTTTCTTACCTCCAGAAGCAATGTATCTTTAGATTTCTCCTCAATAATAAAAAAAAGTGTGCATATTGATCTGACTTCGAATGTCTTCGCCTGTATGCTGCGAATTTAGAGATCTGCATACATCTATTATCAAATCAAATCATTATGACTATGTGGCATCTTTAATATGGGGTGCAAAGAGAATCGGAGATGTTTTTTTTGTAACATTCGTCATTTCAGTAAATAACAAAAAAAATAAACTTTCAGATACCAATGATCAGAGCCATTAACAGAGTTGCCACCTCACCGGTACACATAGTGGCATCCACTTGGTCACCGCCCGTTTGGATGAAAACTAATCACAATTACTCTGGTCTTAGTGAGCTGAAAAAGGAACACTTTCAAACGTACGCCTTGTATCATTATAAGTGAGTGCTAATTAACAACTTATAAACTTAGATGGTCTATTTATTTAGTTCATCGTTATAATCAACCGGAAGTTAATATGATGTCAATTTCCCTCGTAAATTGTAGCTATGTTTTCCTATACGAGAATTAGAATTCACTTAATAAATGAATAAATAAATAATTTAACTCTATTCTCTTCTTACAATTTTCCACTATTGCTGGAACTCAGGACATTCTCTCAAAAGTCCATTTATATATCGTACTGGCCAAGTGCAGGTTGGTGAATGTCCTGTGCGAAATACAGTCCGTTATTGAAACGTGTTTCTTTACCATGTGTTTCTGAACAGGAAACTCATTCCATACTCCTCACAAACTTAGCTATCACGGCTTCACATACCGAAGACTGTTTACATTGGTATCGAAGCAGCACCTTTTACTGCCTAATCGTACAAACCTATATACCGATTTGAAATATCCTTTTATCTATAACGGACTAACTTGTAGGAAGCGGAAGGTGATCATCCAGAACACTCTGGTTTTGATATGATGGAAAGTCAACGAAACCATCTATCAGTTAATTCAGGAATATTATTAAGGTGAAACTCTTTCGTTTTCGGATGTTACCCTTAATGAAAATTACTTTTTTTTTTATTTGAGGTTTATTGAAAAGTACGCGAATGAAGGTATCAGTATATGGGCTATAACGACTACGAATGAACCGATCGACGGTTACTTCGGATTGGCAACGTTCAACACGCTGGGGTGGTCAGTAGAGAACATGGTGAGTAAAATAATGGTCCATTGACCTTTAATTCGTGTCTTCCATAAAGTCTTAGGCCGTCATCAGAATGTGTACTTTTACTGCCAAGCATTAGAGATCACTTCATTACACACTAGTAGATTTGATACGTCCTGATATCCCATCCGGTGTATCATGATGATGGGCATAATATTTGTAACGTTATAAATTCATCAATCTGAAGAAGTGATACTGATACTCATCTGTAGCTACTAATCAGCAAGCCAAAGACTAGAAATTTCGTAAGTACCGATAGAAACAGAGGCTGTGGTAGTTTCTAGATTGATAAAAAAACCTAGACTTAATAGTATAAAGTTACTGTAAATGACCGTCCAAGTTTGTATGATGGTCAAACAATTGCGTGCAAATATGATTGCGTTACTAATATTACTGGGGTAACGAAATAACGCGCGCTTGTCGCCTAAACATTATCTCGTTATTGCACTCGATATGGTGTGGTGTAAATATCCTAACTAGTGCCGCATTGTTTTTGGCAAGTATATCGTTAACCATTATGTGAATGTCCTGTCCGTCTCGTTGACTTGATATACCGTTTGTTTTGCCTTGTTGTTATCTTTTGTCATTTTTTTTGTTGTCTTTCTCGTTAGATTAAGATTTACCGCGTTTGTTGATACAATTATATTATTAAACTTTCATCAATGGTAATAATAAATGTCGGAAGTTCTGCTGATGAAGTGCTACACTTATTCAGAAATCAAAGGGTCTTAGAATATACAGCATAGTTCTAATCCAGTATTTAGTAGTTATAAAAATCTTCAAAACAGTAAATTTCGCACATTGTTCCTTTGTGACAGAAGTCTCAAACATAATTATAAAATTCTAAATTTCTGTACTTTTCAATATATATTTCTCATTTCAGGCTGATTGGGTTGCTAATAATTTAGGACCGACGATTCGCAACTCCAAGTTCAGCCACGTGAAAATTCTAATAGGAGACGACCAGCGCTTCACATTACCGTTCTGGTTTAACGTGGTAAGCAGAATTATAAACTTATAGTTTATTATGTTTTTATTATTCTTCTGTTGGTCTCTGTCAATAGCCACAACGCCTCAGGCAAAACAAACAGGCGCTGCGGTTGTATCCATTTATCTCGACCACAGGCTACCATCCCCTACAAGTTATATTTAATACTAAGAAACAGCAATAGATAGCACCACCATTAACATTTGTAAATTATAAAATGTGAATAAGCCGAATTAAGTAGAAATATTGAGATTAAAATAAATACTAACAAATTTTATAAACAACTTCACATCAACGTTAATTCAACTCCTTAATTTGAAGATAAGAAATACTATAACAAATTCAACTGAGAATACGGAAGTATAGGCTACACGTGGCTACACCTCAGCTGTGAGGCTTTCGTAGTGTTTTGCAAATTGTGACGCCAGATGGCGAATAACAGGAAAGCGCTTGCGGGGCTTGCCCGCACACTCGTCGAAACTATTTGAGAGGAACCTGCCTTTCTCTTCTAACAACATAAATAAGACAAAGACAGCATGTGTATCTCTACTCGTCTAGGCTCGGTTGGTGAGCTTGTTCGTTGTCAGTGTTGCCAGTCACTCCGCATTTCCGCTTTTTCACTCCATTTTGGCAATATAATCCGTAATTTGTTTTAAACTAACGACCAGTTTTTCTTATTTTATGATAAAAAAAATCAGTTTAAACGTTTACAGTAGCTTGTGGTGAATATTGCTAATTTCTAAACGAGGAACGAACGAAATGACCAATAGCTTGCGAACCACTCGGAAAAGGCACAAAAAAACTTTTGCTTAGAAAACAGATTACAGCCGATCGGTGAAAACGCGCGAGCACTCTCAACATTTTTTTCGACGTATTTCAGTTTTTCACATAAATGCTTACATGTTATTTTATCCCAATATCCATATATTCTTTTTCTCTTATCACGCCCACGTTTTTAAAACGCACTTTCCGATTTTTGTGTTTCGGGATCTGGCAACACGGTTCGGCTGGTTTGTTTTGGTGGTTTTGTTCTTGTAAACATCAGTTCGGCATTTGCTTTGTCGTTTAAGTTGAATCCACCACACTTTTACAATCTTTAAGATTTTTACTTGACCCGGCTACGTAACACGGACTTGAAAGGATTCTCATCACGATACAACTGAAACACTGTACCTGTTCATCTTTTGGATCTAAATACGACAATTTGGCTTGTAAAAACTGACCTGAACGACAAATATAGCTCCGAAAAGATGTGCATATTTTATGTGTAATAACATTTGGGATCAAAAACCTGTTCCGGTTCCTTTTCGGACATCCCACATGGCTACCATTTTAGTTTGTTTTCTATGTGTAGGTATACATAGGTAATGGTATCCTTAGTGCCTCACTAGATGGCAATAGGTATCGTGTTATTTGTGTTCTCACTGGTCATCTATTGGAAAATCGAAGGAAAAAATAGCCAGTTAAATAGCCAGTTAAATAGCCAGTATTAGGATATCATTTGCTTGTACTTAAGTAGTGTCTCTGTACATTACCTACTTTGTGATCTCGGCCAATCTCCGTCAACAGATCTACTTACTTTTTATTTATTTTTAGTACTTAAAACAACTATAGTCAGATTAGAATTTAAAGCCTACAATCCTCGAATTGTACTATTATATTTAAGGTTAAAAATTATATAACTTTTTTTTATTCGTAGTTGATTACGAAGAATCCAAAAGCTTTGATGTATATAGATGGTATAGCTGTGCACTATTATGCTGACAGATTTGTCCCGGCCGCCATTTTGGACGCAGTTTTGATGACAAGTTTCGATAGGTTTATACTGTCTACCGAAGCATCTGAAGGTAAATACAATATTCAAATCAAATTAATGAAATACACACACAAACAAAGATACTCGGGTGGTAGGTGTCTGTTACCGGAAACCATATGGTTAGGTACAACCGGCAGCATCTATTTCTGCCGCCAAACAATAGCATGCAAACATTACTGTGTAATTACTGGGGTAACGAGACACAACATGTTATGTCTCAGGCGACAAGCGCAATGTGGTGCAAGATATATATCACTCGAACTAGGGTTATATTGTTATATGCTGGCGTATCACTTATCATCAGGTGAACGTCTCGCCCGTCTCGACGTTTAATTGTAAAAAAAAATGACACAGCACACACGCATACACACTCACATATTTTTTATAGAAAGTGTAGTCAAACGAGCGAACAGTTCACCTGGTGGAAAGTTATCACTAACGCTCATGGACAGTCGCACCAACCACCAGACACCAAGACCACCACACCATAGGGACCGCGGCTGCGTTACCGACCTTTAAAGCAATAATAGGGATCTTTTCTTGAAGACCCTCATGCCAAATTGGTTCGGAAATGCGCACACGCATACAAATGTTGTTATAGTATAATATAATTTTTAAATATTTTAAACTCAATCTAACTAATATGTAATAGAGTTGATAACTAACTATAAATTATAATTGAAAATACTAGAACAAGTCACCATTTAATAAAAACAGAAAATTGGAACTCGATTTCGTGCCGTTTGGGAGCCACAACAGTAGTATGTACGTACCGAGTATCGGCATGGAAGCTGCAGCTCAACAGCTAACGCTGCTCTCATTACTAGCGTAACACTGAACTACTGGGTAAATAAGACGTTCTGTCGTAACACAACGCCAGGAATCTCAGTAATATTATTATCAACAAATGATAGACCACCGCTGGACAAAGTCCTCCTTACAAAAATCTCCATCGATCTTGTCGGTATTGTGCTCCTCGCATTTAGAGTTTTACCTTGACAATTCCAAACCGTCGGACCACCTTGCAGAAGACCTATCAGCAGTACGTTTACCGGTCCTCGATAGCTAATCACGAACCATAGTTCATTGATGCTGGCGTTTTTATATCTTCTCATTATTTTGTTATGTGATCGAAAATTCAGGCAGTTTCCCTTGGCAAACGGAAAAAGTGGACCTGGGATCCTGGCCAAGGGCGGAAGCCTACATAATTGATATATTAGAGGTGAGTTTTCAATAACTATTCTTACCATCAGTTGACGGTCTTAGAAGTTTTTTTTATCTACCACATCCTTAGCTTCATTTTAGAATTACATTAAGGGACAAGATACCTGAAAATTGTAATACTCTGCCTCTCATACATTGACCGAAGAAACAAAGAAACGCTGTTATGGAGTCATATTTACATCCAAACGGTTTTTGCTAATTTGGAGACCCCGTGGCCATTTCTATGAAATCAATTTACTCTGCCAGTATGTCTGTTGAGATTAACTTCTGTTCACCCGTGTGGTGTAGGGCTATTACGAGTAGATAAACCCTGCCTATGGTACAAGGAGAGTAAAAGGGATTTCTAGTTCGCGAGCTCTGTAGGTGGATGTCTTTGTCGCATTACACGAGTACGAGGGTGATGGCAAATGTGATGTTATCGTATTTGCTACAGAACAGTGAGTGTTGTGAAAAATCTGTGTTAACCGCAGAAGCCGAGAATCTTGAAATTTTCTCCCGAAAATCATAAAAGCAAAGTATTAACTTGTATATATATATTTATAGGACCTCAATCACAATTTGGTAGGCTGGATCGATTGGAACCTGTGCCTAAGTACGAGCGGCGGGCCCAACTGGGACGAGAACTACGTAGACTCTGCGGTGATAGTGAACGCATCGAGCGCCGAGTTCTACAAGCAGCCAATGTTCTACGCCTTGGGGCACTTTTCCAAGTTTATCAGACGTGGATCCCGGCGCATAGAAGTTATGGAGATGAAGTACTTGACCAAGTCTTCGATTACACACGTTGGCTTCCTGACGCCCGATAGAACTATCGTCCTTGTGTTGTTTAATATGTGAGTTTATGCAGAATTAAACAAGATGTCTGAGTATCTTCTATAAGAAGTCATGTTGCATATAATACCGCAGCATCCATATCTGCTGTTAAGTAGTAGTAAGTAAACATTACAGTAATTATCGAGAGAAGTTCACTTGGTGAGTGTACGTCCTCGAAATCCATCATGACACATGAGCGAACGAAATTTGGCGTCGTGAAAATATTCTAACCATCATTTCATTTAATCAAGTGAATATCCGGTCGGTTTGATGCGCAGTCCAGTCTTTATTGGTGGTATGTCTATGTTGCTATCTGGGTAGGTCCCACCGTAGTTTCTATTTCTGTACCCAAACAACAGCAGTGGGCTAACGTTACTGTTTCGGTATGAATGGCGCTGTAGCTAGTGAAATTGATGAATTAAAAAGACAACATTATGTATCACAAAGCAAAGAGCGTAACGTGATGTAGTTATCATCCTCACCAGCGAAACACTGCGCTCGTGTCGTCATGGAAAAAACATACACAAAATTTTTCTTTTCTAATTTTTATATGTCCAGGGGCGCCGCAATGCAGGTGAACGTGGTTTGTGGCAGGCAGAAGGCCCAATTGATGTTGGAAGCGAATTCTATTACCACCATGGAGTTTTACTGCGACATATAGATGGTGTCTATCATTATATTTATCATTCTTATATTAACTAGTGTATTAATTAACATTTAATAACCTAATTTAAATTTCACATGGTGTTCAGTAACCATAAGGCCGGTGATGGAGAAGTGTGCTCGCCCAGATTTCCTCTCATCTTATATATTGATAACTGGAAAACAACGGCTGATTTACAATATAAGAATCGTATCTAATAAGGTCCGAAAAAACTCTGACTAGTCTCCGCGCATGCGGCCCTGGAATTAGATCAGGGACCTCCGTGTTACAAGATCAACACAGACCCAGTAAAATTATCTAGAGTGGGAGATTGATAAAGTGAGATTATTAAAAACAGGTAACTTTCAACCGAATGTAGTTTGTATAAACGCAAAATGAAAATAATACTTACGTATATGTTTTTCGTATTAAAATCAAAATTATTATTTTTTATGACAAGGAAATGTATTGGAAATTCTTTCCTTGTCATAAAAAATATTAACAGCATTTTTATTTTTTCCCCCCAAGTCGTACTTGGGCGTTCTATCAAAGGTGTAAAGTTTATTCATGTCGTGTTCACGAAATCTGCTGTTTTTGGGAACATGACGGTTTCATCAAAATGTTTTAATACATCGGGAGCTCTGGTGGTCTCTGTTGCCAGAGACCGTCTAGGTAGAGGTACCATTGCAGCGCGTTTTTTTTTTGTTTTACGTGGGGGAAATGCCTTCGCATATCTGCCCTCGCGGGGCAGACAGGTTATGTCGGAGTTGCACCGACTAAAACCGCCAACCGCCAATGAAAAATCCACTGTCGCCGCTGTACGGCTGTGCCACGGGAACGCTTTCGCACACCTCTGCGACCCCATCAGTGTCGGCCACACCGCGCAGCTCCATCTCAGGGGGAGAGACCCCACCCTTTGCATCTCTGTAAGGGCCCGCTGGAACATACAACGCGCTCTCCTCTCGGCATATTATCAACATCCAGAGGCCATGGGAGCCAAGAGAGAAAACTCTCCCGACTCCCTGTGGAGGATCTGTATTTGGGTTCCGCCGCCAACCGTTATACGGACGCGGAGGACAGGTAAAGTGGCAAACCACAATACCGACACTCTTCTCCCTCCGCGACTACATCACGGCTGTAAAGGACAGTACAAGCCTGCCCCTGTAGCCCACCGGCACCCATCCGAAGTGAGCTCATGAAGCGCAGCTGGAGCGGCCACCGCGGGCCGAACGACTAGGTTCCTCTTAGCTTCACCGTGGGTGACCAAGCCCGGTCACTGAGCCTAATCGCCACGACAAGGCAAAAACCTGTTCGGGCGAACTACCGCAGCGCCTATTACAGCCGACAAATAGGACTGCAAATGTTATCGAGTTTCGGTTTGAAAGGCGCTGTTGCTAGTGTAATTACCGGGGTAACGAGACTCAACCTCTTGTCTCCAGGCGACGAGCATAACATTGAGCAGTGTATATTATCCTAACTAGCGCCACGCTATGGGGAGGCACATCACTTAACATCAGGTGAACGTCCAGCTTGTTTCGTCACTTCTTTGATAAAAGCTCGAATGAAGATGGAACCCCTATCGTGTCCGGCGAACTTCATCTAGACAGATAGGTCCACTTTGAAAGGGCAGCTGATAGTGAAAAGGACGATGACTATGATGGAATGGATCAAAAGAGATTTATTATTATTTTTACTGAATCATTCATAGAGAGTACAATAAATTAAGTCGTTTCTCTACATTAGATAATGACGGGAAGAACTCGTTACGGAGGATTTCATCGGCGCGACTTCATGGCCGACCGCTTACTGCGTACTGGACGTATAACCAACAGTTTACCTTCATATTAAGTATGAACATACTAATCATTGTTTTATGACGTCCATTTATAAAAAAAAAACAGAAAAACCACCAATTGGCAAGATAAAGCACGTAAAAAGGAATCTTTTAGAAGGCGTCTGAAAACTAATTTCACTAGGATAGAGTAGAAGAAAGCTGATAATTACGGAATTCCAATAACAAGCCGTGATACCGAGCCCTGTATCAGATGAGCTGTAAGATGATTAAAAACCTACAAAATGATTACTAAATACTACACTTCATCAGAGAATTGGCAATTTCAGTGGTTTTAATATATTTTATTTATAACACGAATCGACTAGAAGTAGAATAAGACGTTCACCGAATGACAAGTGATGCGTCTGCCCGTAATAATGTCAATTCTTTATTCCAGTTGTTTCTTTATGTGCAGTGCTATTTAAACTGTTACGCAGTAGTTTTTATAAATTACTGTCTGTCAGAATTGCGAGATGCGGTAGTACATATATAGATAAGGGACCTACCGCCTGTAAAACTGCTTGAAAAATTCGGACAGTCCACATAACACCAATATGTTTTAATTTATTCGATATTTTTTGTTTATTTAAAGGCTTGTATGTGATTCTACTTTTTTTTACAAATAAATTTGAATCACTGTTATAAACGTAACAAAATAGTAAAAAAAAATACAAATTTATTGCCAATATCTTATATCGAGGTCAATGACTTCGATATAAGATATTGGGAAGAGGACAACATCGTCGCAGAGCAGAGATATTGTTGACCTTCATCAAATAAACTAATGTACGTAATAAATTGATAAGTATTAATGTTTTTAATTAGATTTACACAAATGCATCATTCGATAATAGCATTTTACGGTTTGTGAAAAAGAATTACAGTAAATCTTTCCAACGCAAACCAGCATTTTATTAGCACTAACAGGAAGCCATATTGAAACGTATGAGTCATACTTGGTTATGAAAGACCAGCGCAGCTTCACGTTGAACGATGAATAATATTTACGTATAACTGATAAGAAAATTTAAATTATGGTATACAAATAAGTATTCTAAATTATGACTCAATGGTTACATTTTTCTGAAGTGGTGCACTGGTTAACCACTTATTTAATTAAAGGACGGTCTCGCGTTCCATTCCACGTTTAGATGTTGTCGATTTTGGTTGACGGTAGCAATTTTTCAAACACGTAAAGTTAGCTACTACTCTTCTATTATAAATCGGCCGCCATAACAGTATATACGAGTTATAGATTAATGCGCGATCATGCTGCTCATTGTCACTTAAAAACAACGAAATCTGAAGTAAGCAATAACGGTCCTAATTTTTTTTAAAAAATAACAAGTAATCGTTTTTTAATCTTGTTTGCTTGTATTATAAACTTAAGTTAAACATTCCAAATGAATTAGTTCTTTCATTAGAAAGTAGCTGATAAACAATGAGTATAAATAATCGCATTATAACCTACAAATTTGGTCATTATAGTATTAATAATAATTACTTGCAAAGTTATTGTTTCGTTATAATCCAGCACCGTTAACTAAGTGTAAGACATTGTCCATGTTTCACCATTGACCCATTACTTATTCGTAAACAAGAAAGGCTTCTTGGAATTGTAACTGGTTCATCTCCGTCGCACACGGCGGCAAAGTTCAATGTATACGTCTATTTATTATTTAAATTCACGGCAGCCTGTCTTTGCGGCCAGTGCGCGACCGTCCGCGTTCAAAGGAGGTTAAATTAGTGTCGATTTATTTTTATTTTTAAAATGTCTTTCTTAATTGTGTTTGGGTTGTTAGCGTTTATAGGGAGTGCTGTCTCTCATACTTATCATCTGGGAGCATGTCCAATCGTGGAGCCCATGCCCGGATTCGAAATGAATAAGGTTAGTAATAAATATTATTTTTAAAATTATTAATCCTGTCTGTTTGCAAAGTATTAAATTAATCATTTCTAGTAGTGCACATCATAATTACTTTTTATATATACCAATGAAGTAAAAACAAAATGTTATTATTTACCATAAACAAAAGCTGTAGGAAGTGGCTTACTATTCTTTTGTTGTGAATATGATCGGCATCTGAGGAAGTGCCTTACATTGTTTTTATTTGTAATTCGTGAAAGCAAAGAACTGGACTTGTATAGAGTGTAAGGGGCCCCGGAGAATAACTCACGAGACTTAAGCCAGCTTCACCTGCTCGTGGTGCACACTGCTAATCAAAAAACAAGGCTCTGACTCCCACCAACCCGCATTAGGCCAGCGTGGTGGGAAATGGCCCAAATCCTCTCATATGAATCACTACCCGATCGATGCGGGAATGCTGAGGAGCTGTGGAGGTCTATCGGCTGATGCTGATGGTTAAAGAACTAGACTGAATTGAATTATTCAGTAATCGACTTAACAGGGATGTGAAGTTAACGGTTACCCATAGTTTTGGGGATTTGCTGTAAATATTATGCAGTGTCTGTAAGAAAAATTAATTAAATAATTCCAGTTATGTTACTATGCTAATGCAATACTATTAGGTAAATAACATTAATCTTTACCGTATTTAAAACAATAGAATCTTTTTTCGATGCTTAATAGTAATAACGATGACATCCGGTAAGTAAACAACCGTCGCTTTAATGTGACCTATGATAAGAGATGGATTATTTATGTAATTGAATTAACGCTAATAGATATGATCACATCTCTGTCAAGGTTACAAACCCTGACGCGAATTAAAGAAATTATTATAGAAACTAATCCTTCCCACACAGAAAATGGTATTTACTTTTTGAGAATTGACAGAGGAAATGAGATTTTTTTTATTAACGTGCGTAACAAAATGTTAACGGTCGCATAACCACGGAACCAAAAGGGCCGGTAACGGGGTAGTGTCGACTCCAACCGACTAAAAAGCTTCACACAGTATTCCAATCACTTCCGAAATAATGCACGGGGGTCACGGGATAACATCGAGCAGTTCTTCCGCAAACCCCGATCGCCGCCCGGATCGAACGGGCCCGCCTCGGGGAGGAATGTAAAGCACCCCTCCCGAAAATAGGAATCTTGGGCTGAATTAAATAGGTATCTGCTTTATTACTAACTGGAATAGATTATGTTGGCCAATTATTACTAACAAATTAAAATGTCTTATTAAAGACTAAGTTTCAAGTATTGTATAATGTCTTTATCTACTTGCCAGAAAGGCTCAGCACTTACTTACCTTGTAAAGTTTGAATGGAGTTTGATTGGTAGTACGGTTTTTGAAGCTGTTTGATTAACTACCCTCATATTGTAAATCTGTTACTACAACAGCATCGCTGTGTTCCAGTTACAAACAAATGACAGTCGGTGTATTCGGTGCGAACATGTTTCACTACATACGGCCTCATTGTCATTTAACACCACGAGAAATTGAGGTCAGGTGTTAGCCTACTGCAGATTAAAATATTTCCTATCCTGCAGAATAATGTAGGTAGGTTATTAAGAACAGTTACTAGAAGAATAGACCTGATGATTTTAAGTAATTCTGAAGAATTATATTTAAACATAATACCTTAATAACCCATTTTTTAGTATTGTAATTTGTTTATTTTTGAGTAATTGTTTGACAGTGAACTTTTTTTCTTTTCTTCACAATAAATACTTTCATAAGAAATGAGACCCCATTTGTTTCATTGTATTGAAGAGTGAACAATGAAATAAATAAGAAACATGAATCAACTGCCATTATGATAACGGTGAATCATTGTGGTTTGATTTAACAACGGAGATGTTTTTTTAAAACGTATTTCCGGCCATTTATTTACTCATAAAACTTGTCGACACCTTGAAAATATTACTTAAGACACATTTTTTAACTTGACATAGATAATACAGATCAAATTCAGCATTTGGGAGCGAGGAACATTTAAATTTTTTGTTGTTATTTAAGCAATAATTGGTATCTAAAACCAAGAGAGATCTTATTGTCACTAAAAACACTAAAGTTTATTTGTTATACTACGCTCGTTGTCTGTTTAAATAAAAAAAATTGATCTAATAAATCTAATTGAGACAAATTATCTTAATTTTTTAACGTTGGTTTCAATAGAACAGGGTAAAATGTTAACATTTCTGATTTCGGAGTAAGAATTTACTATTAAAAAGTAATATCACTTATTTATTACCGGAACCGAGAAAGCGGCTCAAATATTTCTAAGTGATCACCGTTATCAATAGTGATTCACCTGGGAAGTCGCAACTATGTTGCAGACTTAAAGAAGAACGTTTTCTTTCTGATCCAAGTTTCTCTATATTCTGTATACAAATCATTTTTTTTATATGTGACAAAGCTTTAGAAATAAGCAGAACGTTTACAGGATCGTCAGTGATATTTGTACTGCTAATAATGTGCCGCTAGTTGTGATGATATAAACAGCATCTCGTTGTGCGTTTCGTCATAGAGATAAGAAGTTAAGTCTCGTTACTCCAGTAATTTCGATAACTACAAACCATTGAAATAGGTACACAGTTTATACACCACTATTTGACGGCAGAAATAAACACTGCGGATGGTACCTACTTCACTTACTGTCTTTAATACATTTCCTTACTTCAACAGCTTCTGGGAGTGTGGTTCGTTGTACAGAAAACCTCCACCGCGTCCCACTGCATAACGTACAACTTCAGCAGGACCGATGAGCCGGGCAAGTTCAACATCGAACAAGTCTCACAACACTTCATACTAGGTTTGACGCCTCTAGAACACGATTACAGGTGATTTTATTAGGATTTTTTTAACCAAGCTCCGGCGAAGTAAAAAGAATAGAAAGTCTGTTTTGCATTGTTCCAAGCAAACTGTATCAAATTTTTTAATCTTAAAAAAACACCTTTTATTGATCTATTGTATTAAACCCGTCACTAGTCTTAAACTAGTTTCGTTTTAAACGAAACTGTGTTCAAGATAAAGTAGATTTTAGATA
The DNA here is from genome assembly GCA_029034505.1 of Ornithoptera priamus. NCBI lineage: Eukaryota > Metazoa > Arthropoda > Insecta > Lepidoptera > Papilionidae > Ornithoptera > Ornithoptera priamus. The sequence goes on along the minus strand of JARDWD010000296.1, from coordinate 2,861,820 downwards.
AGCGTAACGAGATAAGAGAAAATAAATTTAATAATTTTAGATAAAGAGTCATGAGATAAAGAAAGTAGATGTAAGTCTTAGATAAAAGAAACAAGTAAGAGTTATTAGATTTAAATAGGAATAGTAAGTTAATAGTAAATTGTAGGAAAATAAATAAAGATATTAAAACATAAGAAACAGATAATCAAGGACTGACGTGTAGGTATGAGTCTTTAATTTATATAAAAAAGATTAAATTGGTCTTTCTTTAGCTTTGATAACAAAGTTTAATATTAAACTTAATTTTATATATATCTGTTTATTTTCTGAAGATATAAAGGAGTTCTCACCGTGCCCGACCCAGCTGTGCCGGCCAGAATGAAAGTGCAATTTCCTCTAAGTTAGTATTGGAAGTATTTACTATTTTTTGCATACTAGGTAAAAAAAGCTTTACTTGGAAGAACTCGTAAGTATTTCTGATGTCCTTTTCTTTCCGAATGAAGTTGACGTTATTAGATTTATTAACGATTTTTAAAGCTCGCGGATCCGGAATTATTTGAAGACTAATTAATTGTTTAGTTTTTTTCACCTTTATATGTGTCAATTTCCGTTAATACAATTTAGTATTCTGTGGACTTCAAACGTATATTCTATATCTATTTTGAATTAATCTTCGAGACCCGTCCCAATTTCTAAATGTATATAAGTAAATGTAACACAGCTTTATCATTCTTATATCTATGAAATTATTCTCAGTTACTTGGGGACGGATTTCTCATAGTGAGTTTCCAAGTTTTGTGTTAGCAGGACAGGCTTCGTCATTGGAATGTTTGAGTTTGTCTTGACAATATAGTCTTGGTCGTCTTTAAACATTGCAATGTCACCATATATCATCAATAGGAGCGATGCAACAGAACTCTATCCAGACAGGTCTAAGTTATGAAAAATGTGTCATCTTTCAGGCGTGGCTGGATCGGCCAGTTATACGATATTGGCTAGTGACTATACCACTTACGCTGCCATATTCACATGCCAGAAACTCGCCTTCGCCCACAGACGCTCAGCGACCATACTCTCACGGACGAAGGAGCTTGACAAAATGTTTGTAGATAAGGTAAATCGAGCGATTTTATTAACAATAAAAAAATAACCAATTCATTGTTAAAATAACTGCGTATAACTGAACAAAGTGATTTTATCAGTTTTTTATTCAATAATTACTGTTTACTGGTGGTAACCTCTTGTTGGAAACCGTCTAGGTAGTTATCACTGCAATGCATATTTCTGGTAGCATGCAAAGATTATTGTTTCAATTGGATAGCCATCGTAGTTAGTGTAATTACCGAAGTAACAACAATGAACGACCTTCATGTCGTTTCATAGTTAAATAATAAGGATGATTTGGGCAATTACCATTGAATATTTGTACGTAAATATATATTTTTTTAAATTAAACTCCTTCACAACCTTCATAGGTTAACTTTTAATAACAGACTGCGGCATAATTCATTAATAAGGGCCAGTAATCCTATATACCATTCATAATGAATGTAAAGTATGCATAAAACATTTCTATGCTACAAATGATAAAATTATCTTCACAGATGCGGACGAAACTAGCGTCCTTCGGTGTGGACCCGTACGATCTATCCATCATTTCGCAAAATAATTGTCCAAAGCACGCCAACGGCACTGAAGGCGTCAACATCAACATAAGCCCTGACACATTCTCGTCTCATAACATCGGCGAAGTAGTCAGGAAAACTGGTGGAGTCATTGGTGAATAATTTTATCTATCTCTAAATTATTGTTGTTATAATTTTCAGTTCGAAAATGTTCGTTTTATTGTAAATTATATGTCACTCGAAGGAAACATAAATGATATTTTCGCAATAAATAAAACGAATAAGTGATGAATATGTTATTAAATGCATTCATAAACAATGTCATTCGGCTGTCTTGGATAACTTAGTATATTTGAAAGAAACATTAAACTGACAAACTATACACGTTAATTTCAGCGGACGGCGTTGAATACGTAGTGGAAACTGGTAAAAAAGTTTACCACAAAGTAGCAGACAGCAAAGAAGACCTTACCGAAGCACCTGGTTATCCTATCGCACAAGGCAACCGCCTCTCTGCTCGGCCCGATGATGACGCTGAATGGTTGCCATAGATAATAGAACCTTCCTATAGGAAAACCGTGCCATAGATAATATGAGGATTGTATTATCAAAGATGACAAAGTCCACTAATTACTAAAAGTGTCACTAAACTATTTGATGACGTGACTTCGTTATTTTTGATACTATGCCAAATTATTTTTATTCTTGACAATAAACGTATTTAAATTGTAAGATGGGACTGAACGTTAAAATATTGCAAGTAATTTTACGATGCAATCAAAATAATAATTTGTAATCTATTGCATTTTTTTCAATTGTATAATTTTTTGGAAGACAAATAAGTAATTTCCTAGTTTTATAATAAAATTTAAACAAGAATTTTTGGTGATTTTTTGTTTGTAACAGATAAGCTTCACTTCTGTCTTGATATTCTGGGTCGCTCCACTTTTGCTAAATGGTCATTGTTATCCCATTCCAATAGATAGTAATAAATACAATATTTATTTATTTATTTGATATACCAATAGCACAACGTATTATATACTATCTTACATTCTAGGCATATTTATTTATCCTTTTTGTACACCAGTTATAAGATATGGAATACATTATTAGCCCAGTCATATTAGGTAAAAAAAGGGGTCAACCTCGGAATGAAAGATAATAAGCTGCAAATTGGTATGAACCTTTGTTTTGTCATTCTAAATGTTGTCTCAAAAGTCACAATCGTTATCGTGTCCGCGTCTCAAGATATTCAAGGTCAAAGGTCACAAAAATCGGTTTTTCGCGAATATCTGGCTTCCTATCGGTTAAATGAGATTTGCATTTATTATAAAAGTTGTAGGCTATAAAATTCCCTACAACTTTTGTTTAAACTTTTTTTTCATACGACCAACCGTTTTGAAGGTAGAGCGCGAAGAGTGCACATCGTACAGTCATATACGGCCTAATGCAAGGTCAATGCGTGAGTTATGGTTATCTGAGGACAACATTGATCATTTCCGCTACACGCAATTCATCAAATTTACAAAACTAAATAAACCTGTACAACTGTCAACACTTCCACCAACAAGTGTAGCAGCTCATCAACACATAAAACGTGTCTACTACCAGATTCAAACGTGGTTAGGGAAGGACTTAGAACCTCAAGAATGGGGCTGGATGCTTGAAAATGAAATCCTGGAGCCCATACGAACGTTATTACCTCCAGCACCAGCCGAACTACTAAACGTAATATTTTGCAATTGCAAAAATGGTTGTGGTTCCCGCTGTGGATGCAGAAAATCAGGGCTACAATGTTCTTTAGCTTGCGGCCAGTGCAACGGACAAGCTTGCCTCAACGCTTCACTGTATCCAAGTAATCCCGATGAAGAAAATACATATGATCCCGATATTCTGGAAGGTTTGGAGATGAACATGACAGATAATGAGGATGATGACAATGAATCGAACATTTTTGAGCGACAAGAAGAAGAAGACGACGAAGAAGAAGAAGATAATTAGCTTCCATTTCCAATTTCATTACAATTAAAATCAACAAAGATACTTTTGATATTTGAACTCACATTTTGATAAATGTATATTATGCCGTATTTAATAATAAATAAAAATATGTGTAAAATATATACTCTTACTATCATTTTAACTTAAAATAAAACTAAAATATATAATCCAGAATTAATAATATTTTATACTTAAATAGTTAAATATGAATAATTATATATAAATAATCAAGTTACTTACTTTAATTAAATATAAATAATTAATAGTTAGTACATAAATAATAGGCATTGTTTAATAATTATAATTTCCAAGTAAATAATTGACTTTATAACGTACTGATTGAATTGAAATTGAAGTTGCCCAGTAAGACTGTATGATCAGTGCGATTCATGGCGGCTTCTACGTTGTCCAACAATAAATATTGCGTTACCAAATTAGAAGACGATGGCAGGTGTACAGTACATAACGATACGGATCGTGGGTGACCGTCGATATTCAATTTAATGTTAATCCTTAAGTCCTTACATGTACTTTCGCTATGGTGAACACTGCAGGATGGGATAGCTCGAGACACAGCAATCATAACTCCTCTTCTATCCTTTTTAGACCTTTGACATTGACGATCCCTGCGATAGACCTCATAGCGCGAATCAATAAATTCACTGTCGGAGATTTTTGAATTTAGCCAGCTCTCCGTAACAACAATAATCTTATAGTCGCAGATAAGGATGTTATGTAATATATCATTAGTCTTCGTTCTCTCATGTTTTGATAGTAAATGTTAAATTTTATAACAATGCTCCATAACTTTAGTTAATAATTTACGCTCATTTGATCAGGTTGAGGCCCTCCGTATTCCGAATGATAATACTGCACCGTCACACCTTGCTCGATTCAGCATTATTGCGAATAAAACCTGATCACATTGTAATTCAAGTGATGGAAATGTGGAACACATTATTTTCGATTGTCAAAAATTTTTGATTGACAGACTAGTGTTGGCCAGTGAACTTAGTGATGTCAAAAATAAGTGTGATTTATTGTCCCTCTCGCCACCATTAAAACAATTGTTACAAGACGAACTTACAAGCACATCTACAGATACATAAAGAATACAATTAAAACGATTTAATGGAATGTGCTCATAGGCGTAATGTTATGTCTATGAATGTACTATGAAAAATAAAAGTTGACCTAAAGGTTGTAAATACCAAGTCATAAAATCCTAAAAAAAAAAAAATTTAATGAGTATAAAATCACTATAGTCGTCTTTTCTTAAAAAAATTCTACCTTTGCAGACCTATGTAAATTTATAGTTATATTCACTTGCTAATTTTTTACTTGCAGCATGTGGTGCTTTACTAGTTGGCGATAAATGTTCACTCAGGAATATAGATTTGCGTACATCGCGCAACCCTATAGTGCTCATCGTGTTTTTGGTTTGGCTTCAGATTAAATTTAGCTACTGCGGCCAAAACTTCATCCCGTTTGCGAGGGTTGCGTAGTTTAAATAACACTCCATTTGGTCTTTTGGTGTCCCTATTTCATTTTGCCACGCGAGTAGAGTAGAGAATATCGCCTTTCACAGTTTTAATTATTTGTTCGAATCTGTTTATCAAATTTAATTTCGGTTTTCTGTTATTCCGTTAACCTAATATAAGTTGATATAAACATTAAAATTTTAGAAATTAAAGCCTTATTATATATCAGTAAAGGGAAAATGTGGCAGTATTAATAATTAATAACGATTATATTATATTCACTCGTGATAAGTCTTATTACGGGACCGCCTTTTCTATCGTCAAATGGAGGCACAAATATTTCCTTAGTTTTTGAATCATGTTGATTAGTGTTCACTCATAATAAGATGATAAGCATGTGTTGTGTACAGATCTTAATGTATACCCTCATTGTTACGAGCAAGAAATTCTCTAGCAAGTATACCGCTGTGTGAAAAATATAACTTATAGCTATTAAAAAAATAAAATAAGTAATCAACTTCAGCAACAAATTTTATTAAGTCAGCAAGCTTTACATATAACATTTCAGATTCATAACTGATTCCAGTAGAAACAAAAGAGTCTTGAATGCAACAGAATAAAGGTGATCCCTGAACGTCTATGGAGTACACCGTTCAAGGAATCGCGGGTACAGACAAACCTCCCTGATATGGTACCTATCCAGTAGCCAGCAGAGGAACCTCTCCAACCCCAAGCCGTATCCGCCGTGCGGTACTGAGCCAAACTTCCTTTGATCCGTGTACCAGTAGTATGGTGATGGGTCGATACCCTCGCGTTTGTAACCTGTTTCAAACATGTATAAAAAAAAACTATTCTTATGAACAAGCAATCAACTAATGTCGATATCAATATAAGAGAAAGTGATGAAATGATTCGTTACCAGTACTAATAGCTTACTAATAAAAAAATGCAAAAATAGGTCACTGTTTTTATTATTATTAGTCTTTTTTTTTATATTTAAAAACTACTAAAATCCAATCTGGGTCTGACAAGAGTGTTCGAGTCCATGGGTTTTGAAGATGGTGCCCTTATCTTCCAGTTAGCTGGTGAGGCCAACAAGCATCAACTGGTTATGTTAGTTCTTTAGTATTTATACTTAAATAATTATTAAATCAAATCATTCCGGTTCCCATCGATTCAGCGGGTCGGCCCGACATACACGACACACCCTCAAACGACACCAACACGCACAACACGACATCCATGCGTAATTACAATAATCATGATTTCACCACATTTCGGACACGCCGCTTCCGCCGACGGTTGAGGCGCCCGGTAGGCTCGCACACCGCGCACACAAAGCACACCCGACCTCTTGGGCGGTCCTCACCGCCCCCGGTTCGTAATACAGGCGAAGATGATCGGAGGACGGGCCCGAGCCCTCCTTCGATCACCGCATAGTCATTGCCGCCATCCGATGCGCGTCGTACGCGTATTAAATTCATAACTATACTTATCTATGTATATATTTGACCACATCCCCCTTCCCCCCCTCGCCTTCCCCTCCATAACACTATCCATTCTTCGACCCATCCGCATCTAATACCTTCCCACCCTTTCCCTTTATATATTAGTTTTGTTTTTATTATTTTAGCTCGCGGATACCGGATCCGCGAGCCCTGAGTCCGATGAAGCTGCAATGGTTGTCAATAAAACCGCGGCGAGAACATCATCATAAAAAAAAAAAAAAAAAAAAAAAAAAATCAAATCAGTTTTTGCGACTTTCGTTGCGTTGTGTTTCTCGAACATTACCTTCCATCAGCTCGTCGTAGTCCCAGATCCTCATAGAGCCGCCGACAATCTCTCCTACGCCGGGCATCAGCACGTCTACGGACTCGGTGAGCCGCTGGTCGTCCGCGCAGCGCGACATGTAGAACGACTTGATCTCCGCCGGAAATTTGCACAGCAGTATTGGAACACCAATCGCGTCCGTCATCTTGCGCTCCGGCATCTCCGGGATATCCTGCAATTTTCTTCCTATGAATCCTAAATAATCACCTCACGCCATGGACAAGGTCAATAGGGGAGAGATAGCATTAATTATTAACTTTGATGTCCTATATGAGTGGGCATATAATCCTCAATATTTTATGTCACCTTTATTTATTCACTCATTTTAATAATCACTTCTTCATCATCACCAGTCGATAGTCATCCACTACTGGATATAATCCTCCCTCAATCTCCACATACAGTCAACATAACCTCTGGTACCGCTGGGCACTAGGGGCTGTCATATGTTGGGGTCCATATGGGGAGCATTTGGGCCTTTCCCACCATACTAGCCCAATGCGGGTTGGCGGGAGCCAGAACCTCGTTTGTTGATAAGCAGGGTCTGCCACGAGCAGGTCAGGTTGGCTTAGGTCCCATTGAGTTGTTGTGCGAGACTGATTATACCCTCTAATTAGAATAATCACTTACTAATTAAAATTGAAGGAAACTATTTTATTATACACGGAGGAAACACTTGCTATCTTGAAGCGAAGATATGTACAAATAATATAAATACATTGAATTATACTTTTAAATTACCTCTCCAAATTCATAGAAGGATCCATCTTCTTTAGTGATGTTGTTTTCCCGAAGGTACTCTATCGCCTCAGTGTACGCCATCCTCTTGAATGGTTTAACTGGACGCTGGTAACAATAATAATTACATATACATATATATATGTATGCAATGCTAATGTTAATAATGTTAAGTCACAAGTTATGATATTTTCACAGCATCAAATTACAAGTAATTCTTTAAAGGCTATTTTACTATGTACTATGGCTTGGCAGCAGAAGTTGAAACCCTGTCATTTCTCAGAAAACCAAAGTATTGGTTTTCTTTTTTATCTTATAGTTTCTTAGTTATTTGAGGACATTAGGCGATAAAGAGCTTTTCACTTTCTTTGTTCCGAAATTTGTTGTTGACTGACCTTGAAGTTAGGGTTGAGTTCGTAGACCAGATGACTTTCGGGCGACGCCAGGATTCGGTCCACAACGTCCACCACCAGATCTTCCAAACGGTCAAGCAGCTCTTCAAAAGTTATAAATGGACACTCTGCTTCTACATGGCTGTACCTAAAGGAAATAACTTTCTATTTAGTCAACCATGGAACTAACGAAGCAATGAGACAAGCAGGACGTTCACCTGATGGTAATCCTGTCCACAAGAACATAGAGGTAATTAAGAATGTAGAAACAGTAAGATATTGCTATCTTGAGAACTAAGGTTATCAATCTCATTAACCTAGTAATCTGAATATCGACTGCACCATTTGCTAGTTGTTATCAATAATCAAATAATGTAATATGGGGGAGTGGAAAATTTCAGATGGACGGAACAAGACTAATATAAGCTTATATCTTACTAGTTTGTTAGTGTTGTTAACTGTTTTTATTTCCAAAGGGTTAGATGGTAATAATTATTTATTATTAAGGGTTGATTATTTGACATCCGTTCCACAAGATGTTAAGTGACAACCAGACCGTGGATGGTGAAGTGCGCTTGTCTAGCCTTCTGGCTCTTGTATTCATATCCTGAACATATTACTCTCTGATGATGTAAAGCACCTGCTAGTCACAGCATAACAAAGGTTTTACTACTCACACTAGGAGTGCAGTTATCCACCAAGCAATTTTTTTTTTTTAGGCACAGTCATATAAAACAAAGTACATGTAAATGTTGCTAACTGCAGTAGTTAATTAAATAACTGTGTTGCAGTTAACAAGACCCACCTCCAGAGGGTTAAACACAGTATTGGTGTTATGGTGGCAGTTTTACAACGTAAGTGAGGTAGATAGCCAGGAGAGATCCAAGACCCTTATTATTATTGAATAAATATGTGACATACTCTGCAAGATGGCGGCGTGTGCGGGATTGTTCGGCGCGGTACGACTGAGCGATGCAGTACACGTCGCCCAGCGCGGGCAGGCACGTCTCCAGATACAACTGCGAGCTCTGCGTCAAGTAAGCCTCTTCCCTGGGGACGGAGTAAACGTATAAACATGTTGCGTTGGTGTTCTGCATGATTTGAAGGACATCCATATTATTAATATTTTGACATGTTTAAATAAACAGGTCCCAAGTTTAGGAACCTACATGATCTCATAATATTTATTCTGGATGTAATTAAGTTATTTACTATGAACAGCATTGCACTAATCAACTTGTGACATGTCACAACATTTCCAACATTTGTGTAAAATTATTACAGCAGAAATAGGGCTGTCTGCAGTTAGAGATGAGCACTCCTTATTTTACAGAGAACAAAACTTTCACCAGACAGTTAGTGGTGCACTAGCTTATAGCGTAGCTAGTACTATTTAGAACTTCCTGCAAAACTCCTATTATTTACGCCCTTTCGAGTACCTTAGTAATTTAACTAGATACAACATTTTCATACTGGAACACAGTACTGTTCGTACACTATGGAGTTCTTGAGTAAAAGAGACCTTTCTTCCTTTACATAAAAATCTCTAACCCGAAGTATTTCAGCTTGAATAGCGTGCTGCCGCCCTCGCACTGGGTCTGGACGAGAGTGGGTGGTGCGACTTCCGTGTAGCGACGCGAGGCGAAGTGATCGCGGAAAGCGCGCGTCACCGCGGCGCGAGCGCGCATCACCTTCGACGTGTTCTCACCACGCAACATGATGTGCCTAACATATAGCAATATAAGTTAACAATCACCAAACGACATTCTTATGGAATACACCCAACTACATAGTACAACTGTCCATTTGACTATCCCACTACTGGGATTCGATTACTCACTATGTCATCTCTTTTAAAGCAATGATGTTACTTAATATAAATTATTTATATATGATTATTGGTATATTTTAATAAGAATTGAAGAGGTGAATAAATCATAGAATTGTTTCATTGTCTATGTGCATGCAAGTTTTGCGATGTGATAAACTACTTGATGTGCGACTTGAGGAAGCGCAGGATAGATCTTCACCCGGCACAAGCTCCTGGTGAAGGATAAAATAATTAGGATTGTCACTGTGCTTGATAAATAGCCTTTCACTATGTAAGAAAGCAGCGCAGCAGCAGGATTATTAAGAGAGTTGCTTGTTTATTCATAATTTTTTCATATAATCCTTTGTAGACACACTATTTAGTTATAGTAAAATTAAACAGAGAATTCAAAAATTTTACGAATTTTTACCTGTTATCCAATTGTACATCAGGTAAAGCTTCTTCATTGAGTATTGAGTCAGCACCGCCAGGTGGAGCGAGACCAATCAATTCCCAATAATCAGCCGTTAGCTCATGACCACCAGGTGCCTAAGATGTATAGAAATTGAAAATGTGGCCATATATACTATAAATAAAAATGATACATGACATATGGAGAATCAAACACCTTTATGCCTAATTCTCTATTGACATTGATTAGCAGACAGTTTAGATACTAAAAAACTAAAAAAAAATTGATCATGTCTTTTTTGAATTTTTAATTAATAAAAATGAGTAAGCATGAGATAAGCTTTTAAGTGAACTACATTTTAATATTGCTTATACTTATTTCTTTTTTCACGATGGTAAGTGATATGCTTGCTCATGATAAAGTGGCACTGGCTAAGATGTTATTCACAGCACCACATTGCTATCACTGCTTTAAGACAGGATATTAAATCTCATTATACCAGTAATTACAATAGCTACAGCATCATTCTGCTACACATTAATGTTTGCAAAATACTATTCGGCAGTATGAATAGGTGCTGCTATAGTATCTACTTAGAGGGTCTCTAGCAACAGAGACCCTCCATTAATGTATATCTATTATGTAAAAAGAGAATTAGGTGTATAGTCCTCCTAAATAATAGTTATAGTTCTATGAATTTCTTACTTTTCTGTTTGTATCAAGTCATACAAAATATAACATTAAATATTGTAGTATCAGTATTCACCTTTCCAATTTATTTATAAATGTTGTTCTCTATGTAATCTGCATAAATAATGTTGGCTAATAAATAGTTCAATTTACTTACAGTTTTTCCTTCTGGAACAACTTCTAGTTTACCATATAAAGCTACCGACGACTCAGTAGAGAGAATTAATGCATTGTATGTCTGACAGAGAACACCATGTAAGACACACTGCAGGAAACCTGTGCCATCACGCAATGTCAGAAAAGCAAGTGCTCTTCCCTGTCTTCTCAGTCGGTGCACCCATCCCCTAATACAGATACGATCACCTCTATAATCAGCAGCTGTAATTAAGTAAGCAATGTTTATAAAAAAAATTAATCATTGGTACTTAAGGAAATAATTTCTTCAAATAGTTTTTCAAGAACATTGCATAAATTTTTAAACAACTGAGAATCATGTGGTGACGGTGCAATCATACATTTTCTAAATTTGAATTTCTGTATATATATAAATAAAGAAACTTAGTGTATAATATAAAAAATAAATGATTATTAATTTGTGTACAAGTATCACATTATTGATATCATACACAAGTTTTTGTCCTAATACTCTGTAATGCCATTACATAAAAGAAATTATATTAGAATATGTAGTTGGTTTTACATGTATTTGATTAATTTAAACTACTATTTAATACCTATTCATAAGTAGTTAATATCAAATGTAGGCCTCTCATATTTGGAACAATTCAAGATCAATAAAAAATACACCTTAATCTCCACACACCACTTTGACAAAATATTTGTACATATAATATAAACCATATGCAATGGAACTATGACAGATGCCACTGCATTGCAGTATTGCATCATCCAATATGATTTGTCATTATTAATGTATTAAAAATTTAATTTCTAAGAATGGTGTTTTAAAATTTTCGAATGTTATTATTATTTAATATGAGATTAAAAAAACGCTTATATATTTTTCTGTGTTTAAAATGTCAGAAAATTATGAAAAGGAATAAATAATTACCTTCACAAATTTTTATTACTTTAGCTTGTGGCAGTGACGCGTCTTCCGAAATAACAATTTTTTTCGCTTCTTCCAAGTTTTGTTGCCTTTTTTCGTTACTTTCTTCTTCGGCTTTGGCCTTATCTGCAGCTTTATAGTTTTCTCTTGTCCAAATCTTCTGTATTTTCTTTAGCTGGGATTTTGCTGCAACGTCGAATTCGACGTTTTCTTCTTTCCCATCAACGTATATTGTAGGAAAAGGTTCTTTTCCTGCATGCCGCATAGCCTGCAGAATGGTTTTAAAAGGTTTTTCTCGAGTGCCATCCCCTGTTTCGTCACTACCTTTTTTGTCTGATGTATATAATTCCCCTGTAAAATATAATTTCGACTCTCATTGAATATACTGTTATAGCATATGGTAATTTACGGTGAAAATAAGAAATGTTCCAACCTAGTGACAAATCTGCAATGTTAGGCATATTGACTTTATTTATATTTGAACTCACTTATAATATATTTCTTACTTTGATAGTATTTATAAAAACATTGATTTTAATTTTAAAATAAATAATTATTCACACGTTTTAGGTCTCGTTGATTTTTTTATAAAAAATCTGTCATTAACCTTATCGTCGTCAATTCCAACTATCAAGTTAACATAGATAAAACAAAGCTGTGTCAGTTACAGATTGCAAATAGTAGAATTACGAAATGGAAATAGTTAATAGTAACGTATCAATGTCCTCCACAAATCACATATCCAATTGGTACATATAGACAATATTAATATATTTCGTAAACATGTGTTATTTTCGATAATAACTACAACGCAATCAAATTAAACGTTTCCTCGCAGTAAATACATCAATTACGTGTGAAATAAATTTTTGTTTCTCGTTATTTTTTATTAATAATTTTAATCGATATAGTGCAATGATTGAAGTAAATTAACATTTATTTAACTATTGAAATAAAAGAACTATATAAAGTTTTTCTATAATGGATCCGTATTTGACGATTGTAATAATTTCTTGTATGATATGACATCTATAAATAAAATAAAGAGACAAGATATAAAGAATAATTGATAGTACAGACAAATTGTCTAACATATAGTTACTTGCTTATTTGGTACATTTACTTCCTAAAATGAATGGGTAGTTGAGGTGTATTTCGATATTTAATTTAAATTGGATACATAAATTAGTACCTATTACAAGATGATTTTCATATGAAATTAAAAATCAAAATATGATTCAAAAACCAATTTATTAAGAAAATTAAATAAATATTAAATATATTTCGTTTAACACAGAGTTATTATTCTTATTCAGACTGCGCAGAGTAAGTTGGATCCATGGTCATGAAGGTTTCTGCGTTAAGAAGGTAAGTGTCACATAAGTTTTTCTTTTCGAACGCTTCTAGCAGTTCAGCGTCAAGATGACGATTGATAATAGCTGAGCAACGCAAATCAGCAGCGGCATGAGCTAATGGTGCTCGGAGTTCGTAAACAGTGATCGGTTGCTGAGAATAACTCTGTAGTGACTGATGACAGTTCACTACAGACGACGTTTGAAGTACGATTACTTTGGAACGCAGCTTTTTAATAACGTGGGTGTATTCTTCAACCTCCTTGATTCTTCCATAGGCACATTCTATCAGTTCTCTGGCATACTGTGCAGAGTGAGAAACTTTTCCTAATATAGAGCGCACGCAAGCTTCGATCTTCTCCCGCCATGTCGCAGCTCCGCTCAAGGCTTTTTCTAATGCGTCAGTATTTCCGCCCACCATTAAATTAAACATATGTCTGGCCACCGCTAGCTGTAATGCCTCGTCGCTATCATATTCTTTAAGTTGTTCTTTAAGAGCGACTTGGATTTCATCTGGGGATCCTCCGACGCAAAAGACAGTTCCTATTAACCCTGGATTAAAAAAACGATAAAGAAAAGTTTTAAAACAAACTTATTTACAACATAAATATTTGTTGAAATTTTATTAAACTGTATGGAAACGTGGTCTGCAAGAAAAGAGAGCATAGGTTATTACGAGATTAGTGTGGGATTATGGTATTAATGTGGATTACTGGTGGTAGACCTCTGTTGCCGGAGACCGTCTAGGACCATTACTGCCGCCAAGCAGTTGTGTGTAAACGTTAATGTGTTTCGGATTGTAGGGCACTATAGCTAGTGAAATTACTAGGATAACGAGACCACATCTGTCTCAAGACGATGACCACAATATGGTGTAGTGTATAACATCCTAACTAGCGCCACGTTGTCATGGGCAGGCGTATCATCTACAATCAGATGAACATTGCACTGGTCTCGTCGCTTCGTTGAATAAAAAAAACCATGTTTTACTTCCATAGATGACACAACTATTTAACGGCAGGTGGGATCGTGTTCAATCGTAAACCTAATTATTTTAAAAAGTAATGAATCATTTGAAAGTTGAGATAGAAATTGTGGATTATTTATTAATAATAATGTAAATATTATGAATTTAAACATGAATTACCGTGATCTTCAAGAATAGCTGCCATTTCTAGCGCTACTAATGTGCCACTTTCGTATCCCATCAGATTAAAGTTTTGTTTGAGCGCAGTTTTCTTCAAGAGAATCTGTTAAAATAAGCATGTGCAAGTTAACGTTTCTAAAATTAATAATATATTATTAGTAACGGTCACAAGATAAGAAAAGTAAATACTGGATACAGAACTTTAGACCTTTGAAATTTAGTTTTATTATTTACTATGAGCTAAAATCGTATCTTAATTTCATACGCGGTAGTCGCCCTTACGACTATTTAAAATATGTGTGGTTTTGGAATCGAATCGGGGACCTCTATGTAACAAGCATAGTCAGTAGTAGTTAATGGTGGTAGGTCTCAGTTGGTGGATACCGTCTCGGTGCCACTGCAACGCCTATTTCTGCCGCCAAATAGTAGTGTGCAAACATTATTATGTTCTGGATTGAAGGGTACTGTAGCTAATGTAATTACTGAGGTAATGAGACTTAATATTGATAAAACAGTCATTGTTCCCTGGAGACAGATCAAAATAGTATTATCGTGTACAAAGCCTACGATTCATTGATTTTTATTTCTTACTGTAGCATATCGTTGTGCAAGGCTAGATATGGTCTCGTCCGGGCGGTCTAGACCCGGCTGTAAAATTATAGAAGGCAGCTTAAGGCGTTCAGACAAAGTGCGGAAACGTTCGTGATGACCTTCCAATCCAGGGATCACGCACAAATACGTCTGGTTCACATCAAATTCGTCATCGCGCTGAAATACAAAGACAAATGTTGTCAGTGTGTATCATTTATAAAAATTAATAGAATAGATTTAGATATTCTTTATCAATAACTAAGTAAGTATGAAGACCTATCACCGGTATGGAAGAAGGCGTGGTGTAAAATTTTCTTACGGTATTTCACTGGTCGCTTCTCTATTCGTTCCATGCTTGTTTTGATGATAAATATCTGCATAAGATCTGAGAAACCCTTTTTCGATTCAAGAGTCAGTGACCATAAAAAGTACAAAATGATACAGGATATATATTGACAAGTTGTGAAAACATGGAATGGAGACAAGATTGCACCATGATTTCATAAAATTTACCGCATGACGTTTAAAAATATTATGTGATATGCAAACTAAATTCTACTGATACTAAGCACATAAAAGACTCGGATGTATAATTTTTTTATTAGTCAGCCAGTACATTTGGTTCAGAACTTTAATACACAAACAGTTTATCTTAAGTACTACTTCATCATACTTACCATTGCAGAACCGTTTGCCTGCGTTGGCAAGAACACCATTTCAGTAGTTGCAAGGAGTTCGTCGGGGTCGACGTAAGAGTAAAATGATTCCAAGCCCTTCTTCTCTTTGAATCCAAGATCAGTCATAATTGCTTCCATTTCACATATTCTAATAAAGGATTGAGTATTATTAAACGTACTAAAGGGTGAATCGGGTGATTACATTTCTTTTTCTCATTTTAACGTTTTAGCCTATATTTTTGCTGTTATCTAAGACAAAGCGACCAGAAGACGAATGATGGGTGACATTAAACAGATAGCCTTACGTCTATAACCTACAATACAGGGCTAAATTAAATTTTGAACGTCATATCCGTTAACGGATATGACGTTCAAAATGTAATATTCTCGTTTGAATATCTTTAGTGCTTACGATATATAAAATTGATGATAGAAATTTGAAGATAAGAAGAAAAGATTAACTTACTTTTGAATTGTCAAGGCCGGAACTTCGTCTTCAGGTATAGAAATATTGTGCATGTCTCGCAAAAATGTAGAAACTAATAGAGACTTATCTTTTTCAAAATTCAATTCCGCCAAGCTGGCTTCAACGTCAACGTCTTCAGACACTTTGAGTGCTTCAAACAAGAAAAATATTGATAGAATCGTCTATAAGACTGCGATAAAAGAACCGAACAAAATTGATCGTAAAAATATAATAAGATAATTTTCGACAAAATAACAAAAAAATCGGCGTACTTCATTATTAATTAAGGAATATCATTGATAATCAAAAGCCTTAAAAACAATTATTTTACAATAAAAAAGTTACCTGCTAAACAAGCAATTTCTTCTAGGAGGGATTTAGACTGTCTCGAAGGAGTACACGGAATTATTACGGGCTCGTTGGATCGCAGTGCAACTTCAAAGTTATCTATAATATTTCCTTCAGATATTGTTTCTTGAGGCGATGTACCATCTAGACTCATCTAAAAAAATATTATTTATGTCTAGAGCACAGTAAAGTTTTAAGCGTTTTAAAAAGACTGTATATTTGATACAACTATAATATTTACATTTTCGTATAAAATATGATTTAAATATGTAAATGGATTCATCTATTTTTCTTGCTTTATCAATTTACAATGGGAGTGAGTACAGAAATGTATTTACGCCAATTTAATTGATAGTAAATTTTTAGGAATAAGTAATAAATAATGTTGATACCTTATAGTTTGCTGGTAATTTCATCAGAGTCGCTGGCAGTCTATCTTGAACTCTTGATATACAAGTTTGTGTACCGTAATCCGTAATACCACTGATTACTCCGAAGTACCTTATGATAAAAATCATTAACATTATAGTTGCTTCGCTTATTATGTTTTTAATTTTGTGTTTTGAAATATAATTATTATTTACACGTCAACTCACCGGAGGTGTGGACACAAATTTCTTGTAGCTGTATCTATCTCTTGAATAAGGTTGAATGATCCTTGGGATGGATCATCACTTTTGATTAAGTATACACCTTCGACGTTACCCATGTTATTGCAGTTAGTTAACAACTGTATTATATCACTATCACCGTTTAAGGTATCATCGGATTGAATAATTTGCACGCCTTGTTTTTGTAGAGATCTATTGTATAGAAAACAATATTTTTGGAATTAATTACATCCGTAGCGAAGCAATTAATGGCTTGACCTATGAAAAGCTCCTATTTTACAGAAACTTCTCTAGTTCAACTCTAGGGTTATATGGAATTTTCGTGATCCATCTAACTATCTAGAACCTTAACAGTGCTAACAAGACGTTTAACAATATTGCTATGTCTCAGTTGAGTAAAGGATAAGCATGTTATTTTAGGTGAGCACTTTTTACAATCTTTGATCTCATTGTCAATTGATATTGTGTATTAAAGTCAAATATTAGGCCATTGTCAATAAAAAAAATTGTCTCATTATTAAAATCAATGTTTTTGTTTAATCAACTAGACAAACTTTTGATCGAACAACCTTTAAAAAAAAATAAGTCAAAATTGAGTTTGGAACAAATTGCGGCAACAATTTTGGAAACGGAAATAAAACGCATTCATTATATTTGCCGTATGAAACAAATGCATCATACCCAATTTCAAAGTCTACATATCCAGATTTTTTAATTCCATGTAGATAAATCTTCGTTGCACCTCGCTTGACGAGTCTTTCCGCAATTCCTAAACCTAAATTGTTGTTGTTACAAATTATCAAGTGACATCCTTCCGGAGTACTGTACATTCTGAAACAAAATTTAATTCAACATTATTTATCAACATCAAAATATCTCCTGCCTTTAGGTCGAATTGACGAAAAGTTACTGTGTTATAAGAAAGTAATGTATCGATCATTAAAAAATACTTAACTATTTATTTACTTATTTGACACATCAGTATTCTCGTCAGCATCATGCAACTATTATATATTAAGGGGGTTAATGAGCCTCGCAAAACAACTCACAGGACTCAAACCAGCCTTGCCTGCTCGTGGTGGTCCCTGCTATTCAACAAACGGAGCTCTGGCTCCCACCAACCCACAATAAACCCCTACAAACGCTGGCCCCTGACGTGCTGCGGTACCTGAGGCCATGTTCACTGTGACCGACGTTAACAAGGCGCCGGAACCAGGGCAGCGGAGAAACGATCGAAGTGGAGATCTTTGGATGAGACCTATGTCCAGCAGTGGAAGTTTATCGGTTAATGATGATGATGATGTTAATTATATATTATAATCTCTTAAACCGTTCGCAGTACATAGATACATTTTTAAGTTCTTAATTTTTTCTCAATAAGTAATGAAAACATTTTACCTTGGTTGAGACTGCAGAGTGATAGTGTCTCTAGTTGTACTTTGAAGGTGCAACAATACGCGACCACGATGTCGACTCGCAGCCAGGAGGCGGAATGCGCGCGAAACTTCAGTAGGTCCATAGACAACGCGAGACAATGGGCGTACGGAACCACGTCTAATACCATCCAACAACAGCATTTGTAGCGTCTACAAGCAATAAATAAATAATAAATTTGTCGTTATCGGACCAGCCGAGTAGATTAAGAGATATCTAGCTTCACCGTGGGTGAGACCAAGCTACGGTTATTGAGCCTCATCTCCTCGACACGTCGCGACCCTGATCGGTTGGCATGCCTTACGATTCACGACTTTATTCACATAACACCATGTAAAATTGAGATCGTATTGCAGATTGTGAATAAAAATAATTATTATAACATTTATGGAATATACTTACTGTAAGCTCCTCGACAGTTCCGTCTTTCAAAACCTGTGTGAAGTCTACAGCGTAATAGTTTCTGCAGTCGGTCATATTGTACATTCCGAATGAGAAGTTATCTCGAGTTTTAATCTGGGTTGTATCGAATGTTATCCCGGAATGGGATGCGCATCTTAGAGACATCTGAAAAATTGGTATGCAGATAATATAAACCACTTAAATTTTTAAGAAGTTTCAACTAAGAATAACTGTTGATCTCTATGTATACATAGAGAGAGATGATAGATCATCATGAGTTCATGAGATAGATCTCAAAGACTGTGTTTTCAAAAAGCAAGCAAATATAACTGTTTTGGTTTGAATAGTGCTGAAACTAATAAATTACTTGATTATCAAGACTCAAACTTTTATGGCACAAGACATCCTTCACGATAAGGTGGTAAACATTCTAATTAACATCATGTTCTCATAGGCAGAAGTATCGCTCATCATTCGGTGGTGTAAATATAACGTTAACGTTAACGTTATTTATTGAGAATTATTTAGTTTTAGAATTTAAAAGACTGATTTCGAACGAAAGTTTTTCTATGAGGCCTTAGAATAGCGTATTTTTATATGTAGTATGCTGAACATATAACTAACATTTTTTAAATTTCCCGTAATGCAGCTAATGACCACGTTGCAACCATATCCTTTAGTTACTGATAGTACCATATCAGCAAACGTGTGGTCGCGGGAGTTACCGATTTGATTTTCTGCAATGAGAAATTTAAACATAACATCAAAGTACTATAAAAATATTGCTGACTATGGAAGTAATAGATTTGTTTGAAACGATATAAGTAGAAATCTTAATGAAATGTGTATAAGGTAACTATAATTCATTAAATCAGATTGAACTAAACTTATTCTTAGGATTTATTGTTAAACTTTTTCCTAAATAGTTATAGTCAGCGGTGCGAAATAATTTAACTTAATATGTTGTTAGAAAAAGAAAAGAGGAATATCTTCTTAAACAACAAAATGACGATCATTCAAGTTAAAACCAAATAAATCGATTATAATGGGAATTAACTTTAGTAATTCTTCTTACACCATCCTATATTATTTATGTACATACCTTTTAATTCCGGGAACATTTTACGTAGAAAGCGTTTTTTGCTGACGTCGCTGACTGTTGTAAAGACGTTGCATCCGTTGGCCAAAGCAATCGAAATCACAGCTTGACCCAACGCTCCAGCACCGCCGTGGACCAACACGCTCATATTACAAGTTAGCTTCCACTTTATTTTCTAAAAGAATATGATTATTAAAAATATTATCATCAGACAATGCATATACTCGCACTGCTAGAATCTTCTTTTGTTTAACGAATCGATAATACGAGCGGGGCGTTCACCTGATAGTAAGTGATACGCCGATCGGTTATGTGCTGTAATAAAATTTAATCCTATGCAAATTCTCATTGTTACAT
The DNA here is from genome assembly GCA_029034505.1 of Ornithoptera priamus. NCBI lineage: Eukaryota > Metazoa > Arthropoda > Insecta > Lepidoptera > Papilionidae > Ornithoptera > Ornithoptera priamus. The sequence continues at coordinate 2,841,306 of JARDWD010000296.1, read as the reverse complement.
TTACGTGTCAGCGTTCGAAGAAGCAAGCCTTGACTTATTTCTTAAAAGAGATATGATACAAATTCCTAATGATATTGCCAGGATAATTCAATTTAGTCTCTTACCGTCATTGTTTAATATTACCAAATAACATGGACAAAATTCGACAACATCAATTTTAGAATTATTTAGAATTTTTTTTAATGTCAATTTTTCATAATTGAAACAAAGAAAAAAATCTGATGGTAGGTGAAACGCTTCCTAGCTAAACTTGCGAACAACGTTGCACTAGTTAGGACACTGCACCACATTGCGCTCGTCGTTTGAGACATAACATGTTGACTCTCTTTATCTCAGTAATTATACTAGCTACAGCACTCTTTAAACTTTACTCTACTTTTTGGCTGCAGAAATAGATGCTACGGTGGTACCTATCTAGACAGTCTCTGGCAAGAGAGATACAGATACTATTATGAAAGACAAGAAAGGCTGATAATGAAAAAGACTAAAATATATTAATTACATTTCACCAGCAGTGTCGCCTTTTGAACTTATGAGATACATAATTAATTTATTAAACTTTCTGAAATGTAAAACCATGGAATATCAATGTTATTATTAAAAATTTCTTATTAAAAATATACTTACAAGACAATATAATGCGAGGCAATAGGCAAGTGGGACAGTTGCTGCTTCTTCTAAGGTCCAATGTTCAGGTACTGGCCACAAAAGGTGAGGTCGTGCTACGACACGCGAACTTATTGCACCACCACTCACTAGCCCCATTACGCGATCACCACTGTTGACAGAAAAATATATATTGGATAAATAATGGTTTTATTATTTGTATTATCCACCTGCTGTGCACATTCAGGATTTAAGACGCAGAAACATTCTTTAGTTTCTACAAGCACAAAAGAGATGATTATATACGTAACTTGCTGTTCCTAGGCAGCTTCGCGAGCTGCAATATAAAATTAGACTTGAAATGGGTCGAAAATATTCTTTTAGAGTAACCGTTACTATGGCAATTGTAAAAATAAAACAAAATGTAAATATTAATAGAAATTAATTAGAAACAAAATGATGAATGATCTATAAAATTCAAAATAAATAGGCTATAACCATCTATAAATCTCTCCGCGTCTAATGGTTATGTTCCATGTCAACATGTTCACTAGTTTTTACGTGATTGGCGAAAAAAAAACGTATTTTCGTTATTTATATATATATATATAAAATCGCGGAAAGCTAGTGTATGCGGGCAATGCGAGATATGGAGATTTTTGGGGGAGGCCTATGTCCAGCAGTAGCATCTATCAGCTGGCGATGATATATTTATAGAAATGTTTGGTCCCCATATTAGCTTCAGTGGCAACCTATATCTCTCACTAAGTTAGACACTTCATGTAAATATGATATTAATATTATTTTATACCTTTCAGTTACGCCACTGAAGTCCATACCGTAATGGTTCTCACTACTTTCACTTGCTATTATTCCAGAGCACTTTTTTACATCTATGTCATTAATACCAGCGTAATGTACCTGCAGAAGAAGTCCTTAATTAGACGTAAGAGAAATAGTTTATAAGTTCTTCATTCCTTACTTCAACTAAGCATGTTTTACCAGATAAATAGAAACTGAAAAAAAGCTGTTTTTATTTCGTTGAGGTTTTTTATTTTTGGATCAATTATTTGTGTAAACTTATTACGTTAAAGAAGAAACATTAATGAAATTTTCAAATAAACTTACAGTTACTTTCACACCCGGGCCGCCAATATTAGTCATTTCTGCCCATTGCAGAGAGTTAAAATCTCCAATGCGAGTACTTTGAAGAGTTATATCATACGCTGTAGACAATTTCTGGTGTAGTGGTACAAATAAGTCACAGCCCCATTGACCCTAAAAATTTTAATATCCGATTAATAAACTGGTGTATTTGAAAACACATGCAAAAGTAAACGCAATTGTTACTCGTATGCAGAAAAAAGAAAATGTTGGATTTAAATTTATGTTACAAAAAGTTTTCGCATAAATCAGAATATATACCGTTCTACTAAATCGATTACTAAGACCACGTCAATAGATTTATGATTAATGCTAATCATGATAATCGGAAGTAATATTTTAAAAACAATAAGAGATATGACAATGATATGATAATAACTAACTTACATTATCCAAAACATTAAAAGTTAAATCAAGGTTCGGCAATTGATCTATGTTTTGGTCTTCAGAAATCTTATGATTAATCATAACCACATATATTTGATTGCGTTCTTTTCTCCATTTTTGAACGAGATCTCTGAGACCATCAATAGGTGGATAAGATGTGATTATGAGGAGCTTGTGTCTCTGTGGCAAGGCAGCTTGAGTAGAAGAGAGTAAAGCCAGATCTGAAGAGGTGCGAATTGTAAAGGCGCTCGTGGCTACTGCCGTTGAGGTTGGCCTCCAACGGATTAGTTCCAGGCGCTGATCTTTAACGTTCTGTGCACTAACAACACGATAAAGAGCCGACGGTCTGTTGAGTAGCGAATCCTCGGCACAGTTCTCTTTATTCACTAAGAATGTATCACGACAGAGAACACGATAAAGCGTTTGACATAACTGCAAAACAAAGAGTTATTATCTATACTACATTTATTTCAATTATTTAAAATACGTTTACCTGTTCATATTGTTGTATATAAAATGTAGTGCATATAGTATGAAGTGTAGTAAATTATTAAAATAAAGAAAGAGAATTTTTAAGAAAAAGGCTACGAGCTACATGATGTAAATACAGCATACAGGGTTTATTCAGGTTAAGTATCATCTAACTAATGTTTCTGTTTTGTCACACCGTATACTTGACAGCTTAAACTATTTTCTAAAATCACCCTACTTTTTACGTTTTAAGATTTTAAACTAATCTCAAGCAAATAAATTTTTACCTTGTCATCTTTAGATAAATTTGTAACTAGCAGTAAATCTACATCTGTTAAAAAGTGATCTCTCTCTTCCAGCATCTTTTTTCTGCGAATAACTTTATGTTGAACTTCGATCGAAGGTAACATTTTAACCACATCGATAACATTTCCAAATTTCGATTCGCTATCGTCGGTGTCGCACAGTTCAATAATATTAATCGAAGTCTTGTTAAGATTTTCCGCTACGATTTGTAAATATACCAGCAAAGCAGTTAAATACTGAAATAAACAAAAATTTTGAACGAAGAGATTGTCACATAAAATAAATTATAGACGGATAGAAGGTTTGAAATTGCATGCGCGCGGCGATGTTTCCGTTCCCTTCCGGAAATCTTTAAGAGTGTACTTTGCCATCAAAGACTACATTAGCATCCGCTGGGATTGTAATCAAAGGCTAGTCCATATAATAAAAAAAAAACTATGTCATTAATTTGAGCAGTTTTTACTTACATCAGTTTCAAATTGTTGGAAGTAAGGAATGAATTTTAAGGCCAACAAATCTGTCTCAGTTTTCAATGTGGGCAAATTGCGTAGGCTTACGTCTTCTACTACGACGCCTCCGGACCTGGAATATTTGGTTATAATATCGCGATTAATTTACTAAATTTCCATAATATTCTTTTAGTACTTCTGAATTACTATAACTGTATTTTGTTGTTTTTAACCACACAAAGCTAGAACCAAGATTATTTTGCAGAAACAATAATCTTTTGTAGTAAACATGTTTTAGTTAAATGTAGTAAATAAATATTACCTGACAATGCCAAGAAGTTCAGAAACGTTAGCAGTCATAACATTGTGATCACCCACTGCAATAGTTTGGTGGTTATAGTGCCTATTAACGTCAATGATTATTTTTCTTATGTGTGTAGGCTCTGAAACGGTGTCACTGGAATGTCTGAGAACATTTAGTTGCAGCATCCCATCTATAAGAGTTACCCAGTTATTACGCCAGAAAATTTGCGCTTCAGTGAATGACTTGTTAGCTTTGTAAATGCTTTGAAATTCATCTCTGAAAGCAAAACATAAAGTTTAAAAAAAAAGTAATAATTAACATCATTACTCTCATTGCATTAGCTTTTTGTAAAGTTGTTTCCATTATTCGTAAAAATTATTTTTTGCTAATGTTTTACGTAAATCAATATTAAACAGAATTTTACTTCTGCTATAAATCCTTCTTCAACTATGGGAAGTTGGTTGGTCAAACTCCATTTGAACCACCAGGATTTTCTCTTGCAACTGAGATCTGCTTGCAAATTCTTTTAGAGACATTAATTTATATTATTTTGAAATATTCTCAACAGTTTACTTCTAATTAGGTTGTTGTTCCATTTTCGAAGACTACATTTACGTTTAGGCTATAGCTTTTTATCGACAACTGTATATTACAGTTTTACTTACTTGTAACCGTATCCCTTTTTACTTAATATTTCATAAATGTCCTCCAATTTTAAATCTAAATCTTCCTGTGACTTCAAATCCATTGTCAATTGTCTTTCGTCATCTATTTCGCCTTTAATATAACCCGATGCCACTCTAGTGAAATCATCTGCAATCTATTAACAACAATAATCGTAAATAAAATATTATATGTATAGGTCACTCTTAGTCACACATGGCATACATTTATTTAAAATAGTAAATACTCTTGAGTAAATTGAGATATTAGAATAATTTAAAATATACTAAACTGTCTGCTGTGTTGAGGGCAAAACTGCTAAACAAATTTCGAATTATTTTAATAAAGATAGATGAGACCTTACTAACGGATAAAGGATGTTGTTTTGGAGCGTGAGAGTTGTGAAATTAAGGACGAAAACGTATGGATTTGATCATTACTGACCATTAGCCTCTGTTGGAAAAACTGTTATGTTTCAAAATGAAAGTTTTAATAGATCCCGATTCCCAGGAGTCAACGTTACGTTAATTAGAGCTTGGTAACCGTTAATATTTAAATAATACTTACTTCGAAGTACCCTGTACCTCTGTGGAGTGATACATAAAGTCGCAGCTGTCTTTGGTCATGAAGTATCGGTTGTGAATAAAGCGTTATATCATGGAACTGAACTGACAACTGTTTTTTTGGCGCTCCAATAGTCATAGCAAGTACATCCCAAGCTGCAATAAGCGCGGCAGAATACGGGAACGTGTTCTTTCCTGTTAACGTTATACTCGTAAGTAAACTAATGCGAAGATCGTGAACGTTACAATAGAGATTACGAAAAACAGCTTTATGGTCATAAAGATCGCTCTTTCTGAGATCATACGAAAATGAGCGAAAATATCAGTCGTATAAAACAGTATTGTGAATAAACTATGATATAGAAATTTTATGATTTAAAACATTTTAGCTCATCATCAAGCTCAGACGTGTGCAAATCGTTGACATAATAATAATACGTATAGAGTTCCGAGACCGTGTTTAAATTGAGCTGAATAAAGATTTTTTTATGTTGAAATTTAATCAAAATATTGTTTCATCCATCAATTTTTTTATTTGTCATCAGAAAACTAGGAGTTATTCCGTACTCATTCGTGTCTTCTGTTTAAGCAGTTATTATGATAAGAATTAGTATTAAATATATATTTTCGGATATATTAAGATAATGTAAACATAACTAAGTCGTCTACAAGGTGAGACTAGAGATTATATCATAATAAAATATTTGGTGTTTACCTCTCAGTATATTTCCAGTCAAGTATTTGTTTTCCACATCATGAATCGAGAAGACAAACTTACACGATGCTGTTACTTTTCTATGAGCAGAAACGTACAAAGGAATAGTCCTGTAATAACAAACGGTTTCAAGTTTTTTTTATTGAAATATAATCGAAGATGTATACAAAAATTCTTTATGCTTGTTCTTCAAAATATTGTTTCTAGCATTATCGAAGTAAATTTAGATCAATTTATTGTTTATGAAGTTATTTTCTGTTGAGTAAGAAACAAAATAATATATTTAGATAATATATATTATATAGATTGTACAAATTTCAACCTACCATTTTTCATGGTGAGCCCATTCTACCTGATGGGATAAAAATGGTGTTCCGGTTGAAACCGGAAACTCAATTTTAGGATACAGCGCCTGTATATTTGGGTTGTATCCTTCCATATAAAGCCTGTAAAAACGAAAAATATAAACAGTCTTAGTATTTCATAAAAGAAACCCGAAGAGAGGAAAAGTTTATAATTCTTTTTACGTTGTAGGAGACTTACTATCGTTCACAAGAATTTATAGTACATTGGTTAACATTGCCATTTTATTTAATGACAAAATTTTTGCTCGAAGCGAAAAGCTACTGTTGAAATTAACTAAAATGCAATGCTATGAACATTACGTATTTTTTTATCTTTGGGGAACAAGATGGGATTTGTAAGTTTAAGTGAAATAAAATAAAGTAATACTTACTTGCCAATAGCTTCCAACAAGAATTGAGCGTTATCATGATGTCCTCGGCGAGTGAGAGGTATGTGATGGCAAGTGTCCGGCAAAGAACGTTTTAAAATTGCCTGCAGCAGACCATGAGGAGCTATCTCCACTAGCACAGCATTAGAAGGTATTAAACGCGAAGTCTCTTCAAAAAGTACTGAATTCTTGAAAAAGGTTACAATATTTTAGAAATAATAACAAGGTACGTTAAAAAATTATTTGTACATTTTACTCTCTCTTTATTTTTTTAATGAATTAGTTTGCAAACTTTCGTTACTTCTAGAATTAATCTAAAAATACTTAGGAACTGTCAGTTTTTTATCATAGTAATAATAATAGATAGGCAAATTTGTTTCAGAATTATGTTGATTTATAATTTCATTGCTATATACATATGGAAAATGTACCCTAATCAGAAGAAAATATCATACTAACGAGCAGATTGTTCGTGTGGTACTCTGCCGATGAATATTTCGCAATTGATTCATGCCATCTTTCTTGCGGTACTGAAGTAGATACCCAACGTTGGCTGCGGAGCTTCGGTGTCTTTATTACTTTACTTAGATATTTTAATAATCCTGGTCCTGTAACAATTTAAAGTTGTGCTTTCTTTTTGATTATCTTATTTAAATAACAATCGTAAGATTATATTACTAAAAATATTTTAAAAAACCCTTGCCCAATGAGAGTTTTATTGGTTCCCGATCATTTTACGTCATTATCCATTATATTTTATAAATGTAACATGTACAAATAAATTTTTCCGAAAAATTTACAATAAACAAATTCGCAAAGTAGATTCTCTTAAATTATTTCATATTTAGTCGCATTTTAATATGACAATTAGGCTTGATTGAGATAGGGATATATTAAAGGTTAATAAGATATTGTTATTACATAAATGTAATAAAAATACTTTAACACTTAATAAATAATATAACAATAAATAATATTAATGGTCTTCTTACCAGCTTCAGCGATATAGCGAGAGTGATATGCAATATTTGAACATGGGACCTCCTTTGCAAATATTTGTTTAGCTGTCAGTTTGGCAACAAATTCCTTCATAATATTCGCCGGTCCCGAGATCGTGCTGGAATCGGGACCATTGTGACACGCTACTTCTATTTCAGGAGGGCACATCTTCACCACCTAAAATAGAAGGAATCGTTAGCGTTATTAACCTCATAACAACGCTGCTGTATTCCATTTGTCAACTTATAAGATATAGGTTATTTCGGACGACCAAGTTTTGCCACCCGCTGCTTTATTTAGTCACTTAAAATCACAGCCAGTAAACTAATGTAGAGAGTAATATCAGGGAAGTATGTAGTAGTAGAGAGTAATTTCAAGTGATGAGTATTAGCATACTGCCCTTGCCAGCTCAAATCCCAACGGAGACGTACTATGCATACTATGTTCAGTAGAGGAAATCAGTACGCAAAAACGATATCACCTTTCTAAATATATACCTTATACGTAATCCTTCACTTCGTACGTGTATTTTAATACTAATTGTATATTGTAATAAATTTACTAACAAAACATTTACATATTCTTTGATTATTTTTTGTTTTATGTTATTAATTTTTTAAATACTTATGATATTCGTACTAATAAATTCATAAACTCTAGTGACAGTATCGTAACGAGTTTCTTTTAAACTGTGAAGAAAGATTATTTTAAAATCCAGAAATTCAAATCAATTTTTTGCTAAAATACAAGACACGTGAAAGTAAAATAAAAAATATACGTACTTGTTCATATCCAATACCAACGGCGGCCATGGATCCTCGGATAAACGGAGTCTGCACGGATACTAGGCCACGGTAATAAGCCGCCGATATCATTTCTTCGGCCGTAAAACATCCATCTGCGTATGCGCATCCTAACTCTCCAACGCTATGACCTTAAACGGAAAGTTATATGATATATAAATTTGGTTAAACTTTGTGTTACAATGTCATCATAAAATAGCAGAACATATTCCAATAATTAGAAAAAGGCCAACAGATATAACATTAAGGAGTATAATTAAGAACAGAGCTAACAAACAATTTAAGTAAGAAAAATAATTTTTGTATTATCTAGATGTCGCTTGGTATTAATGATTTTTTTCTTAAATTATAATTATTCAAAACAAGCTATATAATCGTTACGATTAAAGAGAGATAGACAATGTTCAATTACCAATAATTTTGTCAGGAACAAGTCCTAGTTCACGTAGAACATCAGTCAATCCAATTTGTATAGCAGCTATACCGACGAATGAGTTCAAGATATTGTCGAAGGTTGTGTTATCAGGGCTGGTGATTATATGTACAATATCGACGCCCAACGGCTCCAAAACTTGTCGGCAACTACGAATTGTAACTAAGGTTGTTTATTATTTGTTAAATAGCAAATTGAATGAAAATTTTATAACAAATATTTCTAAGAGTTATTTTTTAGCTTCTAATGCCGTTGTAAATAATGAATTTATTAGAGTTATTGGACTTTAACCATTATTTCTCAAAAAGCGCAGATTAAAGTTGTGTAAGTCGCTTAATAAGCATCTTATTATCATCAGGTTAACATAACTCGCCATCAGCTAAAGTACCATAAAAAAGGAAGTAGTCAGAATTAGGTTCATCAATTCTGTTACAACGATTTTAGATCTTGTTTTTACCGTTCGATAGCAGCAGCGAATATTGGAATGCGCATTAACTGTGAACCCATGCCGGCCCACTGTGACCCCATCCCACTGTACACGAACCAGAGTGGTCGTTGGGCATCATCAAAGTAATCCGCCTTCTCACAAAGACTAACTGTCTCTCCCTCGTCGTTGGTAGCTATAAGAAGAATAAAAGTCAACTTATTCTATTTTCCATTAAGTTAAAATAACATAAAAGGTTTATAAGTTTAACTGGCTCTGCTCTGGCTCAGCATTTTAACATGTAGAGTTTGTTGACTTGGACATCACCTTCAAATTTGTTGCAATAAGAATTCTAGTAAGTTTTTAATGATAATAAATAGATAAATACGTTGAAAAAGTTTCTAAGCGTCATAGACTCGAGAATTTTTAGAATTAGTTAAGAGATTTCATATTTAAGAAAGTTCTTATCAAACTCAATAACATGGATACGAGTGGGTCGGTATGGTAGCAAATACTTACATAGAATCGTGAATCCCCTTCCCAAATGACCAGATATTCTAGTATGGTGAATATTGTGGAACAACGCAAGTTCCTCCGGATCAATGGGACGCGATTTTAAGTCCGCTAAAATATTTTTAACTGAAAAATCTTGTCTCGCAGACACAGTTACCAAGTGAGGAATGTTGGACTTGTAGCGTGATAGATCCTGAATTGATAATACAAGACAATCAAATTAGGTACCACCGCAGAACCTATTTCTTGCGCCAAATAGTAACATGCGAACATTACTTTGTTCAGGTTTGAATTTCACTTTAGTTAGTGAAATTACTATAGTAAGCATCTTATACAGCAAAGGGACGAGCAAAAGATGTTGCAGTATATATCATCCTAACTGTTGCCATTTGTTATAAGCAGGTGTAACCTTGACCATTAGGAAAGCGTTCTGCGCATCTTGTTACTTTGTGAAATATAAAAATTTAATCGTTTTTATCCAAGTCTTAGTTTAACTGAATTTAAGATTATGCTTTATAGAAATATGTATTACCTTGGGTTTATAATGACCATGTAGAAGTATATGCGCGTTGACTCCTGTAATAGCTAGACCATTGACAGCGACGTAGGTACGACTAAATGGTTGATGCTCAGTTACAATTCGCATGCGTCCTTTAGTCAATGCTTCTACATCACGCCTTGGATTGTCACAGTGTAGATTTGCTGCTAGTGCACCTTTATGATAACCCAGCAGGACCTAAAATATATATGTCGTAAACGTGGTCAGATTAAATGATAAATTATTATAATTAAATTTTAAAATAAATCTTTGTTTAAGGTAAATGAAACGTCGATCACCACCTTTGTAACAGCAGAAATTCCTGATGCTGCTTCACAGTAGCCAATATTAGACATCACACTGCCAACAAGCAACTGCTTATTTCTGTTTTTACAGAAAACTGTATCGAGTGATTCTAGTTCGGCTTTATCAGCTTCTGGTACAGCTAAAATGATATATACATATAAATCGTAATCTTTAATTTAGAACAACGAAATGAAAAAAAAATGTATTCGTAATAACGTGAATTGTACAATAATTTTATATAGGATAAATAATTCTTTTTCAGTTTTCATGGACTACCGTTTAAGCTGCACGGAGCTCACTCGGTGTGTGTGCCAGTGAGCTGTAGGGGCTGGTTTATACTGCCCTTTGCACCCGAGGTAGAGACGCGGAGGGAGAGGAATGTTGGTATTGCGTTCACCGCTCGTCTTATCCTCCGCGGCCGTGAGGCGGTTGGCCGCGGAACCTAAGATCGAATCCGCCGCAGAGAGTCGGGAGAGTTTTTTATCTTGGCTCCCATGGCCTCTGGGTGACGGATTCGGGGGATTCGTTGCCCAGGTGACTGTGGGAGGCTGTGTGTTCCGGTGTGCTCTTATAGAGGTGGAAAAGGTGGGTTTTTCCGTCCCGAGGTGAGGCTGCATGGTGCAGCCGGCACTGGCGGGGTAGCGAAGGTGTGCGAGAGCGTTCCCATGACGCTGCCATAAGGCGACGAGGTGGAATATCGTGGGGGTTTTAGTCGATGCCAGTCCGACATAACCTGTCTTTGCCCCCGCGAGCGCAAGTATGCGAAAGCATGTCCCCGACGTATAATAAAAAAAAACCAGAAAATTGTCTAATATATTATAATATATATATACACCCTAGTTTTAAAAATATTTTTTTTTTCAGCGAAACCTGTATTTCTATAATCAGAATTAATCATTTGTGTAGAACCCTCAGCGGTAATAAACTGTGGATCATGGACTTACGGATTGAAATGAGGATAACAAAGATATATAGACAAATATAAACTAGGTGGATATTTATTCATACCTGAACCAAATGCTTCAACATACTCAACGGCCTGGGGTGAAACTTTTGCTTCCTTGTAAAAGTTGTTTAAAAATTCAACCATGTCACGAGGATCGCGGTAGAACCCGTACCTCGGGCCGGTCTGGCCTTCCAAGAGTCGAGTGAATTGACTTTTAACGTGAATGACATCGGCGTAGATTCTGAACGAAAAGAAAAAAATATTAGTTACTTTTTTTGGGGAATCTTCGAGAAGACACCTTTTGTTCCGCCGGTCGCCTTCGACAGAGAGAGAGAGAGAGAGAGAGAGCTTTGCCATCTCACTGGGGTCCATATATATATATGTATATGGCTATGTGTATGTATATATATATATATAATAAACTAAATCGAACTTCATTCATAATTTTATAAAAGAAACTGTTCTTAAAATCGGTCTAGTTATGTTGAAGATTAACGAAACATACAAATAGAGAATGACATAAACAGATAAACAAAACTTTTAAAATAGGTTATATTGTTTAAGTACTGTATAAATATTCATATGAATTAAGGGAAAAACATGTTAACTTAAAAAAACACATCAAATTTATTTAGTTGCAAATTTTTTTTTAAATATATTCAAAAGCTTCTTACCTCAAAGCATCTTTTGCTTTCTGCAGGAACAACACATTGATAGCTTCGGATCTTGTACAACCTGATGCTTTTTCATCGAACGATTTAGTTTTTCCATCCATGCTTATATTCATAATCCTGTAAATTTTATTTCTTGACTAAAAGTTCACCTTTTGAAGTTTACAGAAAAAAATGTTTTATTTTGATACATTTTTGTAAGACGATACTATGATGAATAAAAATCTGGTATAAGAAAACCATGAAATAACATTTGTTATCTTTAATGCTAAGTCTATTCAACGAATGTAAACAATTTAAATCCAAACAATTCGGAGCCGTATTCTGAAGGATTTTAAAAGGATTTTTTTTTGTAATCCTTTTAGTATAAGACCAATAGCAAGTAATTCAGATTTATGTCAGAATTATCTGATGTAAGATCTTAATAAGAAATATATAGCTGATAATTGGTCTAGAAGACTTAATTACAAGGTGAAGATTACCTTCCATAATGTACAGATGATTGAGGATGCAAGCAAATGTTGCCGCCCCCTACAATAGCCGCCTCACAGTCTCCTCTGGTCATCGCCAGGTAGGCTTGCTCCAGTGCGGCGAGGGAACTGCAGCAAGACTCGTCGATTGACATCGAAGGTCCCTTAGCGTTGAGCCAGTAAGAAACGCGGTTGGCGAACATAGATTTATTACATCTGTAAAAAAAATGCAATAATCATGCTCTAAGACCGATATCGTTATTTTGATTAACTATAGTGATTTTAAAAAGTTATGTTCAAGACTACTATATGTTCAGTTGGTCATCGCATTAGAAGCTAATACTAATAGGAGAAAATAGTTTCTATAGGAAGAAAAATAAAATGATAGAAATAATATAAACAGTTCTCTTATTTCCACTATCGTAAGTTAGGACAAGTAGTCAAATCCATTTATCCACGGCGATGGCCAAATGTGATTTATTGGTTAACAAAGGTTATCGATAGCTTTTGTTCTTAGAGCATTTCCTCACTATGTTTTCTTTCATCGAAGATGTAGATATAATTAAAACTTTTTTGCAGTGAACCTAGACTTACCCTGCAATCCCAAAGCCGGTTCTGGTGCTAGAAACATAAAAGCAGGTCTTCTCACTCTCAGAGAAGCACGTGCCTACGAATACGCCAATCTTTCTACCAGAGAGATGTTCTGGGCTCACACCTTAAAAAATTGTTATGTTTAGACAAAGACTAGAGTTTAGCAAAGAAAGAAGGAATTGGTACTTCTAAAACTATCATCTTGTAATCATCATTATCATTAGGTGCCCTCTTCAAACTGAAGTTTGGCGATCAGATGAAGAAAACCAATTTGATCCTCAGCTATTTTTTAACTGATGGTATGTAAACCCGGTCCATTCCTTTATGTCATCAAACCCTTTCTTACGGTTCTAATACTGGTTTTTAATTTCAAGCGGTAAATGAAGTAAACTTTAATTTAACCTTTTTTCTATCTTTATTATAGGATGACATGGAATTTCTTTCTGTGTTGACTTATCATCAGATAACTTGTGAATTAACTTCTTACAAACCAATAAAAAATTGACAAATATACCAGCGTCGTAAATAGCTTGATAAGCTTGTTCGAGTATTTTGCGGGACATGGAATCCATGGTGTGGCCGAGTCGGTAGTGAACTTTGAAGAACTGGGCATCGAACAGGTCCAAGTGCGGCACTTTGCCAGTGTACTGTGCCACCTCAGGGTGATTGTATTTCCATCGGGGTTTCGAAGAAATAGGATTTTTCTATATGATGTAAAAAAAATATAGTATTATGTAAATTAAAAAATATTTTATGGAACAAATTTTAATAGGGACGGTAAGTCTTTTGAAGAGACATTTTCTGTTATATATTGTGTGGTATTAAAACGTAGTCTCTCAAAGAAAGTGATAGACCTGTATCTGTTTTTTTTAAATAAAATATTACTACTTGTTATTAAGTACAGAATACTTTAAGGATATGATTAGAGTTGTTCTTAAAAAATTGTCCGGGTTAGTTTGTATTTTCATCTCTAATATTTAGTTCTTGTTAATGTTTGCTATTGTTACTTCAGAACAGAATTGTACTTAAAATTTTAAAATAACGTTGAAAATGGATTTACATACAGAATGTTTAATAGGTATTGATTATTGGCACATAACATATAGAGATGATATTTATAATAAAACATTTACGAGAGGTTACCAGGTCGATTCAAAAAGACCACACTTATATATTTAAACTCCGTTACTTCTGTCGGTCGAAAATAGATTTGTGTTACTAAGTTAATCACTGTACCAAGAAAGTAATGTATATTAAGATATTACTTTCTTGTATGCATGTACGTTATATATATATAACGTATACTAAGACAAATAATAATTTAACTAGTTTACCTTGCTGTACAGGATTTCAGAAAGATCCTTCACATGATGAGAATCGGGGAAAAGGCCGGACATGCCAGAGATAACAACTCTATCGGCAGCTCGATCGTCGTTGTCCATATCTTGGTAGGACGAAGCATGTTCTTGAGGTGTCGGTGCCATGTTCTATTCTGTAAATGTGTTAATAAATTTAAATATCAGTTCCTTGTCACAAAATTACTTATTTAAGAGGTACGTCCATCATGGAATATGTGGATGGATAAATTGTGTTCAGAAACTGATATCTAAGTAGGATTGCAGCAAAATGTCGATGTACTTAGTTACTTTAATAAGCATATGAAGGTAAATAGTTAGAACAACCCTTCAAACAACATTAAAAAAAATAGTAACCAAATATATCTCATATTCTTAATAATTTCAGTCACGACTTTCTTGAAGAAAGTGTAAAACAGAGAATATTCTAAAAATAGATTTTGCTACAACAAAGAATCAAATTCTTTCCAATAGACCACAATAAATTGAGTATATATAAAATAAAGAACTTTAATGTATTGAATTATAAACTGTATGTGTTAAATTAGAAACTGAATCCACGTTTTTTTAAAATACAATTCAACTTAAAAAAAAATTTAACTTGATTTACCTTTGGAACTTTCACAACACAATGTTAGGTGCCTTGAAAACGACACTGGCATCGCGTTAGCGTAGATACTCCTTTTATATATTATAATTATTCTTTCATTACCCATATAACGGTAAATTAATGCCATTCGTTACATTCATTAAAACAATGTAACATGTTAGAAGGTCCATCAACATTGTATTAACAAACAATAGATTTCAGTTTAGGTGTTCATATAAGTTTTGTACCATAGTATGTTTGTGTAGACATTAATTATGTTAAAATAGATAGGTGAAATAAAACATTAAAAAATTGCTAAGGTGAGGTGCCTTCTTAAAGTTTAAATAAGCTATCATAGTGATTAGCTGGTTTATAACACCTCGTTTAATTGTTGTTTAGTAATGTTGTTTTATGCATTCGTAAAAAATTTACATATAAATAAATGTTTAATTACGAGTTACTTTGTAGTTAGATATAAACCGGAACAGGTTTAAATATTAGATGAATTTGATGGAATATTTACGTTGGAAAAACGTTCTTACTTTCATTTGGGTAGAATTATTTTTTTTCATGTGGCCTAGTCCAGATATATAAGCATGTAATCTTTCTATCAAGAAATTATTTATGAAAAGGAAAAAAATATGCCACAGATTAAAATTTTTCTTGACGTTGGTTAAATATACTAAAACTTTACGGCAGGAAGAGAATTTACATATATTCATTATAGTAATGCATTATTGACCTCGAACTCGGAAACTAATAAATAAATAATTATCAAGTGATTGTATTCTAAACAATGCAGACATAATAAAACAACTTTTCAATCAGTATTTTAAACATACTGAAGTTTATTTGGCAGAGACAGTGTAACATACATCATAAATTTTGCATTTCTTTTCACTAAATAATATTATGAGGAAAGGGTATAAATAGGAATATATTCAAGAAGAAAACCATTCATTAATAAAACGAAGAATAAGGTTGTATTTATTAAAAAATAGAAAAAAAATAATTATGAATTTTGTTTCTATTGTATGTTTCATCTCTTTTATTTAGGATGTATTTGGTGATATCACTCTCCAAATGTTTTCGATAACTTATCGACAACTATCCGAGTTCTATCCGATAGATATTGGTCGATTTGTCCCAGCACTTTCACAACGTGTAACAGCTTTTGTACTCCTTTTTTGAACTTTTCTATTTTCTCCGCACTAGATTCTTCATCCGCATTAACCTTAAACGACGCAATTGTCATCGGTGTACCCACCGAAGGAGTTGGTGAAAGTTTATGTATCGGTTTTAACTTTGGTACGTTTATTTGCGGTATTCTCAACTTCGGTGCTTTTAGCCTATGTGAACTTATCTTTGGTACAAAATCTTTCGGTGGTGAAACGACAACTGGCGCATGTGAGTTAGCGTATGCAGATTGGTCGTAATCTGGTTCGATGGGGATAAATTTACCGTCTTTAACTGCTTTGGGGATAGTTCGATGAATCATAGCGCAGAATGAATCTACATCAAAGTACGATGAGTCGAACAATTCGGACGACGAAGACTCGGCCATCGGTAGATAACTCTGAAAGATTAACATAATATAACACCAATGAAAAAAAATATTCTAATGATCCATTCAATGAGCATATTAAACTTTGTTGGCAGACTCTCAGGTTTCCCCCAAACACTAACAGAATTAAAATGAAAAGAAAGAATTAAAATACGTCGTAATCTGTACAGTAAACAATTTAACTGTTTAACCCTTAACAGTTTAACCCCGTCAGAAATAAGAAATGCGCCTGTATCCTTCCAGCCTATAAATTGTTTATACGGAATTGTTGCTAAGAACAAACCCGTTGTCGATTAAATTTTAATCATAGAAAAATCAATAAACTATCATTGTAAGTTTTTAATAGTCCAACGGTGGGTGATATGATATGACATCATAAAGATAAGCATAAAGAACATATACTCTTTGTATGGCTGGAATTTAAAAAGAAAAATGTGTCTTACCTTCTCATTGGAATCACAGTCAATTGTTAAACGTAATGGTGGTGGTGCGCACTCGTGGTACCTGTCCATCTGGAATGTACAATAAACGTAAAACAAATTAGCTTATGATAATCTGCATTAACTATAGTCTAGATAAAACAAGTTTAGACAATTGAAATGATGAACATGTACAAACCATGAGAAACATGGCGACTATGGTCACGTATCGAGGCATGCCTGTTCCGTAAGACGCATCGTGTGAAAATAAAACACACAGATGAACGGACACGTTTCACTGTTAATCTTTAATACAAAGTCAGCATTTCGTGCAGAGTAAGTACTTTGTGTGCAGGGTACGCGATTTCGATATCGCACCCTGTGATTCAGTATCACCTTATCTACCATACGTGATTGTGTGCCCGTGTTCGAGTTTTTCGGGGCCACAAAGTTTCGGCAATGACTTGGTTCGCCAGCAGCTGCTACGCAGGAAGTCTGTTCTTGTATCTCTTAGTCAGATTTTATTATGAGAATGAAATTAAGCAAGCAACTTGTCTGGATCGGTATTGTGATGGCTGCTGTTGCTTTGGCGAAGGTTTGTTTTCTTTTATTAGTTAGAAGTTTGCGTTACTTTAATTGTATGTTAATTAAACAATATTTATGGATTTAAATATCTTATAAAATTATAACATAATTTCGTTCTTACAGATTCTGTTATTAAAAAAAAGGGTAATAGTGTCATGATTTTTATCATCAAGAGCTTAAGGCAAAATAAGCAGAATTAGTTTTAAAAAGTGTAACTAAAATTTGCTAAAATTACAAATATCTCTGACAACTACACGTATTCTTACAAAATGATGACATTTGTTAAGTTATCAGTGTTATGTAATAAATTTGAACGAATGATAGATTCGATGAGTTTCAGCTTACTGATGGAGTACAGAGGATTAAACATTACATAGATATTTAAATTGGTATTATCAACAAAAAGTCAAACGCATGTGTCTTCAATCCATAAATAACTCAAAATTCAGATACCAACCAGTTTCTCAGCTTGTTAAATAATTTTCGATAACATAATTGTTATATTTATTGTTATCATCTACTATTTTACATTTCTCTCATCCTAACTTCTTTCATAATGTTCATTTCACAGAGCAGTTTGCTATTCAAGCAGTCACTACTAAGACCAAACGGACTGGAACCGTGTTTCACCTGTCGTGCTGAGGACAGACCCTGGACGTATAGCCTGCATACTTTCTTTGGAAAAGTCAAAGATATGCTAACTCGCGCGGTAAACCACCTCGCTGCCAGCAACAAACACCAGAAAATTTCTTAATATTTTATAAAACTTATGTATGTGAACAGAACTAAAGTAATGTATTAGTAGCAAGTGAATGGAGGACTATTAAATAGTGCTATAATAAAGATATTTTAAGGTAGTTTAAATTAAGGAGGTTAATCAATGTATTGAAAATATTTTTTTGTATCTACTTTATTAAAGTTTTAACTACATTTGTTATATATTTTCTTTAAATAGCTTTGAATATTTTATTTCTTCTGATATGGCATTCATTGTACCACCAAATTAGTATTTAATACACAAAATTCACTTAAAATCTAAAGAATGTTAAAGTTAAAGGATTTTTTAACATAATAACTAAAACGCTTTCAAAATAGAAATATTTTCAAAGTAATTTCACTATTTTTCAAAATAAATATATTATTTTTATCATAATTGTTCAAATGTCCAAAATAATGCGTTAAGTTCGGCAACAAACGATTTTCATTTAGTTATGGATTCATGAATTTGCTTCGAATGTTCTTTTTGTTACTTTTCTTGCCGTTTTCGTTTCGTCGGCGTTAATTATAAATTCTATTCACTTATATTAACATATCAATATTATACAGTAACCTCGGGGGTAATTTTTTTAATCTAATTTTATTTACATGAAGTACCGATCGTACGGAACAATTGGAGTCACCGTTGAATCATTGCATTGAACCAAGAAATGTCCGTGATACTATACATGTAATGACCTTAAGGGCGTTTAAGTAGTGTATAAATTTTAAATCAAAGGCCCTTGGTGGTTGGTACAATTTCTTATACCGCTTATCCTGACTATGCTGACATCTTTTTGGATGTAACTGGAGCAACTAAATAAACCTAAGCGCTTGCAAAACCGGTGTATTTGCTATTTTTTGGACTTATAAAATGTGACTATATCTTTATGTATCGGAAGCAGTTCAAGTGGCTCCCACAGGAACACCCGTATTCTCTGTTTCCTTCACAACAACCTTCATATCCATAATCCTTTCAAATCTGAAGTACTTGCGAGATGGATTCTCCTTTGTTCACTTATCCAATGTAGAATGTAGATCTCATCCAAAAACCCTTCTGAAATTTCCACCACATAGTTTTGAATACTATATTCACTCGTTCGCCGTATACGCAGATAGATCTTGGAATACAGTTCGTGTGGTTAGAACAGTGACACTATATAATATAAAAAGCGCATTCAAGATATATTTATAGGCAACTCTAGTTTAGATTTAGTTTATATAAGATTTGTTATAGTTCGTATATTATCTAACTGCACTGGATTTACTATCACTACAATAAAATCTTCCAACCACGGGCATACTGGAAGAAATCTCATACGAGAATAAGAAGTGTCTAATAAAAAAAAGTAAATAAATGAATATTGAGGTTCGCTTAAAATGGGAATCTGCTATACACAATAATAAAGTCGACTGCTTTTTGCAAATGAAACAGAAATATTAAATTAAGAGATTTATTAAATAATATACATCTAGATACTGTAATAAATTAAATATTACACTATATTTAAATATGAGTCATCACTTCAAATTTCTACATAGTTTCTATTTCAAAATTTTTTTCTTATAATATTAATTACTTTTAATAGTCTTTTCATCACTTAAAGAACTTATCGATTTTTTTATAAATATTATCTTAATAGAATCTTCCTAAATCGCAAAAACTCCTCAGTTGTTAACGATCCTTTCCTCCTTAATTTGATAAGATGTTGTAAAATTTTTTTCTTGCCTGCTTTAAGATCCAAACCCGGAACTCTTAGCGGTTTTAGTTTAGTTCCAATAGGTTTTGACAAAACTGATCTTTTCCCTAATATTGGCACTTTCAGAGGTTTAAGAGGTTTTTTTAATTTTGTTAGTGGACTTAAAGGAGGCGGGAGAAGAGGTAACGGAAGGGGTAGAGGAAGGAGTGGTAATTTAGGAACAATGGGCGGTAATAATAAAGGTGGTAGTAAAGGTAATCCTGGTATGAGTAGAGATCTTCTTCTTCTTTGCGTTTTTGATAATGGTATGTTTGCTGCCATATATGTTCTCGCAATTGATTGTGGTATATTTTTAGATGGACACATGCTAGCGTCAGGTACCGAATCATAATTTAAAGCAAAGGGCAATCTTCTCAAACAATTTTTTTCATAATATATACCTAGTGTGATTTGTATCTGTAAATCAATTTTAATTTATAAATAATATATAATGAATGTGGTTTATTTTATTTAATCATATCTACATGCTACATGTTTAAGTGGCGTTACTTGGGAGAGGCTTACATGCGTACAGCAATTAATCTGCTGCGGGCTGAGGATTATGATACTCTACTTATGACAACGCATATCACTATTTATCTAAACCACATCCGCCAACTAGCATTTGGCAACCAATTTAATTAAATGACATTTACGATATCTGAATAAAAGAGGGCCATAATTTCGAGAAGTAAATCAGATGATAATAATGTTAGCACACCTAAATTTGGCAGCAGATTTCGGCGTGTCGATGGATGGGATACAGATGAATGATAGAATTTGAGATATTAAAAATAATAAAACTTACAGATACAAAACAATAAAACGCTATACATTTTAGCACCGTCTGTATAAATGCAGCCATCTATTGTTTTAAATCCGAACGTAACTCTTACATATTTTATATACAATTTTTTTTTGAAATAACAATGGACGCCTTATCATCATTGAGCATCTGATTAACCACGTATTGAAAAACAATTGCAATTAATGTTTAATATTACCTTAATACGTATCAAATGTATTATGTGATATACCATCAGTGTTGCCTTTCTTGTTTATTCCACGAAGGGACCTGATATTATTTGACAAGGCTCTCAACAAAACGACGATGGAATCATAGACACTACATGACCTTCTGTTTTTCGGTTTGAGACAAAATATATTAAGGTTCCTTGAACTACGAATATTTAGCTATAATACTATATAGCTTAATAATTAGCTATAATATACTTCAAACAGAAACAATAGGTTGAATGGTTATTTAGACGGACGTCGGCCATAAACATCTAACACCAAAGACTTGCACAATTACCCTACACGCTCAACTTCCATACAACGATGTAGTACGTTTCTTGTTATTGAATTAAGCGACGAGACAACCGGGACGTTCACCTGATTGTAAGTGATACGCCCGCCCATAACAATGTGGCGCTAGTTAGAATAATATACACTGCACCATATTGCGCTCGATGCCTTCCTTAGACATAGGATATGGACGCTTAACTATATATTGGTAACTCCAATAATTATATTAGCTACAGCGCCTTTCAAACCGGAATCTAGTAATGTTTATACACTCCTGATTGGCGGCTGAAATAAGTGTTGCGGTTGTAGGTACCGGAGACCATCTAGGTAGATACCTAGATGGTCTCCGGAAAAAGAGACCTGCTAGCAGTAAAATGTGATGTGCTCTATCATCATCAGCGGATAGACGTCCACTGTTGGACATAGACCTCCCCCAAAGATCCCCACATCGATCAGTGCTACGTTACCGCATTCAGCGGCTTCCCTCGACCTTCATTTGTAGTTTATCCTGGGGGGACTTGGGCCATTTCCCACCACGCTAACCCAATGCGGGTTGGTAGGAGCTAAAGCTTCGTTTGTTGATTAGCAGTGTGGCACCACGAGCAGGTGAGATTGGCTTAGGTCCCATGAGTTGTTGTGCGATACCTCTTACACCCTGTGCTCTATCAGGGTTTATTAACACTAAATTTAAAAACTAATTAATGATATTTTCAATGATACATCGCATCTTCTTCAATTAAAGACAGATTCACGTAAAATTTAAGTTGTTGGGTAGAATAATGAACTTGATCATCCCCTTGCTTTCGCCTTCAGGGCAAATCCAATAATTTCAAAGTTAAAAGCCTAAACGATACGACAAATCAACAGCTGCAGGAGTCAAAATGACTACCAAGTGCTCCACATCATGAGAGAATAAAGATAGGACAGATATATCTTTTAATGGTATTGTATTTGATGTTTTTAATTTTAAAAAATATGAACTCTCTCCTATATCCTCCTCCCTTTATATAAAACATTTTATGGTTAATTTACACTGGTATCCGTAGTACCGATCCATAGATAATAAAATGGCAAATCGTTTAAATTTTCAAGGTATTTTTTTAGGAATACGGTATTTAAAAAATATTTCTTTTTTACATCCACAAGATCAGCGTTTGACCAGGATTCCACCCGATGTTAAATAGTGATGTGATCTGTGGTGATAAAGCGCACTAACCTAGTAGCAGCCTATTCACTTGAAGACACCCACGTCGTATGTCTTTATTGTATTTATGCATCTAATAATTTGACTTGTTCATGTGACCGATTTACCTTATATTGAAAGCATACATTACAGGTTTGATATACCATCACAGTAATTTCACTAGGCAACCCTCCGGAATTCTGGACATTCTTAATATTTTGATTTTATTTTCTGTATGAATATATTTGGGGGATGGTCAATTCTATCTGTGGAAGTCCATTTGCTGATGACGACGATGATGAAACCTTTCATACTTTTATATGATGTATATTAAAATTCTTAGAAATGATAAATATATCAATAATTGCATATACAAAGAAAGATAAAGAAACTACACGGTTCCTTTACTTTATTATTGATTTACTATCGGCACGTCCATACTGATCATAGAGAAGTTATGAAAAATTTCTTAACAGTTTATCATCTAATTTATCAAAATTATGAACGAAATTCAGTTAGAGACTACATAAATACACTCAAAGCTTTGTATAAGGCATAATAAGTTTTACATTGGTTTTGGAAGGAGTAGAAATGGGGGATCAAAGGATATTATGGTCCTCCCTCACTGTGCTATTACTGACATCCTTATACGTTAAAGCTTGCAGCGATAAGAAAATTTGTTTGGTACGTGATAGATTTAATACCTCATGATAAAGATATCATATTTTTCTCTAAAAAAACTTAGGTGCTACCTATCTATCATATAGTTTTCGTTTTCAACATCATCAGCAGCTAATGGGTGTAGACTGTTGGGCATAGGCTCATCTTAAAGATTTCCACACCGATCAGTCCTGCTATATTATATAGATGTTATAAAACTTGAACTCCATAACATTTTAGTAATACGTTAATATGCATTTTTTTTAGTTCACTAATCAGTGTTTAAAAATCTTAATGATTTATTTACTTCCTACTACTACTACAAACAGTATTCATAATCAAAATTACTAACATTTTATATTATCTGAACAGCTTGAGGCGTTGAAGGAGATGAAGGAATGTAAAAAATCTGTTCTTGCCACGTAAGTACTCAGTGATAATAGACATATACATACGAGTATAGACATCTCATGTATTTTGTTGTAATTTAAAATATGTCTAAAAGTTTTTACTTCTTGAAATGCCGAGATCAGCACGATATTTATCTGATGGGAAGTGATACACCTAATGATAGCAATGTATCACTAGTTGAGATGATAAACATTACACCATACAGTGTCTGTCGCTTTGAGACATAAGAGGTAGTAGTCTCGTTGCGCCGGTAATTTAACTAGTTACAACTTCTGTTAAATCGGAATAGTAATATTTGCATACTACTGATTCTTAGTTTTACAATCTTTATTCATCATAATCATCATCAGCCGATAGACGACCACTACCAGACATAGGTCTCCCCCAAAAATCCCAACATCGATCGGACCTGCTAGCATACATTATACATAGCATAGTTACCTTTATTAGCATATTATATTCTCATGCTATATTGTTTAACAGCAGGATCACATATGACAATAGACCTCTGGTGGAAAGTGGTTATCGCGGTAAATACACAGCGGATATCCTACGCAAAACTATAAGTAAAGGAGTGCTTTGAATTCTAATACCATATCCTATAACGAAAATTTGAGTTGGAAATTCTTTGCATTTTTACATTCTTGGCCTTAATTTCTAATTAAGTGATAATTCGGACAATGACGTCGAAAGGAATTGATTAAAGTAAAGGCACGAATTACTATTGTATAGCCTTACGAACTTTATTGTTATCTTAAAAAGAATAATGGTCGCCAGTTTATGTTAAATCTAGCTGTTCTTCGCCAGCTTTGTTCACCGCAACACTCCTTCAACTCCTTTTAGGAAAGAAATTTTGTACAATTCATTCTTAGCTGACGTATAAATGGCAGAAGCAATATCTCTACCAAATTTTAGGTCCTTGTCTAATAGCTTCGGAGAACTCATGAGTTAGTCCCATACATATAGTAATAATACTTACTTAAGCTGTCATATTTTTACTTTCTGATTATCTCCTATTTCAGGTTACTAAAACCTCTTCTCGCTGAGAAATTAGGTAAACCTAATTACTTATTTTACCATTTTTAAATTATTTTCCAAGTTTCATTATAATATAATGAACCATTTATTACAGAGAAAAAAGAAAAACCTTGTGGTAAATGTTGTGCACCGCCACCTCCGCCTCCAACAATAGTTCTGATGCCAGCTGCTCCTCCGCCGGGTTGTTTCCCACCACCTGCTCCACCGATAATATTACCGCTACCTCCACCTACTGTGCCAACACTGCCGCCAATAATATTAGCAGCTCCTCCACCGGCGCCACTGTGTTTGCCCCCACAACCACCT
The DNA here is from genome assembly GCA_029034505.1 of Ornithoptera priamus. Taxonomy (NCBI): domain Eukaryota; kingdom Metazoa; phylum Arthropoda; class Insecta; order Lepidoptera; family Papilionidae; genus Ornithoptera; species Ornithoptera priamus. The sequence goes on along the minus strand of JARDWD010000296.1, from coordinate 2,816,338 downwards.
ATGATTCTCCCTGCCCCTCCACCAGCGCCTTTCATACTTCCTGCGCCTCCCGCCCCTATGGTATTTCCTGCTCCACCGGCTGCACCATGTTATTTACCTTCTCCGGTGCCTGCTCCTATAATATTACCTTCTCCACCGCCTCCCGCACCTGTTTGCTTACCCCCTCCAGCACCGGCCCCTATTGTGATATCATTAGTTCCACCAGCACCACCGCCATGTTGCGCTCCTCCACCACCGAGCTTGCCTATGACTGCGTTTATGGTTCCTGCTCCGGTTCCCATTACATTAGAGCCAAAACCCTTAGAGTTACCACCGCCGTGCTCGTGCGGATGCTGTTATTGATACTACATCTAATCAACAATATATTGTAATTTTACATTAAATTATATAAATTTAATATTTATTATATTAATGATATGATAGTAGTAGTGTGAATAATAGAGTAAACAATAATTGTGATTTTTTATTAATATTTTTCCTATAATTGGATCCTACAATCGTATCAAAATTTTTAAGTAGGTAAAAATTACATTTACCAAATTTTTTATAATTTTTTGTAGGTTATCTTTAGTGTATGTGGTGAAATATTTTTGATGAATGAAATTTGTCGCTATTTGTAATTTTGTTAGTAGTTACTAATTGTTTATTATCATCACACACTAAATCCATTCCATTGCTAAGCACGGATCACGAAATAAACTTTTTCGTAAATGAGAATGACACCGGATGTAGTTATACTCCAGGACGTTAACAGACAAAACACAATAATGCTGATACAGCAGTAGAAGGTAGGAAGAATATGAAGGTGGTAACTAGACAGGCAATTTCGAAAAGACGGTGCTACCAACCAAACTTAATGTGGGAAGCCTGAATGTAATTAGGGATCTCCATGTTACAAGCGCTTAGATACTCCACCAGCCAAAAGTTTAATATTTTTTTTTTTACAAAAGTTTCCTTAAATACTAACTAACAACATAAGTAAAAGTACTTTTACTTTAATAATTTATAAGCCAACAGTCGTTTCAAGCAAACCTCAACAATTTCCTAGTCTATAATAAGCAATAGAGGGCGGACATACAATTTAATTTATTATGCAAAGTCTTTCCTCGAAAATTGCTACCGCAATTTTGAAACTGATGGAAATTAAAGTTTTAGATAATAACTAGCTGTGCATGCAACTGCGCTCAAACATACAGACAATATTACTAGACTAGGACAAAAATCAGAAGGCTTTTACTATTAAAAACTTTTATATAATCTGTCATCTACAACCTTATCAGTTTTAGTATATTGATAAGTAATAATCCTTACCCTCGAAAGCACCATTAATTTTTGTACCAAAATTAAATGAAGTCTATTCAGCGCTTTTATCGAGGAAATGTTAAAACAGACAGCCAGATATTTATAATATTACCGTAAATATGACTCCAACTTACAATTACTTTGCAAATATATAAAGCGTGTCAGACATCATAAACGAGGCTGTCCTTTCTTGTACCCTTTGTTGGTAGGTACAATGATTGTTCCTGTCATAGCTGAACTATTTAAACATAAGCTTGTCGGAAGCGTTGTAGTACTGACATGTTGGTCTGCTATTGGTAAGTGTCAAAAATATAAAAATCGTAACTAAAGCCATTCAAGTCGGAACACCTAATTGTACTGGGCTTCTTTTGCACATAATTTTAGTCTGTGTGATTTTATTCTTACATATATTTATTTAAATAGAAGCAATCACTAACAGCCTTGTAAGCAATAATCAATAACATTTACAATCTTTAATATGACAAATCCTTTAAAAGTTTTATGGTTAAATTGACACTTCTACATTTCAACAATTGCTTTTGATAAATTAATTTTGAGTATTTAATAAATTATGCGTTTTGTACTTTAACACAAAAAGATTCAATTAAAAAAGAAGTTATGCTATTATGTTCCAAGTGAGTTATGTTTTAATGTATAATAGTTAATGGATTGTAAAACAGTTTGAATATTTCCGTAAGCGTAATTTTGCCGCTGTTTTTATTAAATCACCTACTCATAATATTATTGAATAATAATGTTAAATGTTGAATTTTGTGATTGAGTATCAATTTATAATGTAAAAAACTATTTACATATGTAAACAAACCTATAATTACAGATCGTCTGAACTTTACAAAACAGATTTCATTTTACGGAATATCGGCAGGATTCTCTTGCAATTCCACAATTTTCGATTATGAAAATGAAAATAGATTCTACGGAATATTATATTTTCCTTCGTCACAAAATTCATTGAAAGGGGTAAGTGTTTGATGCAATTGATTAGCTCAAATTATAGCATTATTTACTAAAGTGTAAGCACTTTAGGTAATTATCAGAGTACTAGGTAGTAATTACCGACAAAACGATATCTAAAGTTTAATATTATAACTTATATGTGTGTGTCTTTGCTTTAAATAATATAGATTTATCTCTCTCACAGATTAAGTTAAATCAATTCTCTCATTGGTACAAATGGGTCGTTTTTAATGAAATACCAAATATATTAGAGAATATTCGATATGATTCAGATGTAGTTTTTTTGCATAATTATCAAAATAAAACGGAGAACGCTTCAAATGGTTCGTATGAATAATAACGGTTCTATAGTATGTAATAAATAAACTTTTCTTAAATTTTATAACAGTGTGGAAATTAATCTTTTTAGTATTAATTGCTCTCAAAGACAATTTCGTTATGTTTGTCTTACTAGCTTTCATCAAACATTGCAAAAAAAGTATCTGTAAATAAGTTATTTTTTAGTTGCCCACTCTACACAAACTATTACATTCTTAGACGACATTTATGTGCATCCTCGTGATGGACTTTCAACACATACTTGGGCTTATTGGACTCCGTCTTCTGGCCTTCAAATTACTCATGAACGCGAGAGAATATTGCGACGCTTCGATCTCAAGCAATATCCTTTAAAGATAGCTACACCGGTAATGTAGAAAATTACCATAAGCTGTAAATAATTGTTAAACTCTCCAAGCGTGGGTTCTTTTCTGGTAATGACGTCCATAGCTGGTAATAGGTGGCTGGTTATGAAGAGCCAGTCTTAGTGGCTGGATTAGGTGACTAATAGGCCTACTATCCGTTGACATCTGCTTCACGTGCCTCACGTATTTTCCGACTCAATATAATTTATATTTCAAGACACCTATGAGTTACGTCTTATACAACAAGATTGTTCTTATAAGAGTCTACTGCGAACGAATGAAAATAAAATCGATTATTGGATTATTCACCAATTGTCTTAAATTTAATAAATTCTCCGTTCTTTCTTATTTTTATTGTTGGTCAGATGGGACAATACGCAGAGGACTTGCACAAAAGTAGCTTTAAAGATTACTTACTAGATGTGTCTAAGCCTGAACATGACGGCGGCATTCGAAGCGCCTACGCAGCATCAGTTCTACTCATCGAGGCACTTAAAGCTAAGTCGGCAAATCTATTATTATTTTACCTTTGTTTATTAAATTTTATAGTATTCTGGTTTTCAGTGCACTGTAGCAACTGATATTAATAATTTTAGAGAGATTCTCATTCCGACGGAGTTGTGGAGCACAGAAGTAAATAACAGCAGTATGGTATTGATGTTGTCGATCGGCTCGGCTGATATCAGCGGTGGGAGCTTAAGAATATTGCCTAACCGTATCACAAAGCTCAACTACGCCATCCCTATTTGGCCATTTCGGTATGTAATTGAAGAAATGTAACAAATGGTAAAGTACGAACCCATGGTAACGTATCCATTCCAGCAGGAATGACCTGAAGTGAAGCCCGAAATTCTTTTGATTTTAAACTCATCTAATAAAACAAACACTTCTAAGATGTACTTCTAAATCTTGGTAACACTTCTATGTAAAAATTATTAACCAGAACTTTTTTTAAAAATAATCTTAGTTTAGTGTAAATAGGCATCTTTAATTTTAACTACATTTCTTTTACTTATTTAAAACTAAATGATGATAACTTGTTTTGGCTTTTTATAATCTACAATAATTAACTTGTCTTACTGTATTTAAGAGTAAATTATATGTTTTGTTATAAGCAAATATAAATATATAATATCTGATTATATGATGAGAAAAAGAATATTCTAGTCGAGCACTATTAGACGTGAATATTATGAGTTATGCTGTTCAGCACATTTAATTTTCTTTTCCTTACTTTTGACTTCTCTAAATTCTGTTTTAAATGCAATATTATGAAAACATATTTATTTGCTTCTTATTACACCAGTGTTGGGTTTACGTATCTATCGGAGCGCGAGAGCAGCAGTAGTATGTTCGTGGCTCCATTCACGACTGGGGTTTGGTTGACCTGTCTCGGTTTCGGGCTCATCATGGCCATTGCTCAGAGAATAACGGCGCAGACGCCCGTGGAGAAGGAAGGCGCTTATATGGCTGTGTTAGCGATTTATTTACAACAGGGTAACATTTTTTTTATTCTACAAAGCGATAAACCGAGCGAGGCGTTCACCTATAAAAACGTGGCGCTAATTATAATAATATACACAACATTACATTGTGCTCGTTGCCTTGAGACATAAGATTAATATCTTATGTTTCAAGGCGACGATTTAACAATCTCGTTACCTCAGTAATTTCATTAGTCACATCACCCTTCAAGCCGGAGCACAGTAATATTTGCTCACTACCATTTGTCGGCAGAAACGTCGTTGCTGTGATACTTATCCAGAAAAATTATCAGTAGAGTAACTATAGCATCTGACCCACCATTAACTTACTCTTACATTTTTGGATTTCCTTTTTTTTATTTAATGTCAATTCAATAAAGTAAAAAAATATGAGAAAATTTATAGATATCAGTTAATACAGCTACTGTACAATAAATTTCTACAGAAATTAAGTAACCTCTAGAATGGACCGTCTCTGGAATGATTTTTTTTTTGTGTTTCAAAGGCGACTTGATGTCTACTGTTCTTAGTTGTAATTTAAAGTAATGCTGATTAATTTTACATTTCGAAATTCTGTAGTTAGGTACTTAAGTAATTCAAATATGAAAGCATAGTTCGAACTTAAGTTAAACGTTTAACAGATGCAAGCGCCGTCCCGGAGAGTATCTCTGGTAGATGGACCTTCGTTGTACTGTCAATAGCGTCTATGCTGATACACGCTTACTACACGTCAGCCATCGTGTCGGACCTGATGAGCACGGGCCGCAGCGGGCCGGACACACTGCGGATGTTGGCAGACTCCCGATATGCCATAGCGTCGGAAGACTACGATTACATGCGATATGTGATGTTTGATGTGAGTGATAACCAGATAGTAAAGATAAGCATCACGTAGCCAGTTGTTTATGAAGTGAACGTTAATGATCGATTGTTACAAAACTGTCTACGGTAAAATGTTTTTTTTTTGTTATCGGGGGAATTCTTCAAAAGATACCTTGCTTCTGGGGGAAGACAAAGTTTGTGGGTTTTGTACTCATTAAAAGCTGCTCGATGGCCATCTTTAATGCATTGCGGTAGGCCGCAGGACCTCCTACCGAACACACTAATGCTTCTCCGTTATGCCTTGGCACGTCCCAGGAAGGGCCGTAACCCTCTTCGGCACCCTCACGATGCTACGATATGAACGAGACCACTGACAAAAGCTACTTTTATAAAACAATGTCATCCCTCCTCTTCAGGTAAAAACCAATAGAACAGATCTAGAGTACCTAAAAAAGAAAAAAATGACATCAAGCTTTTACGTTAACATCCAACGAGGGGTTGAGCTCATCGCAAAGGGACAGACAGCTTTTCACACAGAGTACAACCAATTATATCCACATTTGAAGACTTTCACAGATGACCAGTCCTGTAAACTACAATATGTTGATACAATACCTGAGGTATTACCAATATTCTTCGATTCAGAAAGTTCTTTTAGATAAACTTTAATGTGTCTTTTTTCTTTTATTTTATTTTTTATATTTGGCCTTAATTTTACATGGTAGTTAATAACAAAGAAACTAGATGGTGAATTACATTTATTCAGAATATTCTGGCACGCCTGTGTTGAAAGCTAAAACAAAGTTATGTTATTATGGTATCCGATTTAGTTATAGTTAGCCAAAATCGGATTGGCAAAAATCGAACTAAAGTGATGTTTGTGTTGTGTGAATATTCTACTTTTATTTATTAAAAACTATTTTATTTGCAACATGTTTAAACTACAGAATTCGTCTTGAAAACCTGCTTAAAGTCTTTAGGTTGGGTGACGACGACTAAACGTGGACAGTGGTTCGAGTACCTGCGGACGAAAGGTGGATGGGTGATCGAAACGGGGCTTACGAAGAGGCTCGTTTCCCGACTAAGGTTTCGGCCGCCGCCTTGCAGATCCGCATTGCTGGCTGAGAGGGTTAAGTTCGGCGATATAACCCCGGTGCTTATAGTTTCCGTAGTAGGAGCCATGCTGTCTTTATTCATTTTGTTCGTAGAAATTATTTTATCTAAATTTTAAGAAACATAATTTCAGATTTAGTATTTTTAATGTCATATTATGAATTAAAGAACTAATAGCACTAGAAAAAATATCATTATTTATGTGCATTATATGTATTCATCCTTAGCAGAACTAGTTTTAAATTGTACTTTGAAACATTACAAAAAAAACTGTATAGTCTATTTCTAATTAAATACTTAGTAAATTTTTAAACTCTATTTATTTGTGGAATTGTATTGCATTTTGTTTACCAAGGGTCAATCACGGAGTCAAATGTAATATCATTGTGAATTATCATTACGCGTGGTAAAAGGTCGTTATCGAATAATCATTATCGATCCACGTTCTTATCGAAACATCTCTCTATTCCTCTCTCATCACGTTTATGATGCGATTACAATTTCGATTACGTTTAAATATCACCAATGTACTGACATTAGAGAGCAATTTTATGAAAGCAATGGAGTAGACAAGCAAAAAATCTTTCTGTCATAAAAATAATTGGACATCCTGAAAATGTTGAAACTTATAATAAGATTGAGTGCTCTAAGTTTAGGTTTAATTTACGCGACACCGACAACGCCATGTCAGAAAAACCAACAGACACAGGTAAATGCCTTTTTTTATTTAAGACGGAACATAAAAAAGATTTTCAATATTGTTATAGTTAATATATTACGCCAGAAGCATAAAATATAAATATCTTAAATATTATAATAATATGTGTTAAACACTATACAGCGTTTAAAAACAATCATGTGCAAGATTTAGACGGTTCTATCTTATATTTTAAAAGAGTAGTTTAATACCAAATTTTAGACGAAGCTTCGACGACCGGTGAAAGTCCTTAAGTGGCCATGTAATGTAATGATGTCAAATATCCCTTAAGGTGTTGCAATCATTTGGTGAAGGTCGTGTAAGGTTGGTAGAACATAGACCGTTCAAAGTGGAGATCTATAAAAATGTCGATACACAGCACGCCAGCGTGAAGATGTTGATGATTATCACAATAGTGAACACGACGACAATGATAATGATGACGACGATGATGATGATGAGCTATTTATGGTTAATTATTCATAAATAAATTGTAAAATTTCAATGGACAATCGTATATTAATTACAACAGAAAATTTCATAAAACTTAGCTATGAATAGATTGTTTATTTCGTATCAATGTAATTAAATTAGCTAAAAAACTTTTTTAGCTGACTTCGCTCAACGAAAGAATGAATCAGATGATCGAAGCGCTTTACTCATCATGTAAGTTGAGCTGTTTGTTATGTTTTGTAAACAATTACTTTACACATAAAAAATTTAACTAACTTTGCGTAATTATTTGCACGATTAGCGATTAGCGAGATATCTGAATTGTGTTAAATGTCATGTTGCAATTATCATGATATTTTATATATTTAAGATTTAGTATTGACACAGCATGCCTTTTTGAACTTTTGTATTAAAAAGTTTTTATTTGGACGTTTACCATAGCATTCATTTTAGTTCAGCGCCTTAAGATGCAAGAATTTAGGATTTGTTACTAATAATTTCACCACCTTCAGTGGCTAAGACCAGCCCCAGAGGTACTTGATTTGATATACCTGTCTTCATGATTTATTTGATAATAATATAATTACTCTGCAAAGAAAAATACGAGATCTAAAATAAATTATGCAATTACTTTTAGCCATCTTCTCGAAGCCAAAAACGACAAGCACGGAAAATAGCTCCGAAACGGTTAATGGACCGGAGTATGCATCAAATACAATCTCCTATGAAATGCCATTCTACTCTTCAGCATACCCAGTGCCGATCGTGGCGTCACCAACGCCACAAGTTGTATATATATCGCCACAACCTCCTCCTGGATTAGCATACGCGCCACCATCACCGCCTTATTCTCCCGTAACCCTTCCGTCGCCGACAATACCGACTTCTTATTACCCCCTTCCAGGAACTCCGAATCCAAGTTCCGAATATTCTCATCCAGTACCAACGCAATACCCGTGGCCGCAAGCTCACTCCTACGAGACGTATTCTAAACCTCCACAGGTTCCATCTGCACAATATTCACCTGTTCCAATACCTCCGCCGCCGGTTGCGCCACTGCCTGTACCTTCGCCGCCGGTTACGCCCGTACCGCCCCTACCACCACTGCCATACCCACCAGTATATTTGTACCACACAACTACACCGACTTATGAATACAAATATTCCTATCCCGAATACCCACCACCAACGGTGCCCTCATATCCAACAAAGAAATTTCAATCAAATCTTTCCCAACCTCCCTATACACAAGTCCTTGAGCATCCCCAACCGCTATCATTCTATGGATATCCCGGCATGGCAATGCCTCCTCCTGCGTACCCTTCTTCTCCCCACTCTCTATATACGAGATACTCTGAATTAATACCAATACCACCTCCCTATATTTAAGTACCACTTTATGCTACAAACTTTATTAAGTTAAATATCGCCTAGTTCTAAGTTTACTATGTACGTTTTAAAAAAAAGATTTATTTATCTAATATTGAACAACAAAATAGACGCTGTTTGTTTTTTAAGGATAATAAATAAACTTTAAAAAAAATTACAAAGAAATTAAGCGAATTTTAGCTATCTAAAATTATTTTACATAATAACATTAAAAAAAAATTTGGAAATAGCCTGTAAATTTTCTAAATTATACGAATTAACCAAAAATTAGAACTAAAGAGACAACATACATATGTAGTATCGATTTTACCTGTTCCTTAATTAATACGACACTTAACGACGTAACGGAGAGAACATTAAAAAAGACAGCCATCAACGGCGTGTTAGAGGTATAGGTACAGCGCAACTACAAAAAATAGCATGCCTATATACTAAACAAATATTTTATTTTAATGCGTTAGTTTCCAGATTTTTGAAAAAACATTTGCTAACTATTAAATAACAGACGCAATAGTCGTAGCAAACATTTCTTTAGTGCTATTATTCATAACATAATATTTAGATGTATTACTTCAAAACTATTTTTAACATGAAATCCAGAAAAATCTTTTTTATTTTTTCTTTATTTTGACATACTTTTGTTTATTATTTTTACATGAAATGTTTCAATTTAATTGTACGTACGTACATTCCTGCAAATAAAATATTATAAAATTTATACACGTTGTGTTGCGTTTGTATTAAAAGTTACAACACCTTACATTTCATATAACAATTTCATAAAAATATAAAAATCAAATATTACATTAATTTTGTAATATAACACATAGTTTTAACTGAAGCAAGCTCTATTATCTAAGTAACGCAATTATCGTCGGTAGTACATTTACCAAATTATTTCCCAAGAAAATGATAAGCTTATATATAAAACATTCGAGTGAAAGACACAAGCGTCACATCGTGCTCATCATGGCGCTTTCACATTTTATATTAGTGTTATTAATACAGGTAAATAGCTAACTTATAATACTTTACGTTATATTTTTAAACTACTAATATCGTAAATAAAACTACATACATCTTTGCAATATCGAGTAATACAAAACTATGTTATTTTACAGGGTATATTAATTTACGCAGAAGTAGATATTAATGAAAATGAAAACCAAACGGAAATAGATAATGCGAATGAAGTTGATGATCAAATTATAGATTCGCAGTCATCAAAAGAGGATTGGACAGACACATTCTTTGGATCCGAGACTAATTTGTTTCCTACGTCGTCTACAGCATCGATGACCCAAGTTATGAACTCAGATAAATCACCCGAGGAGCAATTAGAAGATATCAAAGAAATAGCATCATCAATTACAAACGCCATCCAAAGCGAAATGGCTAACCTTCTCACATATGCGTTGAGCATTACCGATAATGATAACGAAGATGACAAACTAAGAAGGAAAAGATCAGTAGATACTCCTATGGATAGCACTAAACTTGTATGGAGACTCTTGAAGCATATTAAATCTAATAATGAATATCAAAATATTGCCATTGAGAAAATGATGTCAGCACAAGAGATTGCTGATAAATTTGGAATAGAATTTTCTCCTGATACGGAGATTCTATCAGAATTAGCATTGGCCGCTAACGAACAAGCAAAAGAACTTACGTCGATTCTGAAAGACGCCTGCGATTTGAAGAATTCTACGCAAGATGCATTTTTAAATGAAAGCGAAAATCAATGTTTACAAACTGACAAACTTGAAAACAGAACTTGTTCTATACATTTTATTCCTTTTTCTGAAAATGATACTCAAGATAATATGAATGCATTTAAACTGGATGATCATTTACATACTCATGTCGAACTTAATCATGTACATTACGCAGATCCTTATGCAAGTTACAGCCATTACTACACCCTTCCTTACGAAACGCAAATTCCATCACCTATGGTTAAAGATCAGTACAGCAGTCCTTCACTTAGTTCTAAGCAAAGTTTCTATGACGCGGTGTCTTATAATCCGTCAGATTATTATGGTCCTTACTGTTCCATGGAGCCTTTATCCAACACTTATATCATCCCCATCGATGATTTTATGGAATCTGAACCAGAATTGATTGGAGAAGAATTCGAGGAATCCGTGTCATCGAAAATTTACGTGGACCATGAAGTAGAACCTGGATCTGCTACAGTCAACCACGTCATGACGTATACGATTTCGGAGAAAACTCATTATAGAACGCCGCAAATTGAAAACTTACCTCAACAAATGAAATACTATTTCCTTTTAGTTTGAATTACGCCATGTGATATGAATTAGGATTAGACAAATAAAAGACATTTCGTTTTATATTAAATTTTATTTCATAGATTTTAATAAATATACAGTCATATTTACCAAATCTTTTCTATCGTAAATATCCTTTGGTTACATTTGGCATTTGTCTGCATTGCACTCATGTTCATTTTCATTAAAATGAATTTGAATGCATCTAATGAAGTTACTCCTAGATTTTAAAAAAAGTATTGGTAACATCGCATTGTGACAAAACTTGCTTAAACTCCAATTAGAACAGAAATAATATTGTACAAATTGATTAATTCAATCCTTTAAAATTTAAGCAACATTTGTCAAAATGTAGAAATAGTGAATTAAAGTAACTTAAATATAAAAGTAGAATAAAAATTCAACTCGATCGTGCACTAAGTTATGAAAAATTCTAGAAAAATTCCTAAATACTAGACATAAAAGAGATTATACATGTAATAAATACATCTAATAATAATTACGTTCATAGACCTGATTTAGATAGTGTGAAGTAGAAACAAAAGGTTTGGTGGTAACTTCATTACAAAAGAATCGTTATTTCAGTTTTCGATTAGAATAATTTATAATTCGTTGTGTGTGAACACGTCGTGGCAACGAACACTGGGTCTTTTAAAATTTCCACTATTTTATTTAAAAAATCAGCGAATTTTTTCGATACGAAATGGGTCGTGGGTCAGGTTATCAGGTCACCGCAAATATGAACCGCCAGTTTATAAATAATTAACATTGCACAACAGTTTAACCTCTAATGCATTTGCGGAAATATAACCATTAATCAATAACTTAATACCTTTACTGAAGGCGTCCAATGTGAAATTCCCGTTATGAAAAGTTCCATTTTCTTCAACTTCTGTCTAATGCAGCTCATACTGGTTTATATATTTTTTTTTATAATAAAGTACTATATCACAAACCTATTTTGCTGGATGAAGTCTAGAATCTATCTATGCGCGTAGTATGCACTGTAAGCACTATTCGGGGCTGCGTGTGGCTGATATCTGAAAAAAATATGTATGAATATATAATTTAAGGCTAGGTTCGTAAACGATAAATGACAAAAATATACTTTTCATAAATATGTAAAAGTAGTGAAAATTTAAGAAATAATATGAAATATTTATATAATCAAGTGGCAACCGTGTACTGGAAGATCGAAGATAATAGGTCCAATAATGGACATCTATCGGCTGATGATGATGTTATAAGGATTACATTAATTACTGGGAATTACATATCAATTGTTTAATATCTTCATGCTAACAAGACGAATGAACATAAGATGGTCTATGCCCTAAACATAGAAGTATTAATGTAATTTTACCGCACAGTATGCGCGTGCGCATAAAGCGGGCCGCACGCGCTCGGCTCGGCCGCGTACGGCTGCGCGAGCGTCGGACAGGGCTCCGCCGGCGTCACCTCGCGCCGCCTCGCCACAGCTCTTTGCTGACTCTGCTCCGGTGGGCTGAACGTAAACAATATAACTATATCGTATAGCATATTAACGCATCATCTGTGGCTAAATATAAGAACACATGAACACCATAGAAGTCCTAACGATTGGTTTTCATTCAGCAAAAAAGATTTTTTTTTATAGTACGAAGCAACGATACGAGAGGGACATTCACCTGATGGTAAATGATACGCCCGCCCATAACAACGCGGTGCCAGTTTGGATGTTATATACAGCACCACATTGCGGTGGTGGCCTTGACACAAAGATGTTGAATCTCGTTATCGCATTAATTTCACTAACTATAGCGCCTTTCAAACCGGAGCATAGTTATATTTTCACACTACTGTTTGGCGACTGCAATAGGCATTGCAGTTATACCTACCTAGACGTTCTTAACTACCATTTGAATTAATACAAAATAGGTCATAAGACATATCATTATCAGCCAATAGACCCATACTGCTGAACATAGGCCTGTCCTAATAATCTCCACATCGATCGATCCTGCGCTGCTCGAATGCAGTCAGCATGGCCTCTGGTACCGTCGGGCACTAGGGGCCATGCGGGTTGGTAAACATTATTCGCCAACAGACGACCATTGCTGGATATAGGCCTCCCCCAAAGATTCCCACATCGATCGGTCCTGCGGTGTCCGCATCGCCGCGTAAAATAACGTTGCGGTGCGGCAGCAACAACACAATTACGCAGGAGATACCCGAATTTCTCCGGTAAATCATAGGGCAACTGTTGGGTTGAAGCCTGTTTAGGATGGCTAGAATAGCGGACGGTAGCAGCGAACGAGAGCTGGCTATAGCTCGATCGGACGTGCGTCTGGTAAAGGCGTCTTAGTCGAACCAAAGTGTTGATTATCAGGTTGCACCACGAGCGTATATTTTATCTCCTTCTCGGAGGTAAGATATATATTGACTATAAAATCGTTACTTCAACTATACAGGTAAAGATAATAGTTTCCGACAGCTTCACGAAGTTTTTTTCTGGATTGTGTATATTATCAAAAATATATTAAAAATATAAAGTAAAAGTAAATAGTGTCAAAGTCAAATCATTTAGTTTTTTTAAGTAACGAGGCCCGCCTACTGGGAGGAGTCGGGTTTCTTCCCGATAATCCTATATTTTGACTACAGACGACAAATGGTACTCATAATTTATTCCGGGCGCAATCATTAATCTATCATACCGAGTGTGACCATCAAGGAGTTATTCAAACCGGGACATTTTTTTTCTATAAGCTGCAGGACGGGCAAGATTTTCGACCGATGGTATGCTCATTGCCCCATTATGCTCGTCGCCTTGAGACACAAGATGTTAAGGCACGTTATCCAGTAATTACACTAACTGCAGCGTCCTTCAAATCGGAACACAGTAATGTTTGCACACTACAGTTTGTCGGCAAAAATAGTTGCTTCGGTGATACCTAAACAATTGCGGACGTTTGAGACCACTCGACTCGTTTAATAAAAAAGTTCAACAACAATTAAAAGCTTTCCATAATCTGTATTTCATATAAAATAATTTTTTTGGCCATTCCACTACAATTTTAGGCAAAGTAATGACGGTTACTGATTCAGGAATATTCATTATAATCAGCCGATAGACGTCCGCTGTTGGACATCGGCCTTCCCCAAAGATCTCCACATCGATCGGGTCTGCGCTGCCCGCACCCAGCGGCTTGCCGCAACCCTTCGTTTATAAGGGTTCATATGGGAAGATTTGAGGCAGTTCCCACCACGCTGGAATCTTGTTTTCTCTAAAATATTTATTATATGCAATAGATAAATTGATGTGAAAAATTATATAACTGGTGGTAAGTCTCTGTTGCTGCAGACCGTCTAGGTAGGTACCACCACAGCGCCTATTTCTACCGCCAAACAAAAGTCTGCAAACAGTACTATGTTCCAGTTTAAGGGGCGCTGTAGCTAATAAAGTTACCGAGGTAACGAGATTCAACATCTTATGACTCAAGGCGACGAGCATGATTTGGTGCTGTGTATAACATACTAACTGGCGCCACGTTAATTTGGGCGGGTGTATTACTTAATACAATATAAGATGAATATATTGTTCGTTTCTTCGCTTCCTAGTATAAAAACAAAACAATATATTTTAATGAAAATATTTACGTACAAATAAAAAAATATTTTGTTTTATTAAAAGAGATTCTCAATAAAAACGAAACGTGTGGTGAAGGCATCGATACCAGGAAGTTCCGTTGAAAGAAGTTTGAACTGGACAAAAAATTAACATTAATGTTTTTACACTCACTCTCACTGTTTGTGCACATGGTGCACGATTGTCCTCAATATAATTAATGATTTGTTTATATGTTGAAAGGAAAAACATAATTTATTAATCTCGCTTATAATGACATTTTATGCAAAACCAACTTTGTTGGTAGTACTTACTGGGGTAACGAAACTGAACACATCTCAGGCGACGCTCACAATCTGTATATCATCTTAACTAGCGCCACGTTGTTACAGGCGCTGTTATTACTTACTTAGTTATAGAAAAAAAAATTGAAAAGAGTGAGTAGGCAGATAATTATTCGTATCTATAGTAAATATGTCGAAAAGTACAACTAAGCTCGCTTTTAACCTACATAACAAATTAAATGTATAGTTATAAGATTTTATTACAAAGCGTTTGAAGAACAGCTTTGAGATAAAACGATAAAATAAGCAGAATATACGACGGGAGTAGGAATAAACGGCGTGGGGTTCAGATTTATGCCCCTAAGTACAGCCAATGCAGAAACGGGGATAGCAGTTAAAATGGATATGTAAACAACGCCGATGTTCCACTGATTGCATCTTGAGAGGTTACTTCTCTTTAAATTTATCTCGCAAAGAAATCTCGTAAATGGCTCTCCTCTTTATTGCATATAAAATATGTAACTATTGCATCTTAAATAACCGAGTGTTTTATTTTTATATAGTACAACTGAACTGTCGAATGATTACATGGGAGTAGTTTGTCTCTCACGCTTAAGTCCTTGAGAGAGCAAACTGCAAACGCAGGCTGATGACAACCGTCATGTAAAGAAACGATGCATTTCTCGAACACCTTCAAAGAGGATCTCTTTATAAGTTCCCAAGGTTGATTCTGGAAGGCAAAATTCCTGGAAAACGTACACCTGGTAGACAGCGCAAGAAATGGTTTGACGACATAAAGGAATAGACCAAATTTAAATACCATCAATTAAAAAGAATAGCTGAGGATCGAATTGGTTTTCTCAATCTGATAGCCAAATTTCAGTTTGAAGAAGGCACCTAATGATGATGATGATGATGATAATACAACTGCGAGACGAGTGGGAAGTTCACCTGTTACGCCTGCCCATAACAATGTACACTTGTTAGAATATTATACACTGTACCACATTGCTCTTCTCACCTGAGATATAAGATGTTAATTCTCGTTACCTTAGTAATTATATCAGCTAAAATGCCCTGCAAACCGGAACACAATAATGTTATGAACACCACTGTTTGGCGACAGAAATAGTCACTGCCGTGGTACCTTATCTAGACGGTTCCCGGCAACAGAGACCTATCGCAACACCCGAAAGCGCCTATTTTTGGCGCCCAACATTACTGTTCCGGTTTGAAAGGCTCTGTAGCTAGTGAAATTACGGAGGTAAGGAGACAATATCTTATGCCTCAAAGCTATAAACAGAATGTGGTGCGGTGTATACCATATTAACTATCGCCAAAATGCTAAGGGTAACCGTATCACTCATCATCCGGTGAACACGTCGCTGTCTCATCGATTCGTTGAATTAAAAAGAATAATTAAAATGTTTGTTGGTAATGCATTGCATTTATAACGATCAATCACCTAAAAAGTTACAAGAAACTGCATCAATTACTCAGCCATAATACAGTCCTCTCATCTCACTATTGGACGACCAAACGCACGGCGTGTCACCATGGTTATGTGATAAATATCCCCAGTTTTCTAACGAATAATAAGCTCCTTGTTTTTAACCTGAACAGAAAAGGACTTAAGTAACATCCTATCCCATCTATCAGTATTCCCGCATCATTAAAACAAAGAGTGAATAGACTGCCATTATACTAATGTATTTTTCCGCAGACCATATCACCTTCCACCACCAAGCAAGAACGAGAACATACACTAATATAAGAAATCGAATACTGTTTTTTAAAGCAATCCTTTTTTAATGCACTTACATAGTTACCAGTAAACGCCAAAAAAAATTTAGTCATTTAAGTCCAGGTTACTACTTGGCCTTCATGACTAAAGTAGACTGAATACAGTATATTTTTAGAACCTCCACATACTGTAGAGAAGTAAATATGTAGTTTAGCCGTTTAGTAAGATTGTTTTAATCGTTATATAAAAAAATGTAATAAATCTTCTAACTACACGCCCAGACAACGCGATTGGATAAAGAACAGACGCCAGACTTTCTATACGGTGAATGTACCTTTAAACTGAGTAAATACTTCCTTTAGGATATATTTCCACCTGCTAGTATTACATACCCAACAAAACCGTAATTCCTAAATTAGTATAAATACAATAAATTCTATCTTTTAACACTAACTATAAATGTTTATCTCAAAAAACTATTACATTAATGTAATGGTTATGTTGAGTAGTAATCTCAAAACAAACAACCAGATGATGCAAATTATCGTTTGAAATTATTAAAACATTTATATTTGAAAGCTATTAAAATTGCTTGACTTATTTAAAATGGCAATGAGAAGGACACGTTGCTCAAAGTTCTGCTGTCTTATGGGGTAGTATGGAGTTCTAGAGGTGGCCGCGTAACAAACACCGGACTGGAAGGCCTCTTACGACACTCCGACGATAGAATAGCGGTGCGAACATTTTAAGCCGCTTCCCAAATTGGATAAATATTTTCATCATCATCATCAGCCGATCGACGTCCACAGTGGAGGTCCAATTGGAGAAATATTTTTTTGTAATAATCTGTTAATTAATTAATTTATTTATTCTTCTTTGTTCAATAAACAGAACAAGAGACAAATGTAATAAAAAAGGCAAATACTTAATTATCTGTTATTGTCTCTGTTTTTCACTATGGTTACACTACACGTTTTTATTTTGGCGGGAAATCAATGCGGCGTGTGCGCCATAACTGTCAGGCATAACTCTTTACCTACGGCGCGTCGTAAAAGTAAATTGTCACCGGCTGCTAAAACGGCCCTCCTCCAGCCTCTCCGGATGAGTTTACGCATAAAAATTAATCATTCACACACGTTGCTTGATATACGTCCAATGTTGTGACACGCAGACAATTAAATTTCATACAATATGGTTCTGTTTTAGTTATTTATTTTTTGGTATCTGTGTGTACTTCGCCTTTATCTTTGCAAAACCATAACTACTACGCCGATTTTGATAAAAAAAAACAATGAATAAAGATTTAATTTAAGCTATATTCACGAAGTCGTGAGAAGGTTCTAATATTAATTAATATTAGTTAAATATAATACATTATACAAAAAAGATATCTATTGCCTCTTACCAGTCATCGGGATCGCAGTCTCTGAAACCTTTTGCGAATGGGTTACTTGCTATTTTAAGTTGCGTTATCTGTGAACAATGCGGTGTTATTGTAATAAACCGTGTTAATATTTATTTAATAAACTTAAGCAATGAAAAATTATAAATAAACAGCCCTCTTAATGTTCCTACTACTGAAACACAAGGAGTTCACTCACAAGGAGAAAGTGTTAGTCGAGTAACAATTAATGAAAATAAAATGTAGGTCAAAAAAAATATATTTTTGATATGATACCAAAACTTAAAGCACGTCATTTATACATCTCTTGACCACATATTGCTAAAAAAACGGTTTAAAGCAGTTTTAAATAAATTTTTACCACCGCAATTAAGTTTAAATAAATTGGTAAACTCTAAATATTATTGATTGCTCCACCGATGATATAATATTATAAAGAGGTTCGTAATAAAAGACTGCCTTTAATAATATTTCCACGCTACAATATACTACTACACAATTTTCTTCTTGTTAATGTCAATATCTTTAGATAAATAAAAACAACAATATAGCACACTATGTTTTCATATAAATTGTTCTTAGTCGTTAAAGATTAATACACTCATCTAAAGATTGTTACTTTGAGAATTATTTTCATATTTCTATTTTGATCATTACATGAATTAGGAGAAACATTAGACACGAAGACATAATATAAAGACCGTATAATTTAAAGAACTTACCCGATGGTTCTGGTAGGCGGTGACAGCGGTGAAGCCAGTCTCCGGGAAGACAAAGGTCCGGTATGGTACAGTGGAGGGCGCGGTTCGCGAACCCTCCGCAGGTAGGTATACCACATGCAGCCGGGGCTGGTAGCGGTGCATTGAGTTCAATATTATCTGTATAAAAAAAGTAACCGAAACATTTTTCATAATTCAGAGAAAATATATATAAGATTTCCACCTAAGTAGAGACATTACGATATATCGGAAATCATAAGGCCTAGAGACTAGAAACTTGGTAAAAAATATTCCTTACACCGAGAATATGTCAGCTAAGAACAGAAGGGGTTGCGCAGGTATTGCAGTCGGCAAAGCGGGCAAGGAGTTTTATTAAAACAAACGAAATTGATCAAAAAATATTAAGAGTATACATATAGTATATATACACTAGACATGTTAATAAGATTAGAAAAGGCACAAAAGATCCAGCAAGTTCCATATGATACCAAAACTAAACCTAAACAATATTGCGACTGAACAACGAAACGGTCTTGGGGTTCCTTTTCATAATTTACAGGTTTGGACCCGTTAACAAACTATTATCCTGAACCTAAAAAATACAATTGAACTGGATAATACTTGGATATCAATGTTGATAGTATAAATCCTCTATTATATCAGATGCAGCGATAGCATTTCTGGAGACACTCGCATGTTTGAAACAATTCAGATGAATGGAGATTTGGTTTATTTTCATCTTGTTTCATTTTCAAACTGCTATTTGTTAACTTATGCGAACAGTCAGATAACCTACATGTCCGTTGTCGTCGAGTTGGTTGTTTGTTAGCTTGAGCTTGTCGAATGAGACGAGCTGACGCATCCAGTGTGCCCCGGCGGCGGGCGAGTCCGGGTGCACGTGGATGCGCGGCGGCGACACCGGGTCTGCTTTACCCGCCACCACCCAGCTGGAGCTGTCCATGTATGAGGGCGTGATTAAAAAAAATATATATCTTCAACATTTTCAAAAACTTAGCAGGAATTTATAGTTATATATCATTTTCTTGGTGACACGACTCTTTTACCAAAGACCGTCTAGATAGGTTAATTTCTAGTTAAGTCAATTATAAATGGATTATTAGAATTTTTAGCTTGGTGAGTCAGTTTTTTATGCATTAAGCATATATTAATACGAATCGTCGTTCACCTGATAGTAAGTGCCTACCCATAATAATATGGCGCTAAATTCATTGCTACTACAATACCTCTGCGCTCGTCGACTTGTAACATAAGTTGTTAAGTTTCTTTACCCCAGTAATTTCATTACCCACAATCCTCCTCAAACTGGAACACAGTAAAATTTGCGTACTACTATTTGGCGGGAATGCTGAAGTAGTATATAGTTACCTAGTCCGATAATAAAAACTTTTATCGCTACAGATGTCGTACCTATGAAAAGCATATCGATATCTCTTGTCGTCCAAGGGCACAAAGTCCACTAGCAGCAGATAGTCCGCATTGGGCAAAAGGCCGGCGAGTCGTGCTTGCAGAGCAGGAAACATTCTTCTCCCAGCTTTAGTTACTATCATCTCGGTGCCAAGCTCGTGGAAGCTCCTCCAAAGGGCGGCCAGCTCAAGGGTGGCGGTGCAACGCGCCACTGCTGGGTGTAGAGTGACACTCTGCGTTGAAACCTGCTGGATTCATTTTTAGATAATACATATAAATAAGCATAGCATTCGAAGGAACTGATGGAGGAAGAGGATTTGGTGAAGATCATGGAAAGCCCCTGGATATTTTCCAGATTACTTAAAAAAAATTAAACGTAGGGAAAGTCTGAATATTTTATATAAACAGCATAATACGAAAAATTAAGACAAAAAAGGAGAGAAAAAAATACGCAACAGCTTTCTTTTGAAAGTTCATGGACGAACCAATAAGATAGTAGAAGATGGTTTTATTCGGGACCTCTATAATGATTAGCCATTGAGCAAGGGCATGCAAACTGACATCATTGAAGATTTATATATATCTACTAAAAAAATTGCTACTCCTTTGCCTTTACCTGGATACGGGGAGGAGGTGGTTGTGGTGGTGGTACGGGTTGAGCGCCATGATCCCGACATGTACTTTCGCTGAGTGCTTGTAACGGCGAATAGGTGCTTCGTCCACAAACTCCATTCTGTTAATAGTAGCAAAGCTCACGGAATACAGAAATATCCATTCTAGTGTTGCCATATTCACGTATTATTTTCTGATTTTCATATAGTAAAAGATATTGATTTATAAACGACAGCTTTATCCAAAAGTCGGTTGATAAGCATAAGTGAACACAATGTTGATGAACTCACATCTGAAATAGGATGGTGGAGGGGTGGTAGAGCTGGTATCTGGTCAGGATCGCGGCCAACCCGTTCTGCTATGGCCTGCTGCAAGAAGCTGGCGCGTGGACAGTGACTATTTGATATACCCCCTGTAGAAAAAAATATTTATTTACTACTTCCTAGTAGTAGATGTTTCTTACGATTGGTGGACTGGTAAAAAACTTTATGTACAAACTTTGCTTAAAAATAAGTGTGCTAATGTTTATTATCATCTTAAGTCCGAAGACGATGAGCGTTTTGCGGTGCAGTGTAAACATATTAAGTAGCATCTCAGCTTTCGGGGATTTTGTTATTGTAATGTTATATTGCGACCTGGATCTATATAGCCGAAGAACGGGTAAAATAGCGGTTCTTGGAGAGGTCTAAATAAAAATAATATTATATTTATTTAAAAATAATGATGATTGTTAAATAAATATAATAATGATCGAAAATTGATTTACTCGTTGTTAGTAATATAAAAAAATACTTACTACATATTTTTAGCCAAAGGGTCTTATATTGAACAATGATGCTTTAATATAATCTAATCGCTCGCAGCTAACATACAAACAAAATACCAGTCTTTTAATTACAACAAGCTAAAATACCACCAGGTAGGTCTTTGTCATCGGAGACCGTCTAGGTAGGTACCACCGCAGCTCCTATTACAGTCGCCAAACAGTGTGCAAACATTACTGTGTTCCGGTTTGAAGGGAGAGTAGCTAGTGAAATTATTGGAGTATTTTTATTTTAATTTAATGAAGCACCGAGACTAGCGGGACAATCACCTGATAGTAAGTGATATATCCGCCCATAACGTGGCGTTAGTTAAGATGTAATACACTGCACCACATTGAGCTCATAGCTTGAGACATAAAATGTTGAGTCTCGTTACTCTTGTAATTACACTCGCTACAACGACCTTCAAACTGGAACACAGTAATGTTCGCACGCTATTTTTTGGCGGCAGAAATAGACGCTGCGCTAGTACGCACTTAGACGGTCTCAGGCAACAGTGACCTACCACGTAAGCCCAAGGTAGATAAAAAAGTAAAAATTATATCGTGAGTCAAATAATGAGCTGGCCTAATTGTTAGAGCGGGCGGCCGTCATTCCGAAGGTCGCGGGTTCGTATCTCGGCATGTACCGATGACTTTAATATTTTATTTATGTACATCTGTGAACTTTAGTAACAACAGCGAAATACAAACGGTGAAGGAAAACATCGTAAGGAGACCCGCACACTGAAATTATCTTTGTGTGTGTGTGTGTGTGTGTATGGTGGCCCCCAATAAAGTGGCAACAGGCTCGCCCCCTGTTACATGCGACGTAATCTGACCACATCTGGCGAAAAGTGGGTGTTTGTCCTCTGCCTACTTCTACCGGGAAAAAAGTGCGTGATAATATAAAAAAAAATAATTACCAATAAACTGTAACGAAGTAATATTTGCACACTACCATTTAGCGGTAAATGCGCGATGAAGGTACCAATCTTGATGGGTTATTGCAGTATCGTGTCAATCGGATAACCACAAAAGATACGCGTTAACTGTTTGCTATTATCCTATTATTAATATTAATGACACAAAAAAAATATTAATTCTTAAATCTTTAAAAATGTTTTGTCATTAATCTTGTCCAACCCACAAGTGGCGATAAAAAACTCTCTCCTTCTTCAGATCTCTTCCTTTTTGAGATGAAACGACTAATAAAATAATATTTAAAACATCAAATCGTGACAACACAGGAAAAAAAACACAAATAAACAGTGAAATAAAAACTGTTACGCGTCCACTCTGTAGCGGACATCTCACTCAACTAATTGCTGTAATGGCGGGAAACTCAAACCCGTATTCAAAATGGCGGCAATAATTTTATCTCGCGTTGTCAAGAGGAGGATTATAAATAAGGCAGGTGATGAAAACTATACTTACGGAGCAACGACAATGATCTTCATTTTATTTTGAGTACATTCTATTTTGGTTTATTTTAGATGCTTTCTATTTAATTTTGTAGTCTGAAAAGTATTGAACTTTATCGACTTGTTATTTTTCTTTTATTCAAATAAACGACGTGACTAGCGGGACGTTCACACGATAGAAAATGATACGCCTACCGTAGCAACATAGCGCTAGATAGGATGGTATATACTGCACCACATTGCGTTCGTAAACTAAAGATGTTGAGTCTCGTTACCATTAGCTACAGCGCCGTTCAATCCGGAACACAGAAATGTTTGGCGGCCGCAATATGCGCTGCGGTGGTGTCTATGAAATATGAAAGTCCCGTTTGTCTCCTCGCTTTATTGAATAGAAAAAAAGCTTGTAAGCGTTCCGGCATAACAACTCAGGGGACCCAAGCCAGGCTCAACTGCTCGTGGTGCACCCTGCTAATCAACAAACGAGGCTCTGGCGCCTGCCAAGCCTGCCTGGTGGGCCCAAATGAGTCAAATCCTACTATATGAACCCCTACAAACGAGTTCGCGAGACGCTTAATACATGGCGCATTTGACCTTTTGTAGTATCTTATATATAGGTAATTTGGTGGTGGTTACATAAGAAATTAATTGATGAAATATTATGCCAGATAATTAATCTAATTATAACATTGTATCATTTGGCAAGTGACGCCGTGGCAACTGGAGTGGAACACGTCGATACCTTAAGGCGTTGCCCCGTTGGCCATTAGTGTCCGTGCGGTAAAATTTATAACCAACACTTACGATCTTATATTAGTCCAATGTTTGATAGTATCAACGATATAAGAACATGTACATCTACATTGTGACCCGGACGAATACTGACAATGTAATATATTTATTACTATAGAATATATAAACTGTCGTTGCACTGTTTCCACTGTTGAGACTCAATACTAGGTCTCTTACACAATGCGAGAAACTATTAACCGATGGCGGGTGTCGTTGAACGCTGTTTTTATGGGAACATGTTGCGTATTCTAATGATGTTTCCCATTCCATAAAACTTAAGCTCAACGGAGAACCAACCCATCCTTCTGCAAGTCGTATAACGTATATTTCTACAGCACAGATCAATTGACCTACTACAAACATTACATGACAAACTGCTTTAACATATTTACTAAAATTAATAAATTTATAAATACCGCCAAAATTTCAGTTCACCAAACAACACAGGAGCTATTTAAATTATTGGCGTAATGGTTGAAAAACTTGTAACCATTTAGGAGTTAGAATACGGCTATCATCCTGAAAGGCGTTACAGTTGAGGACCACCAAAGATTACGTTAACGTCTTACTCTGTCCATACCTGTAAAAATAAATAATTACCTAATTATCCAACAACGAAGCGCAATAATTGGCATTCATTATGTCGCACTAATAATGACATCGCGCGTCTCAGGTGGTGGTAGAGCAATTATAATAGTCGTCTAAATTTAACCGAACGGTAACAAAAGGAGAGAGAAGCGGTCGCTTCCTCAGCAATAAATCCGCATTGATTGAGCGCTATAAATCTAGCGGTGCGCGGGCGCCGATCCGGTTGCATTCGCTAGGGACGTCGTATGGAAATGTAACTTTCATATATTTTATATATTTAAACTGTATATAATTTTCAAAAAGATTTTTTTTATTTAAATAATCGACGAAACGAGTGGGACGTTACCGCTACCGGCTAATACTAGCTTACAAGACCTACCTACACCATCTTTGGCAACAGAGACCTACCACCAGTAAAGTAATTAAATCAAAATTTATTCTTTCACTTTTATAACATTCGTATCTGTTTATTTGATTATAAAAACTAATTAATTATAGTAACAAATGAGGACCGCAGAATAACTTTTAAAATCAAAACAACTATTGAAAAACAAAATATTCTTATGCGGCAGAAGTAAAGAATAATTCAAAACTAACCAGATAAGTTGAAATTTTCTTTTGTATATAATATATAACCAAATATATCTACTATATAAGGGAGAATAGAGAATAACAAAAACTTTTCGTCATACTGTACGTTGAATTTGTATATTAATTTGTCAACAAACTTTGTGTAACGGTAGATACAAATAATTTTTTTAGTCATGCTGAAAAAAAAATTATTTGTGACGACCCTATAGCGCAAGCAACATGTGTATAGCACCATGGACGAGCGGTGGCGACATTTGATTTACAATCCTCCACCACCCCACATATTGCTCAGTGACTTTGTATCAACAAATTCTTTTTTTATCAACTAACACTTGACCTAAATTTCATATGATATTTAGTGACAATGACGCTGAATATGGTCCTCGCTCAGAATCCTTTCTATTACGTCTCTGTTTTTTATACAATTAAGGGACGAAACGAGCGGGACATCAACCTAATGGTAAGTGATACGGTTGCCCATAACAACGCGGCGCTAGTTAGATTGATATACACAGCACCACATTGCGCTCGTCGCCTGAGACATAACATATTGAGTCTCGATACCCTAATAATTACACTAGGTACGGCGCTCTTCAAATCGGAACACAATCAACGCTGCATTAATGCTGAGAATCGTACAAACATGTAGAAAAAGTCTCCATTTTGTGCAGAGCTGAGGAAACGGATAGGAGAGAAAGGGTTTATAAAAAAAAATAGATTTTTGTATAATTGTTGAACAAGGTTGCCAATCTTTTGCCTTATTGATATCATTGTTGTCCTCTGTTGATGTTGATGTCTCTCTTGGTAAAAGATTTTCGCACCGATTGGGTCTTCGCTGTTTTCATCCAATTGTTTCCCCGCAACCTTGACCAGACAGCGCACTCAACATCATCATAAGTCCACCGCTACGTGACGATCACTTAAGATGTTTCATTATCACTTGAAATAAAATTTACATTCACCTTTACAAACTCAAGTTGTCAATTTATGTTTGACATGAGAGATTGGTTATATAAAAATAAATGTGTTGTTCGGATAAAAACGGTTAAGACACATCTATTTCTATTACTTTTTAGGTATGTATAGACGATAAACTGCTAAACACTGCACCGGTTAACAAATTAACCACGAACACATGGTATACCCTTTGATCAAGTCATGTGCCAACATAGCAAGCATTCCTCATTAACAAGCCGATGGACATGCGTCAAGCTATAACTAACCGAGGTCCGCTTTGTGTGAAAATCGATATTAAACCGACCAAAAACAAATAAATGTTATCTATATAATCATTAATTTATACGTGTGTGTTTTAAAGCAAATATTTTTTTATTTCTAACTGGGGTATCTATAAAAGCCATTTTGTATCCACCTGACAACTCCAAACCACACTTTCTAGGCGGTCACTTGACTTCAATGCGCCTTAATGACTATGAATATTTAATAAATTAAGCATATTAATGTATTATATGTATAAATATATTATAATATAATAATATATTAATTTTAGGTAAATGCTAAAATCGATAATTTCCTAAAAAATACGGTATTTTTTTTCGTCGCGTGCCGTCGGTATTTAAACGAAATAGAGTATAAAAACAATAATTTGCATACATTGATCAATGTGCTTTAATAGTGATCAATAATTCAGATAATTATTAAAGTATATCTTATGTGAATTTCCGTTTCCGGACACCAATTCAAATTGATGGGCGATATATAGACAAATTAAAGACATAATGAGATATAACTGCTTTTGTCACATGACGACGAATCTCTTATACTAGCGCTGTATTATTGTCTTGGCGCGCCTTGGGGTTTTATATAATCAATCTATTGCATTAATTTTTAACATTAATTTGCTATAAATATTATCACCATTGAGAAATAGGTATATAATAAAAATTTATATTTTAATTTGTGTGTGTATGCATATTACAAACTTTAAATAGATAAAGTACTTTCGCTTTGATCACCGCTTACTGTCGACATTGCAAGGATAACTCATTAGCAAAACGCTAGACACTTGTCACTGCAAAAAATCCCAATCTTAAACTATTTTTGCTATTCTACGGTGACAGTAAAAATTAAAAAACAATTATAGTGAAGTATACATTTTTTTTATAGAAAAAAAAATATTGTTTCAATTAATTTTGTACTACTAAACAGTAACTAATAATTTCATAGGTTAGTTTTGGCCACTTTATGTAGCGGAGATCCACTAACTACGAATATATGGTATACTGTCCGTCTAGCCTTACTTTGTTATGAAGCCAAGAATATTGTTATGGGTTCTTACAGAAATACGATGAATAATCTTTATTCTATCGCGCAGCCGTTAACCGTTAGCCTTGTATTACGAAGGGCCCCGAATATGGTGCCATTTGTAGTAAAGTTTAGTTAGCAATTGAATTTTTAGAACCCACCTGTCTAGCTACTGCGTATTATATATTTACCACCAAAACAGTATTCTGGTTGTCAACGTATGAAGGTCAACCATCGGGTATCTACTGCCTCATTGTAACAGCATGTGAAATTTAGAAGTGTTAATCCATTGATGATAATAAACTTCGGTCACTAGTTTTAAATGCAAGCAAGCAATGTTTGCGACAAAAATACTCATTAAAAGGTCTTATTTTTAATACTAAGCGTTGTAGTAAGTATAAATACTAAGTATTGAAAATTATTTATAAACAATAACGAAAATATATTTAGAATTTCATTAAAAACTGATATTTAAGAATGATTTCCCAAAACAAAACTTCAACCGACGTATTATTTGATATTATTGAATCGATTGCACAGTTTCCTGTGTCGGTGATCGATTTATAATTTTCAGAAGCCACTGTTAGATCCAGATGCTTTCTTGGAACGGTTCGTTTCCAGGCTGGATGGTCAGTTGTGTCGCTGTCGGTCCGCTTGCGTTGTTTTGACTGTTGATTGACTGATGCTGCCAGCTACCGGCTATTTTCAGTGCAAAACCGCAACTGTTTCGAACTTACCGACCTAATGTGCAAATATATGGCAATCATTATCACAATAGATTAAAGCAATTATGTTACATATAGGTTATTTTTAAAACGATGAGATAATGGCTAGATTTCAAAAATTATAAATATAGTTTCCATCTATATGTATTCTAATTGAAACAAGCATTTAACGTGGTATCTTAACTAGGACCTATCACTTATTTATTATTAAATAAATATTTTACCATTTTTCGTTAAACGATTTTTAATGAAATAAGTCTGTTGTCGGGGAACAGATAGCATTATACATATATTACTGTATTCCGGTAAGACGAGGAACTTCAGTTAAAAAGTCAAAGCGACGCCTTGGAAGTTCCAATAAACACTATCTGTTGGTAACTGATAAGCCTGATAACAATGTAGTGCTTAATGTAATAATATATATATACTAACTGTTCACTGCCCGCTTTGCTGACCATTATACAAATTAAGCCCGCAAATGACTTAGTATAGCAACCGCATAAATAATACGAAATAAAAATGTTCATAAAAGTTAGATAAAAATAAAATGATGAAGGATCTATGAAATTCAAAATATAAATACGCTATAACCATTTACAAATCATTCTGCGTCGAATAGTCGCATTCTCATGTCGCTACATTCACTAGTTTTCACGTGATTGTCGAACAAACAAAATCCATTTTTATTATATATGTATAGATAATATCCGTTTCTTGTAGACATATGTTACGCCGCACCAGTAATAATTATATTGGTAACCATACCTTCTAAAACGGAAACGGATCAGTACCGTTTTCAATGAAGCAGCACAGTTTCGTCTATATTTTAACATTACAATAAATATTCAGCAGCACATGATTCGTGATTTTATACAAATGAAACTCATTATAACCCGATGTATAATACACAGGCGAGGGGATATTTCCAGACGGGTTTTGTTCCACTAAAGTAATGTCTAATAGCTCCTGGGCAGGCTCGGGTTGTCTTCAACGAGGCCTGCGACACAAATCACCATTAGTGCTGCTGACTGAGCGTATCGCAATACACCGACCGTGTTAGAACTGTGTACATTAAAGCAGTATTCGATATTGTCTTCTAGATAATAACTGTTATGTTATCTGTGCTATTTGGAGCAAGTGTGAGACAGAGCAACGAGACAAACGATACAAAGTTAGAATGATATACACTACTTATATTGTACTTGTCGCATTGGAATAAAATATTGAAGCTGGTTACCGCGGTAATTTTATTAACTATAATGCCCTTAATGCTAGGAACACAATAATATATGTAATTATTTTTTATTCAATTAAGCGACGACACTATCAGGACGTTCACTTGATGGTAAGTGATACGCTTGCCTATAATAAGGTAGCGCTAGTTAAGAATGATATACACTGCACCATATTGCGTCGTTACTTGAGACATACGATGATAAGTCTCGTTACCCCAGTAATTACACTACAGCGCTCTTCAACCCCAACACAGTAAAGTTTGCATATTACTATTCAGCTGCAGAAATAGGAGCTGCAGTGGTATCTACATACGGTCACCGGCAACAAAGACCTGCCACCTGTAAACATTTGCATACTACTGTTTGGACATTATATCTGGAACATTACTTAAAAACCTAATATCTGTGTTAACTTACATCATGAATCATCATCGTCAGCCGATAAACGTCCACTGCTGGACATAGGACTCAAAGATTCCCACTTCGATAGGGTAGGAATTTACTACTACTAATTTGGCCATTTGCTACCCACGCTGGCCCAATGCAGGTTGGTGGGAGCCAGTGTCGTTTGTTGATTAACAGGGTGCACCACGAGGAGGGGTGGTTGGTTTTGATGCCATGAGTTGTTATGCAGGAACACTTACGCACTTATTAACTTACTAAAAGATGTTTTTTTTGTAATAATTTTACATCAATGTAATTTTTTATTTAACCATGTACCAGTATGATATTATTCAATTTACTATTATTTTTATGCCTTGTTTGTATTAACGTGGTCTCACTTACCAAGTAACACGAGGATACCATTTTAGTTTTATTTATTGGCGGGAATTCCACTAAATGTCATACAAATAAATCTTTTGTGACAAAGTTTTATCTTCTGGAGAGCATACCTCATTACGCAGGATAACTTTACACGGAGTAGGAGTTTATTTTTAACTTCCTTAAATTATTTGCTATACTAATATTTTAATATACTGAGTAATAGGTGCTTAAATATACAAAATAAATTTAAAATGTTGAACAAAATTTTTAATATAGCATTGGATATAAAATGAAAATTAGATGTAAGTAAAAACATTTAACCATTATGGACAATGGTGTAAGAGAGACTGACGTCTAGCAGATGATGTCCATCGGTTAAGACAATGACCATGATGATTAATGACATTAACCACATTCACTCTCTGTTGC
Organism: Ornithoptera priamus; assembly: GCA_029034505.1. Taxonomy (NCBI): domain Eukaryota; kingdom Metazoa; phylum Arthropoda; class Insecta; order Lepidoptera; family Papilionidae; genus Ornithoptera; species Ornithoptera priamus. Next base: position 2,785,720 of record JARDWD010000296.1, on the reverse strand, counting down.
CGGAACCGTCTAGATAGGTACACCCGTGTTGAGATTTGAATGAAGTTGTTACTAGCGAAATTACTGAGGTAACGAGACTAAACTTTTTATACCTCAAGTTGACGAGCACAATGTGGTGCAGTGTATATCGTCCTAACTAGCGCCAGGATATTGTAGCGGGGTGGATCAGCTATTATCACGTGAACATCTCGACTGTCTCGTCACTTCATTGAATGAAAACAAAAACATTAAATTGTTTACGAATGACCAAATTTTTTTCATATATTACAATTTATTTTATAATTATTAGCAGTTTATAAGACAAGCGTATTCCTATATATTAGTTTATACAGTATCCTAATTCAGATATCGCCTTTATACCTTAGATATATACTTTTGTTACTAAGGCAAGAGACTTCATGGGCGAAAGTACAAGAAATTTTTAATTCAAATAGTTATTAATTTAAAGTAATTTACATATTTTCTATTGAGCATAATTAGTGCGCGATATTTATTAACATATCTTTCCATATTTTCTTGTACAAACGAAAAGTAATGACGAGAGGCGGGAAGTGATGACCTGCGCAGGATATAAATCAAAATGCCTAAACGAACGAGTGTTGCAGTTTCACAAATACATTTTGAATTGTACCAAATAATACTCCTCATTGGTGTGATAAGTGTTTATTATAGAGAAATGATATAATTTATAATATAATATAAATTTGTTTTGTGCTAGTGCTTTGTGCTGTTTTTTTCAATTCTGTTTATAATAAAATTTATTATAATTGTAAAAACGTTAAATTGTGAATGGGATTTAAAACTAAAAACTTGAGAATTTTTAATATTTAACATCATCATTTACTGGCAAAATTTTCTTTTACGTTAGCATTATTATTATCTTTAAAGTTTTATGATAAAAAATATTATAAAGTTATTTTGAATTTTTCATCAGGCAACACCGGTTCTAAAGTTTAAATTTCGAACAAATCGGACGCGTATGTGCTCGCTGGTGCCGCGACATCGGAACTAATTGGCCTAATTTATTCGGGAGCGAAGCGTCGGGACGATGAGGCACGAGGTATGCGGCCGTGCATAGTTCGAATTACAAGCGGGTTCAGTGATTTGTATACGTGGGATAGCATTTACTGTGCTCAAGTGAAATACACGTATACTTTTCCTGTAATCAAGCTTATTAATTAAGATCAAATACTTTTTTATTTGACAAAACGACGTTCTCCTGATGGTAAGTCATACAGTCATACATAACAATGTTGCGCTAGTTATGATGACATATCCTGAAATATAATGTATTCATCAGCTTGTGGCGTAAGATGTAAAGCTACATTAATCGCCTCGGTAACTCTATTATGTATAAAAATCTTTAAATTCGAACACGTATACGAGTAATATCTCCACTACTGTTTGCACACGCTGACAGAATTAAATGCCGTGCTGTCGGTTAGACGGTTTCCGCAAACAAGCACCTAACCCAATGTAGGTTTCAAACTCACGACCTTGATGTTAAGTCTCACGCTTTAAGGACTAAGTTAAAGGCGCTGACTACCAGCAGAAACCTACTACTAGTAAACTTGGAATGTCTTAATCTCGTTGTAACAATAAGTTACAACCAATACTTTTAAAGATTTGTATAAGAATGTCTATCTTTTTAGTTACTTATACGAATGTTATGGTTATTCCTGATACATTATTCTACGGCTTTGGAATAGTTTTTAAGTTTGGCCAACATTCGAATGCAAACTTATCCAAGTTTATACTTTCGTAGCGCCTATTTCGCCTAAGCCGAGTGTGAATATTTCTGTATCTGGATTTGTATAGCTCTAAAGCTAGTATTGTAGGCTATTGGCAAAAAGGTTCATCAAAAGTGTAAACGTAATGAATATCGTGCTGTGCGAACATCTTGAGCTTAAACGACTTAACCCGATTACTCTTAATTTGAATAAAACAAACAACTAATACTCTCACATTAATATACGAAACGAATATTACACATGTGACGTAGGATTGTGAAGTAAGCGAATGTAACCAATCATAAATAACTCAAAACAGCCACTTGGCCATCGTATCGACCACCTACGAGACATCAATCGCTAAGTCCCCGTTGACATTCCCTTTCAAATTCCCACGCTTTACAAAACAAACTTCTATTTCGAGTATTCAAAAATATATGTATACGTGTGTTTGAAACAAAAAGGCCGATACTACGAACGGGCGGTAATGAAAACAAACAATGGCAGCATAAATTCATAATACGGAGTACGGATGGTACGGTGGCCGATTTAGACTTAACTGTCACTTCCGATATCGTCCCGGATGATTTACGGAGTTTGCTTTCGTTAAGTTGCCTTCCTGATTTGTTTTAAATGCATTAAACGGCGCAAATTCAGCTTAATTATAACACTTTATTGGTTTATTTGATACTTTGAGCTGTTCCATTTCGACGAACACGGCTGAGGGTTTTTATTTAGAAAAAATATAATTATAGTTATTTATATAGGTAGCTAGGTCTTTGTTGCCGAAGACCGTGTAGGTGGGTACCGCCGCAGCTCCTATTTCCGCAACCAAACAGTAGTGTGTGGACGTTACTGTGTTCCGGTTTGACAGGCGCTGTAATTAAAACTAAAATTACTGTGCTAATGGAGACTTCAGTATGGACTACTAGGCCCAGGCTACTTTTTTTTATTCAATCAAGCGATGAAAAGAGCTGGGCGTGCATCAGACGATAAGCGATACGCCCGGCCATAACAACGTGGCGCTAGTTAGGATTGTACACCCAGCACCACATTGTGCTCGTCGCCTTGTGACGTAAGATGTTAAGTCTCGTTACCACAATAAGTTTACCAGCTACAACGCCATTCAGACCGGAACACAGTGATGTTTAGACACTACTATTTGGCGCAGAAATAGGCGCTGAGGTGGTACCCAGATGGTCTCTGGAAGAGAGACCTACCAGTAGTACTACTGAACGCCAGTGGCAATGGTAGGAAACATAAATTCATCATAGACTTTGTTTTTTTTTCTTAGATAACACTTTATTGTCCTCTTTTTATAACAAATATATCAAAATAGTAGATCAACTAAAATACAATAGCAGATATTATTATAAAGAAGAGTATTAAAAAAACAGTTTTCATACTGGCTTATACTCAGCTGGGGGCGGGGGATGAAAACCAGTGTTGTCCCTACGGGTGTATGTGCACTAAGTCAGGGCTCTTTGCAGCACTAAATATTATTTAAATGATAGTCTCAAATGTAACACTTGTTTACTGATGGTAAATCTTTGTTACCGGAGAACGTCTAGACATGTACCACAGCAGCTCCTCTTTCTGCCGCTAGACATTATTGTTTCGGATTGAAGAGTGTCGTAGCTGGTTTAATTACTGGGGTAACAAGACTTACAATTAGGACATAACAATTAGAGTATAGATCCCAGTTTTATGCCTATTGTTGTACCATTCTAAGTATTTCATTTATATGAATGTTACACTTGCAAAGAATGTAAAAAGTGTATAAAAGTATTTTTTTGTTGTAATTTAGTACGCAATAAACTGTTTTCTATTCTATACCAAACATCTCTCAAATGTATTTTTTTTAAATAATTTACGTACATTCCGTTAAAAGCACTTCACACGTTTTTTCCCTTTAAACATATAACGCCTCTTTAAGCAAATTTGTTCGAACATAAATCACGTCATTATCTTTTATACAAACAAAATTCGATGCTATGTTAGTGGCAACACCGAAATATTTATTTTTACCGATGGTAAACAATCGATTCATCTATTTTTATAATCGATACTATTCTTTGTTATTCCATTATAAGCGAGGAATAAACTTTGTTGTACATTAATATATGAGTATCAAAGTTTATTTTCCTATCACAATTTCATCGGAAGCATTCCGTAAATTTTTAATATAAACAAAACAAACTTATCTATTTTTTGCTCTAATATCATACAATTACTTTCAACATGGGGCCGTTTATATTCAATAAGAGACATATGGTAATATTTATGTTACCTAATTTTAAATGAAAGGGTTAACTACATACTTTTTCTCCGAGACTGTTCGTATGACTAATTGATTTATTATATAGAAATAAGTGTGAAAAATAATATTATATAAAAGCAAACATTGATTAAAAACAAAACAGGTTGCATATATACCCAATACTATAAGGCCCTGATTAGTTATATACATTGCACCATATCTAGCTCGTCGTCTTGAGAGATAAGATGTTAATTCACATTACCCCAGTAATTTCACTAGTCATAACACCCTTCAAGCCTGAACACTAATATTTGTACACTAATGTTTGGAGCAAAAATGGGAGCTACGGTGATTCCTGTTCGATATCCGGCGACAGAGATCGATCGCCACAAAAATCAGTGGTTTTCTCTATAAAAAAAAATATCAAGTATACAAAGTTCACAGGTTTGTGTATATATCCGGCTGTAGGCAAAACATCTTCGACGCGGGACGATATAGCGCTGGTAACAAAATAAACCCTCTCGCGGCGGTCTCTTGTTTATTGTTACAATATTTAATTTTAAACGCGAGCAATAAGTAGCCGCTTCGTGCTTTGAAGTGTACTTGCGCATGCGCACGCCCGCCTCCGTACATATATTACAAAATGGCGTATATTTTGTGTATTACAATCTACTTTTGAGAAATCTCACGATATAAAGTACCGTAAAAATATATTTAATTAATTAAATTTGTAATTTGTGAATGACTGAACTATTATTGATTTTGTAGTTTATAATTTTTTTAAGGAGCAACGACCAGTGTGTGCACATGACTTTGTTCGTATGGACCACTGGACTGCTTCAGTGGGAACACACGTTTTATAATATATTTATAAACACCCCATAGAGATGCAAAAGGAATTTTTCTACTTACTTCTAATAATCTTCTTACTTCTAGTTTTTTTCTACTAGTCCCAGCACTTTTTCGACTGCTATTTAAAGCTTTACGGAAAGGAACGAAATGTCACTTTTACGAGAGTCGTTACTAGAAACGCGTTTACAAATTTCATGATAAGATAAACCTTCGTGAAAGGGAAGAGGTCTGCAATATGTTATTTTTTTACTGATCCCTACGATTTAACAGATGTTTTTTTTATGCTTAAAAACTCTTTTTGCCAGTATCAGAATTTAAAATGATACCGAAAATAATTATTTAAAATAATATAAATGAAATAAGTGTGATTATAAGTATGTCAATAATATTTCAATACTAAAATCAATAATCTTTAGGTTAATGCATTTTATTAAGACTAGTTAGAAAAAAATTCAATCGTATAAAAAAAATTACTTATTGTACTTAGATTTTTTCTATTTATATATTCATTATACAATAAGTCGATAGATATTATTATTAAGCCGCTTAGCTTATGTTAGCCGCTTAGCCACATGTAATAAGGTTGAATATAAGGCAGCACCTACAATTAATTATTAAATGTACTTAAATGTTAACTTAGATACGCACACGAATTACTTTTTTTTATTCGAAGCAACGTTCAACTGATGTTAAGTGATACACATGCCCAAACCAACGTGACGCTAGTTAGGATGATATACACTGTACCTACATTGTGCTCGTCGCCTTGAGACATAAGATGTGAAGTCTCGTAACCCGAGTAATTTCATTCGCTACAGCGTCCATTAAACTGGAACACAGTAACATTTGCACAGTGCTGTTTGGCAGCAAAAGTAGTCGCTGCGGTGGTAGGTAGGTAGGTACCTAGACGGTCTCCGGAAACAGTGACTTACCACCATCAGTTATGGATCTAATATAAAGAAGTATTAAAAATTATACCAACCCGCACTTGGCCTATGTGGTGGACTACTTGACTTTTTTGCGACAGAAAGCCCCGATTCCCAGCAGTGGATACAAGCAAAGATCTGTTTATTAGTTTATTGTGGTGTTTTAATAAATTAAGTAAATATTAAATCGTAAAAATGTGAGTGAAATTGAAGTTAAAGTTAAAAGCTTAGCCCGTGACTCTCCGTTAAAAGGAGGACATAAATCATCAGTTTTTACCACGTACAGGAAGATTAACCTCGCTCGTCGACCAACACTCGACAACATGTGTTCAGCTGATAACGAAATCGCAAATGTCAAGTTCTAGGAATATAACGGTAAGGTTTTATTTTTTATTTTTTTTTTCTATATGGCACTGATAAATATATTCGCGGTGTAAAAATCGTGCGACATTAATTTCGTAGCTAGTGGTTTCTTTTTAAATATTTTTCACGGTTTTGTCTGTTTTTTAACTTTATAATATATAAATTAATCTTTAATAACATTATTATTTACATTTTCTGCTGGTGGTAGGTCTCTGTTGCCGGAGACTGTGTAAGAAGGTATCGCCGCAGCGCCTATTTCTGCTAGCAAACAGTAGTGTAAACGTTACTGTGTTCCGGTTTGAAGGGCGCTATAGCTAGTGAAATTACTAGGGTAACAAGACTCAACATCTTATGCCTCGAGCAACGAGCGCAATGTGGTGTCTTGTCTATCATCCTCACTAGCGTCACGTTGTCATAAGCAAGCGTATCTTAATTAATTAAATAAAGGAAGTTGAGAAGCTTACGTCAGCTATTGAAACATTGTCATTGCCTTGCTGTTTTATAACACCGTTCCTAGTTGGTCAATTTAAGTGAAGTAAGGTATTTGCCAAGTACATGGTACAGGTTGTCATAATGACCACCACTTATACTGTACCATAAATCACCATTAACTAGTGTAAGTGGCGACATTATTATATATATATATATATATATAATTGTTTAACTCTTGAACTCATTTTCACACGATGTTAAGTGACAACAAAGTAGTACATGTAAAGAGTACTTGCCCAAAATACTCTCTGACAATGAGGGTACATACCTTCAGAGATGTTCAGTATTTCGTATTTGGCTATTATACGTTATAATTAATTTCAGTTTTTTCTGGGATTTAAACCTATAGTGTCACCTCACAAACAAATTATATAATAGCTTTTCCAAAAAATAGTATTATTTATGTTGTAATTTAAAAAAGCTTGTTTTAACAAAGAAATATTTATGATAGCACATTGACAAAGTTATTAGTGAGGATTAAAACAAAGTTCTGTAGAATGTTTGTCATATCGCCGTTGCCGGCGGTAGTCCGACGCCTAATTACCACAAAAAATGTCGCCCACCACGCCGCCTCATCAATCTAAATTGACATGTTATACCATACACGAATCCGTGCTTGTGTTGTTTCAAAAAATGTTTATTATACTCTTATTTCATTATTATAAATTATTTTAACATATGATTAAAATCTGATGCTAGAACTATACTGGAGACCCAAAGGTACTGTATGTGTTAATATTTCGAAAGTTTTTCTTTATCCCTGGCATAGGGTCTAACCGCTTGCCTAGTCACACGGAGGTCCCTGGTTTGAACCAGGGACACATGTTGCAATTGATAATAGGATATTTTCCAACTCGCCAGCCTAGATACCACCCACTTGTACTAGCTGTCTTCATATGCCTGAGTATTCTAGACGATCTGATAGATCGCTTAATCTTCTACGGCCTTATTGTCATTTAACACCGTGTGAAGTTATCGTCAAGTGTTTATTTTAAGCCAAGTATTTAATAACTTCACTACTTTTACAGTAAAAGAATCGCTGTCAAGTTTGGAAGTATGCATTGGTATTAACCCAGAATAGATAAAAAAGGACATGTACCTGAAATTAACAATGTTAATAAAACTTACATTAAATGATTACGAAAGGGAACAGGATCTTACATTATCCATCGTCGCTTCCTACAAGCATAATCATAAATTTTTTTAGCCAGCTGTTCATTCATAACTCTGCGCATATAAACGGGCAGTCAATGCATGATAAACGTTTAAGATTAATTCGCGTGCTAATCACAATGTGTCATTTTGCATGGACGCGTATTAGTGTTGTGACAGTCACAAAGCGCGGCCATCTTGTCGGCTAACGTCGCCTGTCAATCGTCGGCGCGGGAAACGCATGCGCTATTGACGACAGATAGATGAATGAACGCTATCAGAGGAGTGTTGCTCTGAACGCACGGAATCCTTCGCCCGCCGTTAGTGTTATGCCAAGTCTATGGTTCGGTATGTAAGTGTTATTTAACCCTTCATTTTGTATTTTGCATGTCCATCGAGCTATTATTGACTACGGACTGCGCAGACAATATATACATAAAGAAAATGGATTTTCTTTATTCGCCAATCACGTGATAACTAGTGAACTTATCGATATGGCAACATGATAACTCGACGCGAAATAAATTGTTGTGTTATAGCCTATTTATATTTTTAACTTCATAGATCTTTCATCATTTTATCACTAATTATTTTTTTATAAAATTTTCATTTCGCATTATTTATGTGGTTGCTATAGTAACAGTTGCTATAGAAAGTCATTAGCGGTTTCGATAGCTCTGAAGAAATATTTCGGACAAATTTTTAGTCTAATTTTATATTACGGTCAGGAAAGCGGCCGGGGAATAGCTAGTATTACATGTAGATAATTTGTAACAAATCAATATCATATTAAAAAAAAACATTGACGATAATTTAAAAACTGGCTTTCAATGTAAACCCTAAATTCAGCTTACAAAGGAGATATTTAGTGCCCGTATGTCATTATTTCTCAGAAAACACAAAGTCATTTAATAATACTATATTTTTTTTAATGTTTAGGCCGTGAGAAAAAAGAAACCCTACAATTATCAAGCATCTAAAAATTTTCTTATCTAATCTTCATATACAAAATTTTATATTTTTTAGTTTCATGTAGATAAATAGCATCGTTATATCATAATAAAAAAAATTTTATCACTCTTTTTATTGTTTGATTACCTTAAATTTTTTCCGATAATATTAAAAAATATGTTTAATCTATAATACCTTAGCTCCTTTAAAACCGAGGTAGTTTTGATCTTATTTCTTTTGTGGAACAATTTCTTTACTTGTAATTAAAAAAAAAAAGAACAGTTGTATAAAGCCATCATTTCTTTCCAAGTTCTCAAAATTTTTGGTTCTAATGTACATTATTTATTAATGAAAAATAATGCAATATGTTCAAATTATAACAAAAAGGCTATTGTTTTTAAATTATGCATTATTTAACAAGTGCAGTACGTATAGAAATAGGCATATGAACAGACATTTTCAATAAGACTTTTTAATTACTTTTTCCACTTTAACCTATTATAAACAAACGTGTTTAACCTTAATCGCGAAAAATACATTTATATAGTACTACAAATGTAAACTTAAAAAAAAACTGCAATGCTTCTAACTCCAAAAATTTTATTATTTATCTTCTAGTTAGATTAATTTTAGCGGGATTCCTTGGGAGGGGTCTTTATCCAACAGTGGACTGTGGCGAGCTGATGAAGAACAATAACCATACCAACGTCTAGCTTCTCCAATGCTTACAGACCTTTTTATTTTTCTTAACAATATTCACTTATCGACATTACCATAATTATACGTTATCCCTAAAAATTTTAATCTTACCATAATTGTTATTTCATTACAAGGTTTTTTATATTTTTTACTAAAATTAAAATGTAAACCAAGTTATATCAGATCTCCTCGATAAACTAAAAAAACTTTTATTTATACAAGAATAGAAAATAGATTGGTTGGTGTCATTTGAACCTCTTTTGACTTTTTAGAAATTAAAAAATAAACTGAAAAAGGTAATATGACCGCAAACGACACTGACCGTTCATTAGCCGCGGCTGATGCCACTCGTCCCGCCACTCCTGACCCTCCATCACATTTCCCAGTTGCCCGCCGATTTATTTTTTCAACGCGACACGATAAATCAGTTTTTCCGCGCGTTAATCAAGCAGTGCGCGCGCGCAGACCGCGGCGCGAGAGGAACACTTCTGTCGTCGGCGTGTGTCGGCACAGCATCGCCGCCCTGCACCGCCCACCGCCCAATCCTGATACCACCGGCTTTATTTATGTATGAGGTAGTTATTTACCGTACCGGCCTACCGCCCGTTGTAGGTAGCTTCCAGGAACGGTGTTGTGTCAAGTGTTAAGGAAATCGTTTGATTGTTTTTTTTTACACTAAATAGAATTTACGGTTTTCTTAGAAGTTTCGCTATTTGTTTTTGAGTTTTGTCATTAACCTTTTTAAATAACACATGAATTTAAAAAAAAGGTTGCTAAATAGAATTGATCTCATACACATGATACACAATATACACAATGAGCAAAGCCAGTAGTAAAACCAAAAACCAATACAAGCTCCTTTATTAATTTCTGAATTCTAAAAATAATATATTAGCATCTAAAAATCTCTTATATTACGATGATGATAATTGAAACGATGTGGAGTAGTAAAAATTATAATTATCATAATTTTTAAGGATTAATGTTGTAGATAAACTAAAAATGAAGACTGTCACAGGAAAAGATGTTGCCGATGTTTCTATAATTACGCCCGAGTTTTACTACTCTTGGAGAGAAGAGTTGCCTGTTAAAGTTATATGTTTTATACGTAATATGCCTTGATTTAAAACTTTTAAAGTATTATATATTAATATTGTATCCCTATGCATGGCGGTTCCTTTTTCAATACATTAGCAAAGTCTTCTTATCTTTCTTGTACTTCACGACTGAAGGTCGTGCTTGTTCTGAAATGCTCTTAATAACGAGTCAACCAGCTGTCTCCACACCGCTCTGTTCTCGGCACGTCTCTCACGTCAGGGCAAAGTAAACGTTAAGTAAAACTGTAAAAGAAAAAGCGCTAAGAATATTAATATAGAATATCTCAAACTACAAATTATCAGTAAAGATTTTTTTAACTTGAATCACTGAAAAGATCACTTGTGTTGCAAAGTAATGTAGGATGGTCAAAGGTAGTTTTTTTTTCATATTACACTCGTTCTCTCTCTCTTCGTAGTTATATATTCTGTATGATGGTAAGATTAAGTTTATTTTTCTCTTCCACTTCGTTCTATTCTCGACTTCATTATCAGTTACAACCACGGGCTCTGTTGGACGAAATTGATCAAGCGTTAAAGTTAACTGTACTGAATATTGATCAAACATTATCTGTATTCCAAAATTCTTTTTAACCTTTACTTTTTAAAACATTCGTCTTACAATTGGTCCGAAACGAGACCGAATATTTACTACTGTTTACTAAAAAGTTATTTCTAATATAGGTATATACCACATGGTTTACCTGTACATACTGTTTACATATAAGCAAGCGAGTGGGTCTGTCTGTCAGCACATCGTGTAAACAAACTAACTGGCAACACTGCGCCCCGTTTTCGAGCATCGGCAGGCATTCGTATTGTAAACAATGCTGAAATTATTTACTCGCAAAGACACTTGATTGAATATATTCGCAGTTTCTCTTACTTTGTTACTGATTTAAGTAAATACATTAAAATTTATTTGTTTTTAAACTATACTGAGAACCGTTGTTTACGCATACATCTTATACAACATAGCTGAGGCATAAAGAGAACATTCACCTGGTGGTAAACGATACGCCTGTCCGTATCAGGTTAAACTAAACGTAGATTTTCTTCTGACCAGATGGAAGGATGACGTGCACCAGGTAGCTAGCAACGATGGTCACAAACGAAGATTGAGCTTATTGGAAAGAAAGACACGTTTCATCATGGATACCTTGGATATTACACTAGCAAACATTGTTATACAGGGTGTCTAAAGACAGATTTATATGCCCAAAAAAAAATTGTTTGACCGTTTGTCCTGATGGTTTTAATAAAGGTGTTTATGAACAGAGTCCAGATGCGATGTCAAAATTATATCATCCAAATGTCGTCGTTCAAGATGTACGGATTGTTCGAAACGAACCCTCGTTACGCGCTACACTCTGCAGTAGGCTAGGTGGAATTGCAAATTTCATGACGAATATTTTGAGTCCATAACAGTTCGCGGAGTGTTATTTTAAATTATTTCTTTCAGGTAACGCCATAAAAAAAATCATCGGAGTCAAGTCGAGCGACTTTGCTGGCCACGGAGAGGTCCCCAAAGGGACTAATCAATTTGAGAAGCAAATTCATCGAAGCTCTGGCCTGTGTAGGGCCGCTCCATTCTTTTGGGACCACGTGTGTGATAAGAATGATGTATGAACTCGCCAGGTTCTGCTAAAATAAATCCGTAATCACGCTCCCATAGTTCTCACTATTGACATTCGCCGCCTGGCCCAGTGCATTTTTAAACCAAATTGGTCCAATAATCCCATTTGTGGGTAGAACCCATCAAACAGTTACACCATAGCATTGGAATGGTTTTACATTAGGTACATTACTTAATCTTCAAATACCGCAGTGAGAACAAAATTGTCGACGAGCTACAGCTCTATTATTTGGTAATGTTGAGCGCTTAGTAAGTTATTTTAACTCTTACAGATCATCTGATACTGGGCTCGTGTACCCGGGTCCACGGTCAGTTGACGAGCGACTGCTTGATTCTCACCGGCCCACTGCAGGTTCGGGACAGAAGTCCGCACGGTCGTGTATGTAAATAATAGAAACTAATTCCAAAGACCACTACCCTACCCCACACTGTAGATTATTTTTTAAAATAATCTTATTTAGAAACATAAATCTGTCGATAGACGCCCTGTACCAACATGGACATGTTGAGTATGAGTACATGATTTTGTTTTTTTTATTACAATTTAGCGACGAGATGAGCGGAACGATTGCCTGATGGTAAGTGATACGCCTACCCACAAAATCGTAGCGTTAATTAGGATTTTATACAGAGCACCACATTGCGCTCGTCGCTTGAAACATAAGATATTGAATCTCGTTACCCCGGTTACTTTATTAGCTACAGCGCCCTTCAAACTGGAATACAGTAATGTTTGTTTGCACACTACTGTTTCGAGGCAAAATTAGACGCGGTGGTACCAACAGTCTTTGTCAATACAGACCGAAGGCAAATAAAAAAAATACTACAAGAAGAGAGCATACTTTTAAAGGAAATTAAGAGATGCAAAATTAATAATTTCATGTTTTCTCATTTTGTTTGTTAGAGTTATCCTTAATAGTTTTTGGGGTCCTCTTTGCGATGTAAACAGTTTAATAACAAAAAGTCATCAAAAAGAACTGATCGCAATTAATAAAAGGTTAATTTATTAATTAACGATTAGTAACATTTTGAAGGATCTTCTCACTGTTTATGAAGATCTCTGGTTGTTACTTTTTTAGGAGGTCAATAAGGATCACAGGATCAAGATGTAGCATAGAAATACCACATCTAACCGAAACTCAACTTGTCTATGTCTTAGACAACGAAATGTTCTTAGGACTACCTAATTTTAAAATTACATTTTTGTATAGCATCACATTATAAACATGGCACAGGTATTATAAGATATTATCATTAACCATTCGGATGTCTTGCTACCTTTGAATAACAAAAACACTTTTATAAAGTTATGATAGACAATTTAAACAACACTTCAATATTAGTCTACTTATATAAATCTATTGTCACCATATAATATTCGCGTTTACATTGCAAAATTATTTGCCCCCACAAAAAAATGCAGCTAAATAATATGCCACAGTTTATATCCCCATAAAATTTAATTTATATTGAATTGTATAAATTAACTATATGAGAGATATAAAACTACAAAGAAATCTCTTAATCTTTTATAGTAGACCGTTGTTATTGGCACGGTCGTGTCTAGGCGTGGCATAACACATACGTTTCTCACTCCGTCAAAGCAGAATCATTGTGGAGTAAAAGAGATGGATACATTTAAGGCGGAGTTTGTAATGTCGTGTCCAGGTCGTCCCACATGTGTTTCCGCGCCTAAAAAAAAAACTAAATTGCAACAAATCATCGGCTAATAGGAAGTTTAATGAGTCACAAAGTGCAGAGAGCACAATGTTATACAGATTATAATTAGAAAACGATGTGAGAGATATATATCGACGCATATTTTAGTAACAAACCTACTGGTGGTTTTTTTTTTTCAATTATAAACTTTAATAAAGTAAATTTGTTTTTATTTAAACTTTTCAACAGCGTACACATTTTAAACGAAACACTATACAAATAAAATACTTTTCTTTATCTAAACCGAACTAACTTAACTTTCTCTTGTATAATGTTAACAAACATTTACTACATATACTTTTAGATTTTTACTCTCATTAAAATATTTGTATTTTATTTACTAGAAATAAAGTCATGTATCTAAATAACAGAAACTAAGAATATAGGTATTTGTTAAAACTTTTCTTTTGACTTATATATTTACACTTTATATTTACACTAATCTAAAAAATTTAAAATACGATCAAAAATATTTAAAATTTTTATTAAATATATAGTGATATTTAATTTATAGAACTTTTTCAAAATAATTCATTATAAATGGATATGAATAATACGGATATAACAAAAGATTCATGATGACATCCACGGACATAGAATTGGTCAATGTTGAATCAAGTGGTCTCTACCTACTACATCTACTTACTGGTGGTCGGATTTCAGTCGCCAGACAGTTCCTATTTGTAGGCGGCGTAGCCAGTGAAATTACTGGGGTAATGAGACTTAACGTAGTATGCCTCGAGGCGAGAAACACAAAAGCGTGCGATGTATGGTCATCCTAACGTCACATTGTTACGAACAGTGATATTTATTTATTATTTATATTATTATATTACAACAATATTTTAAGTCTATAGTATATATAATATCACTAACTTTCATGCTAACGCTTGCACGTATCATTGTTTCGATGATTAAAAAATAACAAAAGTTGCATACATTGTTGTTTTTTTGATAATATTTTAATTTAAGCAAAATTATGAATACTTCAAATAATTATTTATATTTCATAAGAAATTGTCGTTCAATAGATATCGTATAAAACTAAAAAAATAAGTAAGAGCTTAGTTTTTAAATTTATATATAATATCATTTTTTTGTAATTGGGATATGTTTTCAACATTGCCCCTGTTATAGTAACAATTTACTCTTTTTATGTAGTGTTTATAAGTTTAGTATTGAATTCTTTGAATCTGTTTGTAATCCAGCTCCAATATTAACGGAGTTACTCGCGATTATGTAATTAAATTATTTATTACCTTAGCGTTCCGAGTGCTTCGCGGAACTTAAAGTAACGGGGGGCCAGCACTGACATATGTGCTGATCTCATTGTTATCACGGAGTACTGTACTATCTAACATTTTATTATTTTGATACCGTATCGACACATCTTTCATACCCTGAAAGGTCGTAAAGTTCGAAATAACTTTTACCACAGCAGCCTGAACAAAGTGCAACACCAAAATCCAGAGTCCCTCTTCCCGCGCTTTATTTACGTTTATGGCCGAAGCGACGACAGCGCTAACGACGCCATCTTCCTGCCGCGCATTTGTCTGTCATCAGGCACTCGCGCCGGATGCATCTCCAGAATAACGTTCCGACTGTTCTCCATGAACACTAGATGAAATCGGATAGATTTAAATAGATTAGAACAAGATCGGCGGGCGTATTACAATCCCTAATAAATAAAATAACAGTCCACCTCATTTTCCCTACTGGGACTTGAAGCTTTCTCTCGCAAAAAGAGCATGAATTTCTATATATTACAGTTACTAATGATCAATGCTAAATACTTGCATTTGTTATTATATAAACAAAAAATTAACTACAACTACTTCTTTGTCAGCGAGAAAACTTAAACAAAAGCACGTTATTGGTTCCTCTTACATTCTTCTGTTTTTCTTATAGTTTCGCAATTATTTCAATAAAATATAAGTTAACTCTTAGAGGAAATTCAAATATTATTATTCCACAAAACATCTATCACCTCACCTTAAGGTAAGTGAATACTCTTGCTTATAGAAATAACACGTTAGTAAGGATTATAAACACTCCATCACATCAAGTTTGTCGCTTCGAGACGTTTTTCTTAAATCTGATTACCCCAGTAATTTACTTAGCTGCAACACTCTAAAACCTGAACACACTATTGTTTTTCGGCAGAAATACGAATTACAGTGATATCTACCTAGATGGTCTAAAACAATCGTAATATTTAAGTGTGATATTACTCGATGTCAAGATTATCTTATCAGTACAGAGATATAGCTAAGTGTACAGATTGGCTACACTAACAATTCATTTCTCACTTTTCCATTATCTCATTGAAAATTCCGCATAACTTTAAATAATAAACCTGGAATACCATTAAAGTTTAGGGCCCAAATTGTGAACGTAAGGTAGTAGGTTCAAATCCCAGAAAGTTTAAATCGTCTACATAAAAGGTTTTTCTTTAACATTGGCGCTTTTAATAGGCATTTTCAAGAAAACAACAAAAGCTTTATTGCAAATAAGTAGGTTTTCGAACATTAAACGACAGCAAGATGAAATCTGTAAAAAAATGCATCATATTATGAATTTTAACTATATAAGCGTAACATCAAACTCCTTTTCCATATTATCCGTGGTTTAAAAGTAATAAGATGGTTATTCTACTTTAACTATACTTTTTCTATAAACAAGGAACAGAGCCTTTGTTTATAGAAGTTTATGGTAAAACCCGAAGAGATCCTCTTATGCAACTTTAACTAAAAAGTACCACCCAACATATAATTGATTACAATATTTCAAGAAAGAGAATATGAGAAAATTTAATGAATTTACTACTTATCTGTACATTTTATTTATTTATGAGATAAAAACAGTGTTAAGGCCGTAACTATAATAAGAAGATACTCCATAACATCAACCAGCTAAATATTTCTAATTAGATCGTTAATTTGTGTGTACATTCGTTTGGTATACTTATAAACCTATTAAATTTAAATAAATGATATTAAATCAAAGCAACACTTGTATTTTATTTAAAACAGTAGTATTACAACACTTTACTACTAGGTTAGTAGCTATGTACAGAATATTACATTAACTATTTTTAGTTTACTGAGATGTAGAAAATTTAGACTTTCCTCAACATAGACACAAGTAAGTATCTTTTATCAGTCATGGAGTACTTAATCACCTCCTTAACATTCCTTTCATTCAAAGGATTTCACGAATTTGTGTACATACGGGTTTTCATTGAATTTACACAATTTTCATAAATCGCGTAGATGTCACGTTGGTTCACTACGAAAAATGTTGTGTGAACTATGAAAAATGAAAAGACAAACAAAATTTCTTTCTTATCATTTAATATTAAAAAGACTTTGTTGTTTGATATATATATCGCTCTACTGCTTTGCACATAATTCTAGTTGCGTCTGATGTTGGACAGGCTAAGGATGATAGTTATGAGGATGATGTTTATGGATCCAACATAACAGAAAACTTGTTTCAGACACATTTCATACATTTTCTATTTAAATTTCTTTTGGCAAATTTAGGACGTCTATTATAGTACAGTTTAAAAAATCACCATTGTCACTCTTATGTTTTTACTAGGAATAAAGTATTTAGTTAATAGAATGGAAAGTGTTGGATGTCCAATGTCCTGTTCGAACACCTCACCAATGGTTAGTTGGTATGAAATGCCTATAGAAACTAACCCTTACCTTTTGGGTACCTATGTCAAAAGGTTTTAAGTTTTTTTTTTTAAATAAAAATACATAAACCTTACGATTGGTCAAGGTGTCACTATTTTTATCATCGCAAAATATAGACTCATAAAACTATCATCGGGCAGCCCAGGTGAACGGCCGCGGGGCGCGTCGTTCGCAACATGTCTCCCATATTTCCGTCATCGAAGCGTCTGATGCGCGCCAAAATAAGATTATTGGATATTTGACACACATGGACGGCTGCGCTTTTACGATGGACGATACACCGACTCTCCAATGACGCATCTGTATGGTCTTCTCCTCTATATTTATGGAGGTTCATTTATGTTATTAATTGTACAGTAGTCCAAAGCTATGCGGCGTGTACGATGCACTGTAGAAACAGCGTTGTCATAACTTAGAAAAGTTATGACAACTCAAAATAGATATCGAGATTAATAATTTCTTTATAATTATATCAAATATTATAAATTGCTTATGAGAAATAAAACGTTTTAAAAACTTGAAAAGGCTGACAAACGGGTAATACACAAAAAGTATTTGACAAAAGGCAAAGTGAAATATAAATAAACACTTAATAAATAATTGAATATTTATTAACTTGTCTTTCAAAATATTATCTTTGAGTTAAATGACGATAATTTTGGTTTTTCTCAGAATTTTTTGTCCATATTATTGTATCTAGCTTTTCCTGTATGTGCTGCTGTTCCTATTTTTGCGCATCTTGACTACGTTTGTAAATAAATATATTATTATTAAACGAGAATTATTTTTTTTTAATCCCATTTTTAAATATTTTGTATAAGAGTATGTACATTTTATATTTATAGATATTTGATATATATAATATATTTTTGGGGTGTAAAGTTTCCCGCAAAACAACTCCAAGGCATTCTCTGGCTCTCACCAATCCGTATTAGGCTAGTATGGTTGAAAAAGGCCCAAGTCCTCGTATATAAATCCCTACCCAATCGATGTGGAAATGCTTGGAGAGGCTTATGTCCAGCAGTGGTCATCTATCTGTTGATAATTACTTGTATATACTTCAATAAAATCCACAAGCTTTGATAACGATTTTATTTGATTACTATAATTGATAAAAACACGCAAAATAATACATTATTTTATACCATTTTCATACAATACTCTGCTTATTTTAGTTTTATAAGTTAGATACGATTGGAATGTTTATCTGATTTATCGACGGATCATTATCTAAATATTGAAAAATGCAACTCCTAACAAGTTGCAGAGGTTTCTTCTAAAAAGCACCATGTTACTTGTTTATTTATTTTACACATATCTAGATTCCTGACGATGTTAGCACTGCAAGCCTTGCGACTTTTACAGCTCATCTGACACTGGACTTGTGGACCCGAATCCACGGCCAGACATTACATCTGAGAAACATGTATTATATATAACTTGTCACTACTATGTTCATGTAATCAGTTAATTAAGCGCCATCTTCTGACCATACTGATTACTGAAAATAAAGCGTATATACGATAAGTAACACCGGAAGATTTAGAAAACAGTGTATTGAAATGATATTCTTATAATGTATACATAAATATTTTCTTTACTAATATTACTATAAAAAAATAAATTACGCAAGAAATTAATAATATTTTTGTTTTTAGTAATGAAAACTAAAAACCATGAAATTAAATAAAGCATCAACTGTTTGATGTCCTTTTAATATGGTAAAACACAAATTAAATAATTTAATAAATTTTTATGCGACTTTTAAAACATAAATAATATTATTTTGTAATAAACGTTACTTGTTTACATAGATTTTCTTATCTGGCAACAAAACTTGTTTTCGCAAGAACCTTGTGAGCATCGTCAATTTTATTTTGATTGCGAAATTGTCATAGAATTAGATAAGAATTGGTGAATCAGTGGCCTTATCGGCATTGTGTTATTATGTTCTATGTGCATTAATCAACCGCCAGCCAAGTGGAGCTCTTAAAGAAACTGCTTGCCATGGCCGGCCCGTCCGACGGCGATCCCGACGGATGGGTCGAGTTCTGTGAGCGTCAAGCTAAAACTGCCGCTCAGGACTTCGCCAAGGCTTGCATACATTATATTCAGACAGGCGCCAATGATCCTTCAAGCCGATCAAACGTTTCACAAAAGGAGTTTTTAAAGAAATTTGTTGATTGTTTTACTGAACAATTCGATTTCGAATTTAGTAAGTTGAAAGCACAACACAAGCTCCCAAACGGAACGCACACCGGTCACGACGAAAGCGATTACTCCGAAGACACGGACTCTCCGAAAACGCAACATAAACCATTTTTTAGAAGGTTATCCTTTAAAGGTCTTCGTCGCGGAAAAGGTTTCTTTCATAAACAGAATTCGGACGAAGTTGAACTGTCGTCAAATTTAAATAAACATAGTAAAACAAAACTGGCAAAAATTGTAGTGGAATGTAGGAAAGAAGGTTTGGTTAATTATTTAACACCGGAAAGCTTGGAACAACCTGGTGGCCCGCAAAAATGGGAAAAATGTAGGTTAGCATTAGTTAAAACTGTTGGAGGCTATATGTTAGAATTCTATTCCCCGCCAAAAGCTCAAAAGCCTCGGAGTGGAGTATTTTGTTTTCTTATATCAGAAGCTCGAGAAACTACAGCTTTAGAGATGCCAGACCATGAAAACACTTTTGTCTTAAAGGTAAGTTGTAGTATAAGTCTTATTCTTTTTCATTTAATAAAATAAAATATATCCTTAATCTCATACTAATAAATTGAATTGATGCAAAATGTACTATTTCTACTATTATACTATAGCATTATTTCATTTGTCACTTTCCTCTAATTTAATCTCTAAATAGTGACTATTGTATCTATCTACTTTTATTTCAAACCTTACCTTGTCACTTGGTTTTAGTTATATGTTATGTACTTTTAAATTACTTATGTACTCATTATAGTTTTTATCCTTGTTACACCATACATAAATTGAAAGTAAAACAAATAAAAATAGATTATCCTGCTTATTTGAATTTGTTTGACTCTGTGAGTAATATACTACAAGTGGGCTTAAACTTCATCAGTTGAAAATAATGGCTGAAGACTGGAATAGTTTTCTCAATCTGATTGCCAAACTTCAGTATGAAGGAGATTCATGATGATGAGAATAATATAAAGTGAAATAGTTGTAATCTAAATTTTAATAATGATGAGATCTTTTATTTGCAAACTAATAATATTAGCAGTTATGATTCTAAATTGAATCCATTTAAATAGAATTTTAGTTTTGTGCTCTGAGTGCTTTGTGCTCTATCAATTATCAGTTTTACCTTCAAATATAAATAAATAAATTAAATAAAAAAAAGGTTTCTATTAATTTTACACCATTTTAATAATAATTTCAACATAAAAATTATTAAATAACATTTTATATCACTTATTTTCGAACCATTAATTATCTATAAAAACAATTTTTAAATATTATCTATGTGGCATGAGATCTTATACCACTTACAAACTTCTGTAAGTATATAATTCTGTTTTTTTTTTAAAGATGAAATTTATTGAACATAATTTTTATTTTAAAATCCACTCAAAATATTTTCAGGCCGATAATAACATGGAATATGTCATTGAAGCAGCTGATGTAGATGACATGAAGTCATGGCTGGCTACAATAAAATATTGCATGCGATCACCACCCACAACACAACCACCTCCTGACTCTTTAGCCGGTCTACCAGAACCAGCACCACCTGATCTGCCTCCACGTAGAGATTTACCAGCTAGCACTAGTATTGCCGATTTAGCAACTGACACTCCTGAAGAGGGAGAATTAGGTTAGTATGTTTCTAAATGTGAAAATTAACATAATTGTTTGCCAACTTAAACTTGTTTAAGTGACACTATGATTTGTAAAATATCTCAAAGTCAATCATTAGAGAAGATAGTGATGATAATATTTTATTTTTATCCTCTATATGGTACAATAATAAATATCTTCTATTACTGTTATTCTAGCACAGCAACCAAAATTGAATCTTGGCCAGCCATGGTTCCAAAGATTTGATAATAAAGATCACAAATACTTTTTGAATGCAAATGGCATTGCACTGATTATGCAGAATATTGGTTGAGATGTTCCATGTTTTGTGGTAAATATATCAATAGAGATTATGTGAAAGTTTCCTATAATACTCCAGACTCCAGGTCTGCTAGATCAGTATATGATGATCTATCTAATTCAATCAAATGGCTACACTATCACCAGAGAATAAAAAAAATCACAAAGGATTTTTAATTTTTAGGTTCTATAGCAGAGGAAGCCTGTTCAGGCGCTGGACGCGTGTCGCTGAGCGAGTGGCCATGGTTCCACGGGACGTTGGCGCGCGCTGCGGCCGCAGCTTGCGTGCTTGCTGGTGGTGCCAATGCGCACGGCTGCTACCTCGTCCGGCAGAGCGAGACTCGACGTGGGGAGTATGTGCTCACCTTTAATTTCCAGGTGTGATGACTTCAAAAGTTTCTAAAAATTTTTTATTTTATTTATTTGACGAAGCGACTAGACACGCTGGACGTTTACCTGGTAAGTCATATATACTGCACTACATTCTGCTCATTGTCTTGAGTCAGGGTGTTAAGTCTCTATCCAGTAGATTCTTAAAATAAAAAAAATTGAGTATCATTTTGTAATTACACCTTGTCATCTTCTGATGATGATGAAGATAAGTGATAAAAAGATAAGAGAGACACCTGCTATTGAACATAGTCTTTTTCCAAGGATCTCCGCGCCAATCAACCTTGTGCTGCTGGCACCCAACAGGACTCTGGAAGCTTGTGTTAGTTTTTTAATACTGTATAAATAAGTTCAATACATCCAGCCACCAATCCAACAGGGCCGCGCCAAACACCTTCGCATGACACTGTCGGATACGGGGCAGTGCCGCGTGCAACACCTTTGGTTCCCCAACGTGCATGACATGCTGGAGCACTTCCGCGCCCACCCCATCCCGCTGGAGTCCGGGGGCGCCGCCGACGTCACACTCACCGAGTACGTCGTCTGCCACGACGGGCGACAGCAAGTGAGCTCACAGATGCTCTCTTAGTTTAAACGGAGATGATTAGTAATTGCTGCTATAAAATACACATGAATCAAATTACTTACTCTTATTGGCAAGATCTTACAAAATACTACATTAGACCACTTTAGAGAGGGTAGTCGGTAAAATGTAAGATTAAAAAAAAATGGAAAACATATAGATAGCTATTTGTATGAAATCAAAGGCACTTTAAGAAGAAGCAGTAATATTTCAGGCTTCATCCATATTTATCTATACAAAAAGAAAACTAAACCTAACACGTTAAGTATAGATGACGATAAAAAAAAGTTTAACTTGTATATAGTAATTACTATTCTTGTCCTGGCCGTTAGCTGTTGTGTTCTGTTGTCACTGCACTATTATATCCGCCTGGCTCTCCGTACACTAGGGGAGACAAATGTTGATTTTTTTTTCATCGGACATATTTGTTTTATTTAGTTCTAGATTAGTTATTAGGTAATAGTAAAAAAAGAGAATAAGCGCTTTTGAAATTGACTTACCACTTCATAGTGCCTCTGTGGAGTAGTGGCTAGGGGCTTGCATTGTGACAAGGGCTCCCGATCCTCCACATGTTTGATTTTAACTGGTAGTAGCCAAACAGTAATGTATGAAAATATTACTGTACCAGTTTAAGAAACTGTGTAGCCAATGAAATTACTGGGGTAATGAGACCCTCAACACCCTAAGACAAAGAGGATCATCATCATTATCGGCCAACAGACGTCCACTGCTGGACATAGGCGTCTCCCAAAGATATCCACATCGATGGATCCTACGCTGCTCGCAACCTTCACCAGACCGTCGGACCACCTGCTGGGGGGCCTGCTAACACTACGTCTTCCGGTACGTGGTCGCCATTCGAGAACCGTAGTGCCCCATCGGCTGTCAGTCCTTCGAGTGATGTGTCTTGCTCATTGCCACTTGAGGCTAGCAATCTTTTGGACTATGTCGGTGACCTTAGTTGTCCTCCGGATCTCCTCATTTCTGATTCGGTCACGCAATGAAACAAAGAGGATGTGATACAATGCATGTCATCCTAACTATCGCTATATTATTATTGGTAGCCATATCATTTACTATCAGATGAACGTTCTGCTCGTTTCAACGCTTTATGAAATAAAAAAAATCTAAACACGCTCTATGGTCTATATCCAGCAGTGGACTGCCATAGACTGTTGTTGTTGATGATGATAATACAACATGCTCTGTGGCATGTTAGATGTTGAATATCTAGCCTTATACTGGGAGTTAGGGAGACCGTTTCCGAAAACGAAGACCGACGATAGTACTAATGACACCTTTGATGATGGGACGGAAAAAAAAAAAGCCTGGTTAAAAAAAAAACATATTTTTAAAACGTTTTTTTAAAAAATAACCAGCAATGAAACACAAAATCAAAAACAGCTTATGCACGGGCGCGGCGGGAACTCGAGATGTATTTGGTTTCTATTTGAACCTTATTTCATAGGGCTACGGAGCATATAGATTGCGATTTATGATTTTAAGTTTCATTGCTGGTTTTTTTTTTTTTCTAATGTATTTTTTATATATATGATGGAGCGTAAACAATGACAATAAAACGTTTTAAAAATATATAAGATTTTTTTTTAATCAGGATCGATTTTTTTTTCCGTTTCATCATCAAAGGTATCATTAGTACTATCGTCTGTCTTCGTTAACGGAAGCGGTCTCCTAACACCCAGTATAGGTCCTTATTTGGTTTAGATCGGCTTTTAAATTCAATTTTTATGCATACAGTAAATTATGTATGAAGGTCATGAATTTAATGAGGATCTCTAACAGTCTTCAAGGTCGCTGAGGTCAGAGTATAATAGTGTCAATCCACTAAGAACTGTTAAATACATATGTATTTTCATATTATATATTAATATAACTTTTTATGAGGCTTTGAATCCCACCGAGGTCCTTCGCCTTCGCTGTAAATATAATCGCAATTTTTTTTCTTTATTTAATATATTTAAAAAGTAAGATTGAAAATAAAAACAAAATCGACAATTTTCTCGAAACTATCTATGAATAACATATACAATTTTAACTTGAAATTGTTAGCTTTCAACATTTATCTCCCCCGTGTCGCAAAATTATGTTGACGTTAAGTTTTTGTTATAAACTTTTTTTTTAAATTACTATTAACACGTATTTGACCGGCAGATTGTAATTTGAACTTCTTGTACTCCAACCTTCTTACTGCATTATGAAATTATAAAGGCCTTATACATAGACTACTAAAAAGAAAAAAAATCACATTAAGCTCTGTTCCGTTCGAATTTTGAAATGTTTAAAAAAAAAAAAAAAAAAATGCAAGGCGTGCGTATTTTGTCTGCCGGTCAACTGCGTGTTATTTGTAATCTTATGTATATAGTTATTTCTTTGGCGATCTGTAGTATTTTCTTATATTATTCCAATACATAATACAAATTCAATTATATTTTTCCAATCACTTATTTTAACGCTTGTATTCACGCAATATCGATACAAGAAGGAGCAGTGTTGCTAGTTTAAAAAGTTTCCGCTTTATTTAATTTTCTACTCGCGATATTAGTGGTTTACATGATTTTTTTTTCCTGATTAATATTTAATACTTGAGCTCAATTAAATGTACGATAATTATAATTAGTCGCCTAGAGGCAGTCTATTATGGCCGACTGATAATGTCCGCAGTTCAGATTCAACCAAAGTTGCTTTTCATTTAATAAAGAATATAAGTATGTCTGTAAAAGTAATTGATTTTCTTTAATACAACAATGTAATGAGTTAAATGACAAAGGAGCTTTTTCACAGTTTTCTTTTTACTAATAGGACTTGTCTCGTTAAGTTTAAGTAATTTTTCGATAATTTCTACAGTTAATGTGCCTATTAATAGACAACAATTTAACACGCGTTAAACTTTGGATGGGGGTGCCGTTGATAGTTTTCATTTTTTTTGGTATATAATAGTAAATAAATTTAATAATAATGGATGCCTTGGCCTTCCTTTATCGCTCTTACAACATAAATATTATCGATGAGTTGTTCAGCGGGAAAACTAAAAAAAAAATTCATACAGCTATAAAATTTAAATATTTTAATACATTAAATTTATACATAAATATTAAATATATAAATAAAGAAAATAGTTTGTCTTGCCATTGCTAAAAAAAGGTACTCTTAAAAACTAAATTTTTATTATTTTTTTTTAAAATTAATGAGTATTTTAAGTAAATCAAAAATGACCTGTTAAGTTTATTCCTGTGCATGCATTTTATTTATTATTTCGATTGTAAATTTCTATATATATATATATATATATATTTTGTTTAAGCAATGTTATGTTTAACTTATCACAATTTTGTAATGATTTATTATGTGCCCGTTGATGATTATATGTAGTGCATTTCTAATTTCTAGATTACTGTTTTACTTTTCTTTTTTTTTTTATAGAATTAAATGCATTGTGTAAAAGTCGCGGGGTAAGAGTCCAAACGTAGCGTAATCTATTCGCCAGTGCGTAATTTAGCTTTATAATTATAACATATATATATAAAACATAGAAATATTTGATATTTTTGACACGGTTATACCGAAATTTTCCAACTGGTAAAAATAGTTATTTCACTATGACATAGTTTTCAGTAAATTCAATTAGTTTTTTTTTTATTATTTAATTGAATCTAAATCTATACAGCATCAAAGAGATAATCTAGACCCGTATCTAAAGGTACTAACAAAATGTTTATTCAGGTAATATGAAATAGAATATTTTATATATTTTTTACTTACATCACTATTTAATAGTAACCTTTTTTTTATCCAATTAAGCGACGAGACGAGCAGAACGTTCATCTGATGGTAAGTGATACGCCCACCAATAACAATATGGCGCTAGTTAGGATATTATACAAAGCAATACGTCGCGCTCGTCGCCTGAGACAAGATGTTCTCGTTATCCCAGTAATTACACTAACTACAGCGCCCTTCAAACCGGAACTAAGTAATGTTTGACGGCAGAAATAGGAGCTGCAGTGGCCTAGACGGTCTCTGGTAACAGAATCCTACCACCAGTAAAAATAACATTTAAAAGTAAATTAAAGATTCCGTCAAGGCGGGGATAAATAATCACTCGCTATTTTGGCGCGAATGAATATACCACAGATTATATCATCCCAACAAAGTTGTACTCTTTGATTAAAAAAAACCATAAATATTGTTCCAAGCATAATCGTGAATAAATGAAGATTATTAAAAAATTTTTTTTTAATTAAACGTATAATTATTTACAAATGAGTCTTTACGACTAAAAACATTTGATTTTAATTATTTCTTCAGTCGGTCTATTTCGGCATAACCGTGTCTATGTCATGATTTGACGGACTGTTATTATTATTATAATAATAATAATGCACTAACACTTAGTCTGTACGTCTTAACATAATCTGTTTATATTTTGTACAAATCGGACTCCTGTATGTTCATCTCGAGCTTTAATCATATTACTCGGTTGTAATTTTTTTTTATTAAAACTTACTGCTGAGAATGGCTTCGTTTTTTATTTTGCTGGTTATTATTTTGTTTTGCCTGCTCTTTGGTGTTTGTTGTGTGGCGTGCCTTTGTGATGGGTAAGTTACCATTAATTTTATATCTTTTGTTATATATTCATAATTACATATATACATTTTTGCCGGACTCTAGGTGTTTACTGTATCACCGCAGCGCCTATTTCCGCCGCCAAACAGTAGTGTGCAAACATTATTGTGTTCCGGTTTGATAGGCGCTGTAACTAGTGAAATTACTGTGGTGACGAGACTGATCATCTTATGTCTCAGGCGACGAGTACATGGTACGGTATATATCATCCTTACTAGCGCCACGTTTTTATGTACTGGTGTATCACTTACCATCAGGTGAACGTCCCGCTCATCTGGACGCTTAATTGTATAAAAAGAACCTTTTAAATTGTGTCTTTTCTACATCTTGAATTCCCTTTCTAACTCACGGTCTGAATTGCTGAAAATGCCATAGATAGCAATTATTATTTTTTTTCTTATAGGTGAGACAATAATGAATATATATATAATGACAATAGTTCCAAACGTCAAAAATGAGGTCGTTTAGTTGTTGTCGTGGCATAGCGAGTGCCGAGGAGGGTTACGGCACTCTGGAACGTGCTTAGCTGTTGTGCAAAAAAGCACCGGGGCATTCCGTAGAAGATCCCGGAACCCTCCGCAGCACACTGAGGATGACCACAGAACCTATCTTCCTCCCAGTAACAGGGTATTTTTTAGAAGATTCCCCTACTTTAAAAAAAGGGTCTCTTAATAACTTATTGCCATATCACATGTCTTTTTACACACATATATATACTAGCTGTTCTTCGCCCGCTTTGCAGGCCCTAACATAGAATTAGACAAAATATGCCTGAAATATTCCTTGAGAGCAACTGCAAATGACTTTCCTCGCCAACAGTTACTATAGCAACCATATATAATACTAATTGATAATATTTATAAAAATTAAATAGGAATAAAATGATGAAGGATCTATGAAATTTATAAAATAAATAACCTATAACCATCTACAAATCACTCCGCGTTGATACGTTCACTAGTTTTCACGTGATGGGCTAATAAATAAAACTCTATTTCTATACATATATAAAATATGTAAATAATTTTATATAAGAGGGAAAAGAAAGGTGACAGAATATTGTATGAGAAAGGGTTGAAGAGGGGGATGGTCATTGCTAGGTACCTATATTACAGATTTAATCTGTAGTGTTTGAATATTGTTAAATGCTTATATCCTCAGCTTGGGGTGACGCATGGCAGCGACGTGAGGATGCGCAGGGCCGAACTGGAAGCGTTGCTGGTCGCCAGCGGCGCCCAACACGACATGCGGGCGGTCGACAACAAATACAGTTTCATGTAACATTATCCATGTTGTATAACTTTCAATTGCCAAGTTAAAAACATTTTACTTAAACGCTGACCGGACGAAGGTAGTTAGTGTTGCCAGCGTATTATTCAGAGTAACCATTCCACAAATTATAAGTTTTTTTTTGGGGAGCGGGATTAGGTGGGAGACCTTTTTTATTCATCAATTAAGCGACGAGACGAACGGAAACTTCACTAGCTACAGCACCCTTCAAATCGGAGCACAGTAATGTTTGCATACCACTGTTTGGCTGGGTTTTTCGAGGGAGAAATTGCTCACTGAAACCCCTTCAGTGGTCTGCATCAGTGCATACAGAGAAGCTCCGGGATCTCTTATAGAATGCACCGGTGCCCCTCTACACTGTATGTTACACGTCTCTGAGGAGGAGCTTAACCCTCCTAGGCACCATCGCTGAGCCATACTCTGTTCCACGGTTCGCTTGTTGAGCGACAAGGGCCCCCACCCTCAAGGTCCGCGTAATTCCTAGACCTTTTTAGTAGCCTTCTACCACTGACAGGGCTTACGTTATTCTTATTATTACTAGCCCGAGGCTACAGAGCTGCAATAGTACCTACCTAAACGGTCTCCAGCAACAGAGGCCTACCACCAGTAAAGCCAGCTAAGCACACCCGCTACGGCGATTATGCAGCGACACTTCATTAGCTGTCGCTCTCTAGCTCGTTGATCGGGTATTAAGGACCCCATCCACAAGACCCTTGTGATCTGATCGAAATGAATAAAGTTAACAACTTAACAATCGCGATAAAGTCTTTGTTGTCGCAATCTTAGAATGTGTTTGCGCCACCGTCTCCCAAAGTGTTACGTCTGGCCCATTTTCCTTTACGGAGGCAAGGCTTAGACTGTAAAAGAAGACCTCAAGAATCGTATCAGGCTTTCGAGATGTGGGCATACAGGCGCATGTGGGCGCTAAGCTGGACGCAGAAAGTATAGAACGAAGGGGTCCTCCGACGCGTAAATCAAAAACGCGAACTTTTGCAAAAGGAGTGTTGGTCGTCGGAGGAAATCGTGGCTGCGAACTATCAGGGAATGGACCGGGATCACGAGTGCCGCCCAACTGTTCCGCCTCGCAAGAGACCGGCCGAAATACGGTGAACTGACTGCCAACCTTCGCTAATCGGAGACGCACCTTAAGAAGAAGAAGGACAAATAATTGAACGCATTTAATATTTCTTGTTATTAATGTTATTATAACTTGGCGTTTGGAAGTTAGCATTACAATAAAACAGGACATTGCAATACAAGCGGGTAGTATAGGTTAAGTTTATACTTAAACACGTTTATCTATTTATATGTCAATTGTTATTTTTTTTTTTTGTGTGAAATTCTGTTTGTCCGTGTGTTCACGCGTATTTATATTGTATAGAGCTGATTTATAATAATCATAAGATCCTTTTACATAAGCATTGTATAAACCTTTTCAGTCGAGTTTGGGAACATTCTAGAAGCCTGATTGATGAGTGGGTAGCTTTAATTGTATCTTGGCTTATATCCCACCCACGGTGTCTGATTCTATTCCGGTGCCACGTTTCGTGGAGTTTTTTTTTTTATTATTATGAAATGAAAAGACGAGCGATATGTTATGTAAGTTGTGCCTGCAGATAAGGTGGTGCTAGTCAGGATGATACACAGCATCAGCGCTCGTCGCCTTGACACAAGGTGTCAAGTCTCATTACTCCAGTTATTGCACTAGCTGTAACGCCCTTGAAACCGGATCACGGTAATGTTAGCACAGTACTATTTGGCGGGTGCAATAGCAGCTGCGGTGATACAAACAGCAAGAAGACTAAATTATTAAACCAAAAGGAAACGATACTAGTAATATACATTTTTAAATATAATTATTTATATCCAAAAAGTATGTAATCTACGAATCATATCGATTTTGTATTAATTAATATTTATCAAAATTCCATCAAACTATTTATTTATTATTTAATTTTGTGCAATATCATATATTTGTTAATTTATAGAAATGTATGTAAATGCATTAG
Organism: Ornithoptera priamus; assembly: GCA_029034505.1. Lineage (NCBI taxonomy): Eukaryota > Metazoa > Arthropoda > Insecta > Lepidoptera > Papilionidae > Ornithoptera > Ornithoptera priamus. Next base: position 2,755,107 of record JARDWD010000296.1, on the reverse strand, counting down.
TATCATAATATTAGTTAAATATTTGATGTAATTAAATTATATGTTCCCTTAGATATAAGTTATATGTTAAGTTATGTACCGGAAATGTTTTTGTCGAAAACATATAATGAGAATCTTAGTCAAATATATATCATTTTACTACGAGTAGGTATAAAAAAAATATAACTCGTAAATCAATGTTAATGATAACAATTTAAATAGGTCCATTGATTTTATTCACCTCCTTTTTTATATTCGGTTAAATATATTGATATAGTTAAATAAGCATTCCGTGTATCGTTTGAAAATATTCCGGATGTACCACTAAGTATATTTTTTATATAAAATAATCGATTATAAGTATATCTGTAATGATTAATAAATAAGCGATCTAGTATGAACAATGCCAATCAAAAGTCAATCTCTGTATATATATGTATGTATGTATGTATTACCACGTGCTTATTGCAAAACGGAAACTAAGTTTCTCGTAAGTGTAATTCTAGTCAGGTAGAATTTAGGATACAGGGGCGCTAGAATGTTGAAACATTATTTGGATTGTTCTATCATCAGCGATAGTTCACATAAACATTAGCCAAATGAAGCTACCGGAACTGATATTATTAGAGTACAATTATAAATCCGTGGAATAAGTTTGTCGATGTAATATCGACATGAGAGCACCAGTCGCGAGTTCGATTCTCATACGGCTTGAGCTTCCGTTAAAGCAAAACATGAGGAAAAAGACATGTCTCAAGAAACAGGTGTTCGAGAATATGTGCAACCACTAACCCGCCCTTTGGCCAGTGTGGTTGATAAATTACCTTCACTTTCTCTTCATGAAAGAAAGCCCTAATCCCACCCATGGCAACAAGAGGGTTGTTTATTCTAATTTTTAAATTATCATCATACAATTGTAATTAGTGCAAATAACGACTCGCAACTGGTCCTTCGAGTCTGATCATGAGTGTTATAAGATAAAATAAATTTTAGATTAAAATTAACTTATTATAAATGTTGTTGGAACTGAATTAAAAAATAAATAACTAACGCTGTTGTAATTGTATTGATAGCATTGTTGTTTAGATTATTTATAATCAGCTGATCCAAAGTGGTGTGAACGTATCACATTTTTACACATGGTTTTGTAATTAAACAGTTCTACTAATGTAATTCACTAACTTATGTTCACGGGTGTACCGAGATTTAAATTACTACTTACGTACCGACATCAAAATATAATTCTCCAACATTTCAATACTTAGTAAATTATTTGATGTAAGTTTTTTTTTTTATTTATTTTATGTAATATAATATTTACTCTATTAACAGCACAAAATGTAGGATAATAATTTAATTATAATGCATATAATTGCCGTTTAATTAATTTACGTGATTTATTTCAAATTTATTAACGGTAACCGTATACCATCACATGAGCAACTTCCTTGCTAAGCATTCTTAACAAATCTCACCAAAAAGTGTATTACAATTGTAAAATATTTTTTTTTTATATATAGATAAGACTGCATTGTTCAATTCTTCATATTCGAGACGGGCAAAGATCAAAGACCGTACAGCCTATTCCGAAGTACATTAAATATGTTTAATATTTACTATGGATTATGTTTACGTTGAAGGTTATAATTGTTCTGTTTCACATTAGCTCAAGTTGTAGATTAAAGATACAGCATCATTAGTAACAGCAAGATACCATCATCTCCCCTCTTGCTATGTTCCCACTTCAAATGATCACACTTGGTAGTACTTTTTTTTTACGTGGGTTAAATTCCTTCGCATATATGCTTTCGCGAGGGCAAAGGCAGATTATGTCGGACTTGAACCGACTAAAACCTGCTTGAACTTTTTTGCTTTATGGCGGGACCACGGGAACGCTTTTGCACACCTCCGCGACTTCGCTAGCGCCGGTTGCACCTCGCAGCCATGTCTCGGGGCAAGATTCCTCTCCTCCATTCCACTTCTGTAAGGGCGCGGCTAAACACACGCAGCGCCCTCTTCTCAGCGTCATACCATCACCTGGCCAACGGACACACCAGGCAGTACTTACCTTACAAGGGGGCGCGGATGGTGCTAAAGCGTTCCCGTAACCTGGTCATTAGGCAACGAGTTGGAACATCGTGGAGGTTTTAGTCGGTGCAAGTCCGACATAACTTGTCCTTGCCCCCGTGAGGACGGGTATGCGCAGGCATCACCCCCAAGTTAATAAAAAAAAAAACTACTTTTCAGGGTACATGACTTCTTCCTTAATTTTCTATCTGTCATTCAAAATGTTTTCCTATTACACCCATATCATCTTTCACATAATCCATTCACGTATTCTCTGACTTCCTTCTACTCTTCCGCCCATCCTAAATCGCATATTTAAAATTTGACCAATGGTGCATGCAAGTGAGGGAAATTTATTGGTACCAACATTACCAGCTTTGGTGTTAGTTAAATGTCCTAGACTCTAGAGCAAGTGTTCAGACCCCAGCGATGGGAATATAAACAGCTGTGAATTCAGTGATGTTGTTATCGATATCCTTTGACTAATAAGTCAATTAATACTAAAAATCCTAAGTTGTCTAAAATCCGTTTAACAATTTAAAGTTTTATTCCTAAAAAGAACTTTATTTTTAACTATTACTCATTGATTTTGTAGTTATGTTATATTTAAGTGCTTTTTTTTGTTGTTTCATTTATATGCTATGTTAATAACATGACTCTTATTAAGTTCCGATTTATTAATATAAGTTACGGACATTCCTTACTTAAGATGTATGTAACATTTGAATAGTAAAATATAAAAATATATTTTGCACGAGGACGTTTGTATTTTTTTAAAAAAAACCGCTAAAGATTGAAAAGATTTTAGAAACCGCCTTTTTAAGTCGTAGTAGCTGATCACTTGCTTTGTAAGACGGTCCGAGGTTAAATTTTGGTGCCACCCTGTAATTGGTTGATGGTAGGGTTTTCCAAATATACTTACTACCTCTGATTTTGTAAACCTGCCTCTACAACAGCATCATTGTTTTCCTACTGTTATGTGAGACAGGACATTCTGGCTGAACAGAGCTGCTCCACCATTTATGATTGCATTATGATGATTACTAAATGAATTAAAGGTTAACCCATTACCCCCACAAGTTAAAAAATATATATATTTTTACATAAGAAAATTATTCTCTTTAGTAATATACAATTTATTAAAAAAAATACCTATCTCCACCATCAATCATCTAATAGAGGCACGATGTAGAATTCTGAGAACATCTGCCGCTGATCCTCCTTCTCAAGTTTCAGCTGCAGAAGTAAAAGCCCGTTGGAGCTGAACTTAAGGACCACCTGCAAAAGAATCTTATTATTGATTTTCTTAATTTTCATGTAAATTATAATAGCTGTTAAGAAAGAATCAAAGCATAATCAGTTGCGTTTCTGTAACAATTATCACCAGAAATTAAGTTATTTATTCAAAGGATGTCTACCTCTTACCTTGGTAGACAGCGCGAGCGCCTTCATAGTAAGCCGTATGTGATGAAGTTGATATTTCAGAGTGATTGGATCCTCGCAGCTGAAGCTTTCAACCATATCTGAAGACTTTGGCACATCGATACAGGAACGGTCCTGTTATAAGGTAAGCTAACGATAAATAATGTTGGGCGCAATGAGTAACCACTTGCCTTGGAAATCGGCGGTCCCTGGTTCAATTCCAAGGGTGATTGTGCTGAACTTTTGATAGTAGTTATTTAGCTACCAGACTCTTTTAAATCTGTGGCATGATTGTGTTCGCGATGTCAGTATATAAGCATAAAACTCCTGGAAAACATGGATCTAGTAAACAGCGCAAGAAATGGTTTGACCTCATAAAGGAATAGACAGGGTTTAAATACCATAAGTTAAAAAGAATCACTGATGATCGAATTGGTTTTCTCAATCTGATCACCAAACTTCAGTTTGAAGAGGGCACCTAATGATGATGATATGACAGTCAAAATATTCTACAATTAAAAGCACATAAAGTTGACAGGGGATGACTTAAATATTGGTAGACATTTTGTCTGGACAGTGAAGTATTTTTGTAATTCTGGTAGAAACCAGTAGGTGGTAATTTTAAAAATTATTTTAATTATATATATCCTTCTTGGTTGGAAGTATAAGCTCGATATTTACCTGCATTCCATAAGTAACTATGCTGACGTTAGGATGCTCTGGCGAAAGGTTCAGTTCAAGGACATCGCAGGAGCGTTCAATGTCAGCCAACAGACCAAGGAAAGCCTGGGCTTTGAGCACTAGCTTTGCAGCCTCACCAGCTTCCTCATCACGAAGATCGAGCAGGGAGTCAGGGGTTTGTGTTGATATCTCACAGTCAGTCATTACATTTTGGATTGACAGGGGTTGTAGTCTAATGGAATTTTTGTTGATAATAAGTAATCAAAAATATGATAATTGATAAGTACCAATTTAATTTTTTTAAATAGTTTAGGTTAAATCCTAACAACAATCTCTACAATGGTTGCATCTATGCAGACTTATTTCTGCCGGCAAATATAAATATATAAAAACTTGATGTGTATTGTATCTAGTGAACTATTTGAGTAATAACATCATTTTGTTTCTTAAAGTGATGAGCACAAAGTGTTGCAGTGCATATCATACTATCTAGCATCACATTGTTAAGTATTATCATGTATCACTATCAGGTGTATGTTCTACTCATCACTCCTCCTCTTCAGATAAAAGAAAAGAATACTTACACTAAAAGCAAAGGTGACCCTTCACATCTGTAGTACATCTTAAGACTAGATTCTTCTCCAGAACCAAATATATTTAGGCATTCAGCCAACACTGTAATACTAATCTGTAAATAACAGTACAATATTTAGTTTCATAGTATATCAAGTATTGAGGGATGAAGCTCTCATTTTAATATCAGTAATATCTCATTATTAAATGTTACAAGAACATTGTAGGGACCAATTGAGATTTGTTAAATATATGGATCAGTTGCAATAAATGTTACTGAGCTAATTATTTGTTATGGATAAGTCATTAGTAAACATGCCAATATTACCTATGAACCAATAGTAACCTCTACATTTTCATACCTTAAACATGATATCCACATCTTCCCTAATGTGATACTCAGTGAAATTATCTGCAGGTACATAGGCAGAAGCCTGTACACATTTCCCTTCTTCCACTGTCAGCTTCAAGCCCTCAGGCATGGCACAGAATACTGCATTCTGTTTGATAAAAATTAATGTGTAATAAACAAAATACATAAGATGGGAGTAGTACTAAGAAGAAAAAGAAAGTGTAATATAAAAGTCATAAAGCATCTCCATGATTGCAATAGCCACAAGTATATATTTTAATTTCCCCTTGTGTATAAGACAACATAAAACTGCAGCGATCCCTGTGATCAATAGTGTATCCCTGTGTACAATGCTAAATGTGAGAGTATGACAAAAACAGTGTTTTTAGATATATATATATAAATTATATTATTAAAAAAGTAAATAGGCTAAAATGATGCAATGAATGAAATTATATTATTTAAACTAAGATAATTTTTGTTTAACACTTACCTCTTGAAACTGTATTGATTTCAACAAACTACAAAGTATTTTACCAGATTCCATGGATGCAGTGAAATAATATTGAGATGTACCATCACCCATTGTTTTCTCCTTCTATATCAAATATTGACTTTAGCAACATTAAATATTGTGCTTGAGTAATTTCGTGGTCTACTGTTTTACCTAATATTTGTTGTATTCTTGCTGCTAATACGTGTTTGCAAGTTATTTGAGTTCTCTTTTCTAACACCTGATGCTTAAACGCTTGACATGAACAAAAGTTAATTCGGGGAAATATTCTATAACATTTGTCGTTTTCACCTTTAATTTCTATTAATTGTCTCGTTTTATTTGCTGTGGAGTAAACAACAAACGTTGGATATTTTTCGAGAATATCGAATGCTCTTTGTAAAACAGTTCCAAATACCGAATGCAAAGTAAGCAAATCCTCGTCTGAAACTATAAAACAAAGATTCAAATAAGTCATAAAATAAAAAGCTATGTATATCATAAAAAACTATTATTAACATTGTTTAATATCTGTTTTATTGAATCTTTCTTCTATTCCATTTAAAATACTTTCTGAGATTACTGGTATGTTTGACTGGCTGCTGTAAGTCATAACCAATGTATTCAGAGAATAATTTAGAAATTATTACAATACTGTACTCAAGTAAATAATTATTTACATTAATTTATTCAAAACAATTTATGTGCCGCGTAAATTATAGACGTAAACATTAATGTTACTAGCATTTTTTGCTAATAAAAATGTATTCACAATTGTATACACCACACCGTATTTTGATATACAATTATAAAAATCCAACTTATTCTTTTATTACAAATATAATTTATTTGAAATATTAGCCCCATGAATATTACTAAATAAATGGTTTTTAATTTAAATTTATATTAGGTGCAAGTAAATGGTAGTAAATACCAACAAGTACTTCGAAAATTTTGTCGACAACAACATTGCTTTAGTAACGTCATCTACGTCCATAACATAAAGTTATTTAGAACATATTTTCTGCTATTAGAGAGTTTTGTAAACAACTGATTATTTGTCAAACGTTCGGCTTTAATTAATTTTGTTTGTTGCCGACTAGTTACAGAATGAGCGTGGCTACGGGGTCATCGTGGGAAGGTAAATAATAAGTCATAATGCTTTAGTAACCGGTGTCATCTAATAGAAATTATGACGTTGCACTCAATGTTGTGCAGTTTTTTATCTTTCAAGAACATCATATAGTACCTAAATGAAAATACAATTTTATATACATTAATATGTTGTAGACTGAAAATATTTTTAGCGCTTGACGATAGATGTGAATTATTATAATTATATTAAAAAATAAAATTTTTAAGTCTATATAGTCAACTTAATATAGTCGTGGTTTTCATTTAATCAGGTTTGATGTGGAGAAAACATTACACATCCTGACAGAGATACGATTGAAAAAGAAAACTAATGCATAATTATGAATGAAAAAGAGAATGTTTGAGTACAAATATATTGGGATTATATTGTAATGAAATTAATACCATTTATAAATATCATTACATATAATTATATAATAATGGAAATAATACTTTGCAGATTTGAGGAAGCAAGCCCGGCATCTGGAAAATGACATAGATGTGAAATTGGTTGCTTTCAGTAAACTAGGTGTCAGTTCAGGTACATCAAGTCTGTCTGCTGAAACTGTTCCTTTGATAAACAGTGATGATATGTTTGATACAATGTCAATGGAGTTGCAACAACTACTTAATAAGGTATTTCACATAGGAAAAAAACACTCCTATAGAACAGCATAAAATAATACAAAATTTTATGACTTTATTAGTTTTACATATTCACTATTTTATTAAGGTGATTTGATGTCATATCATTAGTCAATGGAAGGAAATCTTTGAGAGACTTAGCTGTTGTTGCGTGATGAATTATGCTGGGAATGGCCAACTTATTGAATTTCATTTCATTGAAATTTTGTTGATGAAATAAGTGTGTAAAGACTAATACTTTTATGAATATATACCTTTAGCTAAAAAGTTAAAGGAGATATGATATTACATTTCAGTGAAAAATTAATATTTGTGTTGTCTTTTTTAATACACATTGTCTATTTTAATGAAACATTTATGTACTACATTATATATTGTTGGTACTTGTTTGGCAAAATTCTAGGGAATCTTTGTAGGTTTTACATTATATTCCTTATTCAAAAACTTAAATATAACTGGAATATACACAGTAATAACCAATTTTTAAAAACCAGGAACACTAGAAACAGTTACTTAACAAGAAGTGTACATTCAGTTCATGGTAAATGATATGCATGCTTATAATTAGTTTTCTTAATTTGATGGCAAACTTCAGTTTGAAGAGGGCTCATAACGATGATAATAATATGGTGGTTTGCAATATTAAATCTTCATCGACTTTAGTTCACTACCTATAGCAGCACCCTTCAAAATGGAACACAATAATTCTTGCATATTACGATTTTGCGGCAGCAATATGGAAGCTGCAGTGGTACCTGCTTATGTAGTCTCTGGCAACAGAGACCTTCTACTAGTAAAAATTTATGTATTGTATTTATTATGAAATGTGATTTTCTTTCCAGTTGTCGGGAATAAATGACAAAATGGCAGATTTAGCCCCAAGTGGTGCAGCAACAATGCATACAATAAAGAGGCACAGGGAGATCTTAATCGTGAGATAAATATTAACAGTTTCTGTTTTTATTTTCTGTAATGAATGAAGTAAAATTTCGAGATTTGTATTTATAGGATTATCAGCAAGAGTTCTCAAAGACATCAGCACGAGTGAGTGCTAGAAGAGAGCGTGAAGAGTTGCTACGTGGCGGCAGCCCGCCCCCATCAGCCGCGGCTGGTCTAAGCCGTCGAGACCAATATGCCAAAGAAGCTAATCATTTGCATAGGTATTAATATTTACAGAACTTTATTATTTTACAAACAAATAATGATCTATTGCTAGCTCTAGTACTCTGTCTGTTGAACATGTGGAGCGAGATGAACAGCTATATTATCAAGCATAGATTGCATTAGAGCAAATATGATTATCAGCTAAAAAAAAACTTTTATTGGAAAAATACATACCTTTTTTCTAGATTAATAATATTTATTATAAGATCAATTAATTAAATAATCCTTTTGAAATATGGCCCTTAAAATGAACATTACTATCATATATTTCATTATTAGCCGGCAGACATCCACTGCTGGATTTAGGCCTCCCCAATGATCTCCACATTGATTGGTCCTCCGTTATGGAGGCTGTCTTTTGTTAGAGTTCATTGAGGAGAATTGGGCTGTAAATCTCCACGTGTGCCCAGTGCGGGTTGGTGGGTGGACCAAGCCTCGTCTGTTATTCAGCATGGTGCACCGCATGCAGGTCAGGTTGACTTGAACTCCGTAAGATGTTGAGCGAAACCCCGTATTGTACACTTACCATATAACAATGATCTTTCTCAGTTCACATATCCTAGTTGATGAACAAATAAACATTGCAATGGAGGCCCGGGAACACCTCACTTCACAGCGGCAGACATTCAAGCGTATGCAGACTAGGTTCAATGACATTGCAAACAGGTAAGTTTCCCTCACATTATTTATTGATAAATATTATTAAAGGGTAGGCACAGAAAGTAGCTATTCCAAGATCTGCTATATGTATTTTTGTACTTTATTAATTGTATCTTATTGGCACTGTTCATTGTGGTTTTCTTGGGGATGATGTAGTTCCCCATGGCTTTCTAAACCAGACCTTTTAGCGATTATTTGATTCCCAAAGCTGCTGTAGCCTCTACTAACCGTTAGACCAGTTAGGTGATTGGATATTCCGCTAATCATCAGTCACCAGAGTTTCGTTTGTTAATTAGTGGAGCACCACGGCATGGTATATACCACGCCGCCACCATCCGGTGCGTCCATGTGAGGTTGACTTTTGGGCTGGTACAGATGTTATAACCGTTCTCCCCTTGCTCCCCATACACACCGTGCGGTCTACTCTGCATATGACGGTACTCAAAGGGACTTTGAGCGTTTTCACGATCTTCAGCAGTGAGGGAGTGACGAAGAAGATTTATTGTTTCTTACTGGCGAGAGTAGTGGAGTCCATAATTCAAACGAAGATTAGAAGCAGATCAAGACGCCAGCTCGTTAGAACCAGGAAAAAAGTATGTCATGCCTTTTTAGCCACTGTAAAATACCTCACTAGATACCTATGTCCAGCTGTGGACATCAATTAGCTGGGATGATGACTTGTTAGTTGTGTGTAATGTTTATGAAGTACGTGCCTAAATAACAATAGATTTGGAAGAATGTCAATAATTTATTTCTATAACTATTACATCTTGTCTCTTTCCTGTTTTACAGGTTTCCAATGCTGAACAGCCTCATCTACAGAATAAACGCTCGAAAGCGTCGCGACTCCCTGATCCTGGGTTTAGTTGTAGCAGTGTGCACATTCCTATTGCTATATTACGCTTTCCATTGACTTTAAGGAATTAATGTGGTTTGTTATAACTTGTTAAAACTAAAACACACGTGTATAGCATTTGTCTAATAAGACTAGTGTAAGATTAATATTTAAGAGTTTATTTATTTTTTTCCATAAGTTTTGTTATGCTTTTTAATTATTTCGGTAAAAACAATATAATAGAAAATATCGCTGACCCATCATGATGTAGGCAGTGAGTAGTAGAGGGGACATATCATTCTTTGTTTGAAGACCAGCTCGATCATATGTGATACATCTGTGAATGTAGAACTATGATGATGTTTACACTGCATACAATTACAATCTAACTGGAGTAGCCTATTCAAACGACCTTCATGACATCTTTGTATTAAAATTTGCAATATTATATTAAGTAGCATTAATGAAATTGTTTATAAATTACTATTTACTGTGTATATTCACTTATTATTGATAACAAACAATCTATTTTAATTAACAACAAATAAATGGCCAACCTCTGCTAGTCGGAGACGCACCTTAAGAAGAATTAAGTATACCAATTAAGTAACCAAAAGTTAACTATTCTTATAAATATTATCGGTAATGTCGCTGAACGTAAAAAAAAAATTACCAATCGCCACAAAAAATTGCACTTGTTGGTTGTAAATGAAATGTCTAACTAGTAGTAGAACGTAAAGAAGTTAGAAGAAAAAGAATACACCTTGTTACTTCTAATGCACTGAAGTATTACTTTTTATTAAGCGAAACTTCATAACCTTGATGTCTCCAGAAGCATATACTTTGAACATTCAGTCCTTGCTGTTATGGAACATAAAATTCATGCATATGCTATACCTTGTTATGTATGTATAGATATTAAATTTATAAACCTAACATCTGAAACAATGTGTTAAGATGTAAATAAAGTGTAAAAAAATATGTAAGGTCTTAATAGAAAATAAAAGTATGTTTTGTAATTTACTTATCTCTTTCCCAATAACTATTTAAGCGCTTTCTTTAGAAGTACAGCTACTTTGATACATTTTATCTGGCGTTCAAAACACATTCCAATAGCCAATGTATTAAAAATAATGATTACACCTTGGTCTGCCGAGGGACTGACGTGGATCACAGAAATTTCGTTTACGTCTCATTTCCATTAGATGATACGATCTTAATGGTGAAAATCAACAGATTGTAGAAAAAAAATAGAAATTTGCCTAGAACCGTGACGTCCAAAGTGTATGTCTTACAGGTTTCTTTCATGTCCTTAAGTGATAACCAGGCCGTGGGTGAACGCATGCCCAGAATACACTGGTTTTAACATATTAAATATTGTAAATTATTAATGGTGTTATGTGCGGCAGAATAAGTATTTTAGAATGGAAAGTCAATGAGGTTAAAAAGAACCCTATCACGAACTATCTCAGCAATAGATGACCCGAAATCGGACCAAGAATCTGCAGGTTACAAGGCAAACGGCTAGCCACGGAGGCAATACAAGAGACAATGTTATAAGCACAAGTAACGGTGATAATAAAACGGGAGAATAAAAAAATGGCATAATTACAAATAATATTAAATTTATTATGTAAGCGGCATTTGAGAAAAAAAAATTGACGACGGCTTGAAATATCTCAATCAAATCAATATAAATCTATCACACAAATAATATCTTAACTTTTTAAAACTAATGACATCCTGCATTTAGTTTGCTAAATCCTTGCAACACTCAAATCGCAGATTTTATAATCTACATTCTATTGTTTTGATTTTATTTCTATATACCACAATAAATAACTTTTAAAACAAATCTATCCAAATAAATTAGTCCAAAATTTTATTTATAAAAGAAAACAATTGTTTATAAAAAAGTACGTGATTCATTTTATTTTTAAAAAAAATTACACAGAGATCCGGTTGAATCGCTGGGCGACAGACAGAACTGTTCTGGTTCAAAAAAATATTCGATTTTTTTTTTACTTTAAACTGGTATTAAAAAAAACATGCAAAAATTAAATACTGCAATACAGTCAAAGATTATCTTCCAATAGAACGTAGCTAAAATTACTGCGATAGGTAAAATTATTTTTAGCATTTTATCCTCCTCCTTTTTTATATAAGTATCATCATCAGCCGATAGACGTCCACCGCTGGACATAGGCCTAAGTGGCTTAGATACATAAGTAACCCTCATATTATGCTCCACTACTGGGACTATAAAATTTCTCTTATTAGTTAATCCATGCTATGTGCGGGTTGGTAAATAGCACATGTCTGTGAAAGCTGTTATTTTCGAGGTTATGTCGGTTTCCTCACGATATTCCTTAAACGAAAGTACAGTCGGAATAGAACTCGCGCTTCTTCCAGACCCATAGCCTATAACCGCCTTACAAATTAAGCTGCCGCGGCATCAAACGTCAAGGTAGTGGAACAAGTTACCACCATCGGTGTTACCATCAAGAGACACCTGAATAGGCTAATGTACTTCACTATCGCAGATTCACCGTTTACCACCTGGTACGATCGTGGACAAGCACTAACCGTCATTATTAATATAACATACAACTATATCTAATAACTTTTGTATATGAATTATTTACGCAAACAAAAACTGTGGAAGTCATTTTGAAAGACAAAAATGCTTATTATCATCACTATTTAATAATATCAAACCAGTACAATATAGGAAGCTGTGATGTCTCAGTTTACAATGCGGCAGGCGCTGGTTCAACTCCCACTGAGCTATGAGCTATTCGAACTCTGCCTTTTTGATTTTTTTTATATTTATATAGGTTATAAGTTTAAGCTGGTTATTTTAAATATCAGCCCTAAAAAAAGGTGAGAGTATAACCTAATTCTTAATTCTTATAACCTAATCTTAATTCTTAGGGTTCTGTAGTAATAGCGGAGAGAAGTAACACCGGTGGGGTTTAGTGGGTATCCGGATGCCCTTCAGGCGCCGGGAGCCCCACATACCACAGGGGGAAGCTAATCTTCCCCCACGCCCCGTGTGTATGCAATTCAATGCATTCCCCATCGAGACCAAAAAAAAAAAAAAAAGGGTTCTGTAGTACCACTATTAAAGACCATAATATTTTTATTGATCTTAAAATAGTAAGGTACTCGAGTGGCGATTGCGTGTTAGAGGTAATGTTGGAATGACCTCCACAAGGTGGAAGGAAAAACTGTTGGAAATCGGGAAGAAACAGCATGATAAGTATGTGGAGATCTTCGTAGGAGGATTGTGTCCAGTAGTGGACGTCTATAATATAGTGGTATTTTTGTCACTATAGCAAAGTTCATTGCTTCTCATTCGAATGTCGGTAACTATACGACAAGTTCAAAAACACTTACACTATACTTGTTCTTCAACTTCCAATGTGATACTACCATTAATCACCTACTATCGATCTTTAGACGATTTACTGCTGTGTACAGTTTCTATATGACTCTTCAACGAGCCCTTCTGCGCGAAGCTCTTGTGGCAGTGGGCGCACTTGAACGGTTTCTCTCCGGTATGAGTTCTAACATGTTTCTCCAAATCACCTTTCGTTGCGAACTTCTTCCCGCACGTATCATTAGGGCAGGCTAAGCTCTTCTTGTGTAAACGAGCGTGTAAGTACAATTTCTTCCAAGTTTCGAAATTTTTACAGCAATCCTGAAAATGAAAATATTTCTTATTTGTCGAAGAGACGTTCACCTGAAGGTAAAAAATTTACCTGCCTGTGGTGCAGTGGCGCTAGTTAGGGTGACATGTACGGCACGAAAATATGCTCCCCTTGAGAATAAAGATGTTAAGTCTCGTTATTGCAGTAATTTCACTAGCTAGCTCCCCTTCTACTTCTTCGAACTGGAGAACAATAATGTTGGCACGCTACTGTTTGTCGCTAGACATATGAGCTGTAGTGATACCTACCTAGATGGTCTCTGACAACATAGACTTTCCATTTACATTACTATACAATGTTACTTCTTGACTACCTGGTGGTGTTTAAAGTATGCAATCAAAAACTTTTTTTTTAATTTTGTTACTTGAAATTTATGATACAAATCTAAATAGAAATATATATTACGAACTATGTGTACATAATAAATGATGTTAACAAACAACATTGCAATAAGTATTCAGTTTAACACTAAACCTATGGATGCTTCCGGTATTTCTATTCTTACCAAACAGCGACAAATTACCCATCTTTGTAATGCTATCCATATATTACATATCTACTTAAAAGTATATATTAGAACAATTTGTTACAATGTATAAAACAATTTTTTCAAATGACAATTCAAAATTATGTATGGGTCGACATACATAAATATTGTATGAGTGGCTATTTGTTAAATTTGCGGTGGCTGTGCCCACTGACATGAGACAATAAAATCAGTGTGTTACCGACTACACGCGTTTTGACTGCTCCCTACCTGCATACTTAACATTTATATATTAAATTTAAAAAATACAAAAAAAAAATTTTTTTCCTGTGTTCAAACTCAAATTTACCAAACAAATAAATAAAGTGTTAACTTTATTCATGTTCACTGCATATTTTGCAGCAATTTAAGAGATTCTCAATAGTAAATTTTCCACACAGATTCTGTGGCTTCTTCCTATAAGATTATAAGATTGTCAATAATAACATAAAATGCAGTTCTTACTATGCTCTTCATAATGTTCGTTTGGCATATTGTAAATAAAAATATTATAAATTGGAGCTTGTTCAGCTTCAAGTTACAATTCCAGCTTGTTCTATTTTTGCCAAATTGTACCATCAGCCACAATTTCAGTACATCTATTGCTATCCTGACCACTTAAACTTTCTGAACTTGATAACAGTTTTTTTTTCTTTTGCCCTTATCATATATTCAAAATTTTTCATATTCACTTTCTTAACTTGAAGATTTGCATTTGTCCATAATATCAAATAAATTACTATATTGTTCTAAAATATTCACTTCACATTCATATAGTTTCCCTCACTAAATTCAGAACACTTCATCCACCATGTTATTTATAATTTCTATAAAAAATCTTTGACATTTTTGGGAAAAAAATAATGTAATAGTCATTTTTGATTTGCAAAATAGCACATGAAATTTTAACGGCTCACTTGGTGTAAAATGAAATAGCAAAAAAATTTATTGCAGTGAATGGCAAATATAACACAAATTAACCTAATATATCATACAATAGCCAAAATGTTGCAAAATGGTTTTGTAACATAAGAAATATAAATGAAAAAAGATTTTAGTACGGGTCAAATGACCCATTGCAGTAGCTAGGGAAGATATGGAATTTTTCTCAGTAAATCAATTAATAAGAGATTGGTAAGTTTTGGAAAACACATTTTATCTATTATTTAATAAAATTTGTAAGGGCCAAAACGATTTGATAATGTTATTTTCAAGTAATTCTTACTAAAAGTCTGAAATGGGTTAGATGTTTTGTAACTGTAGGTTTAATGTTAATATAAAATAATACTACCCCACATCTGTACTGAATCACTTCTGCTTCACATTTCTTAATCTTTTTAATTTTAACTTTCTCTTGACATTTAATCTCATTCATCGTCAATTTCTGTGAAGAGGCAAAACACATTTAAAATATTATAACTTTGTGAAATTAATGAACAAATTAGCAAACAACAGAAAATATACCAAAAAAGTTTTACTATTCTGTTTCTAGCTTGAAGTATATTCTAATTTATATCTAAATTATTTTTTAAAATTTTCTTCAAGGAATTTTAATGAAATACTGCACAGAAAATTAGCAACAATAGTATTCACACCCAACTCAATAATATATAAACAATATACTTCTAATGCATGTAAAAATTACATAATAATAAATATAAAAAATGCCAAAGCTGAATCTGCAAACAAGTCTTTCCTTACTCTTAATATTTTTAAAGGTTGTACGAAACATTAAAACTTAAAAATTATTTGAGACAACATAAATATTCTTTAACAAATTAAAACACAATTACATTTCATTAATGTAAACAATCATTAAGAAACAATATTTTTAATATCTCTATTTTTAGATATATATATATTTAAATATATAAATATCAAATTCTAGAATTGTGTAAAAAGTTAACATTTATTTTTATACTTACGGTCTGTTTTTCAGTTGTACAATTTTCTCTATTACCTTTATTTAAATTAACAGGTGTAACATGGTTGTTGTTTTGTCTATTTTTTGACAAATTTAAGTTTTTTACACCATTACTGTTTAAGTTACATAAAGTTTCATCTCTCTGAAAGTGAATTAATCAAAATAGTACCAAGGACTCAAGTTACATAGGTTATGAATTAAAATAACACTATATTTACTTCATATAATAAAATAAAACTTACATTTTCATTTTTAACTTCACCAAATAAAGCTTTAAGATTTGTGTCATTTTTAGTCACTAATTCGCGAAATTCAACTGAAATTTTAATAATGTTAAAGCAATTTTTGCAAATTTTTCCAGGAAGATTGTCTGAAATAGATATCTTGATTATTTGTAAATATTAAACAGTAAAATGTTCATGTGATAATATATAATACAGGAAGCAAAAGTACTTTAATTCCGGTACTTAGAAAAATATCTCGAGGTAATTGTGTATGTTCATGAATGCTATCCGTGCCGGGTTCTTCCAAACACAAACGGCATAAATCATAAAATAATGTTTTATTTTTTCCTAACTCCATTTCGAAATACTCGAAATAAAACCTTAAATGTCAAAAAACAACAAATTTCTTTTTATTGCTTAGTTTAACTCAAGATATCTTCACACAGTCTGCTTTATCGTAACAAATGTAAATATAGTGACAATGACATTTGAAACATAGATTGTTATAGAAACGACAGTAGGTTAACTAATATAGCTAAAATGGTAATATATCTTTTGAGAATTTTAAAAGATCTATATAATTATCAAATTTTTACGACATGTTATTTACATGGTTTCGTAGAAAAATTATAAAATTAATTTTAATGCAGGTTATTGTTAGTTTTGTTTATAAAAAACTACCGGTTCTCTACCCTCTTTGCTGGCGTTAATATAAAAATTTACTTAAAATTTGACCGCAAATGATTTTCTATAGCAATCTCATAATTAATACGTTATGTAGAGGTTTATAAAATTGTATAAAAATTAAATAAAGAATCTATGAAATGCAGCCATTTACAAATCATTCCGCGTTAAATGATTATGTTCCGATGTCGATACTTTCACTAGTTTTCTCGTGATTGGCGAACAAAAAATCTTATTTCCTTTTTATGTATGTACACATAACAGCACCTAACAAGGATTTTTTTCATGAAATTTGCGCCGCTAGGTGTTTTAACAACTATTGCACTTCATCTGACTCAGCTGCATAGATAAAAGGAATAAACTGTCCTTATAAATAAAAATGAATTCTATTTAAGACATGAGAAGTGAGGCGGGAAATAATAACTTTTTATTTACAAATTTTCCAAAACGTTTGCACGAATGAATTAGTTAATTTTAACACAAATATTCTAATTACAGTTTATATCTGTCTTTTATAAATTTTACAATCAAATTAAGTTTTGCAAAAGTAAATGATTCGCACGTTTATTAAGTCGTCCGCGCTGTCAGAAATCCTCAGGGCCTATATTCGGCGATAACTCCGGTAATATCAGACGAGGGTCGGTGGTACCCTTTGAAAAATTTCTTCCAACTTTTGACTACATAAATAAAAATTTTGAGATGGTTAGGAGAGTTTTTATTATATCTCGTAACTTAGTCGCTCAAAGGTGTTTTGACAGATGAGAAAAAAAGTTATTGCCACTATTATTTATTATTACCTCTACATTTTTAAATGCAAAAGCACTAGCAAAAAAAAAAACACGATATTTTTCCGACATGGTTTATGAATTAATATAGTGATATGAATAAAAAAATCGTTAACATATGTGAAGATTTTGAATTAATTAAAAAGTAAAACCAAATATACTTATTTTGTCTTATCTTTAGAGTTTTGTCTTTTTATTTCTTAGTGATAATTTTTTTTATAATATTGAAGAAGTAAACATTTCTTATATTATAAAGTTTGTTGCTTAGTAAACAAAATTATAATAACAATAGGTTTTATATTGTGAAAATTGTAAATGTCTTGTCTTGTCAAAATTGAAAAACACAAAATATGAACAAGTTAGTACTTTAAACTCTTAGTTATATTGTAAGTTTTTTATCTTTTAGTGAAAGGAAAAACTGATCTTTCTGGATAATATCTTTCCGAAAGGTGCTTGTCTTGTTTACAAATTTTACATAACTTTTTTATAACTGAAAAGGAAAAATGGTAATGTTTATAACAAATAGATTGCCTTATTAATTGTTCACGAACATCATATTGCAGTATAACATATATAGTTCTATTTAGTTTTTAAGGAAACATTTCGCATCCTAGGTAACGAGTTTTACTATCGGTCGTCACAACAAACCCGCGCGATCAATCAATAGTAACCATTCCGCTAATTAATTAACGCGATTTAATTTGTAAGTTCGTAATTTTTGTAAAATAACAAGTTGGTAATATTTTATTAAAATAACATGTTGAAGGTAGCAAATTTTAAAGATTAAATGCAATTACATGAAAATTTTAAATTAAATTTGATTTTTTTTATTTATGAAATTCTACATGCCTCACGATTGATATAAATCCACTATTAACCGTTCATTAAAAAATAAGCATATTTCGTACATAAAGGTATAGCATTTTCTGTATAATACAATAATAGGCATATATTTTATGAAAGAGAAATGGATAAGGTACCTACCTATAAATATTAAATTTCACAAGCTCTGAATGAATAACAAAAACTAGGAGTAAGTATAAAGACAATTATCCAAAGTTAGTAAAAGGTAATGAGGTTCACATATTTTATGGTATCCACGGTAATATTTTTTAATCCACATGCCCTTGTAACAAAGGTTTTAATTAATTCTCGGAGCAGGCCGATGTCATATTACAATATTATCAAGTACTACAAACGGCCACTCGAGCCATCGCGATACCGTATTGAATTAAAATGGTACCATTGTTTTTACCGGTAAAAAAAACAAGGTTTTCAACTTGGTGCACAAATTTTTTCTCATGTATAATCGCGCATAGCTTTTCAGTTTAACATTATAGTCTGTTTTTGATTATGACAAAAAATTGTAATTCGAAGATGTTCTATTAACAATTTCAAACGAAAATTTGTACCTTAAAGGCAGAAAATATAGTAAAAGTTAATTAGGCCCACTATTAAATTTAATTGACAATTTAATATTATCTTTGTATTGAAAAAAGCATGTTCGAAACTTTATTAAGAGAAAATTAAGTGTCCCAGAAAAAGCTACTCAGTCCCTAAAAACACAAATAGTTTTTTTTTATTATTTCTGTTTTTTTACTGCTTCTATTTATCGAAGATTTAATGTTTGCGAAAAAGTTACAAGGTATGTCCGAAAGATTTCCGAAGAATAATTTACTTTACATTTACTTCAAGGTTTCAGTTCTAAAATGTCTTTTATTAATTCTAAAAGATAATATATACACTATGTACATATACAATTTGAGTTATAATTATTTACGGTATAATAGGATTCGTATTTCCCTTGCTACGCTGCTACGGTAAGTCTACGAGAGTTCACATTCAGTATTGTTTGTAGTTCGAAGCTCGGCGCCCGTTAGGTCGCAGAGGGACGTTTTGACTAGATCGCGTGACTTATTTACTCGATGTTGATATGAACTACACTACAAGGAGAATTTCATAGTTGTTGGTAAGAATTTATTGAATATTTATTTGATATTAAAAAATGTCTTATTGATGTTTTTATTATGTATTTTTTTTTTAATTAATTAAGCGGCGAGATGAGCGGGACATTCACCTGATGATGAGTAATACGCCCATCCATAAAAACGTGGCGCTAGTTAGGATGATATATAAATACTGCACCATATTGCGCTCGTCGCCTGAGACATAAGAAGTGGAGTCTCGTTACCACCCAAATACACTAGCTACAGACGTTCTTCAAACCAGAACATAGTAATGTTTGCAAAGTAGTGGTTGGTGGCAGAAATAGACGTTGCAGTGGTACCCGCGTAGACCTTCTCCAGCAACAGAGACCTACCACCAGTAAAATATATTATATAAAGCAATCAGCGCAGTTACTCCTAGTTTTTTCTTTTTTCTAAGAAGCGATAAGACTAGCGAGACTTTTATAGATGGCAAGTATAGTCTTGTTACCACAGTAATTTCACTAGCTACAGCGCTCGTTAAACTCGAACACCGCAATGTCTGGACACTTCTCTTTGGCGACAGCATTACGAGCTGTAGTAGTTACTATCTACACGGTTTCCAACAAAAGAGATCAATACCTATTACTCATCAGTTAAAAGTGAAATATCGTTAAATATTACATTCAATTAAAGTTCTATTAATTATTAAATCTTGTTATCGTTTATGATATATTATAATACTTTTTATTTTAAATGTACTTAAACTGGTTGAAAATTGTTAGTTTACAATAAATTTGTTTTCTCTTTATTAGCCTCCCTGACGGTGTGGGTAAACATAGTAGATTGCTTCGTATCGCAGAGATATCTGGTTTGATTTCATTTCTGCCTGTTGTGGAGTTTGAATGGTGCTACAGTTTTTCGAACTCGACTATCTTAGGTACTAATTCATCAGTCAAACGGCTTCTATAACGGCATAACTGTATTCCGCACATTGCAGCAGCTGGGGATAGTAAGTCACTTTTACCAGAGAGCGTCTAGGTTGTTATCATCGCAGCGTCTATTTTTGCCGCCAAACAGTACTGTGCTAACATTACTATGTTCCGGATTAAAAGGCCTTGTAGCTAGTGTAATTACTGGGGTAACGAGATTCAACATGTTATGTTTCAGGCAATGAGCGCAATGTGGTGCATTATATGTCATTCAAACCGGCGCCACGTTGTTATAGCACTTTCGATCAGGTGAACGTGTCATTCGCCTGGTCACATAATTAAATAAAAAAAAGATCGTTCCGAAAGAGCACACTCTACCATACCCGCCTTTTTATTTACACGATACCAAGTGAAAGTAAGAACAAATATTATCTCAAAGAAAATAATAAAAAAACAAAAGTGTATATAATACTATAATTTGAGTACAAACTTTAATGTCGGATTATTACCAGCCCTGAACCAGAAGACTTTATCACTCCCTCTTTGTTCATATATCAACAATTTAATAAAAAAGAACATTTATTTATATACATATAAGTGATAATTTCCTATATATTAAAAGCCTTTTAACTATTATTTCTCTATATAAAGCGTATTATGTTCAAATAAATAATTTTAAAAGACAAGCTGCAGGATAAGGATTGAAAACTATACTTAAAAAGGCTCCAGATTAAAAATAGCAAATAAGTGTTTAAATTTTGTTTTAATATTTTAACTTAGATGTAACAACATGGGGATGTAAGGGTTCTCGCACAACAGTTCGCGGGATCCAAGCTAACCTCTCCTGCTCATCGTGCACCCTGCTAATCAACAAACGAAGCTCTGGCTCCCACCAACCCGCGTTGATCCTGTGTGGTGAGAAATGGTCCAAATCCCCCGATATCCGAATCCCTACCCTATCAATATGAGAATCTTTTGCGGAGTCCTATGTTCAGCAATGGACGTCTAACAACTGATGATGACGATGTAACAATCTAGTTTATCTTTTTATGTTATAGTAATAAATCTTAATGTAGACTAATGTAGATCTAATATTCAACGTGCATGTGATGTTTATCATCCGTAGGACAGTAGATAGTTGGAAGTGGGTCATCCTATTCGTGGAACCTGACAAAGTCAATTGATATTATTAACAACTTTGCCCTAGTCACGAAAATCGTTAATATATTTTTGTGGCAGTATATATATAAATAGGTAGACGAATAGAAAGAAATGGAAAAATAGTAAAAGAATTTATACACCAACCCATAGACGTCCACTGCTGGAAATAGGCTACTCCAAAATCATACTTACTCTTTTTTAATGTTTTTGAGGTATTGCCGAAACTGGCGGTAGGTCTTTGTTGCCGGAAACCGTTTACGTAGGTACCACTGCAGTCCCGGTTTTGTCACTAAACAGTGTGGAAACATTACTGTGTTCCGGTTTGAAGGGCGCTGTAGCTAGTGTAATAATGGGGTAACGAGGCTCAACATCTTATATTTTAACGCGGCGAACGCAATGTAGTGCAGTGTATACCTTTCCAACTAGTGCCACGTTATTATGGGCGGGCGTATCACTTACCATCAGTCGAACGTCCCGCTCGTATATCATCGTCGCTTAATGAAATAAAAAATAAATAACTTAACTAAGATGAAAATTAGTGTAACCATATAGATGGTATTGTAACAACCTGCTTCTTTTACTGGGGCTAAAAACTATTATATTATACTTCGAGTATTTAAAATATTACAGATTATATTTACTTCCTTACTGCTCGTGCGCAGCCACCCAAAGTGAGTCTTGGCCTCCGAAATATAAATAAATAATCGCCAGTGTTGTCTGTCTAGAACTGCCTCTTGCCAGTTCACTGATTGATGATAGCGTATTTCTTGTTCTACGGCATCCTTCCAGTGGCATCTGGGCCGGCTGATAAATCGGCGCCCAGTAGGGGTACCTAGAAACGCTTTTTTGACTCTACGATCGTCTCCCATCCTTAGCAAGTGGCCCATCCAACGAAGTCTGTGGACTTTTGGCTTCCCCTATGATGTTCGGTTTATATTTATGAGTTCTATATTTTTTCGCAGGTATGGCAATGGCCGATAGGGGGTTCAGACGAGGTGCCGGTACCCCTTTCTACGCGCCACCTAAACGGAAGACCTCCGCTGAAATCATCAGCGAAGCGAGAGCCGCTATTTTTGACGGTAAGTTTAAACTGATATAATTAAAGATTTTTTTAAATAAATATAAACAAGGTATGCTTGCCGACAAGGGTTGAAATCATTCAACGGCACAATTCGACCAGATACAAGAGGAATTTTAATGATAATGGGAATATCTTTCTTTGGATACTGAATCGTGATACCTATGTGGCCTAGAAACCAAATCATAGTCTTAAAATATTAAGATTCCTAGTTCGGTACCGACTCTTAAAAACCTATACAACAAAATCTTAAAATATAGTTACGGAATTGAAACTAATACCTCCATGTTATAAAGCAAGCGATTGACTACTGCATCATGGCGCTTCTTCTCTTTGCCAAGGTAAGAAAAGGAACAAGTACATAATATATGCACCCAACTGTTTAGCTTTTTGGTCTCTTTAATCAGAATAAAGGGGTTTTGATTGTTGTCCTTGTGCGTATCACTTACATACGGTTTTTAGTGTTTTTTTTAATAAAGCTCCTAATTAGCTGTACCGATCTCTATTTAATTGTACCATTTATTTATGAATATATTCTTTATTTCAAATCCATAAAAGACAAAAACATAGAAAATATATACGTAATGAATGCATAAGGAGGTCATATAGCTTAAAGCCATTTCTATCATTATCATCAGGCGATAGACGTGCACTGCTGGCCTCCTCAAAAAATCACCACATCAATCGGTCCCGCGTTGGTCATGTCCAGTGGGTTTCCGCGATTCTCACCAGACCGTCGGTCCACCTTGCGAAAAGGCTCCCAACACTACGTCTCTCGGTACACGGGCGCCACTCGAGACCCAATCGGCCATCGGGCCTTGGAACAATGTGCCCTACCCACTGCCACTTAAGTCTAGCAATCTTTTGGGCTATGTCGGTGACCTCTGTTTTTCCGTGGATCTCCACATTTCTGTTATTCTCCTTGGTTTGGTCCTATAAAAAATCTGACTTTAGTTAAGTCGGAGCAAATTATCTTCCTAATCATCCATCACGATTTTTTAACTATTTTAAAAGGTTTTCTGAATGTTTAAATGTAATAGATGTATTATGTAAAACAGTGATTATTTATTATAAATGTAAAATTATAAATTCACACGAATTAAAAATTATGATCGATCTAAATTTCGCACGATACAACATTTCGCTTTTTTAATATCATGCGAGTTAGGCTAACGACATTGTAACACGTGAATGGTCTAAAATATATTTTTTTTCGCTATTGACGTCACATCACAAACTGAACGAATTTCGTTTTATAACATTTTGCTGTTTAGAAAGTTTTATAACAGACGGCAAGGAGATTTTAATTATTATTTTGCTCTATTCTATATTGACTATCTATATAGTCGGTCGGTTCCTTACATATTGAAAGTATTATATTTTTAGTAGTAATATATTATGTTATGTAGTAGCAGTATTAGATGCAAGAAAGTAGGCTGCGATGGTATGGTTACGTATAAAGAAGGGCTACGTTGGAGACTTGGCACTGCTGACGATGATATCGAGAACAGATCGAAGACAAAAGGAAAAATAACCCCACCACCATATGGGATAATAACTAGGAAGAGAGAGAGTAGCAGTATATTATATTTATTTTATTATACGACATGAGATGAGACGAACAGGACGTTTACCTGATAGTAAGTAATACGCTTGCCCGTAACAACGTGGCGCTAGTTACTAAGATATAAACTGCGCTACATTGCGCTTGTCACCTAAGACGTAAGATGTTGACTCTCATTACCCCAGTAATTACACTAGCTACAGCGTCCATCAATCCGGGACAGTAATGTTTGTACACTACTGTTTGAGAGCAGAAGTAGGCGCTGCGAGGGTACCAACAACTACCTCTGGTAACAGAGACCTACCATTAATGGTAGGCTCACCATATAATATATAGATATATATATATATCTATATATTATATTAGTATTTTATATTATAAAAGTAGTAGCAGTTATAAGTTTGCTGGTGGTAGGTATCTGTAGCTGGAGATTATGTAGATACGCTAAAGAGTAGTGTGCAATCATTAATGAGTTTGAAAGGCGCTGCAGCTTTCTTGGGATATAGAAGTAGAGAAATTTTTTCGGTGATATCCCTCACTATGTTAGGAAGGGCTCAGGATTCTGTCGCCGAACGCACTTTGTGTTCTAATACATCTCAAGGAAGGGTTAAACCTTCCTTAGCGTCATCACTGAACTACGGCAAATACGGTCGCCTTGTCGCCTTTACCTTAACCGTGTAGCCTTTACAATTCCAAATATATTCGCTTATTGAGCGATAAGACCTCAACCATCAAGGTTCGCGAAAGTATACCTTTTTAGTCGCCTTCTACGACTGTTTAACTATATATATACGGTCTCCGGGGACCGGAACAGAGACCAGTATATCGATCAGTACTGACTGCTATTCACACGAAACGGCAATCTGAGGGAAGGTTCATTTTTCTTCAAGGTGCTTGAACCAAAGGTCGCGCGGTCGCTCCAATGTTGTTACTCGTACGTTGCTAAGGAAATGTCTTATTCACACTTCGTTTGTATGCTCTGCATTAGGTAACAAGTTATGGTAGGTTAATAAGGGTAATAAACTAAATACCAATAGTAGGTCTCTCTCTCCTGAAGGGTGGTTTTCGTAATGAAAATGTGGGGTAACAGTAATAGTTTAATATACTGTTTTAATGTGATATAGTCGAACTAATGTTTTAAAACGAAACATATTCAGTATCGCAGGACAGTAACGTTGTTTTTATGATTTATTTATATATTATATAGTATATTTGTATTATTTATTCATATTAGTTTATATGTATGTATACCAAAATATTGGAAGTTTTTATTAAAATGTTCTATCTCACCTACTGTGTCATCTCACGTCTTAGGTTGACTGGTAATGCCCATAGGTAATCCGCCAATTGTGACCTAAATTTAGGTGTTTGAATAAAGATTATAAATAAAAATAAATAAAATAAGAATGAAGTTTAATTTAAAAATGTAATATTTTGTTCGCACAGATATGAGCGGTCCATCCAGTGGTTCTAGTGGCGTTGGTGCTTTGCGGCCACTGCGCACGCGCCGACCTTTCACGCCGCGCGAGCCCCAACGAACGCTATTTAATGAACGAACGCGCAAACGAGACCCTAGACCTCCTAGCGCTTTTGAGTGAGTTCAGCATGACATACATCTAGACAATATACCAAAAATTATCTCTTATTATATTATTGGAATACATAAAAGTCGGCAAAGCAGTCGCGACACCACTGTGGTTGCGACTGCCCATGGGCATCAATGATCACTTTCCATCAGGTGAGCTGTTTGCTCGTTAGCCCACTCTTCCTACAAAAAAAACACATCGACTTGGTCAGATCGCTTTAAATTATTAAACCATCGTTTGCTTTACAAATTAATTGCTTTGTTGGATAAGTGAATATACTAACGAACGTTTGAACTGAAGCCGTTGGATACGTGTTAATAAAGAATGTCCTTTATGGAGCTAGTGGTAGCAGGTCTCTGTTAATAGGCCGTGGATCCGGGTCTACGCGCCCAATGTCAGATAAGCTGTTTAAAGTCGAATGGCTCGCAGCGTTATCATCATCAGGAATCTAGTAGGTCTCTGTTGCCAAAGACAGTCTAGGCATATAGTACTGTAGCGACTATTTCTGTCGCCGAATAGTATTGTGCAAACATCATTTCGTTCTGGTTTGAAGGGAGTTGTAGTTACTGAAAAACTAGGGTAACAAGACGAAATGGACAAGCCTTTGAAACTGTTTATGAAAAGGGATTTAAAAAAATATATATCGGTAACACAATTCGTATTTTATAAAACTATTTTTGACAGCCTCAAGTATTTGAGTCTGTCAGAAGATAATGAAGAACCAATCCAATCTACAACTATTCATATCGCTGGTTTTGGGGAGGAGTATTCAAGTGGAATTAACTTAACTGAAAATAAGCCCATGAACAAAAAGGACAACACGGTAACAAACAATCCTTTATTCAAACTTTTTATCGTTTATTTAGGTACAGTATTATAGCTAGTGGAATTACTAGCATATCGAAATTTAACAAATTTGTCTTATAACAACGAGTACATGATGGTGTAGTGTTTGTCATCCTAACTAGCGCCACGGCTGTGACATACTAGTACTATACTATACATAATTCATCATCAGGCGATAGACGCCCACTGCTGGACATAGACTTCCCCTAAAAATCTCCATATCAATCGATCGGAATTATACAAAATTACCACTTCATATTGTAAACCTGCAATATGAGGTGGTAGTTGTGTATTATCCACAGCCGGAGTTTATATAACTATTCTGGCCATAAATACTGTTACATAAAAACATTTCTTTGTTTCAACTTTTTAATTATTTTGAATTTGGAACACGTATATTATTTTAAAAACTTCTTTCGATTTTGCGCCATTTCACATATTTTTTCGTGTTCATTATCAAATTACAATATGGAATGGGGTGTTAACAAAAATAGGGTTGCAGCGATCGCCTTGCATAAAGTGGGTATGGAGCCGGTCCGGTCGGTCATATTCTAGAAACTTCAAAAACTTGGTATCAGCCGTACATTCGTATAAGGTACTATCAACTGACAACACAACAGCTGACAACAACACTTCCTCCAAAAAAATGCATTTTCATTTCTAACAGAACTTATGGCCGGATGTATACACACATACATATATATTATGTATTTGTATATGCATATATAAGTATATACATATAATGATGATCAAATATCATCAATTGATGTATCAGTGTAAAAACCTATTAATTGTACATATTTAGCGAACATTTATCACTATAACGTCAAATTTACTACAGGTACGTAATCAGGTACGACCAGCTTTAGAGCGTCCTGATGATGGAATTACATGGAGTAGCTTCACTAAATTACCCCACTTAAGCGGTAAAAGTAAACCACTACATCGAAGAAATACCACTGGCCAAATTAATGTGAATGGTGAGCTCGTTATATTTTTACTGGTGAAGACTGTAAGGTTTCATTTAGTTTTTTTTAGGCTCTATAGAAATACTAAATGATACAAATGAGTCTACCACAATACATGTACTTTTGTAGTGAAGATAATCCTTTTCTGCTTTCTGAAATATATATACTTCGTTTTAAAATAAAAAGAGATAAATAAACAAGGGGAGTGCTGAAAAATACTACCGTAGTGACATTTTCGAGAAATTCATCAGTTTCAAGAATTGTTAAATACTTTTGGATTGAAAATGTTACTGTTAAGCCTGATTATAACAAAAAATTTAAACATGATTTAAGGTTGTATTTAAGGCTGTCACATAAATTTTCTTACAAAAGATATAAAAAGAAATTGGAAAAAAAAAATATTTTTTTTATTCAAGGTTCTCCTGTATCGGCTTTATCGAAAACTATATCTGTGTCTAAAGCGTTTGATCTGAATAATGAGGTGGTTAATATAAAAACCTATTCTAATGAATTGCATGGAAGTAAATGTAAGTTGATTCAAGAAATGTAATGTTTGAAGTTAATTTTTTTGATCTCTTGTATTAAGAGAAACGGTGATGTTTTAGCTATTGGTACAGATGCATCAGTTATTAAGCGACGCGCTTTCGGTTGCGTGAAATCGGTTTCGTATGATAGTGCATCAGGAGTTGGTGATATTCCAGTGAGACATTTAGCTCTACAGCTGCCGAATACATCGCTTGATAATTATGAAAGGTACTTATGATGGTTTTTCATTATCTAGATTGGCTGGTAGTGTATTTGTCTTGAAGACCGTCCATGTACCAACAACCGATGCGCCTTCTGCCGGCTAACAGTAGTGTGTTAAAAATGGAGTGTTCTGATTTAAAAGGTGCTGAAGCATGTTAAATTACCGAGGTAACAAAAAATAGGTTTGTCTCAAGCCGATAAACAGTATGTGGCATAAACATCCTTACTCGCTCGAAACTAAACCAATCATAATTTTCTTGCGATTGAACTTAATGCTGTTAAAATTGAGGACTTTTACAGCTTTTATGGTCCAAGGACCTAAATACTTACCTCAAGTGTTAAATAATTGTGTAAGAATAATTAATGGTGAATTAATATCACCATGAATGAAATATCTTTTTGACAGTATGAGTACATTAGAACTGGCCGAAGCGTTGGCAACACAAGGCAGTCACGACGTAGAGAGGATTCTTTTGATAATGGAGCCGCTGCAGAATATTCTAGAAAAGACTACGCCATCGAACAACCTTCGCGAGCTTGTGCTTCGTTCTCTCTACTCGCACGTGGATAATGAAGACGAACGAGTCTTGGTTTGCATCGCCAGGGCCATGCTGACCGTAAATACTTATTGCAATTTTTTATTACTCGAAACCAGCAAGAAGATCCTAATATAGTAACCACTTTTAGACATACATTGATATTGTATACTTTCAATAAATTTATTGTAACTGTATCATTGAGACTATTGAGATATAATAAAAATTCTATTTGTTTAGCATTGTTAGGTATATTATATAAACAATAGACATATAATTATACGAAATAATCATAGATGCGTGTAACTGGAAAACATTTATCAGCGGCTTGCAAATTAGTTTTCAAGATTGCCAGGAACGACAAAAATGACCACTTCTTCAAGAATAGCAACTTACTTGGTGAGTGTGTTTATAAGTATATAATTTATTTTTGTTGGGTTTTGTATAGCAAGTACATTTTAATTATATTATTGTTAACGTTGTTTGATCCGGTTAAGAGAATTTTTACAAATACGAATGAAGTAGACTCTTCATGTGTTGTCAGAAATCGTTACACCTGCGCATAACAATAACATATTAATAATAGTATTTTCACAGACAAGAGTTTACTATTAACTGATTATTTCATCTACAATGGTCTAACAACTGATTTCACCTAACTTGACTTTAAATTTATGGCGTTAAATGACAATGAGGCAGTTGATGAGGCAGCGTGCTCAGCCAGAAAGTTTGGCGGCAAATTTACAATATAATGGAGTTAGGTTAATTTCATAACATGTCCATCCGGAATCCAATAAGGAACTTCGGTGTAACAAGGTAAGTGCTTGACTGTTACGTCATGGAGGCAGTAACAGCACCGGGAGAGAAATATAGTTGAAAGTTTTCATAACTATCAATTCTCTCTCTTTCAACATCATTTGAAACTAAGGTCTACTATTACTACGTCTTAAATAAAAAAGGTACCTTCTTCTAACGATAAATTTCCATTTGCTTTTTTACACTTTTTAACCGTTTCTACATATAAAATACTTTAAAACTTGGTTAC
Organism: Ornithoptera priamus; assembly: GCA_029034505.1. Taxonomy (NCBI): domain Eukaryota; kingdom Metazoa; phylum Arthropoda; class Insecta; order Lepidoptera; family Papilionidae; genus Ornithoptera; species Ornithoptera priamus. The sequence continues at coordinate 2,724,858 of JARDWD010000296.1, read as the reverse complement.
GTGGTTTTAGAGCTGCTCGTGGAGGGCTGCGGACGCGCAGATCCGCTGGCGGAGAGCGAGTCGTGCGTTTACGGCGCGGGGGCGCTGCGTTTCCTCGCTTTGGAACCACGGCTTTGTGCTTTAGCCCACCAGGCAGGCGCCTTGCACCTAGCCGCATTACACCTCAAGATACTTAATAATGCGGTCAGTTTTCATTTACATATCATAGTCATAAAGAATCTCATGACGACGGTTGGAATCTATAATTCAGCCGGATGGTGTTGCAGTATACCAATGTTGTACAACTGGTCGCTATGTATTCTCATTTTATAGAAACACGTCCAGTGCGTTATGAAACCTAAAACATCTACGATTTTTTCAGCTAGTACAGACCAAAAATAGTGTTTTCACCTTCTGTGCGACAAGCAGTAATTTATTTATTTCTGTGTCTGCCGGAGATAAATATACATACAACCTTCCTGCTTTCAATTTGATTTAATAGTTGATTACAAAAATTGGAAATCGTTTAGGTCCGAAACGCACTTGCTGTAAGTTCTTTGAAAATGACTCCGCAGCTAACCTGTTAAATATATATTAGTTGGACGTGTTGTAGAAAGCGGAGAGGCCTAGACAAGTGCAGGAACAGGCAACGCACGCGCTGTACCAGTTGACGGGGGCACTGCGGAATCTGGCCAGCGGTGGCTCTACCACGGCGACTACGTTCGTGTCGAGCGGAGCCCTTGCCGAGCTGCTGGCGGCTTTACCGTTACACACAGATCGGGATGTGCTCACAAATGTGGCGCGATGTCTCAGGTGACTCTTTTGTCTCTGTGGTGCAATGGCCAACCGTTTGACTAGTAACAAGTTGCCTCGGTTTTTTTCTTATTCAATCAATGACATCTGATGGCAACAAATGGCAAATGGCATCAAATAGTTTGGATAATATAAATTAAATCTCATTATTTTTATGGTCTTAAGATCTGTTATTTCTGGCTACCCCAGTAATTTAACGAACTACAAAGCCCATGAAACCTGAATACAACAACGTTTACTTGCTACCGTTTGGTGGAAATAGACGCTACGGTGTGTGTTCGTTTGAGTGGACTGGTTTCAACTCCATGGCTACTTGTTATGGAGTTTGAATGATAGGAGGGTTTATTCTGCCTGACTAGTAACCTTACTTTGTAATATTAAACAGCCGCCATCACAGTATGAGCTATCAAGGGATAATTTTTCCTTAACAAGTAATTTATGCTTAAAAAAGCACCACCGTGAAGTTTAACTTATTGTTTTATTTTTTTCTTCTCACTCTCTTCTGCATTTTAGTGATGTTAGATTTTGTTTTAATTCTTATATTCATAAGTATTGAATTGATTAATTGTTAATATTATTTTATTTGTCTATTAATTTTCTTTACGTATTACTTTTTACAAGGCTCCTCTCACCTCTACACTTAGACTGGGGTGGGTCATGAAGTTCAGTTACACCGTCATAATTTCAGCCAGGACGTACTAAATATTGTGCTTCATTTAGGATTATTGAATGTTTTCATCAGTGTGCTATCTGCCGAAGAGCCTTGCTGCGACTGGCTCTGCGCATCTTCGTCCAGTGCCCACGCGTTGCTGAGGGCGCTGGCTGCGTGCGGTTCGCGTGCACCGCTCGCAGTCCGATTGGCGTACACACTTGGCAACATGGCTGCAGCTGATGATCAGGCGAGAATAAACGTAAGCATAATTAACATGTTACAAAAACAACGATTAAAATGAAGAAAAGATATTGACTTCACTAGTATATGTATTCCACTATCTCATTATTTTTTTAATTGTCTTGGTAAATACCATTACATCTCGTTTATATATTTTTTTCATTCAACTAGCGGGCTGTTCACCTGATGTTAAGTGATACGCACGCCCATAACACTACCTTCAGTAAAACATATGTATTACAGATCTACAATGAAGAAGGTGGAGTAGATGTTCTTTTGACTATATTGGAGTCTTACACGAAACGAAACATGCGTGATTCGAAGGAACCGGAATCTGATCCTGATCTCCATTTAATTGGTAAGATAACAAAGGAAATGTTCTATTGCAGTTGGATTTATATCTTTATATGGTCAAAGATTTTATAAGATAAAACCTACATATATATTTTGGTGGTAAGTCTAAACAAGAATGTTATGGAGAGGTGGGGGGTCAAATGCATATTTCGATGTTTCTCCGAATAAAAGAAATAAGACAAAAATACTATCAAAAGAAATTTTTTTTGTTTAGTAGTTACAATTTATTTTATAACACTGCGTCCAGGATGTGTGATTAAGCGATTTATTTTAAGAATTACTGAGTAAGACTAAATCATATCGTACTGTACAAATGTAATAAATAATAGGTTTGTAAAGAAGCGAGCGTTTTTGTTAATGGTCCTTTGAGCCGGACTTTTTATTATTATGTATATTCACTGGCTCCATTTTATTATTGTTTTCCTTTTTATTCATCTTGGGTACATTTGTCTTACAACTTCAATATAAACTTTAGTTCTATAAGCTGATGATGATGAGAATACATATCGTATCATCATCTAAACATCACTACAAGATATGATAATTTAATTTCACAGGTTCAGATTTAGGTGGATCTGATGGCTCTAACGAAGACGTACTTATAAAGGTACTTTATTTCCGCATTTATGTGACTAGAGGTATTTTATCTTTATAACGGACTACCAGGATTTCCTGACGACACTTCATTCTTATTAAATTTAGGGCTATATCACTATTTTGCTACCTACATTGCATATTCTTAAACATGTCATCAGCTTTAGACACTACTATTATATATAAGTATGTATACAACTACTGCAATAAAAGCTACCACTTAGTCAACGTTAATAGAAGTACTAGTTTTTTTCCTAAGTTATAAAATTAAAAATTGTTCTCATCAAACAAGATAAGAGTTTTTACTGATGGTAGGTCTTTGTTGCTAGAAAACATCTAAGAAGGTACCACTGCAACGCCTATTTGTGCCGTCAAACAGTAGTGTGCAAACATTACTGTGTTCCGGATTGAAGAGCGCTGTAGCTATTCAAATTACTGGGATAATGTGATAATAACATCTTATGTCTCAGGCAACGGGCGAAACGTGGTGCAGTATACGTCATTCAAATCAGCACCACGTTGTTATGAGCCCGCGTATCATATACCATCAGTTGAACGTCTTGCTCGTCTCATAGCTTAATTAAATAAAAAAAAAATAAAAAGATACTAAAACTCATAATTTACTAGATTTGAAAGAGGTAACAATAGCTATAGGTCTAATAAGTCTTGTTTCCATTGTTACTCACTTAGACAGTACGAGTGGTCGCAAATTTGTGTCTGTCTGAATTGGCGGGGAGAGGACTGGCGGTACACCATCCTCAGCGCACAGTCAAGGCTTTGCTGGCGTGTTTGTATGTAGCTGATAGATCTGCAGATAAACAAGTAAACGTTATACTCAATTAGAATACAATTTTTAAACGATAGCTTTATATAACACGGAGTTTCCTAGTGTGACTTCAAGGCCACAGGTTGTGGTGTGGTGAACTTTTATGGAAGTGCCTGGTTAACTACCACTTACTTTACAACCATATTATGCCAATTTTAAGGTTCCAAGTTCTTTATGTACAGCGTGAAGCTGGGTCTAAATTTCGCATGATATATAATGTTGAGATAATTTGGCATTGAAGATATTAAACGATCTGTTCTAGTTTTTTTTGGTATTATATACTGCTGAAACACAGAAACACTGTTATGGCGGCGAAGTTACTATATTATGGTGATTGCTAGAAAAGTGGATTCTCTAAAACCCTAGCATCATCCAAATGAGGCTCCTGTATCGCACCGGAGACCTCCGTGTCCTCAAACGGCTAATTATACCAACTATTTACACTGCTTTATTTTAAATGTTTATTTATTTAACTATTTTGGAATGTTCTAAGGTATTTAAGACAAAGGGGATACAAAGAGATAGTTGTGAAGAACGTCAAGAAGAGCTTGCCACAGCTGCCCTAGCTACCCTTAACAACGTCACATTCTACCTCGAACCAACGGAACCTGACAATCCACTTGATGATATTCTTGAACAAATTTGTAAAGGTAAAAAATTTAATACATGTGTCTACACACAGAGACATCGTTTTAAACAAGGACGTAAAATATTAGCAAATCACCATATTTTAATATATTTCACTTTTTATAGCTTCCTTCAAACCAGAACATAGTAATATTTGAATACGACTGTTTGACGGCAGAAACAGTAGCTGCGGTGGTACCTACCTAGACGGTCTCCAACTATGAAGGCTCACTACTCATATATAATATAATGATATTGTTTTTTGGACCCCTATATGCGGGCAGGTTATCATGATGAGGACAATAAACTTTTTTTATTATATTTTTGCTTTAAAAGTATCTATTCTGTCAAATCAGTTAAGGTTAGCTGGTGATTATATGTCTTCATTATACAGTAATTTATCTAGCTTTAGGCAGTAAAAATATTTATATCAGTGGAAGACTTATTTGTTTACATTGTTTAATAAGTGTGATCGTTATCCGTGCACAGCTACCTGCCACTGGTTGCGGAGGGATGGGTACGGAGCAACTGTGACAGGTTGCGAAGCGGTGCGCGCGCTTGGTAACCTGTCGCGCTCCACCAGGGCCGCGCAATACCTGGTGCTCGAGGGAGCTCTTGACGCGCTGCCCGCCTTTTTAGAGCACGGTTAGTTTGATCCGGGTAACGGTTAAAGTACACTTGAACTCTAATAATACAACAACATAATTTTTACTTTAGATGAGTATGTTTAAGACATTATAGCTAACAAATGTTTTAATTATTTTAGATCGTGTTATCTTTAATACGTCGATCAGTCCACATTTAGAGGTTTACAGCTGTTTCACGAAAGCCGTGACGTCACAGTTGCAAAACATACTTGTTATGCATCTCGTAGTGGTGTGGGTTCAATCCCCGTTAAGCTTCACACACGTTTCACGTCAATATCTTATATGTCTCAAAACGATAAGCACAGTGTGTGGTGAAGGTCTAAGTGACCCATGTCGCTTCGACGAATAAAAAGAAACTTGAACTTCCAGAGAAAGAAAACTTCGTCAGAACAACAACATGGTCTATGAACAACATTCAGAGGAAATGTAATGCTTCCAATCTGCAAATCGGCAGAATTAACTGCGTGATCGATAGCAGTAAATGGTGTTAATTCTCTCCTTATAAGAGAAGATTTCAACTCTAGCTGGAATATTAGATTTTTTTATTCAACGAAGCGACGAGACGAGCAGGATGTTCACCTGCTGGTAAGGGATACGCTCGCCCATAACAACGTGGCGCTAGTTAAGATAGTATTCATAGCAGCACATAGCGCTCGTCGCCGTGAGACATAAGTCTCGTTACTCCAGTAATTTCACTAGCTACAGCGCCCTTTAAACCAGAACACAGTAATTTTTGCGCTGCGGTTGTACCTACTTAAACGGTCTTCGGTAACAGAGACCTACCACTAGTAGATGATTTTATGTTTGAGTCACAAAGATAATAAATGACGGCAATCAAAAGAGATAGTAGCTCGCTGGCCTAATTGTTAGAGCGTGCGGCCTTCACTCCGAAGGTCGCGGGTTCGAATCTCGGCATGTACCGATGACTTTAATATTTAAGTTATATACATTTGTGAACTTTAGTAATAACAGCGAAATACAAACGGTGAAGGTAAACATCGTAAAGAACCCGGTACATTAATTAGAATTTATCCTAAGGTGTGTGTGAAGTCACCAATCCGCATTGGGCCCGCGTGGTGACTATGGTCCATCGTCCTCATATTGATGGTAGGTCTATGCCCTAACAGTGAGGATGCAAATTAGCTGTTGAAATCAGCAAAGTATTACAAATGATGTACGTACTCGTAAATTAATATTATGTTGTTTCGATTGCAGTAGACGCCAGTGTGCGCTACGCGGCGGCTGGTGTGCTGGTGAACGTGTGCGGGTGTGATGCGGGTGCGCACGCGTCAGGCGCAGCGGCAGCGGCAGCGTTGCGCGCGGCAGCCGATGCTCGCGATACGCCAGCCGCTGCACTACTCGCGCGCGCCCTCTGGAACGCGCACGCGCACCGCCCTCTCGACTCCGCGCACGCACATCTCATCGCGGAAGCTCTTGCTGCTTTTATTAGTACGTTGTGTATATTTACATCAAAACACAATTTTTTATCAGCGAAACATCGGAATGAATAGGATTTTTTATGCCACTAAATAATAAGACGAGCGGGACACTCATTTGATGGTAAGCGATGTGCCTGCTCATAACAACGAGCTCCAGTTACAATGGTATACACAATACCAAATTGTGCTTGTCGCCTTTAGACATAAGTTTATAAATTTCGTTACCCCAAGAATTTCTCTTACTAACGCTACCTTCAAACCGGAACATAGTAATATTTGCACACTACTGTTTGGCGACAGATATCGGTGCTGAAATAGTACCCACCTAGACGATCTCCGGTAACAGAGACACCATCAGTAGACTAGGCTAGAGTGATGGTTGCTCTCTACTGTTTAGCGACAAAAATACCCTAGTACATTAATACTGGGTTGATATTTCCGTCTTGTACACAACAACAACTAGATAGTACAATTAGGTAGGTATTTCTGTCGAAAACCTACGGTAGATACAATTGCCGCTCGCAGAATACGCTACGTGGGAGTCTGAACGGCGAATTCTAGTCCACAAGATCAGGCATGATCTTTCTTTGCCAGTAGCGATATCAGCTGCACTGGCAAACAAAAATGCGTGGATAGGATTGGTTCCCTTCTGTAAAACAATTATGGTGCAGAAGGAGTCTGCCGAGTGAAATTGGGAGAGTGCCGCCTCCGTTCGTACACAAGGACGTCAGGCCGATGGTAACGGACGCCCCAGTCCGTCACCCCTAATAGTCTCGGGCTATTAAGAATAGGACTAAGGTATTCGCTGCCTGTCGTACAAGGGGACTAAAAGGGTCCTCGGGTTTGTGGGCTTTGAGGGCGTGTGCCCTCAGAGCTCAATAAGCGAGCTTTAGGATGACGAAAAATACATGGTGGTCTTCTATTTGCCGTAGCACACCGTTGGTGCTAAGACGGACTTTGCTTTTCCGTGGGATGTTTTAGCCAGAGTGCAGGAGGAGATCCCGGAGCCCCTCTTATTGCACTGAAGGAGACCACCGACGGGATTTTAGTGGGTAGAAGCCCCACATAACCTTGTCTTACCTCCAAAATCAAGGTATCTTTTAAGAAGATTTCTCTCGCGATAAAAAAAGGTACAATTACCTACTTACACGGTTTTCGACAACAGAGACTTTCAAGTAGTGAACATAATCTCGTAACCAACATTTCCAAGTCAATGTTTTATTTTGAAACACAATCAAACTGTAGATATAAATAGATAAAAATTGCTCGAAATCTTTGTAATATTGATAAAAAAATATAACCTATAAATAAATTTCATAGTTACCAATAGACTATTTAATTGACTCTAACGTACAAGCGACTCCGTGGCGCAACGGTAGCGCGTCTGACTCCAGATCAGAAGGTTGCGTGTTCAAATCACGTCGGGGTCAAAGGCAAATATCTTTTTTTTGTTTTTAACAATTTTTTTTATACAAATAATAAATACTAAAGCTCTTTTTATTACATCTCGGAATATTTTTATAAACTCTTAATATATTTTTCTTTATAATAAATCCCTAGTTTCTGTAGAGAGTAAAGAGATAATATGATTTAAAAATCCATTTTCTGCAAAATGTTAGATTTAAACATTTTAATATTTTTCATCAGTTTTCTAGTGTTAGATTAGCTTCACCATAGCTCGTTTAAGTATACCACCACCGGATATATCTGCCGACAAGCAGTAGCCTACGATTACTACTATTTTCATTTTGTTATGATATTTGCAAAATTGCCAATACTTAAAATATATACCTATTGTTGTGGTATATCTTTAATAAAACTACATAGATCTTCAAATTCTTTAATCTTAGACACTGCCTTTGTCCACCTCCACTTATGACTGTATAACCTCTTCCTATAATATTTATGTACTACCCACTACATCACCTTTCTTTTCAATAATTACACGATTTCCTTCTTTCATAAAATTAGATAACTTTTACTATACCTATACTTTTCTTTCCCTATATTTTTTTTTAATTAGTTGTTTTAAGGCTGCCTAATTGTTAAGTAAAATAAATTAAATAACTCTAGAGTTACAAATAATTGACAAAAGACTTTGCACTACTTATGTTAACAACATTAAATTGCCTCTTTAGTTGGACCATCTTTTTTTACAATGATGCCAAACTTCACCTAAATCCACCCTATTTAATTCCAGTTTTAATCTAGGACCCAATTTTATTGGAATTTTTCTCGGACCATTTACTAACGGCGGAAACACTCAAGTCTGTTATTATTTTATACAACAATTTTAGCTCGATACACGCTTTTAAACCCAATAAGTTGTTACAATTTATATTTAACACATTTATTGGTTGATAGCAGTATTTATTAAGTTGGAGGTATGCATTAAAATAACCGACTACCGGCAAACGCTTTTCACTTATCTCTCGCAAGACTGTATAAATTTTTTTAAAATTCCGAACTTGAAAGCCAGCATCTTGGTACGAATTTAAAGACATCACTGATGCACCACCTACACCACTATCTAATTTTAATTTAATAAACATGCCATTCACTTTAATATCTGCGTGCCAAGATTCCCGAGAAAAATCTAGTGTATATCTAGAAACATTGTTCATTAAAAACTCACCCATGTCCCCAATGTCCTCACCACACTTGTTCTCGGGTTCATTATTTTTATCCATCTCATCGGCTCTTAGCACCTACCGCGTATACTTAACGCGGCAACATTTTGCAAAGTGCCCAGGTCTGTTGCAACGATAACACTTGCTTTCCTGTGCTGGACACTTATCACGAACACTGTGGTTTGAATTACATCTATTACACTTAATTAGTTCATCACCAGCGGGCCTCCATTTTCTTTCTTTATTGTAATAGTTTTGTTCCAGTCTACTATTCTGGTCCCGTGTATAATTAACATGACCCTTGAATGTGCCATGCGCCTCTCGCCTGTCCCTGTTCAGCGACATGTACTCCGCTTCTTTGTTTCCCACCTTGCACCAGTACGCCTTGAGCTGCAAGCTTCCGCCTGCTCGCTTGTATGTTCAACCGCCCGGCATGATCCGATCGCCCATTCCAATGATAAACTAGATTTTGCCAATAATTTTTCTTGCATTTGCCTGTCTCTTACCCCACGAATTACTGGGGTACATCTGGCAGCGCATCTCGTATTCCGACGCGTTGCCACTTAAGGATTTTCTGTCGAGAGGAGTGCTTCACATCCCTCCCAGAAGCGGGCCCGCTCGATCCGGGCGCCGATCGGGGGTTAACGGCTCGATGTTATCCCGTGACCCTAGGGCATTCTTTCGGAAGTGATTCGAATACCGTATGAAGCTTTTTAGTCGGTTGGAGTCCGACACTACCTCGGTACCGGCCCTTGGTTCCGCGGTGTGTCCGTTAGCATTTTGTTACACACGTTAATAAAAAAAAACCCCACGAATTAATTGTATAAGTATGAGACTATTTTTTAAAGATCCAAATTCACAATTTCAACAGAACTATAGAATTTCTCGAATTTCCATTAATTTTGGTGAGTTTCAAAGAATACATGTGTTTCATTATTAATATTTTTTTTAGGATCACAGTGTTTATTAAATTTTTTACACAATAAATTATAATAGTACTTCTCCGGTTCTAAATGCAGCTCTTCGTATAATTCTCGTTCATATAAATTTGCTTCCAGAGCAAGTGGTGACGGATGTTGTATAGAAGGAAAGCCTATACACTCCTCTTTATTTCTAGACATTATTCACGCCTTCTCTTTCGTAATTACTACACATTTGAATACTAATCCACTTTGAACATCACTTTACTAAACTATACACACCTAACACCATGTTGTGGTATATCTTTTTAATAAAACTACAGAGATGTTCACATTCTTTAATCTTAGCCACACACTGCTTTTGTCCACCTCCACTTATAACAGTATTAACATATAACCTCTTCCTATAATATTTATGTACTACCTACTACACGTATCATCATCAAATAACACACTAAATGTCATAATTTAAAGAGATGAATCTTACTAGCTCTTCGTTATTACAGGCAGGCGTAACCGTCTACACAATGTTCTGTTTAAGTTGAACGGTTTTCCCACAATATGTTAAAATATTCTACAAAGAAGGAATAACTAATAAATGGTCTGTAGCTTTCTTCATAACCCTCTATCAATTTAGTGGATACTAGACATTACTATCCGCAAACCAAGAGTATGGAACACGACGACCAGTGTAAAGGAAGTCGATATAATTTTTTTCTTCTTTTACAGATGACGACTCCGTGTTTACAGCCTGCACGGCTCCGAGATCCGGTGACTGCGTACCCATTGATTCAGAAATATCAAAACATCATCATGTAAGTGTCAAGCTAAAGTACATATAATAATATAATTTTATCTCTGAATACCTAAAATCGAATTTTTTGTTTAAACGAGCTTCCGTAGCTAACGGTTAAAGTTGGTACAGTGGTAAAATTTCTGTTGCAAACAACATATAAACATTTTCATTAAAATACGTGTATATATACATGTAGTTAAGTGATGTTGATGAGGTATCTTCTATTGGAAAACTTTAGTTTTAAAGTAATAAAACAGAAACTGTTAAATTTCAGAAATTAACAGACTAATGAACAGTTGCCAACTGACATATTAAACGTGCAATTTTTAAGTAAATTTTCTATTGTCTACGTGTATTCGGAGGTATTAATGAAATCTTCCACTCATTACTTATTTAAGATACCAGGAAACAAAATGCTGTTAAGAAAATACAATAAAAACTTGTAAAAATGTTTTTATTTCGAAGGTCAAATTCGAGATAGATCAAGGATCTATAGAAACTGTCAAGATTGACGAACCCAAAACTCCGTTTGTTAAGGCGGTTAATATCGATGAAAATATGCACAACGGATATGGTGATGAAGATTTCGATAGACCTGGGAACTCGGGCGAGGATCTGGGCTTCGAGGAAGGGGATATTACTGGCGAGGATGAATGCGACTGCGAACCATGCAGACGTTTAGCAGCGTGGGATGAACTAGTCGGCGTGGCGATACCACTGTTGGAGAAACTCCGCCCACCACGAGCCGACGCTTCAGTTGGAACTGAATGAATTGATATATTTAATAATATTACAAATAATTTATTACTATTATAATTATGTCCAAATTCTATACAAACGATTTGATCTACAAATTTTTATTATTATAGTATTTGACTGTAGTTTTTAATCTATAATAAATTATATGATATGAAAATTGTACTTCATTTACATATTCATTATTAGATAAAATATGCCAGGGTTAAAAAGTCTATACATAAACGTTTTAAACAATGAAAAAATTAAGACAGGATGGGTAGGCAAAAATTAGTAATTAACGTCGTTAATAGATTTATTAAAATAAACTCTACTACTGCAAATCACCAGGATATATGTTAATTTCTAAAGTTCATGTTCCTCTGCCATAAATTAATAGGTCTTCTTATAGATGCTCATAAATTACACATGTAAAAGGTAAAAATATTTTGTACAAAGAGCAAACGAATGGATGAAGTCATATAGTATATTCTAAGTTTTTAAATTTTAATAAATAGTCGTATAAGATCAGAGCTGTTGGATGCGAGCCGCAGAGGATAGGTGAGAAGATTTTTTGGGAAGGTCTATGCTTAATATTGGACGTCTTCAAATGATGATTATAAAGATTGCAGGATCATTTTTATAGCCCATACTTAGAGACTACATCAGAATTATTTTTCGGCATGTATGGCTGACTACTGGTAATATAAACAAGGTCATCATGGAGTATGTTAACCGACTTTGTTTGTTGAGAACTCAGAATTTTTGCATACATTCATTTTTTACTACAACATTTTTATGCAGGGTAAAATTTATTTACGGCATATTTGGATATCATAACACGTTTGTTATTAAATTGTTATATAAATAGCCTTTGCATAGTTTTATCCGATAGTGACTGTCGCTATATTTATATTACTCGTGAAAATGAATTTTGTTTAACCTTGAAATGCAAATAATTGTAATCATAAACATTGGATTGTTAACTGGTTTAAATGACCCGACTTTCCGTGATTACCTGTCGTAAACTGAGCAAGTGCGTACGACATTGAAAGTACATTACGAAAACGATATTCGTAGTGTATTTAAAACAAGTCATGACTCCTTTAACAGAGCCTGATTAGTATAGACATGGTAAGACACCTTGGATATACGTATGTAGTACCATCGAAGCACCTATTTTTGTCGCCAACTAGTACAGTATAGTAGAATAGTATAGTAGAAGTAACTCTCTACTACTAGGCCTTAATGTTAGACCGCTTTAAATCTCAATTCTATAAGGCGATGAGTGTAATGTGATACTGTATACTTTAAATCAAATGAACATCATGCTCCTGTTGTCGTAAAGTAATATTATGGTATAAAATTGAAGCTTTAAAATCTTTTTACTCGTGTAATGTACGCCCCGTACGTTTTTTTTGTAAAACGTACAAGGCTAGTATCAACTTTATATACACTCGAATGACCTTTATTTTGCTCTCGTTTTAACTAGTACCTTCAACACTGCAACCTTCGACAGATTAACGCTAAATGTTAAATGTCTGTGCGTAGGTTTTTTTTAAACAAAAAAAAACAACAGTCTTTTACACGCGATGTACTGGTTAATACATATTTTTTTTATTATCAATGTGCTAAGTGAAGTATTGTGAATCGTATTAAAAGTATATTAGGCCATTTGTAAAGTACTAGAGTAAGTTAATAGTTTTAATTAAGGATTAACATTTCATTCATATGTGGTAACGCATGTGGATTCTTAGTTAGGCATATTTTATTGAAAAATAATAAGCAATAATTCCAAAAAATTATAAAAAAATATATTTATATTCAACAAAAATAAGACTGATCGTTCGCCTAAAATATGTATGTATATATGATATGTAATAAATGTTTTTTTTTTTATCTAACTTGACATAGTGGCTACACGCTTGCCAATAACACGAATGCCCCTAATTCGATTCTGTGCTATAAGTGTAGTTTTTTAATGATGGTAGCTTGGCTATCTATATAAAACATTGAAATAATTTTCTACTTATTTACTTTGTAAGTTGAGCTGAACATTACTAATATGCCATATTGCGTACCAAAGGATGTATATAGTAATTTTCACAACGGAAGTTAACACTCATGCGATTTTGATTTGGCAATTCCTTTAACGCAACACGTTTGTTATGCTGGTAGTTTGGTATGTCCCTTACGCCCTCACATACAGAATGTTTTGTCGTTTTTATATTGAATCAATTGATGTTCAAATCAAGAAGATCATGTAAGAAATTTAAAAAATATTTTCGATTACGTTTTATCGTAAAAATTATAAAAATACTCAATACACATCCACTTTCATCGCTTAAAAAATTTCTTTACATTGCTGCAAACCGTTTCTAATGCCGTTACAACGCAAGTTTTTACTGCAAGACAGTAGTGTGGAATCATTAGTGTGTTTCAGTTTAAAGTGTTGTAGTCAGTTAAATCTTATATCTCAAAGCGAGCAGAATAAATATATCATCGTAACTAGCGCCATGTAATAAGCAAGCGCTTCATTTACCAACAGATGTACCTCCAGTTTATCTACAAGATGCTTCGTTTAATAATAAACAAAAATATGTTTACTTAATATCAAGAATTAATAATAAGTATGAAAAAAAATTTATAATAATATTGAAAATCTATATAGTAAACATTTTATTAAAAAGGTTCCATTAATCCAAGCTATTTAAGTTACCACACTTTTGTACCGGAAAAGGGTTATTAGATAATTGCAATTAAAGAAGCTTGTTATTAATTTGATATTACACAATTTGCTAATGTTTCAAAATGTCAAATTTGTTTGAATTGATTCATAATGACTCACCTTAAAATTGCCTAGAATAAGTTCTGCTCGTAAATTCTCAAAGCACAGATCCTAAGTAGGCTAAAGCTGAAAAATTCCTCAAATAGCATTCGAAAAGAAAAAAAATTTTTTGTTACAAACAATTAAGAAAAATTATGAAATAGAAGATAATGCACTTTATTATGCAGAAAATAAACAATAAATGATAAAACATATACATAATATAAAACGCAGTCGACGATAGTGATAACAGACCTTGGACAACCTTGGGTTGAAAAAAGATCTAGAACAATATTTAGATTTTGTGAAGGTTTATAACGTCAACATATACTAAAGTAACAACAATGTATGCATCAAAACATTTTTTCTCTTTCACAAAGCCACGGCACAATCAGATGTTCACTTGATGGTGAATAATACGCCCACCCATAACAATTTGGCGCTAGTTAACTAACTAGTGTAACTACACTACATCACATTGCGCTCCTCTTGTGATGTAATATGTAAAGCCTATTTATCCCACTAATTTTGTTATCATTATACAGCGCTCTACATACTGAAACACAGTAACATTTGCACACTGTCTAGCGGTAGTAAAAGTGGCTAAGCGTGTACAAATCTAGACGGTTTCCAACAACAGAGACCTACCTACCAACAGTAAACACTTAAACATAAATATATATAATAATATATACATATTACAGATTATTTAGTATGAACTGTAATTTTTAAACATCCTATAGCTATTCAGGAACAATTGAAGTTATAATAGCCACATGTGGCGGCAGCATTGGTCATTTAGAAAATGTTTGCCTTACGTGCATTGGTCAAGCGGTTATTTTTTAACACAAATTAATTGTAATTAAAATTACAAGACCTACATGATGTAATAAACCCAATAATGTTCTGTATCATTACACAATAATTAAAAAACGTCGGTGGTTAACGATTCATTCGCCAAGTTTATTTATTTAAGTAAATTTTCGAAATATATTATTGTCGTTTTGTCTTTCGTTGAGTTGTGTTGCGTTACAGTGTCAGTCATGGAAAAGCGGTTACGTTTTTACGCAGTAATTGCGTTTTCTCTACTGGCCCAAGGTTTGTCTGCTCCAATTCCTGACCAGCGCTTCAAGCGCGCTACAAACGACTCGGACAATTCGGTAAGTCAAGTGAACTCTTTACACATTTATTTTTAAACATCGTAATCGAAATTAAAGACGATATATATTTAATAAGTATCTCGATTATAACAGTGATAGGAACCTGTCGCCGGAAACCGTCTTGATATATACTAATGCGACGCCTATTTCTGCCTCCATACAATAGCGTGAAAACATAACTGAGTTCCGGTATATAGATCACTGAAGTTATAAAAATTACTAGGGTAATGAAACTTAATATATTATGCCTTAAGGTAATGAGTCCGTTGTAGTACAAGAAAATATCTAAACCACTGCCGAATTGCAACCAAGGAAACATACTGATCGTTTTGTAATCTACTCATACAAAAAAAAATCAACTACGATATCATACTTTCCAAACGGATGAAAATTTTTATTTATTTTCTTTCATCAGTTAATTTTTAGCTAACTACATAATTATTCATATTTAAAAGAACTGTGCAACTCTTTGAACATTCACATTAATTTTCTAATTTGTGCTACAATTTAAAATTTTAGTTGATTTAATGTTTATATAAGATTTAAGACAATACCAAAAACTGTCATATCATAAATACTTCTTAACAATTTAATTTCATTGTCAAACAAAGAAATTATAGTGACAGGCGATAATTTGCTGGTGATAATGCATGCCACTGGGCGATAAAGTTATAGATTATAAGATTTTTACACACCCGCATAATTATATTTTTAAGCATTTATATGTACTGTATCTGTACATATAATTGTAGTATATGCACATTTTTTTTATTCAAATAAGTGACGAGACGAACAGGCCGATCACCAGATGGTAAATGATGCGCCTGCCCATAACAACGTGGCGCTAGTTAGGATGATATATACTGCACCACATTGCGCTCATATTCTGAAACATAAGATGTAGAATCTTGTTACCCTACTAATTATACTAGCTACAGCACCTTTCAAACCGTAACACGGTAATGTTACCTCTCTACTGTTTGGCGGTAGAAATAAGCGCAACAGTGGTACTCACCTAGATAGTCTCCAGTAACAGAGATCAGTATATGTAAATAATATTTTTCTCAATTATTCATGCAAAAGTTGTCTTACTTTGTATTTTCAATTTTATAGTTTATAATTATCTCGACGTCTCTCCGTTCTGCGAGTTAGCTAATAGAGAATACTTATTGGCATTAAACTCGCTCAGTGTACTTTAATGTTGTAATATAAAATGAAAACAAATAAATACTACTAAATATCTAAATTTTTTGTAGTACTTGGTCCGAATAATAAATGTGTATAACACGTAATATGGTTTATATTGTCATTAGCATCACAGTGCGATATCTCGTGCCTTTTAAATGCACTAACGAAGGAAATAGACCGGTTATAATTGATGCTTTCTGCAGTGCCTTTTATGTTCACACAATTCAGTTCTTTTAACTATTAAGATGTCACATGCATGTTGAATGCAAAATTGGAAGCCATCCTTTATTCAATCTCAATTTATTTATATTTACCTTACCGAATAGCATATTTACTTTTTTTACCTTACTCTCTCTTTTTAATTTAATATCTCATGGACATCGACATCAACAATAAATTGACAGTCATGTATATTTTTTAACGAACCTTTTTAATTAATATTAGGAGAGTCATTTTTTTATTATTTACAGATAATTATCGAAGATATAGTTATTGGTGACAGCACAAACTCAACTACAACAACTCAAGATAACTTTGACGATGACGACGATGATGAAGATTTTGGCCCGGAACCTACCACAAACGGCGGTGGAAGCAACATCTTTAGCCTTCTGAGGATAGTCACCGCTTTATTCCCCGGTTCTAGTTCAGCTAATGTAAGTAAATTTAAGTTTTATTTTAGTTTTACATTGTTTTTCTGATTTTAATTATTGTGTACCACAAGCTACAACTTTTCACTTCATTTGAAGCACTTAATTTATACCATACTTACAGCTTAAGGATACACGCGGTGTTATTAACGTTTTTTTTACTTTATTCTTTCTCTTTTGTTTGCTTCTTTCGGTTGAACCTAAAATATCCAACTCCTATTTTTTCTTCGTTTTGTACGCACGCGACGCTCCAGCGTTTTGTTTGATTTGTGTTATTAAAAAAATGTAGAACAAAAAATTAACAGCTCGATGTATTCACAAAGTAAGTACAGTTTTAAGCATTAACTTTGTAATGACTATATAATTTCATTCTTGCAAATTTATTACTTATTGTAACTATACACATAAAGAGTATTATTCATATTTTAGATCGGACGAAAGTTATTAAAAATAATTCCCTTGCGAAAAGGAATCACTGTGTCTATCAATCGCAGATTTATCAATAACAAAAAAATTGATTATCGGTCTGATTTAAAGACACACCTTCAAAAACAAGAGAAAGACGAGAATGGATCAGAATATTCTAACAATAACGTAAAAGAATCAGAGGAAGAAGACAGTACAGACAATGGTAATAAGGATACAGGCAATGGTTCTCAACAAGAGTCAGATTCTAATATAGATTCTAGCGAAGAAAGTGACGGAAACGAATCAGATTATGATTCAGATGAACCTCCTGGGGGCGGTGATGAAGGCGGAGGTGGAATTTTAGGTCTCTTAGCAGGTCTAAGTGGAGGAGTAAGTTTGATGTTTCTTTGATTTCCCTTTATATTTATGGCATCTAATTTTTACTTACTTCTCTTTAGGAGGATGGTCAGTCAGATTTGGGTTCTCTATTGGCTACTGTTAGTGGAATTGTAGCAAATTTAAGCGTAAGTATTGAAAATAAATTTAACATGAACATTACAGATTTAATTGTTGATTATTAACGTATTTCATATTTCAGGGAGACGGCATTGATTTAAATAGTCTTATTGCGTCCGGTATTGGACTTTTTGTTGGATTACTGGTACGTAGTGCAATAAATGCTAGATACAATTGTTGCATATGTGTAATTTTGTTATTCGTCAACTATATATCTTTTCACAGTCGGAAGGTGAAGAGAATCCCGGAACTGTAATCGCTAGTTATCTATTAACTTCACTGGATACCTTGACTGGTGGAGGAGCAGTATGTTTTTTTTTATTATTATGTAATAAACTCAAAAAGACTCATTGATATGATATAATCGAAATGTCCACAATTTTAACTTTTAGTAAATATTTTCTTGATTATTAATTTACAAATTCCATGACCAAACATTATTATAAAAGTAATTGCTATAAAAATGTTAATACTAATGTTGGTTTAATTTAATATTTTTCATATTTGTGAAATACTTTGCTTTAATTTATGACATCGTTAATTACTTCCCACGGACGTGCGCTTTTTTTCTTCTTTAGGTTATAGGAAAACTTTATCATCGTTTGCGATTTACGAACGTAATTCCTTATTACAAGTTGTAAAACAAAATTACTGCAGTGGTTTTTCTTACAGAAAAATAACGGCGAATTCTTTGGTAAATTTCTTACAAAATTGGTAAAAGGTACTAGTGCTGTGAGTATAAGTGTCATATTATTGTTTTCTCAATTTTATTATTACATCAATTAATAGTAGTTCTCATCTTATTCAAGTAATCAATTACTGTTAGTATTCATTGAATGTTTTAGGCTGGCGACCCCGATGATAGCACTGAAGATGATGACAACGAAATGCCAATGGCTGACTCTGCCGGATTCATCGCTAGTTTTCTTTTGTCTTTACTAGGAGACATGTCTAAGTCGAGTTCAGGGAGTAGTTCACATTCGTAATGATGCTAGTGAAACTATAATTCGAGTTCTTTTCTTATTAGATTTTAACGTTTAACATTTGTTCCATTCTTGTCCACTAAAAAACGATACGAACTTGTGTTGATAATCATTATCTATAATACTAATATAATTATGAATTGTGTTGTATTATAGATTATTTCATTTTAATTGTTCCCCGCTCGCTTTGCTGGTGGTAATATAAAATTAGAGTAAAAATTTGATTGAGATATTACTTGAAATCAACCGATACCGCAAATGACGTTTTATATTAACAGTTACTATAGCCACCGCATAAATAATACGAAATGAAAATTTTAATTAAAAAAAAAATGATGTATAATCTATGTAATTCAAAAAACAAATGTTCCCGTGTCGATACGATCACTAATTTTCATGTGATTGGCGAACAAACAAATCCCATTTTCATTATAAATATATAGATAGATAGATATTACGTAGGGCATTACTCTCAGGGTTGCAACATAAAACTTTTAGTTTTCTTTTAATTATAAAGCTATTAAGAAAATTTATCTTAAAATATTTAAAATCGTTTGAGGTAAGTTCTATTTAATGTTTTTGTTTTTGATTTACTTTCTATTAATTGTGTGATTTTTCAATAAAACATTGACTTATCGAGATTTTTATTCAATTTTTATACTGTTAAGACCCACATGTATTCGTCTGTCACCATTTTAAGGGACGTCCTATACTCTTCTTAAGACTTCGAGGAGCTTATCACCCTACCAGTTCCTCAAAGTAGTGATTACCGAAATCGTGAAAAACTTAATTTATATAAATATATAGTCGCCCGAGTGTTAGATTATCCGTTCGACCATTGATAAATTTTACACTAAGAACATTATTATGTTTTACTATTTCTGATTCATGCATGGGTTGAAGATGATAATCTATTAACATGATTTTTAATAATGACCGGAATAAAAGAACTATTCATTTGGGACCGAAATGTATTTGTAATTTTGTATATTTTTCAGTTTGAAAAAATCTAAATGGTTGGTTGGTCAATCTAGTACTCGGGTGACGATATGATGCATACAAGTTCAGTCCTCATTCCTACCTTTCTTACTTTTCAGACTATTTAAAATACTTTTACACAAGGTTTTAAACTAAAAAGAGTTATTATTAAACCGAGAATAAACCCTAACATCCTATTATAATATATAACAACTCCAAAAATTTTGAAGAGTTCGTACTTTGTTATTATCACTTATTTCTTTTGTGATTTTATAGTACGAATATACGAGTACACTTCGATAGTATTTTCATCTTTTTGCATTAATAAAATAGATGTTGGTGCAACAAATTAAAATGTTATTTTAATCTTTTTCAGTCTAGTCTCAGTTCTTCAAATCAAGCTGCTTCTCCGTTTTGGACTCTGAAGTTAGACATCATTCGCGCTCTGCTCCAATTCGGCACAAGCCTGGCCGGATTAGCTTCGTCGTCCTCCATCTCGTCATCAGCTGGTTAACGCCATCGAGTCACAAGCATAGTGCCATATTTTTTAGTACATAAATTTAATTAAATGAATTAAACGAATTATTTCATCTATCACAAATATTATTACCAATTTTCTCTTTTAAATGGGTCGATCCTCTTAATCGTTAAAAGCCGCCATGGCGCTGTTTGGACAATGTATAACAAATACATATTATTTCATGAATTGAAAATGTGAATATCGGAAAAAAATCTAATTCATTCTGTATTAGCAAAAAGCACTCATTGTAATATAATTTTATATTAAAGCAAATGTTATATTATAGTAGTAAAAATTTACACGAATGTATTAGCACAATAGGTAAAACGAAAATATATTATATTATTTGTTACTTTAAAGTTATACTTTTACTGGTGGTAGGTCACTGTTAACAAAGACCCTCTAGATAGGCACCACCGCAGCGCTTATTTCTGTCGCCAAACAGTAGTGTGCAAACATAACTGTGTTCTGAATTGAAGGGCGCTGTAGCTATTGTAATTACTGGAATAACGAGCGCAATGTGGTGCAGTAAATACCATCCTAACTTGCGCCACATTATTATGGGCAGGCGTATAACTTTCCATTAAGTGAAAGTCCCGCTCGCTCGTCGCTTACTTGAATATAATACATGTTTCGATGAAAGTTTATTAAGTACAACTCAAAAATACCAAATCGGCAAAATCGAGATTAAAACCAAAATATGTAATACTTTTTTTGTTTTATTCTGAAAAGTTCATACATTATGATAAAAACTTAAGAGTAATTATGTAACAATAAGATAATTTTTATGTAGTGTAGGAAACAAACAATATTAAAACCATTATTTAATTCTCGGTGTGGCGTAAAAGACATCCAAGACGTAAGAGTACAACGTTAAGAAATTTGTAACGCTCCACGATTCTTTGTAATTGAGCGATAGTATAATGGACTTTTTATTATCATTCTGACTGCTTTTAACATAACCATGTAACAGTAAGTATGATCAAAAATAAATATCTTTATTAATATTATTATGTATAATTGACCTGTAGAGAATTCTACTATATAATATTAACAACTAAAGTCATATTTTTAAATGGACCACTATGTGGTAGGTCTCTATTGCTGGAGACCGTCTAGGTAGATACCACCGCAACGCCTATTTCTGCCTCCAAATAGAAATGTGCTAGTAAAATGACTAAAGTAACGAGACTCAACATCTTGTTTCAAGCAACGAGCGTAAAGTGGTGGTGTATAATTTCCTAACTAGCATCACGTTGTTATGGGCGGTCATATTATTTACCATCAGAGGAACGCCCCGCTCGTCCCGACGCGCAATTGACAAAAATATTCTTTAGAAAAAGTCGTACGATTATTATAACTTGTCTTAATTTTAACTAAAAACATCATAATCATTAGGTTCCCTCTTCAAACTGAAATTTGGCAATCAAATTGAGGAAATCAATTCGATCCTCAGCTTAAACTCGGCCCATTCGTTTATGTCGTCAAACCATTTCTTGCGCTGTCTACCAGGTGCACGTTTTCCAGGAATTAGCTAAATAAAATAAATACATACTTGTTTTAAAAATTGACAGATATGGATAAAGGCTGGATGACTAAATTATTTTGCTTTAAATGACGAACATAATATGGTAATTTTGATTGTCAGGCGTGTCCGTCAGTGTCAAAAAAGAAAAAGAAAAATATATCGGTAGTATATACGAAAAACAATAAATTAAAATGATAAAATGGAGATATTGACACGATTTGTACCTACAAATCTCTTTAGATTAACTGCACCTAGGTTATTATTAACTAATGTAGCACATTATACAAGGTTGGTACCAAATGATTTAACATTATTTTGTTACTTGTATGCACATAACCTTTTCCTTTACGCTACACAGATTGGCAGAAGTAGGAAAATTGGAAACGCCAAAAGCAACAGGAAAATATGATACGGGTCAACTTATTTTACATAAGGTATTTGGATACAGAGGTGTAATTCTATTTCCGTGGCTGGCCAGAGTTTACGACAGAGATGCAACTAATAAAAAGGAACATGCAGAGACATCTAACACTTTAGAAGGCAGCGATACATTAACTAATGTTGGTAAAGAAGTAAAAGGGAAGACCCACACATTTTATCAAGTTCTCATAGATACACGGGACGCTCCTTACATAGTAAGTATATTTGATAATCAATATTAATTATATAGGTAATTAATTATGTGTGTTGTAGTGCCACTCATTCCAATTACAAATTTTTCTCAATGCTAACTTATTTTATAACATAAGTTGCATAAATTCGTATCTAATATAGACAATAATGTTCTTGTGGAATGTTTTTAATAGTGCCAACATTACATCATTTAAATTTTTATGTATATGTTTATTTTAATATGCTATGTTATGAAATTTCTATTGGAGTTCTACAATAGCGTATTTTGTAAAAAAATTATGAAAATGTAGATAACAAATTAACTGGATATTGATTCATAAATGAGTGACAATAATACTGGCTTATACTTTTTAACTCCACATTTCTATTATGTAAAACTGTAATTATGCTACTTAATTTGTGTGATTTAATTATTTGCACTTATGTTTTTTTCAATGTAAATTGATATTAAATATAAATGATTTACTGTTGAATGTGCACACCAACATCGATATGAGACCAGAGTGGAAGAAAAAGGTATTCAACATAAACTTAATTTCCTATTTATGTTTGTGGATTAACATATAATAATAAGTTGGTGTTTGTTTATTAATACTTTTATTTAATTTAATTCATTTCACATAATCATTATAGTTAGCTATATGTATGTATGTATAAAACTTACATTTTTCAATAAATTTTAATGCTTCAAATCTGTACATCCAGAAATATTAATTTTTTCTTTACAAACAAGAATTTGTTCAAATAGTTAAAAAGAAAGTAAATTATTGAAACATTTTAAACATTGGGATATTCATTACAACAAAATTTATGTATAAGTCATATAAACACATTACATGTAGTTATTTTATTTTAAAAACTAGCCAATTGTTTACACTTTTACAAATCAATAATATACACCACACATTATACAATTACATAAGTATAAAAATCTCTTACAGGCTAGTTCCACATTCACAAACCTGACCAAAATAACTTCACCCGTAAAAATATATCACAATAATAGTATTAATTAAATCTATGATTGTGCGAACCACCACCTTTGAATAAATATCTATCTCATATTTAATAAATTGAATTACAATAAAAAAAACAAAAAAAAATATTATTTTGTTGGAAAATAATAGTTATATCTGTTTTATACTTTCTTAAACCTTTATTTTAATACTCTAATTATTAAATAAATAAAAAATTACTTTTTATGTTCAGTTATTTTTTTAACTATAACAAATCTTATTTATTATTATATTTGTATCGTAGGAAATTGTAGATTACTTGAAAGAAATAATTCTCTTAGTGGGTAGTATTTTTTTTTAGATAAGTGATTTGTATAATTCATACAGGTTAAATAAAAAGCCGTTGTTTTGATACAATAAATTATTATTAACAATCATACATGTTCAAAAATAAGTGTTATTAATTGATTTAATAATATCACTCTAATTATTTTCAAATCATTAGTAAACCATCCATTGAAAAGATACTGTTAGGTATTTCCTTAGTTTACTGTTACCAAATTTTGTAATAATTTCATTATAATGATCATTATTAATTTTATTTAACTATTAATGCTTCTCGGCATGTAATATAAGTAAGTACCTATTTCATATAATGTTTAAGGTCATTATATCAATTGTC
The DNA here is from genome assembly GCA_029034505.1 of Ornithoptera priamus. Lineage (NCBI taxonomy): Eukaryota > Metazoa > Arthropoda > Insecta > Lepidoptera > Papilionidae > Ornithoptera > Ornithoptera priamus. The sequence goes on along the minus strand of JARDWD010000296.1, from coordinate 2,700,577 downwards.
GTCAGCTGAAAGTATTGCTCATTTCATTGCTTTATATAATAAAAAAAAGTATAAATCGGTATGATGTAATGAAAGTAATATTCCCATATTTTTATTGATATACTTATATTTATGCAAATACATTTAATAAAACCACAATTTACATATCCAATCTGTTTCCATCTGTAAATTAACTTTTATTAAATGAATAGAAGAATTATTATTTCCCCTGCTGTGTATATTTAATGGCCTTGTATAATTTACAAATACTATTGTCAATTATATAAAGGACATTCATTAGTGGAGATAATGATGATGGTCATTGTCAATTAGTAAAATGCATACAGAAGTACTTAATGTCGTAACACGTATATTGGACATAAGTATAAAAATAATTATAATATGAAATATACGGAGTACATGTGACATCATGAGTAAAGTATATCCCACACTGTTCTCACCTGTTGAGTTTTTTTTTATTATTATTATTCTAAGCGACGAGACAAGCGGGACATTCACCTGATGATAAACCATACGCCTCCCCATAACAATGTGGCGCTAGTTAGGATGACAAGCAAATAAACTAGTTAGGACACATTGTACCACATTGCGCTCGTCGCCTTGAGACATACTATGTTGAGTCTCGATACCCCAGTAATTAAGTTAGCTACAAGGGCCCTTCAAACACAGTAGTGTCTGCTCACTACTGTTTGGCGGCGGAAATAGTTCCTGCGGTGGTACCCACCTAGACGGTCTCCAATAACAGAGACCTACCACCAGTGAACTTCTTCAATATTATTACTAACATTCGATTAGACTTACTGACGGTGCCTTTAAAGACCATCTTTTTATATTTTAATTAAACGACGAGACGAGCGGGATGTTCACCTGATGATAAGTGAAACGCCTACCCATAGCAACGTGGCGCTAGTTAGGATGATATATACAACATTACATTGCGCTCGTCGCCTGAGACATGAGACATTGAATTTAATTGTCATAGTAATTACACTAACGTGCTTCAAACTGGATTACAGTGACGTTTGCACATCAATATTTGACGGCAGAAATAGGTGCTGCGGTGATCTCCGGCAACAGGGACTCTACCATTAAATAGATATTACCAAAAGACCAATATTTAGTGCAATAACAATAATGTAGCACTGTAAAACCAATTAGCAGAAATTAAACAAATAAATCCCCAAGAGGAGAATCTTCTCCATTTCTTTTCAGCGGGCACAAACGGAGGCGGTCACGTTTCTAGGCAACCAGGAGTCGAGCAGAAGCCTATACGCTATTCCGGGATTGGATTACGTAGCGCACGATGACATTCTTCCCTACACTTCAGTAGAACGGGTGCCCTTACAGCATGAGCTCTTCGATAAATTCCTCATGCACAACCCTGACAAAGGCAAGTTTAGCTTAAGTTATTGGTTTATATCAAGGGTTCCTTGCCTTTTTTTCTCATAACACCACACAAAATTTTGCCGGTGACGGTGGATCAGAAATACAATAAGAAATTTAATATATATCTCAATCATCATTAGCAGCCGATAAAGTCCACTGCTGGATATAGGCCTCCTCCAAAGATCTCCACATACTGTCAACATGGCTTCCGGTATCACCTGGCACTAAGTCCCATCGTTTATAGGGGTTTATAAAGAGGGATTTGAGCCATTGCTCACCATGCTGGCCCAATGCAGGTAGGTGGAAGCCAGAGCTTCATTTGTTGATTAGCAGAGTGCACCACGATCAGGTGAGGTTGGCTTGTGTCCCGTGAGCCGTGCGGGACCCCTTATATATAGTATGTCTAGATTCTAGATATTCACTAACTCATCACGAGATCTCCGAAATCATCAAACGTAAACATTTGGTATAGATATTAGCTAAGAAAGGATTTTACAAAATTCCTTCCCTAAATCATGTTACGGGGGTGTTAATAATAGGAAGTGGCCTGGGAGCGGCGACTTCTAAGTTTCAAATCTATTATATTACGGCCAGCAAAGTGAGCTGGCCTAATGGTTAGAGTGTGCGGTCTTCATTTATTCCAAGGTGTGTGAAGTCATCGATCCGCATTGGACCCGCGTGGTGACTATGGCCCCATCGCCCTCATATTAAGGGTGGACCTGTGCACTAACGGTAGGGACGTAAATTGGCTGTTATGAGAAGCGAGCTGGAGGGAACAGCTGCTTTATTTATATGGACAATTAGATCGCCTCGTTCCAGTTTCACTATTTAGTTCTATCACTGCCTTGTTTCACATGATGAGTGATGGATTGGTGAGAATCACGCGATAGAATTATCGATGAGTAAAAACGAGAACTTAATTAAGAGATGTGGTTACAGATCCTCCGTTCATAGCTCAAGAAACGCTTCGGGCGTGGCAGAAAAAGAACCATCCGTGGTTGGAGCTGAGCGACGTGCACCGGGAGACCACTGAGGGTGTGCGCGTCACCGTCATACCTTTCTACATGGGGAGTAGAGAGTCGCAGAACTCGGCTGTGTACTGGGTAAATAGAGTTGTAAGATTTTATGAGTATTATCCTATGCTCTTTAGCCAGACTGTCTGGATATGTCCCAACCGTAGCCTTAGTAACATCTTGTGTCTCATAGCGACGAGCACAACCTGGCGCATTGTACATAATCATGAAAGTTGTTTGTGAACCACCACCACCAGGTGAACGTTTGGTTTTCTTGACGGATAAAATGCACAATTGGAATACTTGATGGAGTATTCAGCAATTTTAATATGATCTGTTTCATTACCATGTCAAGAAGCTACAGCATCCTTTTGGCTACAAAACTACAAAGTTTGCACACTACTACTAGTAGTGTGCAAACTACAATACTATGTTCCGGTTTGAAAGGCGCTGTAGCTAGTGTAATTGCGGGGTAACAAGACTCTACATCTTATGCCTCAGGCGACGAGCGCAATGTGGTGCAGTATATACCATCTTAACTAGATTCGCGTTCTTACGGGCTGGTGTATCACTTACCATCCGGTGATCGTGCCGCTCGTCTCGTTGTTTAATTACGTAAAAAAACTACTGTTTGCTGGTTTGTATATGTAAGGTCTTCAGCAAACCTTGGAATTTATAGGAAACCAGTGTATGATCAAATGTTATCTGTGGTAGTGGCGCTATTGTATCCGGCTAGAGAACTTGAGTGGTCAGGCGGTGCAGCTGCGTGAGCGTCACTGGCGCATCTTCTCGCTGTCGGGCACGCTGGAGACGGTGCGCGGGCGCGGCGTGGTGGGCCAGGAGCCGGTGCTTGCTCGCCACGCCCCCGCCTTCCAATACAGCAGCCACGTTAGCCTGCAGGCTCCCAGCGGTCACATGTGGTAAGATTGGCAAACTCCGCCTACATTCGCAAGATTTTTTTAGGAATTTTGTACATATTAATGAATAGTTCTCTTAATTCCTCCACTGCTGGACCTTGTCTCAAATGGAGTGAGTTCAAGATCGTTTTTCTACCAAGTGCGGAGTGGTTTGCTTATAAACAAGAAAACTGATATTTTTCTAACAGTTAGATTTTCTCTTGCTGTTCACGTTCACCAGAAATGATAAAGAAAAGTTGAATGAAGGTCAGTACGATCGAACCCGTACTACTTCAACACAGTATAGCCTGTATATCTTACCAACTGACCTACCGCTGCCTACTGTTACATGTATAGATTATTTATATTGATATTTATATTATACAGCTTTGTAGTCCAAAATTGGTGGTTATATGTCTGTGTTGCTGGCAACCGCCTAGACACTACCACAGCTCCTATTTCTGCCATCACGAGTTTGAAAACTATTGTCTTCCAGTTTGAAGCCAAGTAGCAAGTGAAATTACTGGGGTAACGGGACTTAACATATTATGCGACGGGCGCAATGTGGAGAAGTGATTATCATCCTGACTAACATTTTTGTGGCCGTAGGTAATATCACTTACCATCAGATGAACGTCATGCTCGTTTTGTCAAATAAAAAAAATGTGAATATTATTCAGGGGCACATTTAGAATGGAGCGAGAAGACGGATACACTTTCGATTGCCGCATCCCGCCGTTCTCTTTGGAAAGTAAGCCCGATGAGGGCGCACCGGCCGCGCCCACGCCGGCCACCTGACCGTAGATAATAACGAACCTCCAAACAAACGCACACAATTACTATTATTAGTATTAGTATAATAAATCTTTGAGAAGTCGGTATAAGTATTGTTAAAACTCCAACTCGGAAGTAGACGGTGTAAGTGTTTGCGGTTCAGCGAAAATTATTTGATACAGATAATAAATGCATCGTACATTAAATTATTAATGGCAGGCGAAGGAAAATCAACAATATAATCAATTTTAATAAAACCTCTGCAATTAAAATTGCTTAAATATTTATAACGTCATAAATTTCATTAGCTTCTCCCAGCTTTATTTATATTAGTAATAATAATAGCAATTGTGAAATATTCAAATGTTATGAGACATTATGTGTCATCTATTTTTCTTTGCGTTCTTGTGTTGATTTTCCATTATTTACCGCATACAGACGTTATCGACGCCATTTTTATTTGCCTGTCCTTTTGCGTGACGTCCTCGTATAGATATGCGAAATGTCCATGGTGATATCTAGATTTTTGTAATCTATATTTGCAATAATTTTAGAGTACGCTTCAAAGTCGTGAACACATTGACGAATGAGATAACACGAAAAGGCTTAAAATTTATTTTTATTTAAAATAAAGTGTTTTCACGTCGTGTGTTGTCGTGGACATATGTTGCTGTTACTCTTAAAAAGTATTCTCTTCAGCAACTGGCCCAAGAGAATACTTTGAGTTAAATCTTTGTAGCTTATTCTTGGACATTTCGTTTATCGTCGTGTCGTTGTAAATTTGTTCAAACGTGTTGCATTAGTTGCGTGTGATGGCATAGACAACTAGCGAAGTTTTACTCAATCAAATTATTTATGGTCCGCGCATCGCAATTATGTACACTACATGAGCAAATGTAAATTATATTAGATATATTAAATAAAAAGAAACACACAATGTCCATAAAATGTCGCTGTTAAGACTTTGAGAGGCGAGTTTTAATTTATTTTCATAGGAATAGGATATGGACACATGTAAAATTTTGTAACATATTACTGTGCATCAATTTTCAGATGTAGTTGTTATTGATTAATTTACTAGATCTGTAATAAATTACAGTATTCTGTTTGATTGTGTTGGTTTCATTTAATATATTTTTTTTATTAGCAATACAAATGGATTTTTCATTCATCTTCATTCGGTAAGTCTAGTGACTTTTTTATTTTCACAATTATTCCCCGCCAAAATTGCATTCCGTACATAATATTAAACAGCCTACTTAGTGCAGTGGCTAAGTGTCTGCCTTGTAACATGAAGCAGCCCGGTTCAATTCCGGGGCCACATGTTTATTTGATAATACTTTGAACCAGCTTGGCCAGCTATCGTCATATGAAATCAGTAATTTATTCTTTGCAGAAGGTAAGATATATCTGCCGACTTAAATTTTATCTAAATCAAAACACGGTGTTGTGTTAACCAAAAATGAAAAGAAACACTTCATATTAAAAATATATTTCATTGGTAATAATGTTTTCAACTGCCGCTATTTTTATTAATTTGATTGCACACAAAAAAATAAATATTCACTACACGTATACATTTTTATGAAAAGCATTTCTACCATCACCTATCACCAATTATTTAATTTCCTAACAGTTAAAGTTACTGTACAGCTACTCCATATTTAATTAACATTTTTACAAACTTTTTTTTTTTTATTCACCACACAAGCTTTAAGTTTATTAGTAACTACTATTATATACTATACCACGGTAACGACGGTGTGTCGTAAAAGGCGAATAAAAAGGAACAATATAGGGGAGAACGCAACGGATATATCTGCAAGCTTTACCATCACGATGCAATGGTCTTTTTTTCAGCAATCTACGAAGCATCAACACACCGTTAATTATGTCTAACAAAAGAAATTACATCTTTTTCTTTAAGTATTTTTTTTGTTTAGTGTTACCCATAACAGGAAGCTTTAACAATTATGTTTCGTTGTTTCACCTAATGCGAACCAGGGCCTTCTCTCACATGAAAAGATAATTATCTCGGTTTTCGGAGACCGTTAAGACGATATTACAGAAGCGCTTATTTCTACCGCCAAACGGTAGTGTGAAAACATTATTGTATACCGGATTAGAGGGCGCTGTAGCTATCGTAATTATTGTGGTAACGAAACAGCATTTTGTCTCAAGGCGACAAGCGTAATGGGTAGTGTATATCAGCCTAACCAGCGCCATGTAGTTATGGGCGGGCGTATCACTTACCAACGAGTGAATTTCCCGCTCGTCGCTTCGTAGAATAATAAAAAAAGAACAATGCTAGTTGGCGGATATCACATGTTCACTAAAACTAATTCCTCACGAAATTTGCTTTCACCAAAAGCTAGTGTGACGGGGCTAAACCCGTGCGTCTTCAAGTCGCAAGGCTGCGACGGGGGCCGTCGCACCTATAAGATTTTTAACTAAAACTTTAGTGTCAAGATGAAACCTAAGTCCAATGCCGAAATAAGACTAATTTTAAATAAATTATTATAAGACTAATTAATGTTTAAATACTTATTATTGTTGTATACCATTTCTACATTTGGATATGTAAATATCCTATAAACACTCCTGTGCAGATGTTATCGAGCTAATTGGATAATTAAAGCGGAGCACATTTCGAAAAACTCCATCGTGTGATGGCCGTGGGGCTTCGTTGATATGGTGGGAGGATTTGGAGGAGTTGCGGCGACCATGGGTGAAGTCACTTCGTCATCAGAATCCTCCTTTTCGCCGGAGAGCGACTTAAAGTCGAGCAAATAAGATTTATAATCCACTTGATAAAGTTGAAGCGACATCTTAACAAACTTATCTGTCATCTTGTTTAATGTGCGTACTCTGAAAAAAAAAAAACTGTATAATCATCATCAACCGTTACAAGTCCGCTGCTGGACATTTGCTTCCACCGTAGATCCCTATATATATCGGTCCTGCGCTGTCCGCATGCAGCGGCTACTGGAGACCTTCACACAGTCAGCATGGGGTCCAGTACTACCGGACACTATGGGCTGTTGTTTGTAGAAAGGAGTTCATATGGGGGATATGAGTCAGTTCCCAACACGCTGGCCCAATGTGGATTGATGGAAAACATAGCCCCGTTTGTTGATTAGCAGGGTGCACCACAAGTAGTTGGGGTTGGCTAGAGTCCCATTAGTTGTTGTGCAGGAACCCGTACATTTCATAGACAATATATATTTTTTAAAGTAAGACAAGTAATATACAAAGATGATGATACCTCACGTGATAAGGATTGATCACTCTCCATTCGTAATCTAGTGCTTTCATTGCTCTGAACACTTCTAGCATGATGTCGTTGGGTTTACTCTGCGATCTGATTCCGAGGTGCCACTTCGCTCTGTATTAACAAAACATAATAAATAAAATAAAATAACATAAAATTTTTTAAATTAACATTTCCAATACAATAAAGAGGGAAACAAGATCTTCAATCAGTAGAACAGTTTAATTAATTACTAACAAGTAAGATTATATTTGATTAGGACGATAAAAAAAATATCTAAGTATATGATTGACTATTGTGGACGTCTATCGTCTGATGATGATGATGATCATATGATTGGCTTGTCATAATGTAAATAAATTCGTTTTTATATTTCATCGTCATCATCCGTTAAACGTCCACAGCTAGACATTGGCCTCACCCAAAGATCTCCACAGCAATCAGTCCCACAATTTATTTAAAAAAAAAATAGAAGGTTGGTCTACATTATTTTCATATATAAAGCTAAAGTTTTTTTTTTTAATTCAATAATGTAATGAAACCGATGATCTGGTGAGTCGCGGAAACACATTGGATGCGAGCAGCGTGGGACCGATCGATGTGGAAATCTTTGGGCGAGGCCATGTCCAACAGTGGATGTCTATGGGATGATGATGATGTCTACTCACATCAACGCGGCGTTAGTTAGTAAGATATATACTGCACCACATTGTGCTCGTAGCCTTAAGAGGTTACATAGTAAATCTCGTTAATCAGTAATTTCACTACCTGCAGCGCCCTACAAATCGGATTCCGGTAATGTTCTGACACTACAATTCGGCAGCAGAAATGGACGCTGCGGTGGTAACTATTTACAATGACTTCGGTAATAGAAACCTACCACTAGGTGATCAGTCACACTACATACCTCTTAACAGGTGTTCCTCTCTGTTTATCTTGCGTCGGCAGGGCAGCCGGGGACTCCTTACTCCTTAGCGGAGCGATTCGTTCTGGATGTGGTCGGCCACTCTCCGTTATGGTTGGCGGTGAAGTACCTTATCAACGACAAATATATATTCTGTTCCCGACATACACTCAATCATAAATGTTAGTGTATATAAGATACATTAAATAAAAAAATTATAATTACGATGACTTAACTTACTGGCAACATAGAAGTCCTTGATCTCCGCTTTCGCAGCTTCGTCTGCGATCCTTTTATTGTCTATTATGAGGTGATACGCGATAGCGAGCTGGTCGTGGGGGTCGCCGCTTAGCAGCGCGTTGTGGACCTCATTCTCTTTTACACCGAACTTCTCGCAAACCTCCAATATCGCTTCTATGTCGATAATGCTGCTGTCCTTTAATAATATGTACATGTAAATATACATACATCATCATCATTATCAGATGCTAAAACAATGAATGCTGGACACAGGGCTGAGACTACAAGCTCAATGTGATGCATTTGAAAAATCCATACTACCTTGTTATGTGCATGCTTATCACTTATGATCTGGTGCATAATAGCAATGCATTTTAAAACTGTTTTGTAAATATAATTAACTTTCAAGCAGAAATTTTACATTCATGGATTTAAAATATGTTGCTCACTTGTTCAACTGGTGATGGAAACAAATAGTCTGGGAGATCTTTCTGGAACCATTCATGTTTTTTTACATCTTCAATTGTAGCCCTCTTCATAGGGTCCACTTGTAACGTCATACATAATAGGCTGACAACACTTTTGTTCAGATACTCTGGAATTGGGAATATTCCTGATTTGATCTTCCGGAACAATGTTGGAACATGTTCATCATCGAATGGTAAGGTACCACATAGTAGAGCGTAAAGAATAACTCCACAAGACCAGACGTCGACTTCAGGGCCTGCATATAACTTCCCTGATATAACCTACACAAATAAAAATTGTTGTAAACTGTCTATGTATTGGTATATAAAACCAAATTTGGTGATAAATAATAAATGAATATAGATTTAAACAAATTATTTGCATCAACTTGATATTCATGAAAAATTCACATAAAAATATAGTTCAAGTTATTAAAATATTTCAAATTCTCTTTAAATGAACTGAACACTGCATCATGTCCACTGTCGTAACCTTAGTAATTAATTATAATTTTTTTTAAATAACACACATCCTGTAGTTTTTTTTAGACTTGCAAAATAAACCAAAATTATTTCAAATAATACTAAATAACAAAATCCTTCATTAGAGTCAAAATTTTAATGAAATCAAATTTGTAGAATGTAACACTAAATTAAAATTGTAAAAAGTTTAATTGTTAATTTTAAGCTAAACAAAAAATTACATTATTATGAAACATAAATAATGAAATTGTGTATTACCTCTGGGGCTGCATAGTTTGGTGACCCACAAGATGTACGCAAAAATTCACCATCCATCATCATATTAGATAAACCAAAATCAGCAATCTTAACATGCATGTTTTGGTCTAAGAGTAGATTCTCAGGCTTAAGATCTCTATGGACAATCATGTGCCTATGGCAGTAGTCAACACCAGAAATAATCTGCTGAAAGAATCTTCTTGCTTCATGTTCCTGTAGCTTGCCTCTTTTAACAATGTAGTCAAAGAGTTCACCACCAGAAACATATTCCATTATCATGAAGATATCTGTTGGTGTGGATATAACCTGTAAAGTACACAACAATATTATTATTGCATTATATCTATCTGATTTAGAAAATCTTTACCTCCACACAAACTCCTTTTCTGTGCCTCAATAAAGAATCAGGGACTTTACTGATACGTACGACACATAGTTTTGTTTTTCAAAAACACAACTTAAAGCAACAATTATGTAAAAAAGTACACTAGAAGTAACGATACCTAAGGTATCATGGGTTTAAAATGTACACAATATACAAAGAAATTATAAGAGTATTTTTATTTAAAATTAAGTATTTAAGGCTTACCTGATATAATTTGATAATATGTGGGTGTCGAAAAAGTTTCAAATTTTGAATTTCACGTCTTATCTTGCCGACAACATCTAAAGATTTTATTTTCTGTCTATTAAGAATTTTTACAGCAACTTTGTGTTTGGTAAGATGGTGCTCACCAATTTTTACTTTACCAAATGTACCCACTCCAAGAGTAGCACCTAAGGTATAATGACCAATTTTTACTATCGGCTGGGCGCCACTGGCCACAACTGGCTTTTCAGACATGTTTACGACGTACTACAGGGAAATTTAACTACTGAAGAATTTTCACATACAAGAAAATTAAATGATTTAAGCACTTGTTTACATTACAGCTAGATATACAAGTTATACCTATTTATTAAAAAAATTGTTATGAAATAAATATTAACAAAATAGCAACTTAATGTTCTAAAATAATTATTTTTAACACAAGTTATGTTAATTTTCAAAAGTCAGTGCACAAAACGGGGTCTACTGACAGTTTTTATTTTTCTATCTATACTGTCATATATCAAAGGAAACTAACCTATACAATTTGTTTACTATTTGCACATTTATTTTTTTTGCATGGAATTTTATTTTTTTTCTAAACAGTAGATTTGTTATTTCTTATATCATAAACTACTTTGCAATTAAAATGCTGTTTAAATCGGATTGGTAATTTTAGAATTAAAATACTGACAGTGAACAAATATCTAAAGATTCTTAGTACTCTACTAATAGTCTTAACTAAGTAAATATCTACTTTTATTATATTACAGGTAAACAATACAATTATATTATTAATATATCAAATAGATATCCATAACGCACAGAATCCGACAAGTATTTAGAGCGTATTTAGTCTACGATTACCGTTTCCCTCCCTTATCCCCTGCTCCTCTGTGCCCCACCCCGCTTCTCTCTGTCCTTTTTCTGACGGGCTATCGTATAATGAGAAAAATACTAATATTTACAGAAATATATTTGCAAGTAGTGTTTAAGTAAATCGATAATCTTTCATTATGGATAAATGTGGTATCTGCCTCAAACCCGCAGTTGTAAGTAATTAAAATCATATTTTATGACCATTATATCGCAGAACTCAGTCAATATTTTTTGTTTTCTTTACAAGATTGTTATAAAAATAACGTTATAAGATTTCGAGCTGTTTCTCTCACTACTCTTGACTTTATTTATTAAAACTTCTTTGTGATATACGAAGCTGATTAAAAGCAATATCAATAAAAAAAACTTAAGTTCGAAACCTGCCCGCCTTATTTTTTTTATCTTCTTTCGTCTCTCGGTCTGTTTTTTTTTTACGTCTGCCGCTGCGCTGTGTAAAAACATTCGTTTTTTTTTAGTTCATGGAGTGCCGCTTCTAACTTTATACCTTTGTTTTTTTAAGTGCTCAGTTTTTTTAATATATTGACTTTGTTTTCTATCAATAATTTTTAAATATTATATTTATATATTTGAAGACTAAAAATTTTATTGTATTTATTGTAATCCTGTTATTTAATTTCCAGCAACTTTTTGAGACTGGAAAAGATGGTGTTTATGCTTGTTTCAAGTGTCAACCTCTTGTACCAGAAGTAACTATTGGTGACCATACCTCAGAAGTAACAGAACCGAGACCATCTAACAATGAAGAGGTATAAAAAAGGAGTCTCCCTTTTAAAAAATGTTTTTAAAGTACAGTAATTTGTTTTTACTAGTGAAATACTCCAAATTTATTAGTTTTAAAAGTTGAACATTTCATAGATCTGTTATAAATTAACTCTGTAAGAATAATTCCTAAATCCTTTATTTACCATTTTAAATCTTGGACTCCGCTAGACATGTGATTTCTTATTCTATATAAGATTTTGTATCATTCATACTGAATATAAAAACAACTCTGAAGTTTTTGGTTTTCAAATCAAAAAATAATTTCTTATAACTTCTGAAATTGTATCATTTGCGAATGTTATGACCACTTATTATTATTAAAAATATATCACATCCTCTGGGTGATATTATTTAGTTGACATTATCAACTACTAAACCTTTATGCACTTTAGTAACAACCTCTTATACTTTATCAAAACTAATATTACATGTGTTTGTAGTTTAAAGAGATCAATGAATCTGGCCTTTCCTGTGGTATTTGTCATAAAACGTTTCAAAAGAGTATGCAACTACATAATCATCTACGCAATCACCGTGCTGAGAGACGCTTTGTCTGTACCTATTGCAATAAGGGTATGTAATATTTTTTTATCAGCTTAAAAGTATTTAAGATAAATGAAGTATATCTTTATGTATCTGTTGACTGTAACTTGGAATCTGTAATATTTACAGTTAATATAACAGAAAATAATTTTCCATTAAAAAATGATAATGCAATTTCTCAAATTCATCTCAATTATCTCATGTGCTTGCACTTTAAATTGCATTGTACAAAATAATATTATATTAATTTTATACAGGAATGCTTTAAGTAATTATTTTTTTAAGCTACTATAGAATGAAATGATGATGATTAATTCTTTTCTCACACTTTCAGCTTTTTCCCAGTCAAACAATCTCAGGGCACACCTTCGTATTCATACAAATGAACGGCCCTATAAATGTTCAGAGTGTGGGAAAGCATTTACCCAGGTATGTAATTGCTATAAGTTTATAAAAAAATAGAATTAGTTTAACTGGTGTAGTCTTCATTAAAATTTAAAGGTAAGGTTTATATTTGTATTAAACTCATATATCATCATTATCATTGTCAGGCAATAAATGTCCACTGCTGGACATAGACCTCCTCCAAATATCTCCACATACAGTCAGCACGGCCTGCGATGCCTCTGGGCATTACGGGCTGACATATAGGGGTTGATGTGAGGGATTTGGGCTATTTCCCACCATGCTGGTCCAATGCGGGTTGATGAGAGCCAGAGCCTCGTAAGTTGATTAGTGGGGTGCATCACGAGACTCATTGGCACATTGGTGGTTTTTATATGGCATAATTGTAGTATTTGTTTCACACAAAAAATAATTAAAATTGTTAATGTGTATTTGTACATATTTTTTCTATCCAGGTGACAAATTTGAACAACCATGTGCGTTTGCATACCGGCGAGCGGCCCTACGTGTGTCCGGAACCCGGTTGCGACAAAGCTTATGCTCAGGTATTTTTTTTAATTTACAATAGGCTAAGATTTGACTACAATTTCACATAGTGTTAAGTGTAGAGTCAGGCCTTAAATGATGAGGCATATTCGTTGAGAATATTTACGGTTACGTATGTAGCAAATTTACAATACAAAGGTGGTATCTGGGTTCAACAAAATTTTACAACCAACTAAACCCCATAACATGTGGCTCTGAAATCGAACCAGGATCGTCAATGTTAAAAAGTATGCAGTGAGACACGACCCCAAGGAGCCACTTAAAGAGCTAGTTCTCTCCTGAATCGAACACATTTAAGCTCTCCAAAGCTCTAATATCATCAAATTTTGTAGTTAAATTATAACACTGTCTGATGAACTAACCGACTATCAGGTAACCAATTTGAATAACCACGTGCGTTTGCATACTGGCGAGCGGCCCTACGTGTGTCCAGAACTCGGATGTGACAAATCCTACTCCCAAGTAATTTTATTTTATATCCATAGATATTTATTTTAAGCGTTTTCCTATAAACGCCGTTAAAGTGTAGAACAAGCTTTCTATATGCCTATAGGTGTTTCGGAATTCAGCTCATGGTAAGAGAAACACAAAAATGTAGACCTAAAAAAATATTTTGTTATCTAGTAATTTTATTTATGGAAAGTAATACTGACCCAGTGTCTCATGTGATGGTAAATGATCACCATTACTCATGGAGAGCTTTGAACCCATTTAGAAAGGGGTAAGCTCTTTTTTTTTAAAGATCTAGATGGTCATATTGTACTTACTGCGTAGTAAGAATAGTAATTCTCCAAATAAACACTTCCTACAAGATTACTATTTTTATAGTAAATTCGAATAATTTTAGAAAAAAAGTATACAGAATAAATAAAACAAATTAAAAAAACTTGGGTAAAAAATGGAAGAAATAAGACAGAAGAGATAAAAAACATTTTAGTACTGTGTTGTAAATAAAACATAATAGTGTAAATAAAACAATAATATGATAAATAATTTGACTTTCAGGTGACGAATCTCAACCAGCATCGCAAACGGCATCTCACGGGACGGCCAGTGGAAAACACTTACGACTGTACCGTTTGCGGAGAGAAGTTCCAGCAGCGCAATCATATGTACAGCCATAGGTAGACATTTATCTATTGCCAGCCAATTTTGAAGCCATAGTAGCTAAGTTTGTAAGGCAAAGTAATCATATGAGCTACACATTTTCCAAAGGACCTTGTTCGTTTCTCGCTGAACTTGGGCTTCCGGTACATGAAAACGTCACGAGGAAACCGACTTATACCAAGAACAACATTGTTCGTGGATATGTGACATCATCATCAAAGAAAAAGTGATATTATTAAATCCGCACTTAGCGTGATATATCAATAGTTATACTCTTACTGGTGGTAGTAGTTACCCGAGACTGTTTTGTGCCGCTAAATAATAGTATGCGAATATTACTGCGTTACCAATCGCAAGACATTTTGGCCAGTGAAATTGCAGGGGTAACTAGAGTTCACATCTTATGTCTCAAGATGAAGAGAATAGTGTGTCGCCATGTACACTATCCCTTCACTAACTCCACATTGTTATGATCAGGCGAATTACAACAGAGAATGTCCTGCTTTCGTCGATTAAAAAAAACAAACGGTTCACTCTGGGCCTTCATATTATATGTAGTAAGATCTCAGAAGAGGCTGTATCACGGTGGCGGATTTGAAATAGGCAATTCACGTTTTATCCAGGCGAACGGTGCACGCTGACATGAGGAGTCCTGTGCGCAGCGCAGTGCGATACCCGTGCTCCGTGTGCGGCGTCGTACTACCGAGTGAGGCGGCACTGCGGTCACATAGCACGTGCCACCTCGACAATGGTACGCCGGAAGACGATAGTGAGTATCTGACGAGAGTACACATTGTGTTACATTTGCACCAACTAAAATCACCACGTCGTTCTTTCATTAAATTTCAGTTCCTGTGCCTTTTAATGAAATCCTCATCTCAGTTCGTACTAGATTTGATATCAGCGAGTAGCCTTTAAAACATACTCCGACTTCTCCATAAATCCTACTCCCACTAAAACTAATTCTATGGTCACCTTGAGTGAGTAAGAAGAGCTTCGGGATCTTCAATGTAACGGATGTGTGCCATTTAACCACCACGTAGGCTGGTTATTTTTGGAAAATGGCGGTTTCTTCTTAATATTTTCGTTTAACGTAGAACCCGAGGCCCGCGGGAGCTGAACCCGCACCTCTTTGAAATGTACTTCACTTACGAGCTGTATAAAATGGTATTTCGGCTTCGTACTATTACTTTTTTGTTCATTAATTAATGCTTCGTATAATTATAGAGCAAGAGTTCATGTGCGTATTCTCGTCCTGCGGCGAGCGGTTCAGTTCACCGCGGGAGCACACGGAGCACCTGCTGCGCGCGCATCAGCTGCGCGTGCTTGCTGCTCGTGCGCACGCGCACCCACCGCGACGCGGTCGCCCGCCAAAAGTAACCTCACGAGTTTATTATAATCACTTCAATCAAATCTATTAATATTTATTAACACTGACTATCTTAAACTGAAGCATTAATTAGAAACCAGAAGACAGTAAAAGAAGTTTAACAGTCTTCGTATTATAGCAGGTATGAGCTTGGCTTGTTACATGGAGGATCCCTGATTCGATTCCAGGGCTGCTTTTAAATTTGGTTGGAGGTAGAGTATTTCCGAACATGCCTGGCTAACTTAACTCTCGTATTGTAAATCTGTCTCCATAGCAACGATGATTTTTTGCGACTGTCAATGTATGAGAGCTAGAGTACACTGAACGAGTTCACTTCACCATTAACGGTAAAATTAATGTGTTAACCCATTCAGGATAAATAATGGACAAACCTGATTTTTTTTCTCACTCTCCATTTTTCTATATCTGAAAGACTCACCTGGCTCCAACTTCATATGAAGATACATGACAATGAGTCTAGATTACGCCACATTTTTAAAATTTTATACTACAATAGTTTTTATTATACTTTGTATGTAAAATATATTTAATTTATTTTCAGAATTTGAAAGACCCACTGGATCTAAAAGATACCGTGTTTGATGAGGTAAGTGTATATGAACAACATCTAAACACTGAACAGATGTAACTTTTTTTTTTAATATAAAATTAGTATGGGTATCTTAAGGCGCTATAGCTCCTAAGCTTCTAGTCAGATATTAATATATTTTTTCCTATATTTGGAAATAAACTATATTGAATATTTTTACATAAATCATGTTGGAGAGTATTTTAAGATATTTTTTTTCTCTTTTTCTTTGGTATTTATTCCTTAGAGATATGGCAACCGCATTGTCTGGAAACCACTGGATTCAAAAAGCGCACGATCGTATTTTGTGGAGTACTTTACAAGAGACCTATGTCCAGCAGTGGACGTCCATCGGTTGAAATGATAATGAGGATGATGATTGGCTCAAAAAACACAAAATTATTTATAGTAAAAAAAAATACTTATGATACTAATAGTGATGTTATTGATGAGAAAACATATGAAAAATATCTCTTGCAAGATTTTAATTGTAACACTGACATGTTCTAAAGCGGTATATTTAATTTTGTAATTTGGTGGAACTAAATACTGCATACTAAATAAAGTAATAGATGTCCTTCGATTCACATTGAACTTGTGCTTCCACCGAATAAAAACATGGAAAAGAAACTAAATTGTTCAAAGACATGAAATATTCACATATCTGCACTCTGCCAATTTTATTGACAATGGCCTGGACTCATAGGTTTTTTTTTTCTTTGTAATTGACGAAGTAATGAGTGAACGTGTCCATCTGAGGATAATTTATTTTTTGATAGTTGCCCACCTTAAACAAAGTGGCGCTGGTTAAGGTATTATACACCCCACACATTCACAGAGCCTTAAAACTAAACGATAGATCATTCACCCATTTAACCGTTGGTAGAACTCTGTTTCTACTACTATGCACACTAGTACAAACACTACTGTGATCCTGTTTTAAAGGGTGTTGTAGCTAGTTAAATTATCTCTGGTAAAGATCTCTTGTCTTTGTTTATATTGTCTCAAAGCGAGCACAGTGAGGTCCATCCTAACTTGCACCATGTTGCACCATATCACTTATTATCAGGTGAATATTTAGTACATCCAGCTACATAAATTTCCTGTAAATTTCTAACTGTAGTGAAGTTTAATGTTAAAAACTTAAAGTAAAAACACATGTTAATTTATACATTTATTAATTGAATTTAAATTAAAACTACTCAAAATAAAATTTTGTATCTGTTATGTATAATATACATAACATTAAATAAACATAAAATAAACTATAAATAAAATAACATAAGCAATAAGTCAACATTTTTAGTGAGAAGGATGAACCTGATGCTTTAATAATAAATTATCAACATTTGGCGTCAATTTTGTAAGGGTTAATTTTAAATCTCCTCGGCTAATGATGTCCAGCGAATACCAACATCCTACAACTTGCACAATTTTATAAACATATAATAAATTGTTTACTTCATAGGTACTTTTATAAATAATGTATATGTTTTGATATTATAAGATAGTAAGATGTAAGTAAATAGGTACTATCAGTGTATGTGTTGAGATCCACTATCGTGGACCCCATTTTCATTTCATGGACCCCCAAATTTTTCTTCGCTGACGTAGACCCCTTGCAGGTTGTCATAGACCCCTAAGGGTCGAGATAGACCACTTTGGGAATCACTGCCTTTAATAAACATAATGTTGGCTGTTCATGTTTCTTCATAACAATTCCGTTTTGATTTTCAGGTGAAGATCATAAAGCAAGAGCCTCAATACTTGCCCAAGTTAAAAGTGCAGAGTTTGTTTCAATGAGTGAAACTTAACACAGATCGGACTGAGTGAGCAATGCTGTTGATCAACTGAATAAGTACTTGAAGTGCTTATTTATTGAAAGTTTGCATTTAAATATCAGATACATTGATGTGGACGAAGCAAAAATAAGTATTATATATATGTAAGTGATATTTATAAGTGCAATTTCATTTTAAGATACATTATTATCATATATTAGAGATATAAGAGAATAGATATTTAGATATGGCGTTTATATTGATTTTATCCTCAGCGACCATTTTGTTGTACTCGCACATTTAATAGATGAAACTTTTATTATTTTGAAAGTATAAAGTTTACTTTTCTAACTTTGTTGTCTATGAAAAATAGTTTTTATAGTGCGAAGATCGTCGGTAGTTAAAGCCTATAGTACAACAAACATCGTTTGTATAGTGTTTATTGTGAGGTAAAAATGAGAGGGTAGTGGAAGCAAAAAACATATTGTCTGCATTAATATTATGTAATAAATATTATTTGAAGACTTATTTGTGATTCAAAGTACACATAACAACTTCATAGATAACATATACATATTTTTGGCACCGGACGGTATTAATATTAATGGTCTTTTTTTAGCTCGTTAAAATGTTATCATTGACCAAGCTGTTTAGAAATAAAATAGAAAATATTGTTTATGTTCCGTCCCAAAGCAGAGTTGAATTAAATAAGAGATTTATATGAAAATTATATTGGATTTGTTGCGAGGTTGTTATGTGTACGGGCCAATTTGAAAAGTATTAAAAAATTTATAATAGTTGTTTAAGCGTCGAGAATATATTGTAGATATTATTTTGCTCCCGTATTGTAGGCGTGTAGTTCTTACTGGTTTTATTACTGGAGTTCAGTTATAAACGTAAATTGGCAGTAAGTCCCTGCTGCCGGAGACCATTGGTAATTACCACCGTAGCACCTTTTTGCTTTCAAACAGTAGTATACTTTTACTATATTCCTGCTTGAATGGCGTTGTAGCTTGTGAAATTACTGGGACAATGAGCTTTATTATAGTATCTCAAATTGAGTGATATGGTGCCGTATATTTCACCTTAACTTTTTTTTATATTTAACAAAGCGATGAGACAAGCGAGATATTTACCTAATGATAAGTGATGGGTCTGCTCATACTAACACATTAGGTTGATATACACATCAACACTTTGTGATTGTGTCAAGTGATACATAAAGGTGTTAACAACAAGTTTAGGTAACACCCACGTTAATATGAAAATGTATTACTTAAAATCAGGTGAACAACATGGTTGTCTCAACTCCCATCTCACTATATTTAAAAGATTATAGTATACCACCCATACCATGGTAGAACCCATTTATTTAATTCATGGTATGGAAAGAGTATTAAGTATAACATATCAACTATTGTTTTTCAATTTAAAAAAAAACTTGCCTCCGTGAAATTTCTAAAGTATCAATTTAATGTTACTAAATTTATAGATAATTTACATTTATATGTTATTAAAAAATAATATCAACTGAGTATTCTTAAAATATTTACATTATTAAATCACTTTAAGAAACAGTAATGCCGCTGCTGACTGTACATAGAGTACTCATGTTTTATCATATATTCAGTACATAACAATCACGTTAAAATATATATAAAATTGTAAATCAGTTTAAATAATAATAAAAAAAATCTATAATTAACAACATAATCAATGTCAATATCTACAGGGAAAGATCATACACTTAATGTACATCTTCATATTCTTCAACATGTGGCGTGGCGCCGAAAGCGACACAGGAGTCTTTATGTTACTAAGTCAATGGTTAGGTAGTAAGCTATGGAGGCAATTAAAGTCTGACTAATCAAATTATATTTATTGAAATATTTCCTCCTTTTTTAACTTGGTCATCTCAAAATGTTTGAGTATGTATACTGCGACTGCATATAGTATCGCCATGTGACAATACTATATGCAGTCGCAGCATCAGCAGCAGCAACGTACATACATAGCCACTATTTAATTTCTATCGTTTAAATATTTTTTATTAAGACATTTTTCATTACATTTTAATATTTATTAGTAACATACGAAAATGATATTATGATATTGTAATAAAATGGCTCGTTTAATATTCCCATCGTAGCTGGGATCTGAATCCCGTAGCGTTCTTTTACAGAGAACCAAGGCCAAGTACAAGTTGGTGTGCAAGGCATGTAAGAGACTTACGTGCTGGTTATGATTTGGTCGAATGGAACGATATTCCGAGATGAAAACTTCTATTATTCCCCAACAACGAAAGTACAAATAATATAAGTTCAGCATCATCAGCCAATTCACGTATCACTCGAATAAATGAAGTGCAGTATCCTCTCGAACATCAAAACGAGAATGAATTGTCGTTTTTTTTGTGATGAAGTTTGCGCCGCTAGTTTCTTTGAGAACCATAGCAGCTTCATCTAGTATCTGTGAGCTTAATAAATAAATGTCAGCTCGCTGAACGCACATATATATATATACCCTAGAAATTTCTAAAGAACTCCACTCTAAGTTTAGAAATTTCTAGAGATAAGTTCTCTAGAAATTTCTACAAGACTCCTTTTGCTGATGTAATACCGATTAATTAATAGAAATTATTAGCGATGCATCATTGTTTATTTATTATTTATTTTTTTGTTTAATACATCTTTTGACGTATATGACTCGAGGCCATCATTGTTCTATTGTTATTTCTTATTCTAATTATTCGTTTTATATTCTATTATATTTTTGTAATATTAGTTTTTTATTTTCTACAGATGTATACAATTTCCTTATATTGTTTACGTTCTTACATAGTTTTGTTTTATCTTTGCGTATTTACACTAACGACGTGCTTACATTATCCTCACCATGTTCATGTTTGTACTAAGTATATAAGATATTTACCTATTTGTTATTCCTTATTTATTCTTGTTTATGAACTTCGCTACATTGATACAGTGTCTAAGAAATTTACCACAAAATTTTTTGTGTGCTATGAATTCGCTAATTTATTTATGTCAATCAAATCTTCTATCTCCAATTCTTTCGTTTCATTCAGGTATATAGAATAGTCCACTAACATATCTTCGATACTTTCCACACTCAGGTCCGCAGCTGCATGCCGGACTGTTTTTGCGTTTAAATTTACATAAATTATCAGCAAAGCCACCCTGCTCCGTAAGCACTTGTCCGAGAACCGGATTCAGCTCCATCTTCTTTATTATCGGGTATGCACTAATAATATCCGGGAAAAATAGCTTCGTTACTGCGGCCGTTAATCCCTGTGTAGCGCGGATTCCTCTCGTCAAACGATTCTAATCTTAAGTGCCTCTTGATAAATGAAATCGAATACTTTTCATAATCACTTTTTCTTTTAGCTTTGGTTGCTTCCTCATGCGAGCTGATCCGACCTCCCTCTCAGACCCGCGGGAGCTTTTACCCAAAATCTTTTGCTGTAACGGCTACGGGTTGGTGAGGAGTGTCTCGGGCTAAGGTTTCGAGAGCGGATCTTTAGTCGCTGAATATGTTGTAGCTTTCTGTTTGGTGTCGTCTAGTATATTCGGTAGCCTCAGCCATCGCAAGCAGTTCCGCCTGATAGACGGTGCAAAAGTTTTCTAGTTTTAGTTTCTTCATCTTTATTTCTTTCGTGTCATTCAAAATTGATATTGCTGCGCTTACTTTGCCTTCTTACTTCCATCTGCATAAATTTTGATTTCCGCTTCCTGCTTATCCACTTGTACACCATCAGCTGGAGATTTAAACTGCAGTTCTTTCTGCTGTGCTGGATGCGGAAGCTCATCGTATCTGGTTGGCTTTTCAATTTCGCGGTCTCCGATCACACGGTCCGAGAGACCTTTTCTCTGTTTTGGAGTTTATCATTGTTTATTCTAAACTCGACGCTGGATACCCATCTCACGGTACTTTGATCTCTTTATTTTTCCCGAACGTTCTAGTACTACATTCTATCGCGATCATTTTTTGTTACAATATTGTAACAAGTTAATATCATCAGTCATTGGTTAGTTCTAGAGTTGACATATTAACGTTCCACACTTGTTGGTTATAAGCAGCAGGCTTCGCACAATATCTTATATTTTATTCAATTAAGCGAGGAGATGAGCAGTACATTCACCTGGTGGTAAATGATACGCCCAATCATAACAACGTGACACCATATTGCGATCGTCGCACGAGACATAAGATGTTGAGCCTCGTTACCCCAGTCATTACACAAGATAAAGCGCATTTCAAATCAGAACACAGTAATATTTGCACACTACTGTTTGGCGATAAAAATAAGCCCTGCGGTGGTACCTACCTAGACGGTTTCCGGTAACAAAGACCTACCACCAGTAATAACATAAAATTGATATCCACTATTATCATCAAGTATGGACACTTCTATGGACAGTTTAGAATCATCTATTTCATTCCGTCATGTCCTAGTAGGAGTCGTGAGTAAAACTTGGCACAAATGGAGCTGGTTGAGTCTAAACAAGCTAGAGATGGCATCCAGAAATAAAGTCCGAAATTAATAGAAGATGCTGGATTTGTTTTCATTTATGATTTTACCAGCTTTAAATTACTCCACTATTAAATAAAATATCGAAATATTATTATTAATATTTGAAAAATATTTATAATTTTTTTTATATATTTATTTTCCGTTAAAAAGCCTTTAAATTTATTTTGTTATTCTAATGACGATTGCTTTTTGAGGCAGGTCAGGTAGTGATGTGCAGACATTAAAGGATGGTGTTGTAGATGATGATACAACTGGGGTAACGACATTAATATCTCGTATCATAAAACGAGCGCAGTATGATAAGGTATCATTATCAGCTCGCCACATTGTTATCAGCCACAATTTTTTTTTTGACACTGCCATGGGAAATAAAATGATTATTCAACTTTTATAAAAGCAGTAGTTTTAGATGTAATATTATTACTGTATTAGTTCTGAATGGCCTGGTGCTGATTGATTCTTCCTCCTGAATCATGTAATTAGTTTTTTTTTTTCACTTACTAGTTTTCGTTTTTAAATAGGTTATAGTAAGAACTCACGCCATATTATCGAGGTAGGTAGATATCTAAGGTGCAAATGTTCCTATGAGTGTTAGAGGATATCACGTTTGGATATATGGAGTGGTCTGTACGTCTGTGTATAATCAACCATTTCTATATAGCCTCGGTAAGCAATTGATATGTCAAAAGATTTTTCTAATAAACGTACTTTTATCTTAATAAAATATACAATTTTGAAATTTCACCTTTCATTTACCACCTCCAATTTCGCAACGATGCGTGTTTATTTTTGTTCAAATAAAATTTTCTAAACTTTGTAATATTTTATCACAAAATATATGGAAATCAATTTAATTATGTTGTAATTTTTTTTATGATCGTTTACGGTTGGTGTGAAATTGATTTATATGTCATAATTAAAACTTGTATAATTTTTTTATTCATTTTGAGGTTTATTGTTGTGGTATTCGGTCCACTAATTATTTATCAGACGAGATGATCAAACATGCATCTAGCGATGAGTGACCTGCCTTCTGACAAAGTGGCGCTCGTTAGGATGATATACACTGCGTCACATTGTACTCGTCTCTGTGAGATGCAAGATGTTTTTCTCATTGCTACAATAATTTAACTTGCTACCGAACCCATCAAATAGGCGCTCTGGTATGTATCGAGATAGTCGCTGGCTGGGAGACCTATCAGTAGTATTCATTTTCAACATTCCGAAGACAGATGACGTTGAATTCAATATAGATTATGTCATTTTACTTTTGTATACATGATAAATAAATAAATTGAAAAGGTTTTTTATTTCTCCATGAATATGAAAATCCTCAGCCGCTTATGGTGTTAGTTAACAAACAGAGATAATTACAATACGTACGATTAATAAAATAAACAGATTATTTATTTTTCCCATTACTGAGACTGGGGGCATTCTCTCACATTGATCTAGTTGATATATTCACCACGCTGGCTAAGGGCAGGTTAGCGTCCACGAAAGGTGTTTCCGGAACATGTCGCTATTCCTCACAATGTTTTCCTTTATCGAAAACTCAAACACTGGGAGCGAACCTGCTCCTCTTCAAAACGTATAAAGGCTCAATCGTCATGTCTACGACTTATAAATTCAATACTTGCAATAAAAATATTAATGAATAAATTATTGACTTGTATTTGAAATAGTACAGTAATAGTTTTTAAATGACATGTTTTGTTGATCTCCATTAAATCTCGTCTCGATATCTAAGTGTCGTATCTTTGGAACTGTATGAGAATCACCAAATACGTGGTGACAGCGCCGAGTACCTGCAAACATTAATATAAATTAATGACGCACGTCCAACAGGATCTCATAACTTAAATGTAATAACTCTGATGAATGGTGGTGATATCTGGTAGCTAAAGTGTATGTAAGTTTTTTGCCGATAGCTTATTGGTTTGTTGCGTAACAGTGAAGTGCCAGCCAATGGAGTGAAGTCGCAGAATCCAAATAGTCCATATACACTGATACCATGCATGCAATTATTATTGTTAAATTCAATTTCCATAACAATCAGAGATTTTAATACAACTAGAACAGCAGTCAATTCTGTTACTGCCGGGCTTTTAGTAATGATATATAACCAGCTTTGACTTTCTTATAAGAGAACTCTCACACTTGTCTCAGTTGTGAGAACATTAAAGGCTATGTTATATACATAAAATTGTTTTATTTATTAATTCATCTGAACGCTTATAATAGACAAAACAACGCTGAAAATTATATTTTTTATATAATAATTATTTTCATTTTTGATATAGTAATTTATCTGATAGATTTGCCAGATGACGCATGCGCAGTAGCAGGGCGTCGATGCATCCAGAAGAATCAACCGATAGCCGCATCGAAAACTTCACGCCTTACATGCGTATATAAAACCTCCGACAATGCTCTCACTGTTGGGACTTAAGGCCGCGTCGGCACTGTTTAGCATATGAATATTAATGTTTGTCTTAGTTTGTATTTTTATACAATATTGATACTTAAAATGAAAGGAGAAGTGAGGGAATAACTAATACATACAGAAGCTACCAAGGGGCGATCCAGTGTGCACATTCCCATTGGTGAGTAAGTTACAGATTGCAGCATCAGTTGTCTCGAGAACACTTCAAGCCGTGAGGGCAGGCTGCCGTTGGACGGTGATGATCGCATCAGCCGGCATACCAAATCCTCAGTCCTTTTGCCCTGAATAAACGACGATGTTATGCACCACGAGATATTTAAAAAATGTAAATGTTCCGCGCAGGACAAATGTTCTTTTTTTACTGGTGGTAGATCACTATTTATTTTTATGATGAAGTTTGTGCAACTAGTTTGATCAAGGATACCAGATCCGCGAGCTAAAATAAAATTAAAACTAAACAAATGAAATAAATAGCACCTCGGTGATGGTGTAGTGGCATGGCTCAACGACTACGAACATTCGCAGCATGTGCGTCGCACACCACAGGAACTGCAGCACCAGGAAGTGGATCCTGTTCGTCGATACAACTAAAAACAGAGTTTATGTAAGTTCCAATCCGATTTGGAAGTATATTCATCACATACCTAAATGCTTTTATTGTTACTAACCATATATTTTATTTATTTACCTATATACATTAATGTTTTGACCTTTAAGCAACAAAATAAAAATAAATAATCTGTAACTCACTTATCTCCATGATCAGGAAGTACGGCGTGACGATCAAATGCAGCAACGTTGATATTAGTATAAGGATCAGAGGCAGACCGTAACTGCGGTCTAGGGCTTGCACTACGTCACACAGGGCTCCGTGCAAGCAGGCCAGCCTGCGGACGGCCTCGCAAGGTGGCACTATCAGGCGAGGCTCCCCTGTTACTAGAAAAATATTTATTACATACTTGCTATTATGTCCTGTAGGAAGTCGTCTACATAATTAGTTATCGTTTACTGGTGGTAGCTCTGTTTCCGGAGACCGTCTAGATAGGTACCACCGCAGCGCCAATGTCTACCACCAAAAAGTAGAATGCAACCTTTTTTGTACTTCGATTTGAAGGGCACTGTAGCTAGTAAAATTACTGGGGTAACGAGACTCGACATCTTATGTCTCAAGCCAAAATACCATCTTAACTAGCGTCACATTTTTATGATCGGGCGTATCGCTTACTATCAGATGAACGTCCTCCTCCTCTTGCCGCTTCGTTGAATAAAAAAAAGACCTGTAAAACCTGAACATCAGCGCAGCGGAAGTTCAACATTATGCTGCAACCTCGTTTAATTTTATTTTGTAATTTTTGTAATTTATTTTTATTGGGAGTTTGTAGATAAAGATTTTCTTTCTTTCGAAAAAGAAAGATTCATAATTAGTATTAATTTTTTTCTTTTTTGTATATTCAATAAGTAGTGAATCCTTGAGTTTATGACTAATTTTTAAAAAAGGCGTCATTTATTTCATTTTTATAATATTTAATTAAGGAGCAATTATTTACCTGTGTTTCGAATAATGACTCTATGGTCTTGTTCCTCTGTCGTGTCCACTAGGAGACCAATGTTGGCGCAGCGACGCGGCTCGGTGGTGGCCACTCTTATCGCCAACACATTCAATGGTGGCGGATCATTCATCTTCTTAACTGAAAACGGTTCCAATGTGATTAATTACATAAATATCAATGAACGATTACGAAACAAATACGACCTTTTTTTAAGTTTTATACAACTATAGTATCAAACACGTATGAAGTCCGCCGAGTATTGAATAGTCACCACAGCTGCCCCTTTTTAAAGAGCGTTATATTGTAGATCCTAAAACAACTTCAGCAGATAGCTCTTTCCGCAACTTAAATGTTAACAGTAGTGTGTTGTAGCTAGTGTAATTACTGGGATAACGGGACACAACATCTTATGTCGACGATAGAAAATGGCCGAGAGCATCGTGTCAAACAGTTCCTTGGAACACATTGGCATCGTTATAAACCCATAGATTTTAGTTTCGAATCCATTTAAGCTCTGAAAAGTGTCAATACCAATTTTAAGCTCTTTTATAGAAAACCATTGACCTGCAGCTTATACTTACCAGGCGCAGAGACACTCTTGGCTGTTAAAGCCAGTACATTGTTGACGGCTTGAAAGCGTGCGCGGATGGAGAGCGCCGTGAACGCGAACTGGAGCTCCAGAATTATCGCAACGTACCACAAAAGATAAAAGCCGACGTAATTCAAAACAACATTCCCTGCAACGTACGGTATCAATGTGATGCAAAAATTGTTTAACAACGCTATATTCATAGACATTATAATAAATTACACTAAAACTCTTTTAGGTACTATTGTGTATATTCCATAATACCCTGCATCTTTTTTTGTTTGTTATCGGGGGAAATCTAAAAAGATACCCTGTTTCTGGGGGGCGGACAAGTTTATGTGGGATTTTTATCGCCTCGACGGTCATCTTCAATGCGTTGCGTGAGGCCCGGAGATGTCTTGCGGATCGCACCGGTGCCTCTCGGCAGTACATATAAAGAGCTTTAAGCTCTTCTCGATACCCTCGCTTTGGTACGACAAGTCGACGTACGACAACCACTTCGTACTTTCGTATATCTCGGGCTCGCCTTAGAGGACAATGAAGCGCCCCACCTTTAAAGCCTACGAACCGAAAAGTCCTTTTAATTGCATTCTACGACAGGTAGGAGCTTACCTTAGTCCCTTTTTTAATACCTCGAGACTACAGGACAAAATAACCTACATCTCATTCCTGTGATTTTGCTAAACGATGTGATCGCAACGCATTTCTTTTTTACAACGAAACGATGACATCCGTGTCGTTCATTTAATGGTAAATGTTGCCCTTCCCCATAGCAACATGTAGTCAGAATTATATACACTGCGATTACGCTCGTCTGAGACATAAAATGTTAAGTCGCGTTATTCTAATAATTTCACTGCCTAGAGTAAGTACCCTTCAAACTGAAAAAATGTTTTTGTACTACTGTTTGTCGATATCTCAGCTAAAATAAATAAACACAGAGACCAAGTTTACTGGTAGTAGGTCTATGTTGCCGGAGACCGTCTATGTAGGTACCACCGCAGCGCCTATATCTACCGACAAACAGTAGTGTGTAAACATTACAGTGGTCCGGATTGAAGCTAGTGAAATTACTGATAATTATAACAAGACTTAATATCCTATGACTCGAGGCGACGAAGGCAATGTGGTGTGTACATACCATCCTAACTAGAACCATGTTGTTATGGGCAGGCGTATCACTTGCCATTAGGTAAACATTCCGCTCGTCTGGTTGAATCAAAAATTCAACGGGTTTTTACTGTGTCTGCCAATCAAAGTGTAAAAAATAATGAAATTCCTCATCGTTAGACTTTAATGATAAATAAATAATAAACTCACACTCCCTTTGGAACTTTTTTGCTTGGAGTACGTAAAAGCAGAAGTCGTCAGCAATAAGTATAGAGAAAAAGATGAGAATGGCCAATAGTATAGCGCACAGCTTGCGCTCCGTCGCCCGCGAGTAATGCGCGCCGATGCTGTGGTCCACCTGATATTGTTTGTATAATAGAAACTATTTAAGAAGAAGATGTTCAGCTGGACAGTTAAAAATATTAACACAAATACCGATATTGAATGACTGAAATATTCATGTAAAGGAAATGCCTTGTCTATATTCATTTAGTTTTCTTTTTCTACGATATTATAACATTTGAATTAAGTGTAAAGCTAATAATAATAAAATGGACTCATCTAGAAGCTAACATACTCGTCAGATCCATTTGAATAACTACCGAAACACATCAATGATGATAATAAAAAGATGGTGTCTAGGCAAGAGTTTGAAATAACCGACCACCTCCTAATACCTTTTATGTTTCTCCAGAATCTGTATGGGAACATAAGTTGTTGAGGCAATTAAACTTTAATCTTGCTGATTAATCAGCTGAGTTTAATCAGCAAGATTAAAGTTTAATTGCCTTATCAGTTTTCATATTTAAACTCAATTTTTACACACTAAGTACTAAACAAACTGCAAGATCAAGGAGCAGAAAGAGTCCATTATTTAAGATCATGACGCTATCAAAGACGCTAGAAATAACAAAAATTCGGATAAAAATAGATAGTATTACTAATGCAAATATTATCGCAATATAATAAGAATTAAGTATTTTATTTTTAGTAATTAAAATAATGAAGTGTCTCTCTGTATTTGTAAAAAAAACTCACAGACGCTATGCTCTCCATAAACTTGAGCATGTTGCGCATGCGCTTCGGAGCACCGTACACGCCGGCACCGGCGATCACCACTACCACGAGGACATCGCACGTTGACACCACCTGCGACATCCTCGAGGACATCCGAACGGACATCTCGATGCCCACATTTATCTCAGCCACCAGACCGAATATTGTTGAGATTACTATAAAAGAATTTTTGTGATTATATCTTACAAATCTTGTTTGCTTTCATAAATTTCTTCTACAAAAACAATAGAGAAGAGGCCATACCAACTTCCGAAATCGAACTAGGGACCTCCATATTACGAGGCAATGAGTTAGCCACTGTACCATAGCGGCAGTTAAAAATACATATAAACTAAAAAAAATGTTGATTAAATTTTATTACTTTCACAACTGTTTTGCGAAAAATCAAACCATCATTGTACTCTTAAAATGGTAGTAAAGTTTGGATAAGCATTTTTATATGTCTTCAATAATTATCAGGTATTAAAGCGGCGTTTAATTCTATGTAAAAGTAGTAAAATTAAAGTTTGTTTTTATTCTTACCCAGTATTGTCACTAGGATGTACCCATATATGCACATAGCGTTAGAAATGGAGACGGTGAACCCATTGCAGCGAGACTCAAACCGCAGTGGTGCAAGCCCGAAAAAACTGGACACCTACAGGGGATAAATAATCCTTATTTATATATCCGACAAAGCGATAACACGAGGCGTTCACCTGATGGTAAGTGATAGATATGCCTGTTTGGCTGCGGAAAAAGACGCAGTTTTAAAGGCGGTTGAGCTGGTTAAAAGCGCGACAGGCCAGATAGGTTTGTTGTATTGAGAACTGTATATAAAACCTATTTAAAGTGAACACATTAAAGCAGTATCATCCGTAGGAACCAATTTGTTGTTGTCGATGTCCACAACTTACCCTGAGAATGAAAGCGTGTGCTCCACCGACGACACAGTGCATGACCCTGCTTTCTGCTCCTAAATCACCATTAGACGGTACGGGGGCGGTGCGCTCCACTTTACTGGTCTCCACTCCTGAGGAACATTACGTACTTGATGCAGATTACGACGAAGGACATCGGTAAGCGTTTCTCCGTCAAAAACCACTTTAAGTTTAATTCTGGAAGTTGACAAAATTTTAAAATCATGTTTGATAGTTTTTTACTCGGCGATGGTTAAGTACTTGATGTTAATAAGTAAAAAAGGTTTTCTTTTTTATTCGACGAGGAGACGAGAACAAGTAATTTTATATAGAGATGAGAATTCTTGATCTAAGATTTAAAAAAAAAACATTTAACATATAACCATACACTAAAATAAAAATAAACAACTCTGTTAATGCTTCCACTATTGGATCGTGGAGCCACAAGGTCATTTACTCACAACACTGGCCATTTTTCCACTATGCTGGTCAATTACCTACCACGCTGGCCGTGTAACCACTCCGTTTATTAACCGTTTATAAGTTAAACAATATTTTCAAATAAAGCTTACACTCCTTTCAGTAGTAAAAAAATTATTACCTTCATTCATCACAGAAGCAATTCAACACTCGATATAATCTTTAACCTCGCGGATAGATTTAAGTTAATAATGTTAAAGTTATTGAATGCGTAGATATATATTACATAATTACGGATTTGCGTTATACATTTCGATTTAACTATTTTTTAAATTTAATATACTGTCGTTTTAAAAAAAAACACTTTATTTAACAACGCTTTTTGCCAATAAACAATTATTTCTTCAAACTTGCCTTTTGGTTCTTAAAGACAACATAGTAGAAAAAAGCTAACAAATTTAAGGTTATTTAAATAAGATTTTGACATAAATGTTAAAAAAAACTACTTTAATAAATATAATTAAAATAAATATGCGATTTTCGATAGTGCAAGCAACCTGCCAGGTTTTTTACTGGGAGCAACTGAACTCCCGCAGGCTGCGTGCGAGCTCATTAAGTTGTCTTATCGATCATGGTCATAGCAAAACTTTAATTGCCTATCTCTCGGAAAGCACTTCATAATAGAGCTATACGTTTTACAACTTGTGTACGTGATACGTTTACACGAGCATTTATTAAATGTGTATATCCCATTCATAGATTAATATAAACTTTTATTACAAACAAGCGTTCGCCGTGCTCAGACATTAATGGAGTTGGTGACCGCTGCTGATATTTCACAGCTTCTATTTACTTTAAAGAGCACTAAGCCTTCAACTTCCTCAAAGGTACAAATTATTAACAGATTTAAAATTGTTCTAGAACGTTCAGCGTTTTTCGAAAGCAAGGAACTAAAACTCGATATTGATGAGGACATATGAGTTGATATTTAACGCAATTTTAAAATTATATCTACTTGTACTTCCATAAAAAGTGCTTTTGTTAAAAATAAATAGAAATTATATGCGAATAATTAATTTTGTTCACGAAAAGAAGTTCCTTTTAAACCCGGCCTGTAAGGATATTTACTCAGGGTTCGCTGTTAAAGCATCCATGTTGCTTTGGGTTAAGGATGTTGATTTTAATTAGCTCTGAAGCTGTATACCAGGAATCTAACCTGGCGCTTCTATATTAAAGAAAAGCTGTTAGTTGCTATAATTTAAATGTTTTATTTCACTATATTACATATAAATATAATTACTTACTAATCTTTCTCTGTTGGTAATATACTAATGACATGATTTTTAGTTTACTACGACAGGATACAACTTTACGTGATAAATGAATGTCAAGTAAATTTTACTGTCTACCATTAGTAAAGAGTTAGTGTACGAAACAGATTGATGTTAAAATAAATAAATCACAGCGGGGAATATTGAATCAACGGTAGGCATTGTTTATCCAAACAACACATTGACATGAATAATATTCAAGAATAAATTGCTCGATAAATATTTCTACACCTTTGTACACCTATAGCACTAGTTACTAGAAAACTGTTGTTAACGTTCGGTCATTATCATCATCAGCCGACATACGTCTACTGCTGGACATAGCCTCCCCTCCCCCTTCTCCAAAGATCTTCACAACAATCGGTCCCTCGCTGCCCGCTACCAGCTACTTTCCGCGACTTTTACTAGATCGTCGGACCACCTAGTGGGTAGCATGCCGGTTACTGCTACAGCGCCCTACGAACCGTAACACAGTAAAGTACGTACTGTTTAGCGGCAGAAATAGGAGCCCAGTGGCATTTCAACGATCTTTGGCAACAGACCTACCATGAGTACAGTCACAATAAAAAGTACGCAATATACAAAATCTAGAAATAGCTGTGTCTTATAGTATATTATACTTTTACTATTTACTTTTCTTATAGTATATTTACTCAGACTCCTAGTGAGCCTACTTGGAAGCAAATACCAGGCTTTAAAACTTGGTCGCATAAATACGACGTATCCTTTTTAATTGACTTAAACTCTTAACGGTCAAATGTATCCTTGCTTTAATATTATATAAAAAGTTTTGTTACCTCAGTAATTTCACTAACTACAACTACCTTCTTTCCGCAACATAGTAATGTTAGCACAGTGCTGTTTGGCGGGTACAATAGCCGTAGACTGTCTCCAGCAATAGAGATTTACCACCAGTGGCAGTTAAAACTTAGTTCTATCTAATACAGTAATTCATATACGTATCACATTAATATTTAAGTTATGTTTGTAGATATCAAATTTTTATTTTATACAAGTGACGAATGAGTAATGAATTTTCACGACTGTAGTTTTACGTTTCCTATTCATTATTACTTTCTGTTCCTATGTATTGTTGATTAATAACAGTCATTTTGTGGATACAATTAAGAAATACCTACCCATTATAATATAATTTTGTAACATAACAATTGACGGAAACATTATATTAATTATTTGTGATGGGATGACAACATGTGGGTTTATTTCATGTCAATAGTTTTATATAAAGTAACATCAGGGAAACATATTCAATTGTAATTTACTGAAAAAAGGTCTATGTTGCTTTTCCCTGTAGTCTCGGGCTATTAAGATTAGGATTAAGGTAAGCCTAGTCTGTCGCAGAAAGTGACTAAAAGGGTTTTCGGGTTCGTGACCCAAAAGGTGTACGCCCTCTATGTCTATTAAGCAAGCCCGGAATGAACGACATATACGAGGTGGTCTAGTGCTTGTCGTCCCAAGGTGAGGGTGCCGAGAAGGGATACAATCCTCCCTGGGACGCGTTTTAGGCGTAGTGCCGGTAGGCACCGATGATTTCCATAGGACATCCCGGATCTCCTGCAACGCTCTACGGATGACCACTGAGGGAGTGTTAGTGGGTAAAAATTCCACGTAACGTTGTCTTCCCCCCAGAAGCAGCGTGTCTTTTTAGAATATTTCCCTGCCGATACCAAAAAAAAGTTCATGTTGCTACTGATTTACATATACATGACCTCAGCGATAATTTCTACTATCAAACAGTAGTTTAGCCAGTTAAATTACGAAGATTGTCCCACATAATAACCCATCACGGCGGCCAAAAATTTAAGCTCTTGAAATACGTCGGATAGCTCACGCTGTTTACCTTCACTGGAAGCACCAGCTCAGTAAACATCCAATCCCCACCTTCGCTATCGGATCTGTGTATGAATTACTCTAATTCCGCTCCCATGCCATACGAAATGTGTTTATATTTTAAACTATTTGGCTGAATGTTTACATTTTACCAGAGAAACGGGTTAAAATACCAAAACGTATCAATTCTAGACGAATTTTAGATAAATATAGAGCGTTACGTCGCACAAACAAAATATCAGTCGTCCGCAGATGTTTTGCCATTATATCATAGTTGTCATATTTATTTAATACATACTATCGATTATTCTACATAATTATTTATTCGCACACGATACCCAAGCCAACCTCACCTCACAACCCGCATCGAGCCAGCGTGGTGTGAAATTGCTCAAAGCCCCCCATATGAACCGCTACATACGACGGCCTCTGATGCTCGGTGGTACCGGAAGCCATGCTGACTGTGACGGACGTTGGCATAGCGCCGGAACCAGGGTAGCGCATGTCCAGCTGTAGACGTCTATCGGCTGATCATGATGATGATGATTGCTTTTTGCGTATAGATATTCTCATGATGGTTTTTAAATAATAAAAAAGTCTATATATATATAGTCTATCAATTTGCTTTAAGAAATATTTGAGAAGGTAACCTTTTGTTTCTCTTTTTTTAAAAAAGTAAGAATTGTAACTATTATATATCGCAACAAGAAGTTTTCAAACAACCCAACAGATGGCGCCACAATGAACAATATATCACGCTATCGTTTATCATAGCGCAAATCCTTATAAGGATAGTACATCTTTGTGTATATGGTCTTAGCTCAACAAGTCATTACAGAATATAAAATAGTATCTATTAACTGTATCTCTCTGGATCTCTGTAATGCCAGGACTTGGGTCACTAAATCGTTACTAGACATAGTTTATAAGAGGACAAACACAATATCTGTTATTACTGTTACTGTTACGCAATAATAACAGGTACCAATTTCTGTTATGAAATAACAAGTGTTAATTTTTTACAATTTCTGTTTTTCGGTTATAATACTAGGTGCTCCGCGTTTTAATAACAGTCTATCAAATGGGTGTGAGCGTAATAGATTAATCAACCAAATAACACGATCTAATTAAGAATTCGCTTTTTAAAAAAAAAATTCTTCTTATGAAACTAATTACTATAATTTTGAATACAGCGCGGATATTTGTGTGTGCATTGTCATTCACCAGAGACACCGCACCCCACCTCTATACCTCTACAATGTATAATATAATATCGAATAACTTTAATGTTAAAAAAAACCTTAAAAACTAGTTCACTGCAATATATTAAACAAATGATATACACGCAAAAGAAATTTTACTCATCGCTGTATTCTTTTTTTTACAATACTAACGAAAGTTAATGGTAATAATGAAGTTCTAAAACACAGAATTTTTGTATTATAACAAATGCAATATTGCGTTGGTTATCTTTTAAAATTCTATGATTATATATATATTATAAAAAAATTGTGGTATATACAAACCGGTGTTGCTTCTATTAGCTAATGCATTATCCACACTGAAAGTATTCTAAACTGAAGCTTAACTAGCAACAGTTTGAAAACAGATTTGCTATGTTTATGCCATAATATCTTATTGATGACGTATTAAAAAATTGAAGAGCTGACACTTTCACCGATGCTGGGTCCAGACACTCATATTTTGGTGCACAAACCTAACGCGATCTGCGTTCAACGGTCGGCGCGTACACTGGCAGATGTATTGCGAAATTATCTTGGTCCACTGTTTGCGTCACTTGCATTTTTAACATACTCCATCAAATTACATAGTCGCCTTTTTTTTATGTACTACTTATAACGTTTGCAAAAAAAAATGCCATTAATAAATAAAAATGTACATACGAACGAAAAATGTAATATTTAAGAAAATAAACATTAATCGACATATAGTAATAACACGCAAATGACATAGGCAGAATCGATCTTAATTGCCGCTTCAGTATCAATACGCAGCTTAAAAAAATATTTATGTAAAAATGTACACTGATAAGGTTATTTACATATTTTGTTTAAATTGGAACCATTTATCATTATCATGATCCGATCGACTTCCACTGTTAGATATAGGTACCCTCTAAGATCTCTACATCGTTCGGTCCTGTGCTGCTCGCATCCAGCGACTTCCGGCGACGTTCACGCAGTCAGCATGGCTTTCAGTATCGTCGGATACGAGAGTCCATGTGTTTATAGGGTTGCATATGGAGAGATTTGGGTCATTACCCACTACGCTCACCCGCTCGTTTGTTGATTAGCACTGTGCACCAGGAGCAGGTGAGGTTTTGTTTTTTTTGTTTTACTTGCAGGGAAATGCCTGCGCATACTCATCCCCGCGGGGGCAAGGACAGATTATGTTGGACTTGCATAGACTAAAACCCTCACGATGTTCCTCCTCGTCGCATTAAGCCGGGGTTACGGGAACGCTCTCGCACGCATCCGCGACTCCGCCAGCGAACTTTCCACCATTATGGGGGCACGTTGGAACACACAGCGCGCCCTCTCCTTGTCCTCTTGCAGTCGCGCGAGTAACGGAGTCTCTCGAACCCGTCACCCAGAAGCCATGGGAACCAAGAGAGAAGCTCTCGACTCCCTGCGGCGGATCCGATCTTGGGTCCGCCGCCACCCATTCCTCTTCCACCGCGCCCCACCGCCGTAGGTTCCTTTTCGCTTCACCGTGGGCGACCCCGCCACGGTTATTTAGCCCCTCCGCCACGACAAGGCAGCAGGTGAGGTTGACGTGGGTCCCGTGAGTTGTTGTGCAAGACCCATTACACCCATTTTCTATTTTTCAAAGCGTTTATACTATAAGACAATTATTTTATATATTTATTTATTTATAAAAAATATAGGAATTCCTTTAATATAAAGATTAATTCTGAATTTAATGAAAAGAAATAAATAAAATGAAAAGTTGCTCGTAAACAATGAATAATTATTAAATGTTAACAATAACTTTGATAATAATTTTCAAATATTATACATAAATATTTAGTTATTATATTCTTCTAATAATTTTTCTACTCGCAAAATTGATTCAACGATTTGTTCTGGAGTTAATTCGATCGCATCTTTGCTGGTCATTTCATTAGCACGAGAGCCTTTTACGTTCCCGCTTTTTTCAATAATGTTAGCATCAACTTCCTCATTTCCACATTTATCTTTGTTAATATTAGCTTTAAGTTCTTTTGGTTGAATATAGTTATTTACAATGTGCACAAACTTCTTTGTTTTCTTTAGAACGTTTTTTTTCGTGTTTGTTAAATTAGACAGTAAGTTTTTTGTTTCATATACATTATTTACAATATCATCGTTTATATTTTGAATATTTGTAAGTGCTGGTTCTATTTTTCTGAAATGATCGTCTAGTTCTTGGTTAATATTATAATTATTTTTTACTTTGAATGTATTTTCTCTTTCAGGAAAATCATTGTTTTTTTCATATACACGCCATTCATATTGATCAGATTTTATCACTTCAGTGGTTGATTTATCAGTAGATATATATTCATTATTTCGGTTATTAATTTGATTAATACCCTTAGCATCATCTGTAACATTTTTTCATGTTATTTAAAGTTTTTATAGTTATAAGTATTAATAGTTAATCGATATTATTGTTATAAGTATAAAAGCAATAAACCGTTTTTGTGCTTCCATTAGGTTTTATTGTATTCATGTTAAAATTATTACTCTTAAAATGTTCGATTTAAATTCACCGGAGCTGTTTTAAATACGCTTTTGGATTTTTTTTATTGACACTGTGTCTAATGTATGTATAAATTATTTCAAACAAAATTATGTCTGATCGTAGATTTCTTAAAACTTAGTTACTACCTAATTATGTAAAATATTTTATCTAAACAATTACCTTACCTCTTGAACAAATTATACGGAATGTACATATTATAATAAGTAATCGTTTCATATTTCTGCTTTTGTTTCTGACTATGAAAATGTATTTTAAAATATTTAATATTTAGCGTGCGTCTGATACAAGTCTAGCAACTGAGACGTACTGAAGCCCTGCTCTTATCATAAACAGATAAAACTGAAGTATCAGCCTATGTTAACGTTACAAGTAAAATTACTAGTTTAACCCTAAAACATCGTTGTTTTTTTAATTTAAATATTTTGAATAATGCTGCTATAAATACATCAATGAATTTACATTCATTTTATGTAAGATAGGATTTTACTTTAGAGAACTATGTATTTATAGATAACATTTTTTTTATAAGAGATCTGGTGTTTTGATAGTAATTACTTAAAGAGTTTTTGGTTTTTCTTTATGATAAGTTTTGATTAATTAATACTTTCGACACATTAAAGAAACTAGCAAAATAAATATATAAAGTAACATACCGAAAATTCATAAGATCATTAAAGTGACAAAATGGTAACATTTCTGTTTATTGCCTATAGACAAAATTCTTAATTATAAATCAGAAATTTTTCGTTACAATTCCAGATTATTTCTTCTATTTTTATTTTACTAAAATTATCTAACAAATATTGTAATTCATTTATCAATAGTGAAATATGCATATGTTAGTTATAGTGTTAACCGGAAATTGCAGTAACAAGCACTTTGGAAGTATTTTAACCTATTTACCCTATATAGTAGTGATAATCGGTTTGCATTTTACGCGTTAAGTATTGCAGAATTTATGCTATTTACATAAATTTAATGCTGCACCACTTTTGCTGCAGCGTTTGAAATATTGCAAATAATTAATGGAAAGGGCACCACGTGTCTCTGTTGTGGCTAAGGTAACTGTTTAATATATTCTTCCCATTTCCTACTGCCGTGTTCTTCGTTATTACTTTATTGGACGAAGTGATCAACCCGAACTTTTAAATACCAAAAGCTCGTCGTAGATAACCTAAAGTAATAGGTATAAGTAGCCTAAGGTAATACAATAAAGTAGTGGATAAAAATGTTCAAAATTCATGGTATTAACACGTAAAATACTTGGTATAAGTTGAATTAAATAATATCAGTTATTCCAGTTTCTGAGGAAAATCTCTGTGTATTTTTATTTTAAGACTTTTAATAAAAATACTTTACTGTTTTGTACTAGTGCATTTAATTATATGAAAAAATTGATACGGTGACACATTCATATATAGTGCGTACTATTAATACTGAGACAATAGAATGAAGACGTTTGAGAAAAAAAATACTGAATCATTGTATATTAGTTTCTTCACAAAGTATCGTATAAATATTTTAAGCAGAAAACTTTATTAATTAAAGTTGTATTACCATTACAGATACATGCGATTTTATGTGTGGATAAAGAAATTATATAAGATCGACAAAATTTATAAATTCATAAAACCGGAACGAAAGTTAAAATCGACATATATAAGCACAAAGGTGATGATTGCGCCAAAAACCTGAAATAAAATATTGGATTTTATTTTCTCCATACACCAAAGACTGATAAGTACGAGTACAACGGAATTACTGACGAAGTTGCTGCATAGAGGGGGCTCATAACGTTTAATAGTAAATGTACACAAGTGATTATAAAAATTGGATTACAAAGGGTCCCGCACAAAGTGCGTGTTAATCAACAAACGAGGCTCTTGCACCCACCAACCCTTTGGGCGAGCGTGGTGGGAAGTAGCTCAAATCCCCCCATTAGAACCACTACAAACAACGGCTCCTGGTGCCCGGCGATAAGAGAAGCCGGCGATAAGAGGAGAAGCGATAAGATTTCTACAGGACCGATTGATTTGGGGATCTATGAAGAAAACGTATGTCGAGCAGTGGACGTCGTTCGGCTGATGATGATGATAATGAAGAATTATAAAAATACCGTCAAAATGAAGCTTCGATTCAATGTAACGACACCTATCGGTGAATAATTTGAATTGTATAACATTAAATGATTGTAATAAATTTCCAAATCATCTTTAACTGGATCCCATTCCCACGTGACGTAGCCCATCAGACGACTGATCGACCCCTTGGTTTTGTCTATCTGAAACACGTAGATATAAGTTTAGTAATAAGTATTATTTGATTTTATAAATAAACTGTTTCACGCCCGCTTTGCTGCCTGTAATAAAGAATTAGATCGCAATTGATTTTTCTATGAATATGATCTATGAAATTCAAAAAATAAATAGTCTTCAGCTATAAACAAACCATTACGCCTCGAATGGTATTGTTCCCGTGTCAATACGTTCACTAGTTTTCATGTGATTGGCGAAAAAACTAAAACCATTTTTATTAAATAAATATATATATATATAGTTTTAGTTTTTTCGCTAATCACATGATATATGAGTTTATATATGTAAACTCAATAGTTTAAATTATAATAAAATAAGGGAAATTCAACAATGGACAGTGATAATGATTAACATTTATTACTCCATAATTACATTTTTTTTTCTTAATTTTTTTGGCAACGTTTGGTTTTTTTTTGAAAACCAC
The DNA here is from genome assembly GCA_029034505.1 of Ornithoptera priamus. Taxonomy (NCBI): domain Eukaryota; kingdom Metazoa; phylum Arthropoda; class Insecta; order Lepidoptera; family Papilionidae; genus Ornithoptera; species Ornithoptera priamus. The sequence continues at coordinate 2,659,962 of JARDWD010000296.1, read as the reverse complement.
TTTACATCCTCTCTATTGGGGAACAGGCTTACTCTCAATATGAGAGGGTTTGGTTTATGTGTCTTAAAGAATCGTAAATAAATGTTAATGTAATAATATATTATTGTAATTTAATAATGCCACATCAGTTTGCTAATAACCTCGGCAGTGGAGCGCTGGCAAGAGTCCACAACAGTGACCACGGTGTTGATAATGAACGTGCACCAGATACAGTGGTTGATTAAATACAACTTCCACAGTGGTATGGTTGCTGAGAAAATAAAAAAAATGAACACTAACAAAGTAACTATTATATGTATGGTATTAATTATCAAGAAAATTTATATTTTTGATATAAATTTAATTTTTTTTTAATCGTAGGTTTATGTACGTAAAGTCCTTTAATATATAAAATTTGACTTTAATAATAAGGCATGTTGAGTTTTTGATTAATCAGAGAATCTTTCATTATATTTAATTTTTAAACGCATTTTATTTTTCTTTATTTGTACAATCTTAAATCTATTGCATTTTTTGGTAGGAATAGAAAAAAATTATAATTTTTTTTTTTACATAGAATTTACGTTCAATAATACAAAATAAATAATAAATATCTACTTACCTATATAATGTATGGTCGTAATTAAATCGTACATAATGTTCGTAAGGGTAATAATATACGTCGTCAAAACAAACAGCAGGCATAAGCCTTCAGAACTGTTGAACGTCGCTATAATGTCGCATATCCGTATGTGCTGGAGAAGCAGTCGGTGTATCTTCATTTCGTTTGGCTTCGATAACGCTGAAGCTAAAGCAAAACACTCAATGAACAGTCATCTTATAGTGGTTTAATAAGTGTTTGTCATTAATAAATCTAATTGTTATATTTATTCATTAAGTAAACGTATAACTGCTTAATATACTTTTAATTAATAAAAATGTAAAAGATTATTTATATTATGGATAAATAGATTACATTTATATATATTACTTTAATTTATGCAATTTAGTTGCGTACCTATGTTGTACTAATTAAACATATAATAATATTTGCATTTACGATCCAGGTACTATTGTTAGTAACCTTCACTTAAATTATATTTTATTTAATTTTATTTAATTTTATAATTTTTACGTAGTAAATTTAAAAATAATATGTTTTATAGTATTTTTTTTTTTAGTTATTTATTGGAAGAATCGATATATGAGTCTCTCTCTCTCTCTCTCCGTGGCATTTATTATTCCCATCGATCCAATCGATATATGAGTATAGTTGTTAAATGACTGGTGGGCCAAAAACGGCTATATTGAGCTGCGAAAAAAGCAGTAACATAACAGACATTACTGCGTACAATCAGTTTTTAATAATATAGTTAAAAATGAACTGGTGGTAGGTCTTTATACTGGTGGTAGACCATTTGTTATCCAAGATCGTACAGGTAGATACCGCCGCAGCTCCTACTTCTGCCGCCAAACAGTACCATGGCAAATATTAGTGTTCCGGATTGAAGGAAGTTATAACTAGTGAATTACTGCGGTAGCGAGATTTAACATCATATGTATCAAGGCGACGAGCAAAATATGTTGCTGTGTATATCATCCTAACTAGCAAGACGCTGTTATGGGCAGGGCATATCACTTACCATCAATTGGACGTCCCACGCGTCTCATCGTTTCTTTAAATAAAAAAAGACAAGTGTAAATTATAACGAATTAAGATGGATTGTTAATATTATCAATAAAATCATTAAATTATCTAAAAATAAATGATTGTAATACAAACCTGATCTCTCAAATTTTATCACAGCAAGATTGTCTATGACTTTATTTATTGATTTGAATGGTACGTTTAAGGGTGCTTGTCTTTCTTTACTTTTCCCTTTATTGACGTTGTTACTATCTGAAATGTTATATTTATGAAAAATTTCATAAACAATAACAAATATCTTATTATGTGCGAATGTAATTAATATCATATATACAGAATGCTTTTAATTTTTTGGCCGCGATGTACTTACCGCTAGGTATTTAGTTTTCTTTTCAAAAATGATTTTTTTTATATATGTTAAAATGATTTTTTAGAAAAACAATAATATAACTAAGATGCAGATCTTTATAGCTTTTTAGCTTACCGTGTTCTAGGTCTTCGAGAATCCCCACCAATTCGCAGTTTAAAACGCTCAACGTCGTATTAATCATTTGCACGATTAGTTTGAACTCATTACACAAAAGGAATATTATGAAATAAGCTACGTATTCCGCAAATGTTAAACATAATAAAATCACTAAAACAAAAACAAATATTAATACAAAATTAAAGTCTATATACATATATATAAGAAAATATTGGTGAAGAGGTAGTCTTAGTGGTGCTGGTAGAGTTTATCTTTTTTGTATGGTTCCAGGTTCACCTTTTTCTTAATGGCGCAATAATCAAAGATAATGTTTAGATATTCAACTGCTTTCATGACGCTGACATTACTCGCTAGTCTACTAAGATTCCTGGTTCTATTCTTGGACGACATATTAAGTTTAGTTGGCGGTACAGTTATTATGAATCCGCTTGGCAAGCTATCCTTGATTCAGCTGTTAACATATCAGAGCTAGAATATTCTGAGTGAACACGCTTCACCATCCACAAAGTTATTGTCACTTGTAAAATTGTAAAATTGAGGTCAAGTATTAGCTAATTATTGATAAAAAATTATACCAAATATGATTAATGCGATTTACTTGCATATGCATATAAATGTTATGTTGATTTCTAAATCCAACTAGATACATAACTAACAACATAAAATAAGTTATTGAGGAAAACACTATAAACATACTTTCGTAACAGCCATTTGTGTTCATTATTGAAATGTAAAAATGTAAACATATGCCGCATAAAAGTAAAAACAAATTAAATTTTATATAAATGATTTTGTACTTTTCATCTTTCTTCAAATTGCGCTCATTATCATTTTGCTGCATCTGAAATTATACATAAGCAAATGTATTTGATATATTTTATATGATATAACAAGAAGCTTGAATATTAATATAAGAAGCATTAGATTTGTCACAATCACAAGATCAAACGTTTTTGTAAACCTTTTTTAAATGCTTCAAATAATCCATCGTACGACGGAAGCGATTTGATGCCCCATACGCTCCAAAACAGGAAATAATTATGGGAAAACCAATACGCAATATCTGTACAATTGTTGAAATAGGTGAATTGTTTGAGAAGTCCAGTAAAGCACCAAGTAAAATACTTATGGCTGAAAACAATGAAATAATAAAGAAAAACTAACGATATATCGGATGTAGCAGAATTATGCAATTATACTTAATTCTAACTTTATTTTGGGGTTAACAATCTAACACCACTTGCAGTTTAAGTTTTTCGAGTCTCTGCCAATGGAACGTTAAGAGTGCAGCTTGGTTATTTTGGTTGTCTATAACGAAAAGTGTTGACGGCTATTTATATGATTGAAAATATATTCTTCTAAAATAAAATATATAAATGTTACTTACAAATACACGTTATAAACAATATTCCCAGGTACATAAATGTACGGTACAGTCTAATGTAGGTCTTAGAGTCAAATTTCCGAATACGCACTGGAGCCACTCCGAACAATCGCATTGTACGGAGCAAAAACACCATGGCCCCGTCTACTTCATATTCCTCTTCGACATCATTCCCCATTCTTTAAAATAATCTTTAAAATAAATTAACAGTTATCACTGTCATTATCAACTAATATATTATATGTTAATTATAATTATTATATTTATAATCACTTCTTTCTTTTCTCATCGCATTTATTGCTATTTTCGCCAACGTTTCATGTGCTTAACAGAAGCTGTGGTCACGGGATGTCGAAAGTATCGTGATATAGTTATCAGGTAGTATCTTAGTTTTTAAATATAATTTAATTTCAACTCAATTTACTCACAAACATAGAACTATTCACTTTACAGTAACCACGATCCATCCGTAACCTCGAATCATCGCGTAATAAAAGTTTAAAATTTAGTTTTAATAGATATTATATCCAATTATTTTAACTGATAAGCAAGTTTGTTATAAATGCACCAATAATTCTTAAAAAGTTACAATAATTGCATTAAAATTTTAGGTTATCGCATTTTCTTTGTGCATTAAGGCATATTTATAAAGTTTGAACATTTATAGTACGAGTATATGTATTTTGTATTGATTTGTAACCAAATCCAACTAACCTTTTAAGTATTACTTAGAACAACAATGTCTACCTTTGAAGACGACAAGAAAACAGAGTGACTATATTTCCCATTAAAAAAATTGTTTTGTTAAAATCAAATCGTACACTGTAAATTACTAGAATTATACTCGGAATTGCTTTTATGGCGTTGCGTTCTGTATGTACTTTGCCTTAAGTTGTTTTCAATTAAATAAAAAAAAAAGTCATAAAATATATCTCTATATGATCAAACATAATTCATAATTACATAAATCTGGCTTTTCGAAGCCCTGCTATACAATGATGAAGATATAAACAAAGTAGAGATTTTAAGTATAAATCGTACATGAACTTGCTGATTCAGATGTCCTTAGAAATTTTCCTTAATTATAAAAAAATGGCCTCTGTTATCCGGTAATGGTCCATCTTTGGTACCTAATGCTGACAATTTCTGCCGCAAAATAGTACTCTGATAGCATATAATGAATTTACTTGGGTAACGACAGTCAATATACCGTTTCTCATGACGAAGTAGGCGAATCACATACCATCAGGTAAACTATCTGCTGCTCATTTCGTTATTAAGTTGAACAAAAAAGAAAAACATATAACAATTCTTAACCCATTGTAGAGACAATTATTATTTGTTTGTACCTTTCCACTCGTTTATCTCGTTGATTGCATCAATGAATTACAGACATTTTTAAAAGCATTGCCAGGGTCGAATTAAACGACTGTAAACATCAGTTAGAGCAAAGGATTGATGTAATGTTTAATGGAGTTTTAAACAAATATTATTATGATGTGAGTAATATAAAATTTGTCTAAAATACATCAGTGTCACCACAAGGTGTCTGACTGCTATATTATTGAAATAGCGATTTAATAGATTTTAAACATATTGTGATAGGTGCAATTTAACGCTCACAGATGTTAATTACAGTCAGAATAGTTAACAGTTAGCTATATCAATAGTACCCTTTATAGAAACTTCTTTTACATCGATTACAAAGCGTTGTTTGTGGGTAATAGGTCTCCTATATCTACCGTTAAGCTGCAGTGTGCAAACATTACTATGTTATAATTTTAAGTGTACTATGATAGACTTTTTTTTCGATGAAGAGGCAAGACAAGCAAAATATTCATTACATAATAATTTCCCTGTGTCGATAACAACACAACAGTAGTTTTGTTCACCTTGCTTGACACATAAGATGTTAAGTCTTATTAATTCGATAATTGCACTATATGAGTGATTTACGTTTTATGTCACTTTCTCTTATGTTTCTTACTAACAAGAATATTTGCATAAGGTTTCTAATGATGGCAAGGTCAGATCAAAATTGGTGTACTGTGCGTGGTACGTTGCCGGTAGTACTGCAACAATCAAAGATACATGGCGTAGCACCTTTGTATATAAAGCGACTTAATGACGCCTACATAGTTCGAACCTCTAAAGTTTATAGTTTAACCCTTAATAACCTAGAGTTTCAATTTTGATACCAATCTTTTAAACCAAATGTTCACATTACTATTAGTTTTTTTTTATAGGTTGGCTGTACGTATTTTACTGTTGTGTAATATTCTTCCCAATGAAATTAAAAAAATAAATATTGTGATTTTTTTGGCTATTTTTCCCTTCATCTTGACCCTCAAGTAAACATAATAATATTAAAAATAAATCACTTTCGTAAATCAGGCTACTAAGGGTTAAACGAAAAATTTACGCTTGGCTTCGACTTACACTGAATAGTAAATTTATTAAATCTTTCATTTCCTATTTAAAACTAATAGGATTTACTGTATACTTCATTTGTTGTGCTCAATGATATCGTCCCTCATCAATTCAATCATAATATTTTTTTTGGAAAAAATATCTCGCTGATTTGTTAAGTGCAATTATTTCTATAAATCCTTCCGGCACTCTATTGTCTGTCTGAACAATTCCATAAACAACAAATAAGTAGTTGCTAGTCCGACGCGAGACTTTATTGTTTTATGTAGTTGTGCATATGTATCACTTTTCACAGAGCAGTCCCATTTTTGGTGATACTTTTTTATTGGAAAGAAGAAAGAAAATGTTTGATAAGGAATTTAGCTCTAGGGATGAGAAAAATTAAAGGCTTATTTGTATCAGTTAATGATTTGATCTGTAATGATACTTTAGGTTTTTTCTGGCCTATGTTCCGGTCAAAACCGACGTAGAGCACCTTTCTATATTGGAGGAGACTGGACCGGATCTGAACAAGTTTCATTTCGGATTCCGCAGGGGAACTTCTACCGTCGACGTTATAACGCGGGTGCGGGACCTAATGGACGATGCGGTGTCTCACTGAGAAGTGGTGTTGGCGGTGTCGCTCGTTATCGCCAACGCGTTTAACACCCTACCGTGGACAACGATCACCGCGGCGCTGGTCCAGTTCGGGGTCCCGGTCTACCTGAGACGGACGATTGGAACGTATCTCTCGAACTGGTTCGTGAGGTACCCGATGCGAGATCCGTGATGTCGGCACGGTGTGTCGTGCGGCGTTCCACAGTATTCAGTTCTCGGGCCGCTTCTGTAGAACATCGGTTAGCACTCGGTGTTGCGCGGAGCCAACCTCGGAAGGGTCGACGTGACTTGTTACGCCGACGACACCCTGGTGACAGCTCGCGGATGCACCTTTAAGGAGGCGCGCGTGTTAGCAACTTCTGGCATAGCTCAAATCGTCGCGCGCATTCGGTGTTTGGGGTTGAAGGTGGCGCTGAATAAGGGCGAGGCGTTCTGGGATGTCTTCTGATGAGCTGTTTGACATGATGCCGACAGCCACATTTCATCATCGCACCGCTCGCCATCGGCAGGGAGTTCATCCTTATACTGAACCGCAGTGGTCACGTACGGTCCGGTTCCAAAGATATTTTCTCCCGAGAACACTCAAAATGTGGAATGAATTACCTGTTGAGATTTTCCCTAGGAGTTACAATATGAAGTTCTTAAAAAAAGGCGTGAAAAGGTTTCTGCAGGGTCGGCAATAATCCCGGTGATACCTCTGGCGTTACGTGCGGTCATAGGCTGCGGTTACCGCTCAACATCAAGCGGGCCTCATACCTGTTTGCAACCTAAGTGGTATAAAAAAAAAGTTACAATTAAAATTTAAAAACACGGGCAAAATTTATCACTTTTTTTAATCTAATTGCGTATATAAAAAAAGTAAAATTTTGTAAGATGTTTTTGTCTATTTCGTTTATAAAATTTTATAACATTGCGTCAGTGCTAAAATAGTTGAACTACTTTTGTATTGGCTTGTTTGGGGGAGGCTTATGTTCAGCTGTGGACCTCTATCGGCTGATGTTAATGACGACTAATTTTGTTTTCATCGTCAAGGGTATTATCATAACTGTCCTGAATTTAACACGATGTTGTGTTTCATAACATAACTCTTATACACAAGGTGAGGTGTAAAAAATCTGGAGAGGCTAAATTATAGCTCGTTTCCTATACAGGGTGAAACGTAATAGGTGTAAAAGATTTGGAGAGGCTAAAATAGAGCTCGTATCATATCTATGTATGGAATACTCCATCCAAATACAATGGTTCTGGAGTTAAATTTTTTTTTAATATTTTTCGAAAATTTCCCGATTTTCACAAAATTTGTTAATTGTATTTCTTATTTATTTCTACACAAATTTTATATAATAATTATTGGTTAAAAAATGTTTTAATAAATTAAATTAATAATCACCACTAAAAAGCTAAATCTTTTAAATTACGTTTTTTGAAAATCGTGACAGCAAAATTAAGATATTTTACTAACACTTTCATTTAATCTTAAAACATAATTTATTTATAAAAAATACCTATAAATCACATATATAAGTACTCAACTCAATACCTATCCGACAAAGTATAAGAAAGCATATAGTTTCTAAACTTAAAAAAAAAAAACATTTCATAATACAAAATACCATGAAACATCAAACTGTAAAAAAACAATAAACAAAAGAGTCAAATTAAGGGCTGGCCCAGCGTGTACTATTATGAGTCTAGACGAGAGTAGATTTATCCTCGCAGTAGACTTTTCCTCGCAGTAAACTATTCCTCATAGTAAACTTTTCCTCGTAGTAAATTTTCTCTCGCAGTAAAATCTTAAAAGTTGGAATGAGCTCCTCGTTATGTTTACGAAACATGCAAAAGCTAGAGAAAGCTTTCGCTTGTGGATAAAGATATTTTAACACTTTAACTTTTCCGTTTATACAGTCAAAATTAGTCAAATCCAAAAAATACTCCCTTCCAACAAACCAAGAGTCAAATTTTTCGGCAAAAATTAATTGAAAAATTCCAAATAAAATCATAAAATCCAAATATAATACATAAGAACTAAAACAACCAACCAAACAAGCTAATGAGGTATTCCCCAATTATCTAGTTTTCACGGAGATTATTTCGATACATAAATATATATATTTCTACGTAGTAAGAATCGAAAAGCATTCATCAGCCTTCTGTCATCCATTGTTGAACATTGGCCGAGCCAGTTGCCTTGGAAATATAAAATTACATAATAATTTATTAATATTACTTTGTCTACATCAGGTCTTTGGGGGAAGCCTATGTCCAACAGTGGACATCTATCGACTGATGATGATGATGATATCAAAATTAGTCTAAATAAAAAAAAAATCAGTTCCAGTGTCATCTGCGTCATGAACATTATATTTCTTTTAAGTTTTGTACACACTAATAATAGTAGTACTAATGTTACTAACTCGTTAATTTTGATAATATCAAGAAATTGTGTGGAAATCGTTAAAAGCATTCCGAAGGTTATATTTAATATATTGACTCTGGTGATGGCTTTATGTCATGTTTGATGATGTTAATGTAACTATAATCACGCTAGTTGTTAGTTCATTTAGTTCTTGAATTAACTACATAGATGTAAGAACGTACAGAGAATTGAACGCGGTCGTAGTTAAACGGAGGAGAGGAAAGGAAGATAAAAACAGTATTTTAAAAGGATCCCCACGTGATGACGTCAGATCAAAATTCGTGTACTGTGCGTGGTACTTTAGCGGTAGTACTGCGATTGTCTAACATTCATGGCGTGGCACCTTTAAACATAAAGGCCCATGGAGATACCTACATAATTCGAGCCTCTAAGCCCAAAGTTTACACATGGATTTTTCTTATACTAATAAGTAAGCTAATGAAATTATACCATTATTATCATTTCAGCCTATTATTGTCTAATGCGGTACTTAGCTTATACATTTCCGGTGCGGCAAGTCGTATGTCATCCACAACTTCACAATGTTACTCAACTTGTCACATTTGAATATATTAATTTGACATCAATAACTGATCTGAAAAGTTATCGCCTTTTATTTTCAATATTTTAGTTTCTCTTCTTTCTATTTACTAATTTTTCTCACCTATCTTCCATTTGTTAGTGTTCACTAGCTTCGGTTTATTACCAAAATTTTTACTGTGTTCTTTTTTTTACAGTTGGCACAATTTTGATCGGTCTAATCATGGACTTACAACATTACAAGACTCAAACAGCGGTTAGGGTTAAAACAACATCCGCCCTTATAGTTTGGTTAGGAGACCTTGCGACTTTAATGATGGTCACTTTTGTTGGGGTGTGCCAAGGAGAAACACGGATGAAAAGAATATTACGATTACTAAAAGATATCGAAAAGGTTTTCATTTAAATCTTATTTGTATTGCTTTAAGAAATGTAGTGGCACCTGAAAAGTGTACAATTTCGAAATGAGATAAGCCAAATTTTTAATTATATTGTAGCTCATATATAACCTTTTCCGCTTCATCGGATAGTGAATTTCGGTAAATGACGATTTACTCCATTAACTCCGTAATAGATCCGTTTAACTTAAGTGTAGTTTATCAAAGAAATTAAATGAATTTTTTACACCCATAGTTTATGTCATATTACAATTGCATGTTTTAGATAAAAGAGAAGATTGGTCGTGATCATAAGAATCCGAAAGAAAGAGTATTTACTGTTTGCGTGATTGCGCTTCTAATTTATATCTACATTACTGTATTAATGGATTTTGGTGTATATATTCTAGACGCCTACGTAAATAAGAAAGAGAGTAAGTAATTCAATCTGGTGGCGAAAATGCTACAATACACATTTTTATTGTAAACTCTGATAAAAAAGGATATGATAGAAATTTACAACATAGTTCTGTAACAAATAACTAAAAGGATTTTGTTTGAAAGTTGACTCTCAAAAAAATTCTTGGCTATTGTAACATACAACCCAGCTCACGTTGTCCTACTTTAGTAAGCTATTCATTTATTTTATTTCCATATTTCATAACAATCATCATCAGCCAGGATATAGGTCTCCCCAAAAATCGAATCCTCACCAGTCGAATTGATTTTAACATCAACTATGTACAAAATATTCAAAATTGATATTTTTGGTATAAATATTGCTTAAAATTCATAAATTTAACTAACTACCAACCACCCTCCCCCCCAGCTGTTAACAGGCCTCTATTGCTGAGCAACTCTGTCGAGCCCAAAGCGCTCCATGCCCGGGGCAAAGCGGCTATAGCGGCGCTTATGAAGTACATGGGTCGCTTCACATTATAAGACTTATTTAGCTACACGGAGAAGTTTCGTGCCGCGAAAGACCAAAAAGAGAGGTTCCAAGTCGTATACGAGCACTTCGACCTGCTAGCCGCTCTCGAGGAGGATGTCTAATGACATCCCCCTCGCACCTGGACGCCGTCCGCATACATTATTTTCTCACCTTTCTCCTCCCCTTTTTATATGTTGCTTGATCTGCATATATTTAATTTTTTTATTTTAGTTTCAGATATGTGTTTTTGTATTTTTGTTCTCATTTAAAGTTTTGCTTTAATTTTAATTTTATTGCATTTATGTGGCGCAAACATCATCATTTTTTTTTTAAAAGTTATAATTTTGATATTTTGACACTTCAAATTATTACAGTTATTCTTTTATAGTTTTATGGCAAGGATTTCTTAATTTATTCCAGGGGTTTTCCATTTATTATTATTTTCGCGAATCGTCATTAGCTGATACACGTCAATTACTGGTTATAAACATTTTTAAGACCATACTTTATATCTGTTTTCAAATTTATCTTATTACGTGTTTCCAATTTTTACAGAAGTCGTTGTGTACATTTACGGTCTGGTCTATTTTGGATACATACACACGCTGTTGCTCATAATGCAAGTGATATTTGTTGTTTTGGCAATACATTCAACTTTTAAAACAATTAACAATTGTTTGCGGAATTTAATTGACTTATACAAAGTGAAATGTATGTATTATCAATGATTGTATTTATTTTCTTTAAAGAGTAGATTATAAACAAAATCAACTCAACTCCATTTGAGAGCAGTTTTTAGGATCCACAATAGTCTCTTGTAATTTTGTCTTTATTATATCATTTATTATATTTTTCTGCAGATTATTTCAAATTTCATACTTTGTATGATTTAGTTTTTTCTTCAATAATATCCAAAAACGTGCATCCTCAAATATAATTAGCAATCATTATCATATTTTAAACATTAAACATATTGCAGCTAAACAGCTTGAAGTAAAAAAACAAAAATTATTAACAGTTTCTAATATTATTCGGCCCGTAGATATTACAAATAGATGGATATCTAAATTGGATATTACCTCAGGTAAATCAAACTGAATTATAATGATTTTATGTAACAGAAGATGTTTAGATAAAACGTACGAGGAATATATTATTTCTTTCAAAGCATTTAGCAATTGTTTCTATCAAGGATGGCACGGCATAACTTAAGTATAAGGTATAATATCAATCAGGGATTTATGGGTCTACGTCCTTACGAGGATCTAGAAATCGGCTCCCAGTAAAAGAACTTTTCTCCTATTGCCGGAAAATAATAGCACTTCTAATGAACTCATGTAAAAGTGATATAAATTGAATTTATTGTTCTACCTTAATTAAACAGGAAGAGTGAAGCAAAGCACTTAGCCAGTGCATTTAACATTGTTATTCACATGAGAAAAGGCCCAGAATCCCAACAGTAGGATATCAATCAAACAGTTGATGTTGCGTAATGTACTATCATCATCACCCACATATTATGATAAGTTATAGATTATTATTTATCGCACTATGTTGCAGCTCATGAATCAATTGAGGATTTAGCAGATTCTTATCTCTTATTATGTAAAGTGGTGGAGAGCTTTAACGAAGAAAATGGTTTCTTAATTTTGTTATTAATTGGATCTTACATTGAGTACACATTTATATCAAATTATTACATGATAAGAGATCTGTGTTCACCAGGTAAAAACTATACATATCGAACTAGTTAACTAACATCCAAATATTTTTTCATTTTAAATAAACTTTTAATATTAAATAAGACTGATTTTATCGCATTTATTCAACTATTATTCTACCGCCAAACTATAGTGTGAAAATGTTAGTGTGTTTCAGTTTGAAAGGCAGTTATGAATTTATTAAGATAACGAGACTTACTATCTATTGTCTCAAGACGACAAGCACATTGTGGTGTAGTGTTCATCATCCTAACTGTATAATGTTTTGTATACTTCACGTTATATAGTTATGTAAATGTCTTGCTTGTCTTATCCCTTCAACGTTTAAAATAAGAAATATAACCTATTATTTTTTCTTAGATTTATTTAATGCCTGGAAAAATGTGACCAGTATTCTAATACCGACAGTATGGACCGTGTTTCGTTTAATAGAATTTTTCACTTTGATTGAATCCTTCCATCGAACTCATGAAGAGGTAAGTTTTACGAAGAATAGACAAAGAGAGCAAGCGAGATAAATTAAGTTATATTATATAAAAGTTATATTAATATTTATTAGCGGAGAATAAATTCCAAACAGCCCAACAGTTTCAGAAAGCGCGTAAAGTAGTTATAAATTCTTAATTCCAATATTTTCCTGAACTATCTCCTGCGAAAAAATGTTAGTTGGACTTGGCTAAGACAAAAAAAAATACGAAACTCATTACATATCTACTTTTAACTGATAGATAAACTTTCACTTTACTTGTAAAATTTCATATATTTTATTTAACAAACATCTGTAGACTATCTTAATTAATATATATATTTTTATTACAGATGAATGAAACCCATATTCTCTTAAGTAAGGTGATACACATCACAACTCCTGTCGGATATATGATAACGCCGATTTTGGATACATTTTACAAACAACTTGTGTTATACAAACCGTCATTTTCACCGCTTTACATTTGTACAATGCATAGATCACAAATTGCTGCGGTAATATTGAGAAAATACTATTATAACAAAAATAAACAACCCCTACAAATCCAAAAAGTCTTTTCGGAGACGCTTACCTGTAAACTTTACCCTCATACTGCTCACGGAAATAATGAATACAATAATTCCATATTTTTTTAAAGGCCAATGGTAAGCAGTGGGTAAATGGAAATTTATAACTTTGTGTCATCAAAAGGCTTTTCACTTAATTCGTTACAAATAAAAAAACGTTATTAATATATTCGAAAACCATATTTATCTGTCTATGTCCAGAATTATCTCTGAAACGAATGACCTATAGCTATTGATATATGTTAAGTAGAAAAAATTACTGGTACATAAAAATTTCTTTATGCGCATCTGTAAAGGGTCTCGTACAACTCACGGGACCCAAACCAACCTCACCTGCTCGTGGCGCACCCTGCTAATCAACAAACGAGGCTCTGACACCCACCAACCCGCATTGTACCAACGTGGTGGAAAATGGCCCTATACGGACCAGTACAAACGTCGGCTTCTGGTGCCCATCAGGTCGCGGAAAGTAGTTGGATGTGGGCAGCGCAGGACCGATAGATGTGAGGATTACTTGGAGGAGGCCTATGTCCAGCTGTATATGTCTGTTGGCTGATGATAATGTTTGAATTTGTAAAAAACACTTTAAAAGATTAAAAAGTGTTTCGCTGATGTTAATTAAATACATTGATGATTCTTTCAGATCATTGCCGGTTTTACAACGTACATGGCGGTTATAATACAATATCATCTGATTGAAGAGTGTAAAGCCTAAAAATGTGTATTTTATATGCAATTAGTATAATTAAATATCAATGAGGTGGTTTCCTATGTGTTGCATTAGTTCGTAATAATCATCAAAATGTATTATTACAATATATGTATAAAAATAAATGTATAAAATATATACAAGCTGTATTCACCTTTTATTATACCTATATTATTTAACCTTTTTCTTTATAACGGCACATAGCTTTTCGGAAAGCTGATACTGACTTATGATGAGTCATGGTGACAAAGTAATGTAGGATTTTTATCGGTTAAAACTTGAAGGTGTTCCTTCAATGCTTGTGGCCGGGACAACGGTAACGCTTTCATGGTAAATTATTTTCTAACCCTTAGAGTTGAATTTTTTTCAGATCGTCATTGTCAATTTTAAAATACAATTTCTAATAAAAAAAAAAGGATTTCAGTCACAAACAATGTAAAAAGTTATGCATATACGTCTAATTGAAACCTCAATGACGCCCGTTGGAAAGTACTTATTAGTGCATTGAATTAATGAACACAGAACTATATTTATCCTTCAATAAATTTCTGTCTATAATATAAAACAAACTTTATCTAAAGAGTGTTTTATTTATATAATGTATTTTAAATTATACTACAGCCGTCGCATGCTAGTATTATTATACACAGAGCTACAAAAGTTCGTCGCATATTCACTTTTGGAGTTACTCTAAGTTTGTAATATTATATTAGAAAATAGAAACAAATTAGCAGCAGCGTCATCTACTATATTCTTATAATTGAATAGGAGCTGACCAATTTAATTATAAACATTTCTACCACCATTCATTGTTCACACAATAATATCTCCACGCAATCATGCCAGGGACCTTCGTTAAACAAAGCATATAGATTAGTCGCTGCACCAGAGAACTATGGTGGAAACAATTTATGGATAAAACATATTTAATTCGATTTTGTGTTTTTTTTTCTCTAGTAGCTCACAAATATTTAATCACGCATGCATATACCGAACATATAATAAAACTAGATAACATTGCTGTTAAGTCAATTTCAATATCTATTAAAAATCAGCAATAAATAATACCATACCACCCGGGGTGTAATTTTGATACAACCAACACACTAATATAAAGTTTAGTCCTCGAAACCACACTTGACCAACAACATACATAGGGACTTAACTGACGTAGATAAACTGAACTTGAAGGACATCCTCTAATTTAAACATTAATATGAAGCAAGATGAGATGGTGATAGGAAGCGCTTTCGCGTTGCTATTGCGCATCATGCGATTATTTGGAATCACACCAATACAGCTGGAACCTTACGGTATGGCGTACCTCGTACGGACATCCCGGATTTACTTATTATGGAGCCGTGTCTTGGCATCGGTAATCGGTTAGTTATTGTTTTTATATTTAATAAAAAAAACTATATATTTAATAACAATATCTTCAAAAGATGTTAGACGGCAACATCTTCAGATGTTAATTATTTGTATTCAGTATATAGATAACAGTTTCAATGTCTTCATAACTTAATGTTATAAGCCTTCAAGTAATTCTTTTATGAAAATTCGAATGGGAAACCTTTAAAGTATACTACTAACTTTCTTAGCGACTGGCAAATATAATATTTAAATTAAAAAAATATAGAGTCAGTATTGGCTAACCTACTCAAAAAGGTAAGCCTACCCCACCCATTGACAAACGGCAAAGTAATGAATGTTTAAACTAAGTATTTTTTACATAAGACATATTATGTAAATCCTGAATGCAAAACCAGCTTACCTATCCCCATCACCATTCTATGTATAGAACCTTTTTGGGCGAGTGGAATATGCGCACAATATATCACCATTTAAACCATTTATAAAACTTTCAGTTGCATTCTCAGTCGTCGCTTTTTTGTTGGACTTGAGGAATATTAAAAGCCTAAATGTTGTGATGGCAGAGGGCATAAACTATTTTATGTTGATGTTTATTAAAGCGATTTTAGTAATCAGTATAACAACGACGGCGACGATTTTTTCACAAAAACGGATGAAACGCTTTATAAGATACATTAACTATATAAAAAAGGTTGTATTTTTTGTGTATTTAATAATAATCAAACATCATCATCATTTCCGATTATTGTGTCGTAATATATAAACTTTTTAATATTAGTTTAATCATAAAACAGTTATAAATACTAATCATCAAAGTCCCGAACAATCGGTGAGAGTCGACTATAATTGTGCACGTTTACGTTTCCTGTTGACTTGTTCTTTCCCTTTCAGATAAATACTTCAAAATTTTCTTACCAAATTATGTCAAAAGAACAACACTGGAAACTTTTTGCAATTATGATGTTTTCATTCTTCACCTGCACAAGTTTGGTTATTTGGGAATCTTATATTTTAATACAGAGAGGTAAGAGAAAAATAAATCAGGTTTATACATTTTTTTTATTCGATAAAGCAACGATAAAAACAGAATGTTTATTTGATGGTAAGCCATACGCCTACCCATAACAACGCGGTGCCAATTCAAATGGTATACACTGCCCAACATTGTGTTCTTCGCCCAAAGACAAAAAGTTTTAAGTCTCCTTTCCCCTATAATTTGACTAATTACAACGCCCTTCTATCCGAAATACGAGTACAATAATGTTTCCACGCCTACCACCAGCAAAATATATGTTCATCTATGCATTGTTGTCCCCACAATTCTTATTCCTGTAGCAGGAATAGATAACATTTATACTATTTCTCCTACAAACTTCAATCCATCAATGTGTAATTATTATATTAACTATATGTTGCTTTAATTTTAGTAAATATTTCGTATTTTTACTCCATTATGCTGGTCGGATCCTTTTTTATCCTGTTTTTGGAGTTTCAAATACTGATCGTTACCACTTCCGTCTGCGAGGCACTAAAAAATGTTAACAACAACATAGAAGATTTCATCACCGGAATAAAACCAACGAGTATGTTCCAATATTGTTGTTAAAAATAATGATATTATGAAGTTAGATTTTTTTTAAAAAAAATATTTTTATCCAAATGTTTCAAAAGTTAAAAGGTTTTTCTTCTTGGTTATCTAGGTAAGTATACTTTTGACTATGACGTCGCTTTTGTCACCAAGTTATGCAAACCAACCATGTCCCAGTTACTGGCCAAATGATCACAGGACGATATAGGTTGGTCTTGAGCTGTGCCAACGTCATAAATTGCGCCTGTAATATAATTGTTACACGTATGATCAATTAAAAACGTCGTTTGTTCCGTTATTATATTGAATGAAAAGCAAACTTATTGTAACGATCTAGCTCGAGTACTTTTACGACAGTATCCATCAATAAAGCTATTCACAAGGCTTTTATATACTAATAAAATTGGAATTATTTTATTGATTGATTGACAGTTCTGGAGACAATACGACAGTTAGTTGACTCAGTGACTAGTCGCACGGTTTTGATTGGAAACTTTAATTTTTCCAGACAAAGAGATAGCGTTTCAATCCACATCGGACGCACCACATAGAAGATTCTGCTCCCTCGCTCATTCTTATGTATGTATTCGCAATCTAGTACGGGAAATAAATAGAAACGAGGGACTCCTGATGTTAGTTTTAATATTCTATGCCGTATATTCGATGACGGTTAACGTCCATAGAACAATAAGGATCATCGTAATGCGCGGTACTCTTTTTAATAGTTCTATAATAATTTAGTGGAGTACGAAATTGATAACCCAATTATTTTCAAATTAATGCTACCTTTTTCAGAAAAAAAAATAATAATAGTAAAACAACTTCTATGGTGTTTATATTATTGTTCTAAAATAATTTTGCTCATCGAACCCTGCTACCGCACTCAAAATGAGGTTGGTAAACATGACATACACATATAATATATAAATAGCACTTAAAAATAAGTATATTTGCTGCTTAATTGCTGAAATTACAGCCAAATAAACATGACCTAATAAGAAAGAATGTAGAAATCTATTCACGATTGGTATTGATGGTAGATCATGGGATCGAATCCATTTTATGGCCACACTTTACAAAAGAAAATAGGAGCCATACGTTATTTGTTATATTCGTTATAATAATGATTATAATGAATATTAGTAAAATATTATAGCATCGTCATTATACAACAAAAATTATATGTAGGTAAAAATCAGTTTAATAATTCTATTAAGCTTGCTATGCAAAAAATCTTTTTAAGTGTACCTTTTACTCTAAAAAAGTAAATTTATTGTTTTGGTAACTATTGTTAAGTGTGATTAAATTTCTTTATAGGTAGATCAGGTTGTAATACTTTTGGGGCGGCTGATATGCAAGATGGGTACAATTCACAATTCACTTCTAATGGACTTGAAGAAGTTCTACAAGCAACTCCTATTCCAAACACCGTTATACACACCGTTGAATATTTGCACACTCAATAGATCGCTTATTACGTCGGTACGTCTAATTTATTTTTAGTAAAAATAAGGAATCTTCGTCGATTATAATCTCGTTTTCTGATTAAAAGTCTCATTAATTACCGAAAGAAATAGAAGCTGCAATAGTACTTACACAAATGATTTTTACCAACGTAGTTTTTACTGATTTTCTTCAGGTTTCATATCCACTCATTTTAAACAATTCAACATTACAAAATCCTGCGCTCGGGCGGGATCATGTTCGTGTAGTCCTATAGTTGATTTATAACATCCTTCACCATATCTTGTGTACCAAGTTTTATGTAAATGACAATATGCTGTTCATCATATTTCAGATATTCGCCGTGACCTTTACCTGCATTATCACTATCAACACTCTTGGTAAAAACTAAGTTATAGTTCAAAGGAAACTATACATTTGCTTTTACAGCTGCTCGAATTTATATTCGATTTTCAATGTTCTCTGCTTTTTGCTGGTGTTGGATTTTTGTGGTTAATAATAAGAAATAAATTACACGCACTTAAATATTTTTGTAATTAATCTCTAGTATATAATTCAATCTATTTTTTATCTCTTACAAATTATTCTTAGTTATAGATTAATAAATATTTTACTTCATTAAAGTGTTTTTAATAATAACTTTTTTCCTATTGTATATGAATGGGTACAAGATAGTTTTTCTTACAAACACTATTTAAAAATTCTGTCTATCTAAAGTAATTTTACATTGTATATAAAAATATTACTGAAATTGTTTATAACCATAGATCTAAATATAATAGAAGGACTTCTACAAAATCAGCACGAGACAAGATTCGTGATGATGTTAGCGCTACAAGCCAAAGTGACCCTTACAGCTTATCTGATACTGGCCTCGTAGACCCGGATCCACAGCCTGTTTCTAAAAAAAGTGTACTACATAGAGTATAGTTATCCGAAGGCAGATTATCACATTATGTCTGGATTTTTGGCTTTCTGGCGAATCTACTCGGTCGTCGAGGGCAAGCGCGGACTCGTACCCCGACTACCTCCGCCTGTATCGGAAGCTCTGGGCGGTGAGGACCGCCCCTGTTCGCGGGTGTACTTAGTGTACGCGGTGTGTGTGTACCTGTGGCGCCTCGTTCTGAAGCGAGGGCGGCGTGATGTCAAAATTCGGAGCGTGTTGGTAATGTCCGAAGTGTGTGTGGTGACGTGGGTGTTGTCGGTGACTGTTGGTTCGTGTGTAGTGTGCGGGATGTCGGGCTTAGCGCATGCCGTGGTCTGCGCTTATTGGTCTTGAAATTCGGAGGCGGCTCGTAGTTGACCGCTTTAGCCAACATAGGGTTGGGGTGAGATGACGCCTTGGCGAAGTAAGTTTTGGAGCACTCTCTGAGGTGCTCCGTTATGGTTAAGAGTTTGAGGTTGCTGTGGAGGTTTATGTTGCGCTGGTACCGTTCGGCACCGGTGGCGTTACAGGTGAACCGGTTTTGGAGAACCTGCAGAGGTTTGAGGCGTGCTTCGGACTAATGGGTGAAAACTACTCTGGCGTAAAACATTATAAATCTTAAGCATACCTTGTAGAGGTGAAGCTTGTGTCTGAGAGAGCTTGCTCTTCTTGCACATCAGTGGGTTAAACTTGCCCAATACTTGGGCCGCTTTGTTTCTCGGTTTGCGAATGTAGGCGATGAAATTGAACTTGGCGTCGAGTGTGATGCTGAGGTATTTCACCGAATCCTTCCATGAGATGGAGTGGCCGAAGAGGGAGATCTGGTCGAGGTGTTCTGTAGGCTGATCGGCTATAGCTGCTGGATAGGTTCCTCGGCTTTCCAGGCTTCGGAATACTTATGACTGCTGCCTCTTTCCAGGCATCTGAGAAAGAACAGTCGGCTAGCAAGGCGTTGAAAATGGCCACTAGCAGTCCTATGATCGAGGACGGAGACTTTTTACCACTCTATTGGGAACATTCCCATCCCATGTGGAGCCCGGGACGGATTGGGCTTTCAGCCTCTTAATGATGTCAACAACCGGGCACCGGGGGAGACTGGTTTTAAGGGGAGGACCTTCTGGTGGGATGATTATTCTACGGCGCACCTCGTTCTCGACCAATTTGAGGTGAGCAGAGTCCACTGGTGTGGTTGCGCCATTTTGTATTGTTTCCGCACTGCCGTACGGAGGAGGGTTGTGTGCCTACTTGTGTAAGGGGCTTAGCCGTCGCTTAATGCGACAGGGCCCTATTCAAGAACTATGACCACGCCTCTGAGGCGAATATCAAAGCTACTTACAGTGCCAGAACCTGGCTCCGGCAGAATTTTCGCGCACTGATTTCACAGAACCACACCCTGCCGCTCGTGCTATTGATGGCCGACTACGCTGCGTCTTGGGAGTGGGGTGGAGCAGTAGCGCGCACTGATGTCGGCAGCATGGAATATGTCCGATCGGTACGGCGGGCTATACCCGAATGACATTCTCAGCTCGAAACATTCTATATTGTTCTTTATGTATGGCGAACGTGAGGATTAATATCAGTTTTTTTTTTTATCTGAGCGATAATTTGCATAAAACTTGTTACTTCAATGTAAGACTATATTAATATTATTTACTTAGAAACCATAACTATAAATATTTCTAAATCGTTACTGTTAAAACTGGATACTTGTCTATAACCGCTTATATCATACATAATCGATATCTAAAAAAGTATGTAGGCAACACACACAATATTTGATCTAAGTTTTATTGCGCAATAAGAAATGTGTAACAATTTGTTGAAACTCCGCAGGACTTTCAGCATGAACGTTGTGACCGGCGTCTTCAACGTACTTAAGATCAGCCTTGGGAAAGAACTTCTTAATTCCATCAATATCTGAAGGCCTACAAAGTAATTTTTAATTACTAATAATAAGGATAACATAAAAATCTTCTGTCAATAGGCGAGCTGCCTATAAAAAACTAAAAAAAAGGCCTTGACGAAAAGCTTTATCCCAACACATGCTTTTTGGAAACTTAGTACAAGAGAGGCCATCCCGAAATAACTGGGAATAAAGGCAAACCGTGATTAGTAGTAATTGTTATGAAAATAAATTATCCCAAAAGTCACTTTAAGAATTATACTTAAAGAATTATAAAATATTTATCACTGCTTTTGTTTCATTTTAAGTATGATTCTATTTAGCTCTATATCGGATGGAGCTGCTATAATTGTCAAAAAAAACCTAGCAGCGCAAACTTCATCATAATAAAAAAAAACAAAAATATGATTCTTGTCGTGAGCAGCTACAAAACAGGAAAGTTTAGTTGGAATGCCACTGTTATCGTTATAACCTATTTTTTTAAACGAAACGACGAGACGAGTCGACAGAGACGAGAGATTCGATCACTCGATACTAAGTAATACGCCTGTTCATAACGTGGCGCTAGTCAGGATGCTATACATTGCACCACATTGCGCTCGTCGACCATTAGACATAGGATGTTAAAACTCGTTACTCCAGTAATTACATTAGTTACAGTGCCCTTCAAACTAGAATACAGTAATGGTTAAACAGTACTGTTTGGCGGCAGAAATAGGCGCTGCGGTGGTAACAACCCAGACGGTTTCCAGCAACAGAAACCTACTGGTGTTATCACCAGTTTTGGTAGCTTTTGCTGATAACTTTAATGTCACGACGATAAGTGTGAGTGTTTGGTACTGAACACAATATGCCAGTTACCATTAGATAAACGTCCTGATCGTTTTGTCACCGGGTTTAATTTAAAAAATATCCTTTGAAATTGAAAACTTGGTTACTAACGGTATATAAGGCGATTCGCCGCCACCAACAAACAATGTTGGACCACTATAGATCTTCCCAGATAAATCCGGAAATGTAGCGATTTCCATGAAATATTTACTTAATACTTCGACATTGCAAGACCATCCTACTGATTTATCGGGCTTTACACCAACATTCATCAGGACGAAACCCATACTGTCCAAATCGATCACCTTGGATTCTAGTAGTTTCTCCTTGACATGTGTCTTTGCACTGTTTAAGTCTTTTATTCCTCCAAAGTCTATAGTCTTCATCGCTTTCAATAGACCGGGTATAAAGTCATTAAGTGCTCCTGCAGTCGACACTGGCGATATGTCAACGACAACCAAACTTGATACTTTTGCCGGCTGAAATAAATTATCAAGATTCACTATAGCATATACAAAAAATTAATAACCTTAAATTATATTCTTATAACATTGATTTCAATTTTCGGTTAACATTTACTAGTGGTCTAGGTAAATATAAACATTACTGTGTTCCGGTTTCAAGGGCACTGTAGTTAGTGTAATTACATGGGTAACGAAACTCAACATCTTATGTCTCAGGCGATGAGTACAATGTGTTGTACAAATTATTCTAACTAGCACCACGTTGTTATAGGTAGGCGTAACACTTACCATCAGGTGAACGTCCTGCTCGTCTTATCGCATAATTGCATAAAAAAAATGTATGGAGACCGGCGGTACAAATACAACCGCAACGCCTATTTCTTCCATTAAACAATAATGTATAAAACATTAAGTTTCTCCGGTTTGAAGGGCGATATAGCTGCGTAATCACTGATTGACGAGATTTAACATCTTCAGGCTGAATGCGAACACAATTAAGTGCAATGTTTATCATACTAACTAGATTCCCTTGAGATGTAAGATGTTAAATTTAATTACCCAACTAATTTCACAAATACAGCACCCTTCAAACTAACATACAGTAATGTTTGCACACTGCTATTTGGCCTAACCTAGACAGTCACCGGCAACCTCCGACCTACCTCTACGAATAGCTTGAAATTTCAGCATATTGTGATCATTATATGAAAAGAAAATTCTTTTCTTTCGAATAGATTTAAGCGAACAGTCATTTTTTTAAGTTAATGTATTAAACCATCGTTGCAACTTATTAAACAAACAAAGGGTTTATAATTAAGTTATATTATAAACCCTTATATACCCTATTATAATTTATATAATAGGTTAAATGAGAATTAACTAAATTACTAATTAATAACTTATTAAAGGCAACTAATATGTTACCTCTGTAAGCGCCAAAACCATGCCGGTCCTTCCACCCATGCTGTGTCCAATTACATCGGCTTGCATAATTTTTAAACTGTTCATCAGATGAGAGACATCTGACGCCAATTCTTTATAAGTGTGGCTGGTGTGATGGGGACTCTCGCCGTGATTGCGGGCATCCACGGCTACCACAGCTTTATCAACTGTCTCACTGATCTTTTTCGACATACTTTTCCAATTTCTTTTAGAGCCCAGCAGCCCGTGGAGTATTATCACCGGCTTTCCCCCGATATTCGCGTCACCGTGGATCTCATAGGCTAAGTTAACTGCTGTCCTTGTAATATTTTGACCCCTTTTAATATTCAAGAATGATTTGATAATTTTTGTCAACAAAAAACTACCCATTCCATTTCGAACTTAAGTTTTTTCTTAACCAGAATGTATTATTAAAAAACGCTGTTAATTCAATTTTATCATTTCTATCAATGTCAGGGTTAATGTAATTTGTCATAATTTTTAATTGTCACATAATGATTATAATGTACCTGTTTCATTTATCATGTACTTTTACAAAAAAAAAGCGATTACATTAGTTAAAATGTGCCACCACAAATGACGAACGACAAAAAATTATTTAAGTAGTGGTATAATAATTTCAAGGAAACTTCTGGTGTCGTCAAATTGCAAATTGTGGCCCGTGCTGCGCAGATAAGTGATCACTGCTTTAGGAAATAAATCACGGATCGAGGGAAGGTCGTCAGGTCTACAAGGAAATAATGGAACTTTTCATTTAGTTAAAACAGGGATACAAACCTGACGTTCACGACGATGTATACAGGTGAAAGGTAGTAGGTGTAAAAGATCTGGAGGGGCTAAAGTGTAGGTCGTATCCTATCTAGGGGTATTCCATACATATATTATACCTATTATCTTTCACCCATATATACTTGTCCATAGTAATATAACACTGGTTAAGGTGATATTCGCTGCCCCAATTTGTGCTCGTCACCTTGAGACGTACATTAACTATCGTACTGCCAATAATCTCATTAGCTACATCGGAACGCAGTTATATTTGGACATCATTCTTGGCAATATAAATAGATGCTGCGATAGTACCTGACATGGTCTTTGGGAAGAGAAACCAACTACCAGCCTTTCATCATCATCATCATTATCAGCCGAGAGATGTCCACTGCTGGACATAGCCCTTGTCCTAAAGATCTCCACATCCATCGATCCAACGCTGCCGGCATCCAGCTGTTTCCAGCAACGTTCACCAGATCGTCGGACCACCTGGTTGGGGGCCTGCCAACACTACGTCCTCCGGTACGCGGTCGCCATTAGAGGATTTTAATGCCCCATCGGCACTCGGTCCTTCGAGCGATATGTCCTGCCCATTGCCACTTGAAGTTAGCAATGTTTTGGACTATGTCGGTGACCTTAGCTCTCCTGCGGTAATCCTCATTTCTGATTCGATCACGCAAGGAATCCCTGGATCATAGCCGTTGCTCTCTGTGCGACTTGAAGCCTTTACACAAGCCCCATCAGCCTTTAGCACATGCAAGTATATTCAAATATATATATTTGAATATACTTCCGTTGCGTGAAGAACTTTGGTTGATACACGGTTCAAATGTTAACATTGCTGTTAAAGTTAACAAATTTAGATTACACCATATAATATAGAGATTATTTTTAAGAGAAACAGATATTGGCAAAGTTGTTTTATCCATGATGTATGAAACCATTAACCGTTTCACAACCGTGTTGTCTCTTAAAGAAAATAACAAGTATACTCACGGTAAACATTCCGAAAATTGACCACCAATAAATATCGTCATCCCGTTATATTTTTTCCCTTTTAACCTTTTTGGGAATGAGGCAATATAATGAAAATATTTAATCAAAACATCAAGGTTGCACCCCCACCCGACGGTATTTATGCCAGATTTTGCTACTATATTGGAAAGGATTATATTAATGGTGACATCGTCCAATTTTGCATTCTTTAATACTTTCGATGCTTCAATTTTCGCATTTTCCAAGGTCACATCTTTTTTGAAAGTGATATCTTTCATTGTCGATAAGATATTGGCGTACATATCACGAAATTGTTTTGATGACGACGATGGCGATATGTCTATGATCATCGTACCGGCCACTACTTTGGGCTAAAATAACGAATAAAAATATTTATATACATTATCAATAATATTCATTAAAACGCAATCTATATGATGAGAATTATCGAATTTATACTTTCATGGGTTTTGAACGATTACTATATTCTATGAGGCAGCCTACTTTCTCAGTAATATCTTCGACGTATTAACATTGTTTGATTGCTTGCTTTCTGCTTACGGCAATACAAGATGAAGTGATATTAAATCTTTGAAATCGATTTTTAATCTTATTTGAATTTTATTTAATCATCATCATTCAAACCAATGGACGTCCACAACTGGACATAGGTCTCTTGTAATGTATTGCACAAAGCACAATCTTCCTCTGTTTAAATCTATTGGTGTAAGGAGAAGACTCAATCCCAGTCAATCTTCTCAACTGCCAACCTCACCTGCCGGTGGTGCCTCCTGCAGATTGAGCAACGAGGCTCTGGCGACCGACTAATGGCGGTATAACCATTCATCACTGGTTGACTTATATACTACAGACCGTAATAAATTAGTTAGAAGTATGTTCATAAATTATTGTATAAAAATATGTAAAATAGTAAACAATAGAAATAAAGTCAAATAAATGTTACTTTATCTATATCTACACAATAATATTGTGTATTTCTGTGTATATCAGAGTCAGATAGCATAAGTACAAATAATGTACAAAAATGAATAATTAGAAAAAAATTACATAAATTAGTAATAAATATTTTGTAACTATATGTTGTAAATAATAGGATAAGGGAAAGCCCTGAATAATAATATCAGGGGAAATTAGAAATAAATAATAATAAAAAAAACAGTGGATGTAATAGATAGGTGTCAAAAGAATCAATAGGAGTATGTATGGAATAAAATATGCAACCATTATTTCATAGCATATTTTAAAAAATCGTTATTGGTGGTGGTTGAAAGTTGTTGCAAAAGTTATGAGTATCACTAGGCTGCTCTCCTTCACTCATTGCACAAAACCATCATAGCGTCATTACGAAAAAATAGACAAAAAACACTTTATAAACAGTGTTAACAAATGTAACTAGCAACATTATATTGATTATGTACAGAAAAGTTATTAAACATTTATCTTTGAATACAAATTATGTAGATCATTGAAATTTACCGCCAAAAGTGCAGTGCACATTGTAGCCTTTCCACCCATACCGTGGCCGAGGAAGAAAGCCCTTGATATAGACAATTTATTGAGAAGTTTTTCCACATCAGCCGTCATCTCCTCATATGTGTTTGATCTGGTGTGAGGACTCTTCCCATGGTTTCTCAGGTCGATCGTGATCACGGCGCGCTTCGTTAGATTGTGTATCGTCTTACCGATACTGTCCCACTGCTTCTTACTGCTCAACAAATCGTGCAGTATGAGCAGGGGCACATCGTCCGGTGTAGCCAAAGCCGAATCGATCACTTTGTACGATAAATTTACTATAGTTCTTACATAACGTTGCGAGCATTTAAATGAATTATTATTTAGACGACCTAAATTTTGACACAGTGTAGATTTATTAGTTCTGGACATAATTTTGATAGACGAAACGATGATAAAACGATCCATGCGGATATTGATTTCATTTTAACGGAAATCTCTGTTGACATGTTGTTAGAGGTTACAAAATACCTAAATTTGAATTGACATAAAATTATAATAATTGCCATATTGATGAAATAAAGTCAAACATTATAATTCAGTGTTGTAATATTTTACAATGGCTGCGTCCAACATAATTATTTTTTTAATTGTCTGATGACAAGAAGCTTTTCTTTAAAACACTGAATTTAACAAAGACAACCATATAGGTAAAATATATATTTGTATATACAAAAACTTTTATAGCATCATGTTTAAAGTCATGGGCTATTGTAAGGATTGAACGGCATAGAGCTCTTTGGTGAGGTCCAGCAGTAAATGTCCATCGGCTGGTGATGTTCATTACGTAACCTTTTGCCTGTTGGATTAAATTGGTAGATTTAAATATCTACCAATATCATTGTTTACGCGATTATTCTAATAACACAGAAACCCTATTAACACGGGAGATCAGGGACGTGTACAGAGATTTCGGATAAAGTATGCAAATCATTTAATCAGTTTCTTTGACAACTTCTACAGATTTATCAAACTCATGGCTCACGGGCCTGGTGTCCGCGTGCTAAATATGAAAGAACATAAAAGAAAAGAAAATAATACAACACAATGAAACAAAGGACATCACATCCACTAGACTAACAGACAGGCATAGACACAAATTGTAAATATATACATCTATGAGTAAATAAATTTATATATAATAGGAAAGAAAAAGAGGGATATAAACTAATAGATACATAGATAGATATGTAACGAAAACTTAAACTAAAAAGGCGCTCATAGTGCGCCACGGATGACGGCGAGGACTATGGGGTCATTGGAGGAGGGCACAGGCCCGTCCTCTGATCACCTTTGCCTATATTGAGGGACCGTGGGCGGTCAGGACCGCCCGAGCAGACGGGTGTAACTAGTGTACGCGGTGTGCGAGCCTGACAGATGTTCCAACGGGCGGCGGAAGCTGCACAACCGTAATATGGTGTATCAGTGAGTAGTGTCTATAGGAATTGAAGCAATGTCGGTGGCGGGTGAGTCTGCATAGTGACCCCTTTGTCGGTGTGGACCGAAAACATGTTCCAAGGACAATAAATTTTGCTGGTGGCATCGGAGATCAGGACGTAGTCCACTGTTTACTCTATTAGTGGGTTAGAGTGAGTATGACCATGGCGGAATGGGAGATAACACAATTTCGCATGAATTGTGCTATGGGAGGGAGTTTGGGGTCGCTGTGCAGATGTACATTCCTTTGATAAAATTCAGCAACTGTAGCTTTGCGGATGAAATGGTGCTGAAGGATCTGCATAGGTTTGAGGAAAAACCACACCCAAAATCTCTGCACTTATTTATACTTAAAAATAACCAATTTAGTAAATTTAGGAATAATCAAGGTACAGTTGTGTACCTTTTGAGTAACTCGACAAATTATTATTTAGATAGATTTAGGAAGCCAGGGTATGCAGTGCTTATTTACATATACGTTGCACACGACTATGTGGGAGATAAGATTTCTTCAAACTCATCTGAGTAGCAGCTACCCCCCTTCATAATGTATATCTGCCTCCCAGAAAGCATTTCCGTGTTACAGCTGGCAACTTATTACACGCAGAGTACTCTATAATTTTAATATTTATGTTAACTTAAGATCATGTGATATTAAGTAAAAGTGTAAGTTGAATATTAAAGAAAATATTTATTTATTACAAAGATGTCCATCTTGCTGTGCTGCCCGTATCCAGCGGCTCCTCGCGACCAACAGTCAGCATAGCTTGCGGTACCGCCGGGCACTTGGAGCCGTCATTTCTAGGGGTTCATATGGGCAGGTTCAGCCATAGAAGAAATAAAAATTTTAAACGTACAATAATATAAGAAATAGATACATAAACAAACAAAAATATAAATAATATAGTAATGAGTGTTATGATACGCAACATGGGACCGATGGATTGGAGGAGGCCAATGTCCACCAGTGGACGTGTATCGGCTGATGATGATGATAATGAGTGTTAATAAGAGTTTGGAACTACACGTTTGATTAATAAGGCCCACTATTTTAGGTAAACGTGGTGTTGCATAATATTATACGAAGATAGATACTGTTAGAAGTAAACCTAAGTGTTGTTGAATCGTTATTGATAAATTGTATAAACAACATTTACTTTTATTTTTTTTATTATAATGATTTAAAATACACTAACGTTATATAACATTACATATTATAAAACTACAAACGTGAAAAAAAAAATTGAAAACTTTCCGGAAACTGTTAGCTAAATACGTTACGAATGAATATAATGTAATATGGTAATTATTAGTGTAAATCGATTTAAATCTATACAGGCTTTAAACCCTTATTTAAACGAGTTATACTTAAACCAGTGTTGACATTTATTCATACGCTACCTACGGTATTTATATTTCTTTTTTGATCATATAAACAGCGCGTGATTGTCTTCGTTGCCTTTAAACATATAATAGTTAATAATGTTAAGACTTACTGCAAATACTTCACTAGCTACTGAGCCTTTGAAGGCAGAACACTACTAACACCGGACATCGGGTCAGTCCACAAAATGCTTCAAAAGACCCAGCTGGAGCCGCACATGGTCCAAATGTTCCTAGGACACGGGAGATTCTTAGAGTATCTTCACAGGTTCAAACTTAAGGGGAGTCCCTCGTGTTCCTGTGACCTTAGCATGGACCAGACCGTGTAGCAACTAATCGCTGCCTGTCCCGTACATGGGGCGCAGCGCGTTGAAACAGAGATCGTTTTAGAAGAAAGGATCAAAGGTAGTACGATCGCCTCTCTGATGAGGGAGGACCACAGCCGTCCAATCTTTTTGCAGTTCTGCAAAAAGACTATAAATAAAGTGATCAGCGAAAACATGAAATAAAAATAAAAACACAAGTAGAATACCAAAGAATTAAAAGTTGATTAAAAATAATAATGTAAATAGAATGTATGAAACAGAAATATATGATAACAATGTATACAAAGCAGAATAAAAACAAATGTATAGAATAAGAAAAAGAGTAAAGACTAAGAATGAGAAAATAAATTAAAGAACGGCTGGCTCTCTTATTTCGAACGCGACGTATGAGAGGAAGAATTGGGATGGAGAAAGAAACAGAAACAAAGAATGGTAAAAAAGATGTGGATGAAAAGAAAGAGGAAAAGAAATAAATAAATAAATAAGATATTGTTATAAGGACAAGAACAAAAGCGCAGGTCGAAAAAGGCCCGGGGGGAACGAGTTTCAAAAAACAAAAAAAACACTACTAACTGAAATGTTGAACATTCTTTTTATAATCATCCATGTCATTAACCGGTAGATGTCCACAGCTGGAAATACACTTTCCCCAAATTCACAAGACCGATTGGTCCTACGCTAGCCGCATCCAGCAACTTCCTGCGACCTTCACAAGATCATCGGTCCGCCGTTGTTCTTGTCTGTATATTTGCAGAAAGGATAAAATAAATATATAAATATTGCTTAGCAGTAAAAACAGGATTTGCCAAGAGTGTCCAGCAATACAGTTTCCACAAGTATATTTAAATTGCTTCGTCGACGTTACGTAGATATTTAGATTACAGAATCAGAAACGTGGTAGAGGTACAGGTTAAAGATAGGTACTGACTGTCCTTCAACATCCATTAAACACAAATTGTATTAAATATCACCAGGAATTCTTAGTCACCAAAGCAGTTTTAAGTTCTATGTAAATCACATTGTAGTACTCATGGCACTTACATCAAGATTTAATTCATTAACTTATAAAGATAATATAGATCCTATTATCACATAATATATATGTTTTAGATGTCATGGACAGTACAAAATTAGTAAATTATTTTTGAAGTTTTCGAGATGCAGAAAAGAACCTTTTCACGTATAAACCTTTTGTAAATCATTAGTAATTCTGCAATAGAGAAACTATAAAAAAGAAATTTAATATTGTCTTAACAAATAACTATTGGCTAATCTCGTGATCAATTAACTCCTCAGGAGTCGGATAGTTCTCTAAGACATCTGAATTACACTACATTTACTTTGCTAATTGTAGCTTTGATGTTTATTATAAAGGAGGTTAAATGTAATGTATACTTTCTAACATTGCCAACACCGTTTATTAGTGTGGTGGTATATATAATTCGCAGTGAGCGAGTGAGAGATAATGACACGGCAACGAGAAATGTAATGGCAAACAGAAAGTCTGATCCGGTTAAACAGTTCTGACACTTTCTCAAAGGCTCAAACTTGTACTTACGTCTTAGTCATGTAAAGGAATAATAACATTATCATCATCAGATAAAAACCGGATTCATTTTCTCAATCTTCACTTTAATGAATTATGACGACCCTCAGCCGATGGATATGGGCTTCCATCATAGATCAATGTCGATCAGTACTATACATGTATGGTTCAAGGGACATGTTTTTAACAGTAGCAAAGTCTTACACGATGTTAAGTGATTATGACGTCGAAGGAGATAAATCATACGAGTATAAGCTTAGATTATTTTGACTGCTGCTTTTCAACATCCAAACGCCACGTGCAGTCCTGGAATGGTGTCATGGAACATCGTTACCCGACAAAGGATTAGCCGCTGAGCCACTGGCTCTCTACAAACATTGTATCATTCTACCAACAATGTAACAAGTACGCAGCTTTTATTGCAGCTGCCGAACATTAGTGTCTAAACATTACTGTGTTCCGGTTTGAAGGGCCTTGCTGTGAAATTACTGAAGCTTACAAAATTAATCCATGCGTTTTTTTATTTGTACCATTATAATTTTTTTTCGCACCCTATTGTATTTATTTTTCTCGTCAAACATACAAATGAGAGAATGCCTTAAGCTTACAGTATCATGTCCTCCCTTTTGTTCATCTGTTTCTATTGCAATTTTTTTAGTGTACTTAACAAATTTTTTATGTAAATAAATTATATAATTATTTATTTAATTGCATATTTTCTTTACAATAGCTAAGAATTCTGTCTAATTACCTAATGCAGGTTTTATTTATTTGTTACTATATACTGGTACAGTGGCATGAGTACTTTGTTGGTAAGTGTTACCGACCTCCGTCACAACAACCACGTTTACTACGAATGCGTTATTACCGGTAAACAATGTATACATTTAAATGTACAATTAACGTTTATAATTCAGTTTAACAAGACATTATTTATATGTATGATCTGGGTCATTGACCGGAGTCGAACCAATATTTTTCTTTTAAATGTTAAAAATTTATTTTTAATAATTTTACGTCCGGTTTAGGGAAATTACCAGTAACATAAATTGAATAAAAAAACAATTTGACGCGAATCGTATAAAATAATATAGTATGTAGTATATCTCACGAGTCGGCAAACTTTTGAGTCGGATGAATAAAAAATTACAAAATTACAGTTTTTAAAGAACCCTAAAAGTTTTTCTTGCGAACAATAAATAGAGCTTGCATAAAGTGTTTGGTTACAAAAATATCTATTTATTCTTATTAATATTTCATTTATTTAATATTCACATATGCTGTTAAAATGTATTAAGTAAAATATAAAAAAAATAAACATTTACAAAGAACACTTACATGTACTTCCATAACAAACAATTGAACAAACAAATTCAACGGAAGCGTAGTGCAGTGATAAACAAGTGCAAGTACGTTAGAGACAGAAATGGTGCCTAACCCTCGTTAATCGATTCGGAACTATATTCAATTAATTTTTTTTTATATAAAACAAATCTAGTTATAATTTTTTTTTAATACGTGAAGTGACAATAAAAAAATCTATATGTAAACCTTGAGGGACTTAAAACCGGAAAGTTATTCAAATTGGTATTTTTTTTATTCGACGAAACGACAAAACGAAGGATACGTTCTCCTATAGCTTCATCACATATAGCTCGTCAGTTTTAGACACAACATTTGTATACACATTACCTCAACGTCACTGGCTACAGCATCCTCTTAACCGGAACAAGCGAGGAATTGGCGAGAATAATAGGGGTAGGAATTTGACGAGAAACTTAGCAGTGATTTCTGACTATATGACCTCTTGCCATATAAACTTTCCGCCGGTAATATAATATTTTACTAGAACTTCTCTAATTAGGAGAAAAATTAAGAAGATAATACATAATTTAAGTACATACAGACAGATATAGCATGTGGCCTAATGATTCTATAATCTCCTCCTCGAAAATATTATTAACTATAAAAAATCAAAAAATTTCATTTTTTTAAACTAAAAACTTTATTAAATTAATGTTTTCCTTACTTTATGTTTTGCTATTTATTTTACACCGTATTCAGTCCCAGCATTCAAAGCCGTTTCAAAATCATAGACGACTCTTGTAGTAAGGTTTTTTTATCAGCAATACCGTCAGCATAAATCTCAAAGACAACTAATTGAACCGCCTCAGTGGCACAGTGGTTAACCTCCGATTCCAAGGTCACATATTGTGGAGTTTGATATGTGGTAAAGATTTCGAACCCGCCTTTCTACCTACCAACCTCATATTGTAAATCTGCCGCCTTGAAAGCACGATAATGAGAATGAAGTTGACCAAAATGGTAATGATGATATTGATGATTATAATGAAAAGTTGGATCTTGATGTTGACAGCCACTTTGATATTGGTACCGATGTTCATGATAATCTACACAAATGACAGAATTTCTAAGTATATTCATACTTTTTATTGTCGAAGCCATTCTTGACAATCCATTTATGTGCCATATTTATTCAAATATTTTTTTATTAAATTAAACGACGTTACTAACGGGACATTCACTTGATGGTAAGTGATGCCTGCCCATAACCATGTTCGCCAGATAGGATATTATACATAGCGTTACGGTCATCGCCTTGAGAGATAGGACGTTCAGTCTTTACTATAAATAATTTTATGTTGTGTATGTGTAACCGATGAGATGACGGCTGATAGGCGAGACTGGAAGAGAAGAACATGTTGTGCCGACCCTACATAAAGTGGGATCAGGGCAGGAGAAAGAAGAGTTTTTAAGCCAGTCATCATCTCGTCATACAAACGTTAATAAATAAAAAAAAGTTTAGTCTCGTTACCCCAGTAAGTGTACTAGCTACGGCGCCCTTTGAACTGGAACACAGGCATGTTTGCACACTACTGTGTGGTGGCGATAATAGGCCCTGTGGTGATATCTACCCAGATGGTTTGTGACAACAGATACCTACCCGCAGAAAATAATAGAATTATTACCGTTTTACAAGAAAAATTTAATTTCACTAAGCATTTTTGCGACCAACGACCATAAGTAGACCATGGATTGAGATGATGATGATAATTGCTATATATAGTGGATTATTGCAATCCTGACATATAGCGTTTAACATAATTATAACAATTTTTTTCGTATACCGAAAATTTTTGAGAAAGGTATGTCCAGCAGTGAACGTCTAAGGGCTGATGATGATACCTAAAGATAACTATGTGTTACCGTAAAAAAATTATAAAACAATAAAAGTGTTATTATAATTTTTAAAATAATTATTGCGATTTAGGTTTAAAAAAATTTATACTCTATCCAACCATTATAGCGTAACAAATAGTTAGAGCCGTATTGCTTAATAGGTAATCGCCGTTTTTGATGTTTACATAGGCGATGTTTAATTGCGCTTTATTACATTAATTAAGTGTCTGTCTATTAATGGAAAATGACTTGTAACTTGACTGCATTAACATTTCATTCATTTCCACCCGAAACCCAATTGCACGCGTAGTAAGAACGCGCGGATTGTACAATCCATCAGAAAACTCGTAACCACCACGACGTTCACAGGTATTACAACCATTCAACCTTTTTAAGAAGGAATAAAAAATATTGCAAGGTATTATTCCATTCTGCCATGTATATGATTTTATTTAATATAAGAAATGTTTCCATGAAATAGTAAATGCATAATTAAATTTCTACACTTTTAGTGATCTTGATATTAGTGATAAGTGAAATATTGTGGTACGTATTTTTTTTTATTCATAAGAAATTTTATTTATAAATTCGATCTTATAAATATATACTTAAATACTTCTTTTTATTACTTTATACCAAATTATAATATTGTAATGAACTTTAAAAATCGTGAAAGAAAATTATTAATGAACGTTATTGTTTTTAATTTCTTACTTTTTATAGAAATTTTTCCGTTTACTTTAAATTACTTTAATGAATAAATTCGTTGTAATTAAAGTTTAAAATCACGATATGAATGTGAATACTTATTTGATACTCTTACATATAAGAGCTAATAATTTAAATACATATTTGAATATTTTAATATGTCCAGTAATGGACTGCTGCGGCCAGATGATGATGATGATAACGTTTAAAGAAACCTGCTCCTAGCCATTCATCGAAGCAAGACTCGAGAATTAGAGTCTATTCCGCTATTCTAACATTGCCGTGAACATTAGAAGCTGTTCATTCAATATCATAGCACTATGATACCATATATTATGAACTTAATATCATAGTGCGTACTGCGGTCACAGATGTTATTTATTCGCAGATAAACATAATTTTCTACCTTCAGCATTACGTACCTATACCATGCCAACTTCTGCCACTGTCGCCGCTTTCAAGCTTACCTTTATCCATTTAAAAATTGTGAATAACAAAATTTAATATAATTTTACCTAGATAAATAATATTTATCTCTGTTAAGATCGTTCTAGTTGCTTGGAACAATTTCTCC
The DNA here is from genome assembly GCA_029034505.1 of Ornithoptera priamus. Lineage (NCBI taxonomy): Eukaryota > Metazoa > Arthropoda > Insecta > Lepidoptera > Papilionidae > Ornithoptera > Ornithoptera priamus. Next base: position 2,623,721 of record JARDWD010000296.1, on the reverse strand, counting down.
TTTAACTGCCGCTTCAAGATAGTCATTTGCTTGCAAATTGAAACGACCCGTGTACTGTCAGCGTAACCACAAACGTCGTTAAATTAGTTTAACTCTCTAAAAAGCTTTGATTACAGTAGAAGTAAATTACTACAGCTTGCAAAGCGCAACAGCTAACCGTTTAAACAAGCGGAAGTCTCCACTTCGTTGTCAGAGTCACATAAATAACGAAATTCGATTTGTATTACAGTTTTTAGAACCAAATTGGGTAGCAACTATCCTCATGTATATCTACGGCCATAACAATCTTATAGTGTTCCTACTATCAACATATGTGAGCTAGACCTCTCTGAAAAGAACTTTGAAGAACGCTTCGTCTTCATCGTCATCATTGTCATTGAAGATCAAAATCTAGATCATGTGAATTAAAAGAGCATTTTGTCACATTGTATCCTTGGCGATGATGTAACCAACAAGATGTTCATAATTATTAATTTCAATAGCTATAACGCCTTTCAAACCGAAATACGATGAACTTTAAACTTTAATTATTCGCGGCAAAAATATATGTCGAGTACAAGTAAACAAATAAACTTATACAATTTAAGCACAGGTATTAAATATGATTGGATATTTGTGCTCCTTATGAGGAAATTTACAAAATCGGTTTAATCGGATACGTAAGTACATGGCTGTGTGCAATAGCTGCATACAATGACTTGCCTCTTGTTTAAATTAAACGCATACCGAGTTCTATGTCACCTATTCCATATGAAAATTTAATTTCGTGTAAACACATCACAGATATAACATATATTTATGAAAACTAGCATGATGTAATTCAGCACCAGTGTCGCAATAATAAATCTACCGTTCCACCTCCCATTTTCAAAACATTTTGAAATATAATTCAAACGATAAAATTATGAAAAATCTTAATGGATAATTTTATTGCAAAATAGTCCAATATTTCTTCTAATGGTTACATACAATGAAGCTACTTTAGAATCTGTGTTAATGGTCGAACTCCCAACGTTTACCAACATGTTTAAATAATATACTAATTAGGAATAAAATGCAAATAAAATAAAATAACGACTCGTACTTTCTTGAAGCTTGCTCACGTAATTATCTACGTTTACACTATTGGGACTCGTGGGTCTCCTTACACGAGAGGTCAAGGCCATAAAACAACGTCCAAGTACGAGACATCGCAAACCTTTAAAAGATGTTGTTTTTTTTAATATGTCGGTTTTCCCAAGATCCTACACCAGTAGATCGAACCCAAAAATGTTCATTTTATATAACGCAATTTTTTTGCTCAATTAAAACTGAGCAAACACCGATTTACTTAATAACGTTAATATTTGTTCGACTGTTTTATATAACTGCAAATTTATACACCGCAATTTATGAATTATGAAAAATCTTCAAGAATCTAATTATGAAGTAATTAGAATGTATCAAGATGACAATGTATCGATACGATATCATGGAATCATTAACGTGAATTTTTTCGTACATTTATTTTTAATATAAACTAAGGCTTCCGTACTTCGCCAGACGGTGGACAACCCCCTGCTCCCCTCCCTATGTCAAATCGAAAAATCTGTAACTTTACGATAATTCACTTGGAAAGTCACATCGGAGTAGATTTCACATTCCATTATTAAATATTTGTGATAAAAATATAACGCGTTCAAAATAAAATATGACAATGAGGACATCTAAAAATAACTAAAAGCAGAAACTAAATACAAATAATTAAACTAAAAGTAAGTAACAAAATAAAAATTTATAGATGTTTAAACATTAAATAGAAGAATATAAATTGTATTACAAGTAGCAACATGCGTTTACACACGTTTCGTGATATTTTGAAGGAATTAGCTGGCGCTTTACGCAATAGCATCTTTATTTGCAATCATCCTTTTGCTCTTGGCCACTTTTAATTGTAACAAAATAAAATACATGCGTGTTCGTAAATCACGCATAGTATATTTAAACTATAGAAATCTGGATTAATCACTTTGGCGCAGTCCTCCAGGGTCACCTGTAGTGTTTTTTTAGTGGCAGGGTGTTTTCGAATCAGCTTGTTCAGCAACTAGTCTTACGTTGTAAATCTGCTTTAATAATTACATTGTTGAGTTTCGGCTGGAAACGTGAGAGCCAGAACATTCTAGATTAGCAAGGTCCCCGGACTCTTTGTCACTTAACGCCATGTGCAATAAGGATTAATTGTTGTTCAAATAAAAAAAAATATTTTCATATGGCAAATAGCAAAATGTATAACTTTCTATTTATGAATTTCCATGATAACAATTTTGAATTTTTGTATGATTGGTCCGAAAAAATTAAACTAAATATTAAATGTCTACTCATACATCGATCATCAGGTAGCTGCATCTTCAAAAGAAGAGTTGATTGAACATTAATATGATTTCCTATTTTTTTTCGATTTATTTTTCTAAAGTGGGGATTGAAACAACTACTCTTGGATAAAACCATGCAATAAAGTATTATTGCATGGTTTTATTAAAAATACAGATAATAAATATGAAATCTCTTTTTCAGCTCTGCAAAAATGGGGACTCTTATCGGGAACGTAACTACATATTACAACTATTTGAACGATGAACTTGCGGGTAAGAACCTTTTTCCAATTCATTATATGTTAATTACTATTAAAATGCAACGATTTGCCTTGGCGACGGGTTAAAGGTCACAAACCTTGGTGTGTATCACGTTTGTTTTATAGTTGTAACGGTATTTTTTTTTATTTAAAGAAATTTTATTAGAACTTGCTGTGAATAACTTACCGCTTAAATTCCACTGTTTACGAACGACCTTTTGTTGTTTGAAATTTAAAGTTGTAAACTTATAAAATCCAGACCAGATATCCTTGAGAAAGCATAACGGCTATTAAAAATAGTAAAATATAACAATGACGAAACAAACAAAATTTTGTAGTAATAAAATTGAGATGAGTTATAACAACTTTAAGATATATACTTATTGGATGGACAGGTTCGTTACATTAAGCACTTTTATTTTCAAAACAACATTTTTTTCGCCGGTTAACTTATAGTCTGTACTCAGAATGTTTTAATAGTATAAAGAAAAAACAAACGAACACATTACATACTACCGACTTTTAAAATATACAAGGTTATTCAATTATAACAAAGTGTTGTTGTTGATATTAAATTGGCGTTACGGCGACTTCTTTATGGATTTCACAATGTTTTTTTGATTAAACTTTGGAATCTAAAATCTGATTTGAATCATTCTGACATTGTCGGGACCCGTCTCGAAATTCGGGTAACAAATTTAAAATCTTAAGATAAATAGGTTATCGGATGTTTAATTTTATCCCCAGTCATCCGTAAAAATCTAAATACTGACTTTCAACTATATAATAAAAATGCTCAGTGACCCTAGTAGTAATAGTAGTATTCGGCTTCGAAAGGCGATATTACTAGTAATACTACTGGAGTAATAAGACTTTATATCTCGTGTCTCCAGGCGACAACCAGAATGTGGTGAAGGGTATGTATCTTAACTAGCGTCACATTACCCATATCATTAACCATTTAGTAAACGCCTCGCTTGTCTCATCACTTCATGGAATGAGAAAGTAGAAAGTGTAGTATAATTTAATTATATCAAATGACTATCCAGGTTCAAGCTTGTTTGTAAACAACATCGCTAAAAAAATACTTTCTCTTTATAAAATCTCTGGAAAACAACCGAGCTTACGCAATTGTCGCGACAAAACAAGTATTACATGATAGGAAAAAAACAATAATAACCAAAAACTAATTCTTTACTTTATTTCTCGTCTTTCTTTTTTACGTCTTTCTTTCTCACTTTACGTCTAATTACTTTATTTCTCATGGTTAATTATTGAAACTATTTACTTTAAAATATTGCATGGCCATTTTCTCACTAATGTTGATTCCAAAACAAAGGAATAATTATGGAAATCAAAAATTCAATTTAATATAAATCGAAAAATTATGCATACAAATTATTTAAAATTGTTTTACATGCCCGTACAAATATCGACATATTAAACTACAATATTAAAAGTGATCTCAAATTCTTAGCATGTTATCTGAAAATAAAGAAAGCGACAAAGTGTACTTTTAGTATAATTTTACCGTTATAGGTGACGTTTTAAAGGTAAAAAGCCAATGTTACAATAAAATAAAGACATGAATGACTTAATAGTAAAAAAAGGAAGCAAATTTAACAGTTTAAATAAACGACTCGAATTTATAAAGTAAATAGAGAAAAAAAGTACTTTATAATAGACTGCATGATCTCAAATCTTTGCCTAGTCTCATTTGAGGCGATTTGAACAATAACAACCAAAATACCTACTGAGCAAAATAATAACCCACCACAACACACATCAGCCCTTTTAAAATATGTCAACCAGTATTGTTTAATTCCCCTCAAACTCGACAGGCAAAGATCTGAAACCGTACAGCCTCAATCAGGTTTGGTTGATATTACAAACAAGTCATTAAGTAAAAATATATAATAATAGTAAGAGTGAAAAAATAACTACAAAGATAAAAAATTAAATAATATAAAGTTTCAATTGAAAACGTCGTTATATATAAATAAAGTTAATAGTTTATTTTTTATACTTTGCTTCTTTTATTCTAGTTGAGAAGATTCATGATAACCTTTTTTTTAGACCAGCGCACCAACAAATTTCTGCTAGTGTCGAACCCACTGCCGATCATGTTGATAATGTTCGTTTACCACCGTTTCGTAAACTCCTGGGGTCCGGCGTTGATGGCCAACCGCCCCCCTTACGAACTGAAGAACGTGATTATAATATACAATGTTATACAAATATATCTGTCCACATTATTAGCGATACAGGTATGAGAACATTATTTTAGTCCATGATTTTTTTTTATATGTTAGTTATTTCATCTAACAGTGCCATCGATTTTATCTTTACTCTTAATTATTATATATTATATGGTCTTGTTTTCTAGAGTATTACACTGCTTACCATAGTCCTCCCCAATGGATCTTGCTATCGAAAATACCCATTAAAAATTAAGAATTCAAAAAAACACAAAAGTATATTTAAGACAAAACAAAAAAAATTTAGAAGATTAAAGAATTTTTATGAGATATAAGAATATTTGTAAAGTTATATCAGACTGACATTAACAAGAAAACTGCAATCTATTAATCATTTTAAATTGAAAAGACCTTCATCAATACCAATGTCATACATGTCGTACAATATTAAAATTGATCAAATCAAAGATTAATGTAATATTCCCTGAAAAACATCACATTAATTTACTAATAACCCAGTTTTTTTGTAAAAATGTAAAAAGCTACGGACTCCGTGGCGCAATGGCTAAATGCCTCTCGGAACGGAGGTCTCTTGTTTGATTATAGGCCACGTGAAGTTTTGGCACAGGTCTTTTAAACATTCCTGACTACGATCCTCATATACTTATTGTAAATCTGCCGCCTTAACAGAGTTACTATGTTTCAGCTGTCAATATGTTAGATCCAGATTCTTCTCAATTCACGGGTTCAATGTCACTTAATATCATATGAAGTACCGGTCAAGTGATAACACATTGTAGATAGAAAAGAGCTGATGAAAATAATAAAAAGCTGTTTTATATTTTTTTCAATTTAATAATAGAAATAATAATTAGTACTTTAGTATTAGTGAAGCTTGGACACCAGTACTGCGAATCCCCTTCTGTTTTTTCCTTGTTATTAAATTTTAATTTATTTTATTTACAACAGCCATTAGTTACAACAATACAATTGTTGAAAAGGTATTAACTGGTAAATATTGGCTCGTAAAACATGTTTGCCAATCGTCCACAATGTATTGCAATTTACAAATAACGTCTTGCAGACGACGACGCCGGGATTTCTCGAGATATTTCGTTGTCTCGTTTTAAGTGTGACAGCATCCAAATTCGATACATTATTACTAATAATAAAGTTTATTTATTATTTACTGTATATTTTTTATAATTTCAGTCCCTAACTTGGCTGTACATACCGGGTTACTACAACTTGTGGTGCCAAAAGATAAATTATGAAGACACACCGATCGAAAGACTCATCATAGACAGAGTTTGGCTTTACTATTTTATTAAAATTATTGATTTACTGGACACCGTAAGTATTTTGATGTCTACTACTACAACATTTTAATTCTTTCTTTTAAATTTATTTCTTTGTCGTTTGCAACTATTAAACAACTAGTAGAAATTTAAAGAGTACAGTCATAGATCGGGTTAAGTGGCATTTCATGGTAGACGCCTATGTCCAGCAGTGCTATGGCGTGGCCAGATGATAATGATTATATCATTTTAAACACGTTAATAGCTGAGATTGATTACGCTAAAGACCGCTGTAATTTAATTTATTACAAAACATCTTTATATCCTCTAAAGTACAATCGTACGAAGATCCAGTGTGATATCCATCAACTGCTCAGTGGCTAAGTCTTTTATAAAAACCATCTGATCAGTTTAGATTCCCTATTGTAAGCAGTATTGCTGAATTCCGGCTGTCGACATATGTGAGCCAGAGTATTGTGGACTAGCACGCTTCACCATTCACGATCTTATTTCCATTTAACATCGTGTGAGGCCACTTGGCGCTCAAAAAAAGCAAATGTTACATATTCACGCCTACATGATGTGACGCAGAATAACAAATAAAATATTTCTGGTGATATAAAATTATCTATATGTTAAATTTCAAAATGAAACTGACTATCATGTCCCGAATCCGCGCGCGCTACTACATTTTCTAACAGCATTCAAAATACATATAAAATAAGTTGATGATACGTAAAGTAGGATCCACAAATATTCTTTATAAACCACCACCTCTTAATTCGTTACAGGTCTTCTTCATATTGCGCAAGAAGTTTTCTCAAGTGTCATTCCTCCACGTATATCATCACCTGGGCATGTGTTTGCTGGGCTTCATAGGAACCAAATATGTTCCAGGTACTACAATGTAATGTAACAAAATACGTTCAAAGAGTATTTATTACCATTTGAAAACTTGACAGCGTAACCAACAGTGTGAAATATTAGGCAATAATGAGTCCTCGTAATGTTTCCACTACTGAGGCTAAAACGTTCTCTCACAAAGAAAATCTCAAGGCTGTTTATCCACAACGGTGGCGAGTTTTGGTAGACGTAACAAATCCTCGGAAGCCGTTCTTTAAACAAGTCGGATTCCTTATGATGTTTTTATTTACCGGAAACTCGTGCTTGATAGGGATAGAACCCGCGCCTCTTCTTGTTGCATAGCGCGTATGACGCCTTACAAAACGAGTTAATGCCTTTTATTTTATTTTGTAGGGGGGCACGGCTTAATGCTTGGTTTCATCAACTCCTTGGTGCACGCGTTCATGTACACATATTACTTGATAGCTATCGTGCGTCCGCAGTGGGTGAAGCAATGGTGGAAGAAATACATTACACAGCTACAAATAGTAAGTACATTTTATCATAGTTTTAGAAACCAATCTCAAATTTTGAATTCCTGATATTAAGCGGGTTTTGTTAATGGCTACCACTTGACCTGAATTTCACATGATAACGGCGAAATTGTAGATTGTAAAGCAACTCACCGACGGAATAAATCGATGATAATATGGCGATAAATTGATAATGAAACAGATAGCGAAGCGGATTTTAAAAATTCTATTGTTATCCAAACTACCAGACACTTGTAATCAAAGCTAGACCTTCAAGCCTACGGTCAGTTACTAATCTAACACAAAAGTCACAATAAACAAAATTGTAGGAACTATAAATGGCTCAGTATGAAAATAAAAGGCACGGAATGTAAAATTAAAGTATATAATATACACAGTTTTGTCCCCATTTTCTTAGTGACTCGTTAGGATTCACTGAAAATACTAAAAAAACAACAAATTGCTTAGAAGTAATTTCGCTAGCTACAATGCTTTTCAAGCTGGAACACGGTAATTATTGCACAGCATTGTTTGTGGGCAGAAATAGCTTCTGCGGTAAAACCTAAACATTTTACGGCAACAGGGACCTATCACAAGTTAGAATACATACAGTACTTTAAAAGTTTTTCCTTGCAAATGTTTATAATTTTTTTTTAAACTATAAACTTCTTCACAGACAACCAGAGAAGAAGTGATAATTGAACGACCAACTGTTTTATGATGCAATGTTATTAAATTTCCAGGCGCAGTTCGTACTTCTCATTCTGCACTTCGGACACATTCTATTCGAGCCATCATGTGAATATCCGAAGTGGGTGTCGTTCCTGTTTCTTCCACATAACATTTTCATACTGTTCCTGTTTACAGACTTTTATATTAAAACGTACATATCTAAAAAGAAAAAGGAACATTAAATTACTTATTATGTTAGCCAAACATATAACTTTAAGAAACCTTAGTTTTTTATTTATACTTGACAACAAAAACCTCCCCTCCCTCTCCTCAAATGCTTCTCGTCTTTTTTATTTCAATTAAACGATACGCCTGCTTGTAACAACGTGGCGCTAGTCAGGATGATATATATTGCACCCCATTGCGCTCCTTACCTGAGATATAAGTTGTTGAGCCTCGTTACCCCAGTAATTACACTAGCAAAAACGCCATTCAAGCCGGAAATCATTACTTGACGGCAGAAACAGGCGCTGCGTTAGTACCTATCTAAACGGTCTCCGGAAACAAAGACTTGCCACCAGTATTAGTTATTTTTACGTAAATATTGAAATCATTGTTCAAGGATACAAAAATTATTTAAATATCCTTGAAGAATGATTATCTGAACTAAAGCTTTTTTGAACTAACCTTCAACGCAGAGTCAGAAATCAATTAATGGCACAAATATTCCGAAACAGCCTTTGGATAACTGAACCACTAGAAAACCCTTACTGTACACGTACCGCAGCGGCTTACCACCTGCTCTGTGATATGGGTTCAATTCCAATACCTTGTGCCGTTTGGTTGGTGGACCTACCTTCATATCGTCAACCTGCTGCCGCAATAGCTGCAAAGATACGCTACATCATCTACGGGCTCATCGTCTCTTAATACAGTGTGAAATTGAATTCACGTTGTCCATAAAATTACCTCATTGCAAATAAAAAAAAGTAACAGACTAAAAAAGAAAGAAATAAATTCATTTACATTAATATAATTGTTATTAATATTTGTTAACGCTCGTCATTGGAAACATTTTAAACGTATGTTATGAGAACATCCACGCCCTTTAAGAAACTCTCATCATATCTGGTTCTTTACAAATGTTTGATACGCTCTTAACTTGAATACGCATCAGCTGTCTGGAGCCCGCGCTATGCAGTGTATCAAAACAGGATCGAGAGAATGCAACGTAAGTTTACAAAAGCCATGCATGCATTATTGTCGTTTTCATTCTAAATCATCCTATGACACACTGTTAACTAATTATTCATTACCGACTCTTGAGATAAGAAGGATGTTTTTGGACCAAAAGCTCTTACATAATATTTGTCACAAGTTTAATTGTAACCTAGTGAAACGTCAAATTTACTATCATATTCCATACAGAGCGCAGACAGCGCGCGAGACTCGCAAGCGGCGCATGCGCAGCACCGCGTCCGCGCAAGACACGCAAACGAGCGCCCGCCGCTGCGCCGCCTCATGGCGCAATATAATGAATTCTTTATTGATGTTGAAGCCTTTGCAACTACGCTCGCGTAATTCAGCGAAATTATTTAAAAAAAAACACTTAAAATTTAACCCGTTTGGCTTTATGATAAAGCAAAAAAAAATATTAAGACTCTGATTGAAAAATAAAAAAAAAACAATATGAGACCATAACTAAAATATCACTTCATTAATTACAATATATACATGTCCCATAATATTACTTTCCGAAAAAATACTGTGTACAACGGTATAGGCTACACTGTTAGTAGTGTTAAGTTATAAATAGATGTAACCGATTAATGTAGCTGTTTGTTGTGCCTTTTTAATAAATAAAAAAAAGTAGTACTGATGGTATGTCTCTGTTAGCGGACACCGTATAGGTACCATCGCAGCTCCTATTCCTGCCGCTAAATAATTGTGTTACTGTATTCCGGTTTGGAAAGCTCTGTAGCTAGTGTAATTACTGGGGTATCGAGACAACATTTTAAGTTTCAAGGCGACGAGCATAATGCGATGCAGTGTATACCATTCTAAGTAGAGCGAGATTGTTAATGGCAGGGGTATCACTCACCATCAGGTGAACGTCCCACTCGAGACGCGTGACGTTCACCGTTTCATAGATGATTAAAAATACAGTAATGTTTGCTTACTATCCGTTTAGTGTCGAAAATTATCATTAACCTTCCATGACTTTTAAGTTATAAAAAAAATCTCGGTTAACGCATTAAATTATTAAGTACAGTATACATTGACATGTGACTCTATAACAGTACATTTTGTTGTTTATAATAAAAAAATGATACGTTAAACCGCAATCGCTTTACCGCTGATAAGCAAAAACTTCCGTTCACATTTGACTCTTCATATATGTTGTAAAGCAACCTGCCTACGTAACTCGTACTAACCATTGCATGATGACGGTAGGGGAGCAATTTCATGGCTTCCACCGCGCAGCGAGCAGTTACATCACCACACCATATACATTTTGTTTTTCTACGAAGCGACTTATGATAAATGATACGCCTTCATTGACTCATCACGAGAACCCCGAAACTATTAGACATGAAAACATAAAATTTTGGTAGAAATATTGTTTGTGCCATTTAGAGGTCAGGTAAGAATGGATTTTACAAAATTCCTTACTCAAGCATCATGTGCGGAGGTGTTAATAACGAAATGGGGCCCTGGGGGTGGCGAATTGCCGCTGGGCGGAAATAGTTCTGACAAATTTCCAAGTCTAATTGTATATTGGGACCAGCAAAGTGGGCGTGGAAAAGGTTGTAATCATAACACAACAAAACTATATATATTCATGTTACTCATAGTTTATATGTTTCCTTCCCTTATGGCATTTTATATGGGACTAGTAATTATTGTCGCAATATCCTGTTGACATTAGTTATACGGTGAACCAAACAATACTCGCTTTAATTACATATGTACTTAAATTTATCTTATGTATACCTCTAAAGAATCCACTGTCTGACGTTCACCTGATAGTAAATGCCTGTCCATAACAATGCTTAATAGGATAAATAAATTTTGCATCACATTGTGCGGCTTATCTTTTATTACAGGATAAGTATCACTACCATCAAATAATGGAAAGAACTGACATGTTCGAAGAATATTATTTCCACGGCATGCGATATCCGGTTTTTTTTTATGATGAAATTTGCTCTGCAAGTTTTATTGATAACTATTGCAGCTTCATCGGGCTTAGGGCTCGAGAATCTTGTATCCGGGAGCTAAAATAAGAAAAATAAAAGTAAAACTAAACAAATGAAAATTAAACTAAAACTTTAAACAAACACAATAACATAAAAACACAAAAACACAAAAACTATAACCAAAAAACAAAACTAAATATATACATATATATATAGATACGCCTGTATATAAAAGGGGAAGGAGAAAGATGAGGTAATATTGGATGCGGAAGGGCCGACACGAGGACGTTCACCAGATGGTATGTGACACTAGATAGGATTTATACACTGCACCAAATTGCGCTCGTTGCCTGAGACATAAGATGTTGATTCTCGTTATCCCAGTAATCACATTAGATACAGTGCCGTACAAACCGGAAGACAGTAACGGTTGTACACTACCATTTGGCGGCTGAAATAGGCGCTGTGGTGGTAACCACCACCTTGACCTGTGACCTTCTGGTAGTCACCAGAAACAGAGACCTACTTCCAGTAATTAGTGAAATAGAGTGGATTTACAGTACAAAAAATACTCGGTGAGCTCGCTTAACCTTCTGCTGCCTCATCATCACTTAACACCATGTGGTCAGGTGTTGCCCCACTAGATTAAAATATAAGCTATACTTGAAACTGCAAAAATAAAACGAAGGGAAATTTATGAGACACCGCGATGTTTATTACACTCGTATTCCTTCTCACATGTTTTTATCACTTCCGTTCTGCGGTTTTGCACACCGTAAGAATTTCATGATGCACTCGAAACTAAATGAGGAAGCGATATAAAACCCGGTGCAAACCATAGCAAATCATAATTACTTCACAATTATTGTGAAGTAAAAACATATTTAAATATTGAAAAATCCATTGGTCGAATTCAAAATGTCCGTCATCAAGAGTATCGAGTTACTCTTCGACCGCCCTAATGAAGTCCTCATTACACCGAAGGGTGAAAATAACGAAGTGTTCGAACTCACCGAACAGTATCTGGTAAGTTTGTATTTTTTTTGTTTTTTGCAATAATAAAACTATTATATATTTTATTTCAAAACCCTTTCTGCTTTAAATTTAAATGTGACCAGAAGGGAGAAATCAGGTAGATAGTCATGAAATCTTTCAATAATATAAAAAAAAATTATATCTCTCCCCCCTTCCCCTATTTATGTTTTAAAATTTTATTAAAAATTTGGTACAACAATGTCTAAACTTAATTGTTTTATAGTACAATAGGACTGTAATGATTTTATATTAAGTCCGAAAACAAAGAGAAAAAAAATTATAAATATTCTTTAATATATAAACATTAATAATTGTATTAAAAACATTCTGTATATGAATATTTGAATAAATATAAGAAAACAGCTTGTAATATTCAAAATTTTAAATAGGTTCAGACTTTTAAATATTGCTATTTAATTTTAATGTTATTTATTATCACCTTTATACTTATAGTTAAAAACTATTGAACCTATTAAAAATAATAATATGTCAAATCTAGGTCACTCATTGATCTGATAGCCAGAAACAGATGATTATAATACTTTGAACACCATAGTAATAGTTAAATATATTTTAGCCCAAGGACTACATAAGCAATGGCATCGAACTCAACAACCGCTTCGGTGACGATGCCAGTAACAAGATCCCGATCAAGAATTTAGCTCAACTACCCCAATTCACCAAGGCCTCCCAACTGCCGTCCGATGAAGACTTTTCTCTTTTCCTGCCTAAACATCAGGAAATGGCTACTGAAGTCATTGATGTTTTGATGAGTAAGTTCTCCAAGCCCATAACACAGTTCACACAGGATATCTTCGAAAGATACCCTATTTCTGAAGGCAAGGCGGGGATATGTGGGATTTTTACCTAAAATAAAACACCCTCTCGGCGGTCTCCACCAGTGCTTTGAGAGACCCTGGGATCTCCTACGGAACGCACCGATGCAACACACGGTTAATTGGAGAGATAGTGCAAAGGGTGTAAGGGGTGTAAAGGGTCTCGTACAACTCACGGGACCCAAACCAACCTCACCTGCTCGTGGTGCACTCAGTTAATCAACAAACAAGGCTCTGGCTCTCACCAACACAACTACACAATCGATGTGGGCATCTTTGAGAGAAACCTATGTCCAGCAGTGGATGTTTATTAGCTGATAATGATGGAGAGTGTATTCAGGAATTGGTATGATTTAATACTACTATCATACTCATAGCAACGAATGTTAACTACACGACACACGTTCATCCCTTTGTTATCCATACATATTCCACGTCATTAGGTCACAGTGTTTCACATCAATCTTAACAATGTGTACAGCCAAGTATTGGAACTGTCTGCGGAAGTCAGTGTTTGCGTCCAAATATGATGTACATGTCTTTAAGGGAATGAATAAATATACTTCTTCTAGGCTAATGCGCTTTACCACCTAAATTCCATATCTACTTACCATTAGGTGGAATCACCATCAAGCATTTTCTTATATACTATATAAAAAAAATTACTGTACAATAGTGGTTCAAGTCTCTCTTGTAACCATATTGAAAACTTATATATACGGTTTCCTTATTCCGGTTACTTATTCCATGCATAATAAAATTATTGAAGAAACATAGATTTCTAAAATTATTCTTGATTATATTTTGTAGTATTATCTTGTGATTCACCACTATTATCATCATCATTGATTTTTTCGTCTTATATTCACATCAAAATATGAATTATAACAAAAAAATTAGGTAACTTATCATAACATGAATTCATAACAATTACAAGGCAAAGTTGAAAAATAAGTTTCCCATTTTAATATAAAAACAGTGTTTATTAAATTAATAATTTAAGTATGTCATTTGTTAAAAAAAAATATATATTAATGTTCATTAACACTCACTAGATGTACCCGAAAATCAACTTCAAGACTTCCTTTCAACATGTGTATATGCAAGAGTGAACTTAAACCCGCAACTCTTCAACTATTGTTTCTCTGTTGCTCTAATGCACAGGTTAGTAAAACACCCCAAAATGTTAAGCTACGTCCGTAAACAATCATTATCATTAAATTAATCTAAATATTTCAGAAATGACACAAGAAAGGTCAGAATCCAAAACTTTGCAGAGACTTTCCCATCGAAATTCTTAAACTCCCAGGTGTTTTCACAGGCAAGAGAGTCTGCAGCTGTGATCCCAAAGGGCACCCCTGTAAGTACATTATTTCTCTTTACCACCGCAACAATTCTCACACTTCTTGTCTGCCCCTGAACATAGAATAGGCTTGTAGTTTGGTGTCCATGGTCCCAGACTGTCATTAGAGTAAAAATCCATTGGATATGTGCCATCTTCTTTCAACCAACTTGAATTACCAAATGCTACTGAAAACTCATAAGGTGTGAGCAGAGGTTTAAGAAAAGCGGTCCCCCAGTCAATTGACAATCTAGGGCAAGCAACTTGAACAAATGCATCCAATTCAAACATTGAAAGTTTACTTGGGAATATCTCAGATAGTAAAATTTTTACATACTTCTTATCAGTGTTCTGTATTTGTTTTTCTAAATTCCTTAAAACTTTAGTGCTACCTTGTCTTCCTAATGTACCCAGTATGAGACCAAATGTACTTCCATTCTCTGCAGTTTTTATTTGGTTGTGTCTATTACTCTGCATCAATTTATGCTCATATATTTCTGAAGTGAACTTTTTCTCATATGGGTCATACTTATAAGCAGGTATACCGGGATTAACTATCATAACAGATTCTAAATGAAATCTACCATCACCCAAATATATTACCACATCAGAGTTTAACTTAGGGGCGGTACAACCTAAAATCTCTCCAGGGGAGAGTGGTTTACACTGAGGAACTGTTACCACATAGTCTTGACTTCGTAAATTCTTTGCTACAGAATGTAATGTAGTAACAAATTGAATTGTACTAACTATCGCTAAATGAGTCCTCTTTGGAAAATTCAATTTAATTGTTTCAAGAAAATGTGAGGGGTCTATTTTTATATCTACAAATATATAGAGAACTTTTATATCACTTGTTTGATCTATAGGTATTAAGCAAGAATGACCATAATGCACTAATAAGTCCACATCAAGAGCTCGCGCGGTAAAATCGTCAATGCAGCAAGCTCCATAAGTAACATCACCCATAATAACTGTATCAGCTTCAGTAAAATTTTCGATGATATCACATAAAGTTGTGGCAAACATTGTTAAACCTAAAATGTAATAATCTGTCAGTTTACCATTATTTCACAAATATTTATTTATTCTTTATTTACTTAATACACCTCGCGTAAAGGCGGACTTAATGTCAGTTATAAATATAACTACATATTAATAATATTTTATATAATTTACCTTCAGGCAATTGCAAAGCCGCCCTTTTGGCTCCGAGAGAACGTATCCTCCATATTGTTTTGTGTATTTCGAAATTATAATTTTGAGGAAGAGATTCACAAGCTTTATTTAACAGTGGGTCATTCAATAATTCATCAGGAATCTTATTCACTGAGCGTATAGTAGGTTTAAATGTTTTCCTCTGCCCTTCAGGCTTTGCTCGTACCACTACAACGCTAGGATTTTTTAACAAATCTTCCATCGTTTAACAGCTCATATTGTTATTACTGTCTTTATACACAATTCTCAGTTATGTTTTTGTATAAATATAAACACGCGCGAATAATTTTCCTGGCCTACGTGACTTTTTGCAACTTTTCCGTTTCGTTTTATCATGACTATAATATTAATATAATAAAATTAAAATAAGTCTTTTTAACCACAATTTATTTATTTTATATTTTTTTGTCTCTCTATCAAAAAGTAAATGATCTTAATTCACCTTTTTAGGCGTGTCATAAAGTACTCTAAAGAAGAATCGTAAAGCGATAGTATTTTTCCAAATAAAAGTTAGCGTAAAACGGAACAAATATAATCACTATTATGACACAATGACAGTTACTTTACGTTCCTTTTCTCGCTACTAAAACTTAAATACAGGAAAATATATAAGACGATTTTTTTCTAGCGTACACCTATTATAATACCAAGAGACTACACCGCTACAGATTTAGATGTTGAACATCGCTTGGCCTACTTTAGAGAAGATATTGGTGTTAATTTACATCATTGGCATTGGCATCTAGTCTATCCGTTCACAGCCAGCGATAGAAGGATCGTTGCAAAAGACCGTCGCGGGGAATTATTCTACTATATGCACCAACAAATTATCGCGAGGTCGGTCATATTTTCCATCAAAAAAGTATGGCTTAAATACAATGTAAAAGTATGAACATATTTTCTAAATTAATTTACAGATATAATGGTGAGCGTCTAAATAACGCACTGACTAGGACAAAGAAATTTAGTAACTGGAGGGAACCGATTCCCGAAGCTTACTTTCCCAAACTAGATAGCCTTACATCATCGCGGGGATGGCCACCGCGTCAAGCCAACATGCGCTGGCAAGACCTTAATCGCCCTGTTGATGGTCTTAATGTTACCATTTCTGATATGGAACGCTGGAGAAGAAACATAGAGGAGGCCATTGCTACTGGAATGGTTCGATTGGTAAGAAATCTTTGTGGTAGTATTAACTAAAACGAAAAAACAAGTCCTTTAGTAAATAAATTGCAAAATCAATTCATTTAAATTTCAGCCCAATGGATCAACTCAGGCTCTCGATATAGATACTATGGGCAACATGATGGAAGCTAGTATGTTGTCACCAAATAGAGAACTTTACGGAAGTATTCATAACAACGGACACAGTTTCTCGGCGTACATGCACGATCCAAACCACCGTTACCTTGTAAGTAAATAATGTATTTAAATATTTTTTGCATATTACATGCCAAATTACATTATAATTTAAATGATTTGTAAATTATATTGAAGATAATTATCTTTGGTTGTCATTATAGATTATCATAGAAGAAATGTGTAATTATTTATTTTCGGTCCAATTAAACCGTTTTAATATCAAGTTATATAAATAAATATTTAAAAAAAAATTTTTAGGAATCATTTGGTGTGATCGCCGATGAAGCTACGACGATGCGCGATCCATTCTTCTACCGCTGGCACGCATGGGTAGATGATACCTTCCAAAAATACAAGGAATCCGCTAATGTCCGTCGATACACACGCTCTGAGGTTAGCCAAAAATTAATATAATCTGTTCGTTATAGACAAAAGATCTAGATGAGCACACTCACCATTATTACTTAACGCCATGAAATATTAAGGTCAACTATTACCTCATTTAAATGAAAAATATAGCAACAGACTTACAATATCATCTACGACATGAATATTCTAACGGTCGAAATATTTAAAAGTTTATGTACATAGTTTTTTTGTTTCTTTAATAAAGATCAGAATAAATAAAATGTTTATTTAGCTGGAAAACCCCGGCGTACAAGTGACATCAGCATCGATCGAGAGCAACGGCGGCCAAGCAAATACACTCAACACGTTCTGGATGTTGAGTGACGTGGACCTGTCCCGCGGATTAGATTTCTCGGATCGTGGTTCAGTGTTCGCACGCTTCACTCACCTAAACCATAGACCATTCCGTTACGTGTAAGCAATATATCTAGTTTTGTCCCGATAACAGAAAATAAACGCTCCACCTGTTGTTTGCTTACCATTGCTGAGATGCAGACTTTTCTCACTCAAGGGGTAGGTATAGATACTGGGTTTTAGGAGACCGCTTCCAAAAACGAAGACAGACGATAGTACTAATGACACCTTTGATAATGGAACGGATGAAAATTCGATCCTGATTAAAAAAAATCATATTTTTAAAATGTTTTATTAATATTATTTACGCTCCGTCATATTAGTACAGCTAAATGAAACGATAGTTTCATAAAGTATACATTACTAAAAAAAACCAGCAATGAGACACAAAATCATAAACAGCTGATACTCGGATCAACGCCCGCCCAAGCGCCAATTTAAATACTCCGTGGCCTTATAAAGTAAGGTTCAAATTGAAACCAAATACATCTCGAGTTTCCGTCGCGCCCGCGCGTTCGTTGATCCGAGCATCGGCTGTTTATGATTTTATGTTTCATTACTGGTTTTTTGAGTAAAGTAATGTATAATTTATGAAACTGTCGTTTCATTTAACTGTACTAACGTAATGAAGCATATATAATGGTAATAAAACATTTCCAAAATATCGTTTTTTTTTTATCAGAATATATTTTCTTTCCATCCCATCATCAAAGGTATCATTAGTACTATCGTCTGTCTTCATTTTCGGAAGTGGGCTCCTAGCACTCGGTATAGGTAATGTTTGTATGTAATCTTTCCCTTGATGCTCAGGCTTAGTGGAGAACGACATATTCTCTGCATTTAATAAGATACAAATGCAAGTTACAAGTGATAAACACAAATATCCTCCATTTCTTACTTAATATATTCAGATATTTGCCTTTTACCAAATATTAAAACTTTTGGCCTCGTATTTTTTCATATACAAGACTTTTGGTGCTATTAATTTACATTAAACATTTTAATAACAAAAAATCGTTTCTCAGGATCAATGTGAACAACACTGGCAGCGCGCGTCGCGGCACCGTGCGCATATTCATCGCGCCAAAATTCGACGAACGCAACCTCGCCTGGGTCCTCTCCGATCAACGCAAGATGTTCATAGAAATGGACAGATTCGTCGTTCCACGTCAGTTACACTATAGTTTTTTTTCAATTAAGCGATGAGACGGCCGAAACGTTCACCTGATGGTCATACGCTCGCCCATCACGTGGCGCTAGTTAGGATCGCATATACTGTACCACATTGCGCTTGTCGCTTGAAACATAGGATGTTGAATCTTGTTGCCCCAGTAATTACACCAGTTACAGCGACCTTCAAACTGGAATACATTAATGTTTTTGCACATTACCGTTTGGCGGCAATAGACGCTGCGGTGGGACCTACTTAGACGGTCGCCGGTAACAGAGACCTACCATCTGTGATATCTTTTCCGATGTTAACAAGGAATATGCATGCATAATCAACAATACTATTTCTCAATGGTTTTTTTTTGTGTGCCTATGTATCCTTTAAATCTTCTCCAAGATTAACTTTCCATCATCAAAAATATTGAAATTAAAGTAACTTGAAATGAGTATTCAATCAATACTTACAAAATGTTAATGTAACGCCCGTTGATGTTTATTATGTCACACAGCTTCTATCTCTTCTCAAACAGCACATACAATATTTTTATACTTGAATGTTTATAAACATTCAAGCATTTTTTTTTCAATTTAAAAGATTCAAAGCCACAATTAAAAAGACTTGCTCTTATCCTTGAAGGTTTAAGTTCTTTTAGTACCGTTGGTGAGTTTCTGAAAGATTTATTAATGTTGTTATTTGGGAATATTTTAAATGTTATATTTACATTACACGAACATTGCAGTGAACGCTGGTCAGAACACAATTGTACGCAACTCGAGCGAGTCCTCGGTGACTATACCGTTCGAACAGACATTCCGCGATCTGAGCGCGAACGGGAAAGACCCGAGACGCGGCGACCTCGTCTCCTTCAATTACTGCGGTTGCGGCTGGCCCCAGCATATGCTCGTGCCTCGCGGCACGGAACCCGGCGCTACTTACCAGCTCTTCGTAATGATCTCGAACTACGAACTCGATAAGGTACCAAAGCTAACAAATCAATACTTTTACACATGGTTAAGATGGTGCGTTTTCAAAAGGAAGTTTATAAATGCAAATATTCATCTAAAGTCGGATTACAAAAACACCCGTTTAACGAATACTGTGCCCTATTTTATTTTTTGTGACAATTTGCTCTATAAACATTTTTCAAATTTAAAAATCAGACCCAGCAACCGCTTTGAGTTTTGCCGACACACAATTAAGATAAACGTATGAACTTTATCAAACATTATACAATATTATTTTTAGTTTTACAAAACAGTAACTACTAATTAAATATCCAATAATTAAAATTGAATTGCTTTTTATGTGATATAACAACGCATTATTATTTATTAGATTGAGGAACCGGGCAGTGCGGAAATGACCTGCAAAGAAGCGTCAAGCTTCTGTGGCTTAAGGGACAAGAAATACCCGGATCGCCGCGCCATGGGCTTCCCCTTCGACCGCCCATCGGCAACCGCGCGCAACATCGAAGACTTCATACTTCCTAACATGGCATTAGTTGACATAACTATCCGACTCCAGAATGTCACCGAACCCAACCCAAGAAACCCAAGCAATTAAATTTGATATCTTCACTATGGACTACATTATAGAATAAGCATAGCATGGAAAATGAAAGGTTGATAGGTTAAGTCTTATAAATTTGTAAATATTGTACATAGTATTACAGAGCTATAACTAAATTGACCCGTTTATTGTAATAAATTATGCATATCTGAATTTTTTTTTATTTCTCTACTTTTTATTAAAAAATTCACTACAAAATTCAAAACTAGTCAAATAAGTAAACTATCTTTATAACAGGTATGATTTTAAGTTTATGATCACAATAATTAACGTCATTCCAAATGTAATCGCAATATCAAAAAAAAATCACTAAATCCGTAGTTAATGCGAGGAGGGATCAAAAAGTGGTGAGAACGACATATATACTCTTTGGTAAGAAAAAAATAAATACTGACATAGCACAGATATATATTTGTAATATTAATTAAGAAAAAAATCTTCGATTCTCGTTTGTTTTTTTCTGTATGTAGTCATTTGTTTGCTTCGTGTCGGAACGTGTTCTCGAAAATGGAGAAAAACGAAGTGTGAGCCGTTATTAAATACCTCTGTTTTAAATAGTTAACGACGCAAGAGATCCATTACTATTTGAAGGCAACATTAGTTAGGAGAGTCTGCTCCGCCGTATTCCATTGTCGCAAGGTGGGCTTCTCAACTTCGAGTAGGGTGAAGGAGCACGGAAAACGAACATAGTTGCGGCCGTCACCACGTCCATCGACGTCACTCACCCAAGAAAATGTTGCGAAAGTCAAGAAAATTGTATTGAGCGATCGAAGAGTTACCATCCGATACTTAATTCAAGAAACGGGCATTTCATATGGAAGTATTCAATCCATATTGAAACTATCTTTGAATATGAGAAATGTCTCCGCAAGATGGGTGCCGAGAATGTTAACCGACACTCGGAAACAAAATCGACATGACATTTCGAAGATATTGTCGGACAAGTTTCAAGAAGATTCTGAAAGCTTTTTGTCTCGTTTCGTAACAATGGACGAAACATGGGTCCATCATTTTGATTCCGAGACAAAACAGCAATCTTCGCAATGGAAACGGCCATCATCGCTGACCCCGAAGAAGGTTCGTGCCATGGCATCGGCTGGGAAGGTTATGGCCTCAATACTTTGAGACTCAGAAGGGATATTATTGATTGATTACCTGGAGCGTGGAACCACTTTTACAGGCCAATATTATGCAGCTTTAATTCCCAAGTTGCGGAATGCCATCAAAGAGAGAAGGAGAGGGAAACTTCGAAGGGGCGTGCTGTTTCATCATGACAACGCAACCCGGCAGTTGCGATGGCTGTCATTCAGCAAGCTGCTTTCGAATTAGTTGACCACCGCCCTTATTCACCAGATCTGACGCCTAGCGATTTTTATCTGTTCTCCACATTGTAAGAATATTTAAGGAGAAACAAGTACGAAGACGATAACGAGGTGATGGATGCAGTAGAGAGCTTTTTGCAGGACCAAGACAAAACTTTTTTTTGTAAAGGGATTGAAGCCTTGGAAAGGCACTGGACTTTGTAGGTAGAGACTCGGATACTATGTAGAAAAATAAATTATCAGGTTATCAATAGTCATTATATTCTATTTCATTCTCACTACTTTTGATCCCCCCTCGTAATTACTGGGGTAACGAAATTATAGATGACAGAGACAAACGCCCAACAAGATGAGATGAAGTGAGTGTTTCTCATCCTATAACCACATTTTCTTCGAACTTCGAACGCAATGACAGCCACTCTCGTCAAAAAAACCGGCTCTTCAGAAGTCACACACTCCAGTCGGTTATTGAACGGTGGAAGGTCAGACTGGCCCATCCCAAGGCTGGCAACACAGGTGGGGCCAAGCGCGCGACCGCCGATTGCCTCCTTAGGCAGAAGAACCTGCCGCCGCAACCGACATGCGTCGTCGGGCCGGCGCCCCTCTTAGAGAGGGTTCCTGGGGTGTATCTGGCGGCCCGTCTCGTATTCCGACGCGTCGCCACGTAGGGATTTTCTGTCGGGAGAGGTGCTTCACATCCCTCCCCCAGGCGGGTCCGTTCGATCCGGGCGCCGATCGTGGGTTGCGGAAGAACTGTTCGATGTTATCCCGTGACCCCCGTGCATTATTGCATTATTTCGGAAGTGATTGGAATAACGTGTGAAGCTTTTTAGTTGGTTGGAGTCCGACACTACCCCGTTACCAGCCCTTTTGGTACCGGGGTGTGCAACCGTTAGCATTTTGTTACACACATTAATAAAGAAAAAAAAAGGCTGGCAACAAAATTATCAATGCTATGCTCCCAGTTTTAAATAACTGGTTGGACAGGCAACATGGCGCTTTGACCTTCCGATTGATGCAGGTGCTGACCAGGCACGGACGTTTCGGTACATATCTGTGTCGTATTGGTGGAGAACTAACAGTTATGTGGACTCAGCGCAGCATAGGTTGGAGAATTTTTTTAGTTGGACTAGTTTGCGTTGGGATCTCATCACTATAATAAAGAGAGACCTCTCGCTTCAAGCTTTTGTTAAGGCCACGACAGAAAACGAAAAGGCGGGGAGTACTGACGTAGCCATTTGCGACATTACTTGTTCGCAAAAGGCGACATTACTTGTTCGCAAAAGGTGACATTACTTGTTCGCAAAAGGCGACATTACTTGTTCGCAAAAGGCGACACCAGTACTCACAGAAGCTGCGAAAAGGAAGAGAGAAAGAATCTTTTTTCTCTTCATTCATAGCCAAAGACCAGGGCAGCAGAATGCACAATAACCTCCAAGCCGCACAGTAGAAGCTACGGCAGCAGGTTTGAGGGTCACTCGTTGCCGTATACCGAATGCCTCGATGTGGCACGTACGGTGCTTCTGTGCGATAGTGAAAGGTAGGGAACTGCAATTCCATTCCGAGGCGATATACTGCAATGGGTTAATGCTGCGGAAGTATGCGTGTTTCCGTAGTTCCGACTAAGTATTTTGAGAGGGATACCATAGGTTTTAGGCAGTAAAAGTTCGGAATAATCTTCTGCTGACCTGGCAGCAGAGGAGTATAGGATGTAGGATTTCTCAGCGAAACAAAAAAAAAACGAGGTGCCACCGCAACTATTTCTGCCGTCAAACCGTCAGTGTGCAGACATTACTGTGACCCAGTTTGACGAGAGTCGTAGTTAATGAAATTACTGGGGGTAACAAGGCTTAACAACTTATGTTTCAAGGCGACTTAACAATGCGCAGAGTATATCATTCTAACTAGCGTCAGATTTTTTTTACAATTAAAAGACAACGAAACGGGACAAGCGAAAATTTCACCTGGTAGTGACACCCATGTCCTAGCAAATATGGCTAGTACCATTTTATTTTATTAATAGTTCACCTACGTGTTTTGGGTCAGGACGTTTCTATTTACATTTCATTTACAATCTATTTCTTATATATCTATAGTTTTTATTCTTCATACTTTATCTACCTTACTCTACTTATCACACTTCTATTCTCTTTCATACTGTATTCCATTTTCTTCTTTCATACCTCTCGTAAGAGAAGATCGTAGCCTCGTCGTTTGTGCTGGAACAAATTATCCCTTTGTCATTTCTTCTCCTTTTAATTTTGACTTTTGTCTTACATTATTTTGTTTGTTTATTTATTACAATTTCATCCTACATTTATACTCTATCCTATTTTTTGTTTATTATTTATTTATTTTATCATCATATCTTGTTATACCTTATTTCTTTTTATAGCGTCAGCTATTACCTTCTTACAATATTTTAAAAATATTTGGCGACTTTCGTGTTTACTCATTAGAGAGGCAATGACTTCCGTATCTATACTTTTTCCTATCTCTATTTCTAAATTTGTTCTGTCGGTCACATATAAGTGACAGGAAGTCAAGATGTGCACCACGGTCTAGTCCACCACAGGGTCACAAAGGCACGAGGGACTCTCCTTGAGCTTGAACCTGTGAACATACTCGGAGAATCCCTCGTGCCCCGTGAACATTTGGACCAAGTTGATGCCACGGTGTACATATGGTACTAGTTAGGATGATATACATAGCACTACGTTGTACTCATCGCCTTAATATATTACCCTAATTACTTCATTAGCTACAGCGACCTTGAAACCGAAACAGTAACGTTTGCCACTACCTAGAGGGTCTCCGTCAACAGACCTACCACCAGTGAATCGTCTATTGCCACTATAATTATTATAAAAAGAACTTTTCTATGAATAATATTTAGGTTCTGTGCATAAACTTACCTTTACCTATTATTTAAACTTTGTACTGAGAATAACGTACATAAGTAAAATCATCAAAAAAAATTAATTTATATTTTATATTCAAAATATTAATACAGAGCGGTTTTCTCAACAGATTAAAAATAGAGCTCATATATCTCTAAGGACTAAGTGGCCATATATTTGGCATTGGACCAAGGAATTTAGTACTACAAGCAGGATGCGAGCTTCTAAATCATAATAATAGTCAAAACTCATCCAAGTCATTCCTTCTATTGCCAGAACCAGTCTCATAGTTATTAACACCTTTGGATCATTCAAACAATTATTTTGCTTGCTTTTAACATCATTACTTTTGAATTAAATAAAGATAACACAATGTTTTTTTAAAGATTTATTCTAAAATGTTGATACCCAACTCCGGTTATTCATGTACCTGTGAAATATAAAACAAGCAATTAGCATTGTAAAATAATAAAACAATTATAATAAATCCGTGTTATTTGATCAGACCTATCATTTTTAATATCATGTTGTTATCAACGTAATACTATTTAGCTCAATTTAAGTCATCATGTAATAATCCTTATTAATTTATACTTCCACGATACAATTATAAGATTGGCCTAAACCTATAGGGTTACAACTTAAATTTATCATGTCATGCAGAGTTCATTAATTTTAAATGTCCATTTTTTAAAATTCACCTCACAGCGGGGACTGTAATGTAATTACTTTCTACTGCCTCTGCAGTGCAAAAGTCTAAGTGCTCGCTAAGTAACATTAAAATCACTAAACTCCAGGGCCAAAAGACAAGGCATTTACTATTTTTTACCACGCTGGCACAATGTGAATTGGTGGAAGCCAGAGCTTAGTTTGTCGATTAGCAAGGTGCATCACGAGTGGGTGAGGTTAGTTTGGATTCCGTTAGTTTTTGTTCATAACCCCTTACAAAATAATTTTCTTTCTTTTTAATAAAAAAAATATAACAGCTTTTCAGCTAAAATATAAAAATTCTTCATAATGTACTAATTACTGAATATCTAACCTGATCTGTCGAACTCTCCCACGACGCTGCTAAAATCTGAAACACATGAAAAAGCAAATTAAACAATGATTTTAAAAGTTTGCAGTTATCAAATTCAAAGTTATTGTCAGGCCTATCATTTTAAATCAAGTATTTATCATACACACTTTTCGGCTCGTGGATTTTGTCATCATTGTACTTTTAGAAAGATAACCTTCAAGATAAGGGCACCTTATCAGTTCTAAGGTATTACACACAGTATAAAATATCTTATCTAAAAAAGCATAAAGATATAAAATTCTATCGTTAAAAAAGCTTATTTAAGTATTCAAATAGAAAACTTAACATGATAATGCGACACGTGGTCAATTCAATAAAATTCAAGAATGACCATATTTGAGTTTTTTATTGTGTGGGAGCTTCATTTTAATATCATTTAGAATATTATTTATTAAATTTACTTACAAATAATTAAATAATACCGTCAAAAGCAGACCAACCTCGGCAGGATTCAGAGTGAAAGAAAGACTAAAGACGCTAAAGAAGCAAACGTAATACAATAGACAATGCACTCGAATGCTACAGATTATAACATCATAATGAAAGCAATACTGAACATTTAAGAATAAGTACGTAATAATATTGTTTTACGGCCTAAACATAAAATAAAATACAAGAATATGTGTTTCACTGTAATAACAACATCGATGATTATTATGATTATCTTTTAGCGAAACCTAAATGTTTGCACTCAAAAGGTTCATCTTCAGAAGGAACAATCGTAAACGAATCAGATTTCTTAATACTAAAACAAAAATTAATGTTTTACTTACATTTAAATAGCAGGCTTTATTTCTGTACACTTTTTATATTATTTATTTATATCGTATATATATATATATATATATATATATTTTATACACGAAATTAAGAACAATTTGTTTACATTTCTCTATGATAAAACTGCGTTTTTTCTAAAATACATTTACACGATAAGAGAAATTTAAGTTCGTTATAAATTTCCTAATTGTCTTTCTATAAACGCAGTAGATAATATTTTGATCGAAAACTATAACTATGAGGTTCATAACAATATGAACCTAATATTACATACCGTATTTTTCGCATTGTATAATGCACCTTAAAATTATAAGACGTTTTTAAGGAAAATATATTTCGATTCTACTCTTTGATCATAATTTTGGTTTATTGTTATTATATCCCCAATAAACAATGTTCGATAATTTATTGAAGAAAATATTCTAATATTAACTTCCGAACATAAGCCGTACTTAAAATTTGAGTCTGTTTCATTATTTAAAAAGATGCGTCATGCTGATCCAATGTTAATTAATAAATATATATTAATATAAAGTGCTTTATAAAACCTGATTCTACGTAACAATACTATTACATCATATTTTTTTGTATTAATCCTGTACCTAGCTCGCTATTATTTCTTCGTAATATATTTTTTACAGTACTTTTATAAATATCGCTTTCAAAACTTGATTAAAGTTGAATACTTTTAAGTAATATTTTGGTCTCAGCGATAGGAAATATTTTTCTATATGTCAATTAACTTATTAATAATTTATTATTATTCATAATATCAATACAATGAAATCCAAAAATGTATATATTTTTTTAATTTAATTGTGAGTTTAAAACTGTCCATAATCTTAAACTTATGTAAAGTTTAATTTATATATCAACGTTATGACATCGACCTCTAATGTAACCTTAAGGCAATATATAAGTATACATTTGAATGTATAACAAACTATTTCTAGAAATCGATAGGAGATTTAAAATATGAATTACATGTATACGTAACCATATTGGGTGGAGTAAGGAACTACTACACGTACATTTTTGATATAGCAAAACATTACTTATTTACTATTTACTACGTCCCATGTGGTTATAAAAATCAATATAATGGTATTTTCAAAGTAGTTAAGGATTTTTTAGCATTTATTATTGGAAATATTAAGTAACAAAAATAAAAAATTATTAAACGTGTGAACCACAATTCTTGGTCATTTCGTTACGTATAACAACGAACTCTCAATATTTATCACTGGAGTAGCAACAGGCCGTGGATCCGGGTCCACGAGCCCAGTGTCAGATAAGCTTGAAGAGCCGCATTAGCTTGCAGCGCTAACATCATTACGAATCTAGGCTTCAGTAGTAATCTATGACAAGAAACATTTTTTGTTCCCATTTTGTTTCTAAAGTGGAACATTCTTAAAAAACCTGAAGAAAGTTGTTAAACCCAATTCAATAAACATATTTTTTAATGAATTGGGTGATATCACTGTTAATGAAATGAAATTGTTATTAGAGGAATAAATCTATATTTAGTAATTAAATTCCGTATGGGGTATTACAAAATTTAAAAAAAACGGTAATAATCAACCAAAGCAACATACTGGTTGTATCAGTTATATTTATTTAAAGTAAAAATCCCATTTAATGTAATGCTCTTAGCCTAAAATCATTTTAAATAGCATACATGTTTATATCAACAAGATGCTTCCATCAAATTTAGATCTTTACCATAGAAATAGAATAAGCAGTCAAAAATGTGCAAATTTATGGCTTATTTACTTTTATTTCTTTATTCTCTTCTCACATGAACATTACACCTTACAAAAGTTTATAAAAATTAACCCTTTGCACTATAATGTCGCTCCTAGGGATACAATGCAAGTACAACTAATTTTACATAACAATTTAAAAAATGTATTCCAATTTTTGCGTTTACTCTGTAAGAGAAAACTCAATAGTATAATCACCTCAAATATTAAAAAAATATCCAATCGTCACTTTCGGAAACTAGCAGTGTTAAGAATTCAAATAATACTTGTACACTGCTTACTAAACTTAAAAAACTCATCTGTAAGGCCATAAGTAATGGACAGTCCAGGATGATATAATATTATTCTCTATTATAATGTTATTCCTCTATTTTTTCCAAAGGCGCAATCCTTTTACATGGAATCAGCAAATTATTGAAAATTACAACCTGTCAAATAAGAATCACAGGACTCAATACAAAAGAATTTAAACAATAAGATTTTACATTGCAAAAATTTGTATACATTTGCCTGACTAATCAGTGTGCAGTACATATACACAATAGTTTAAATTTTTAATCATATTATTATGTAATATTAATGATATTTTAATTACATAAAAAAGTTACAGTATTTATCTATAACACTTGATAATGTAATTGGTAAATAATAAATGAAAAATTATACTTACAATGGTCTTTTTATTAGATAAAAAAAAAATACATATTTCTTCAGTTCTATAAGTACGTCAACAATTCAGTAATTTTTTTTTACCAAATTAACACTCCAAGTCTAGCCTGAGATCAGAATTGAATAAGACCAATGTGCACTGTAATTTGTAACCACAAACACTGTAAGCATTCAATGGGGGAAATATAGAGGGATAAGGAAATTGGTATATTAGTACTATATACTCTTATGGAATAAAGTCTACAACAATTAACTTATTGACAAACTTACAGAATGATAAGTAATGTATTATACATGTATAATGTTTTATAGTAAATAGTTTTTTTACAATGTTAACTTATACATTATAGGCAGACAAATGTAGTCAAAAATGAATGCATTAAATAAAATTAATTAGGCAACACAAATTGGTATCCAAACCGGACATAAATAGCCAATGGTGGGCTCAAGAACACAAATTAATGCCACTTCATATTCCATTCTCATAAAGAATTAAGTATAATATTGTTTAAAGTAACCCCATTTTAATTTACAGTAATTTAAAATACATTATATCTAATTACACATTTACTAATGTAATATAAAATGACAATGCAGATCTAAACGAAAAATCACAATTTTGTGACATTTAAAGGAAACGAGAGGTTACAATTATATACGGAGTAGCCATAAGAGTTACCACAAAAAAATTAACATTTCGATGGACATCTAATAAGGTAGGCAGGTAATTTTATACATTGAATTTACATCCTTACATATTTGTAATTTGTATTAATTCATGGTTAAAATAACTTACTCGATCATTCACACTTAACTAAATTGTCACTAATTCTTTGCTTCCCAAACTATTATATATTTAAATAAGTATGATAATATAACTTAGGTCTATTTACACAATACTGCTCGATATCATGAAGGTGCATCACTGAAATGGGCTAAGTTTGTGTCGGGTGTAAGGGCAACTTTTACGCTTTCTCTGTATTAATGTTATTTACCTTTCGCAGTAATTGTAACATTTGATTTTGGTTGTGGTATAATTGTGATCTCATCGCTGATCTTTAGCGGCTTAAGGAGAGCGTCATTATCTCCAGACTTTCCAGATACTGCAGTGCTTTTATTCTTATCCATAACTCGCTTAGCAACCACACTATGAGCAGAGTAAACATGGTTCTCAAACTGTTTATACATTCCGAATGTTGCAGTGCAAACGGTACATTTGTAAGATAAATGTGCTGGTTTTAAAGGCATGTTATGGTCTCTCGACACATGGTTCAGTAGTTTCCACTGATATACTCTACCACAGACGGGACACCTGCCAGCATCTTTACCCTTATTAGCAGCTTCTTGCATAGAACTTGTCACTAAACCATGGGAACCCAACAAATGCCTTTCTAGGCCTTGATCTGTGAAAAATCTAAATTGACATTTCTGGCAATTCAAAGGAGGTCTGTTATAAATCATCTTTGGATGAATTTTCACCTTATGTATCCATTGCATGTGATTCCTTAATTGTTCCAAATCCTTAATGTAGCCATCACATATTTCACAGATAACAAAGGTAGCTTTAGAATTTTGCGGAATTTGTGAAGATGAGGGTTGTGGAGCTCTAGGGAGTGGTGTTATTGATATTTTCGGAGTAGCGGATTGGTGATTGCCAGCTTGGTTGTTTTGCATTATTGGATAATTACTGATGCTGGTTCCAGAAGGAGGATTATTATGCATAATCATTACTCCACTACGTAGAATTGGCACTCCAGAAACAGGTGGCCGAACAGGATTAGACATTGGTGGTCGGCCACGTGGACGTCCCAGCACAGGCATAGTTGGTACAATGTTAACATTTAATGGTGGTCGCCCCAAATTATTAACACCAACTTGTGACCTGTTGTATGCATTCTGTGGATACGGTCCTACCATATTATTACGAGGTCTATTCAACTTTGGTATTTTTGCTGGAGGTTCCCATTCAAGTGGTGGAGCTAAGTTAAATTCGGGCTTAAATTTCTTTGCACATGCAATAAGATGTCTAGCCAGCTTAGTTTTACTATTGTCTTCAAAATGGCAGCTTGCACATTGCTGATAAGCTGGGGCTCTTTCAAGCCTTCCTCTTATATTATGTTCAGCTTCCATATGAAATAATATATCATGTGGACTACGAATCTCAAATGGACATGTGTTGCATTTATAAATATTATTCTTCATATGCGGTGCTTCTAAATGATGAGCCATTACGAGCATGGACTCAGTCTTAAAACTACAAAACTCACATTTCTTTTGTTTGAGCGCATATGGTGCATTAGTTTTCTTACTGAACTCTAAATTCTGAGTGAGTGATACAATAGCGGATTCAGTAGCTTTGGTGCTACGGCCTGATTTCTTTTCCTTGTACAATTTTCTATTTTGTTGCTTTAAAAGATCACTTTGAACAAATTCTTGAACAAGATTCAGCCCTATGTTAATGAAAAACTGTCCAAGAGAGCAATCAAAATAACTGTCACCTTTACCAGAAAGCCCTTTTGCTATTATGCTAATAGGATCTTTCATATCTACATCATCTTTTTCTTTGATGACTACTGTGTCATCATCAGAAAGTGCATCTTCATCAGAATCAGTAGAAGATTCACCATCCCAGGAATCATCATCATCCATATTCCCTCTCCTTCTTTTCTTTTTTTCAATTTTTTTGTCTTTCACAGGTTCTTCCATTTCCTTCCTGCTGTCTTTATCACTTTCACCATCCTCATCCGATTCTGACCTCTCTTGTTTGCTCTTCTCCTTTTTCCCCCCATCTTTTTGTATTTTTTCTTGATCCTCTTTTATCTTAACTTCATCTAATTGTTTTCCTAGCTTATCAACAAACTCTCTGAATGGCTTGAGTGAAGGTTTTTCATATACATAAGGAACTATGAAAGAAGGAGCTTCAACAACAAACATATCATCAGTCAAAGAAGGTAAAATGTTAGGTTGAGGTGTGGCAGGCGTATTACTTTTAGATGTACTTGTCTTACTACTAACTGGAGTAATAGTTGTGCCTCGGGCTGCGATACTTTGACATAAGTTATGAGCATCAAAATTACTTGATGACAACTTATTTTGCACTGGTGTAGAACTTTTGCCAGATAATATGGAATTAGTATCTATGATAACAACAGTTGGTTCTTTACTATCTCCTTCATTTGACTTACTCTGTTTGGTAGCAAGTTCAGCTAAATTTTTAGTGTCACTGATCACTATTGGCTTTGTCTTTTGTGATTGATTAAGAGGATCCTCAACAGATACCTCTTCTATGTCAGATTCTTCACCACCATTTTCTAATGTTTCTGAATCTTTCTTTTTTTCTTCATCTCTATCCTTTGTGCTTTGCTGTGATTCATCTGAACTGTCATTGGATTCTGTACTAGAACTCGACGAATCATCATCATTAGTCACTAAACAATCATCTTCATCACTTGTAATTTCATGCACTTCAGGGCTAGGTGAGCCACCATTTTGACTTTGAGGTTCATTATCGTTTTCAGAGTCACTACTTTCATCCTTAGGTTGACTGCCTTGTGATGTGTCATCATCGCCTTCAGTACGATCATCTGTGGAGCCAAAAACAAGTAATTTCATTTCTGAAAATATTTCGCTTAATAAATACGCGAACGATTAATTTAATTGTGTGAGTACTCTTTCTTTTACGACTAAACTAAAACTCTTTCGTTTGATGCCTTTTGAGTTGTTAAGAAGTCATGCCGGTATTAACTAAATCATTATTAGATGTTAAACACGTAAACTCCTGCTTCGTACTAACTTATAGACAAGCCTAGCTTAACCTAAAACTTGCGACAGTTAAGTGTTATCCACTAAACATTAACTATTGATAATAGGAAAACAAAATTATAAGTCACTGAAAACTGACATTAAATCATGTGAAGTATGAACCGCCATATGGGACTCCATGGCTTTGGTCCGAAAACATAATTCCATCATGTTTCATGAAAATGATAATGGTAATCTTAAAACAAATATTAAAATATACATATAATTCTATTAATTAAATACCTGTAGCTGTAGAAATAGACATATTCCCGAGGTTTTCGTACCAAAAATCAAAAAAATAGCACAATAGCACAGTAGCGGAAACCAAACCAAATCAAGCTGTCATTTTAAAAGGTTCTTTAAGTGTCATGTTCCGAAAATGACGAGACGCCGCACAATTTTTCACAATACTCCAAACCTACTACTTTGCATTAAAACAAATTAATATTGTTAGATAGAAATATATAAATAACTTATTAAACCTATATATCCTTAAAACAGTTATAGTAAAATCATTTATTTTTTTTCTTGTAACTAAGAAATTTAAATCCAATATGGACACAAAAAAGAGCCTTTCTTAAAAAAAAGTTAGGAATGGCTGAGAACACGAAGGGGGAGGACGCGGTGTTCGAGCAGAGAAGAATGAAACGGAGAAGCGTATATTTGAAGAGTATAAATCTTACAACATTTTTAAAAATGTATATTCATTTCACAAAAATATATATTGAATTTTTTTTTATCATTACACTAAAAAAACACATATAATTTTTTTTTTCAAATAAAACTGATTGATATTTTATTTTTCGATTTGCGTATTTCTTTCACGTATTTTATCTGTTTAAGTGTGTTTTATTAAAAAGACAAGTATATACAAACCAATATTATATAAAAGATTTTGATATAAATTTTATGGACATTATAATTAATTTTAGAAATATTAAAAAATATTGGCAAAGCTCAGTATTTTTTGTATTACCAGCACAGACGATTGTTTTAGAATTCCAAATAATACTATGTAGTACTGCATTTAACTTAAATTGATTTACTAAGTCTTCATCCTTTTTTAAATAAATATCTTAACTCATTAAATAAAATTATGTTGATCTTTAAATCACATGATATTACTATAACGGTTAAAAATAATAGTCATGGTAGATGTTTTATAAAATAGGCGTGCTTATATGAGACGTAAAAAAAGAGATAGATAGAAGATACCTTTAAGGATATTGTGTTCAGAACATTAAAACGTTGAATTTAAACTAGTGGTAAAACAACTACATTCACCAGCTAAATATGTGTTAGTTGGACATTGAGAATGTGAGATTAAAACGGCCCCTAATACTCAAAAATTTTCAGACATAATTATATAGTATTCGATGAAAATACGCTAAGGTAAAGCAAAACAAGAGTTTTTGCTTTTCAAAAAAAGCTGACGACAGCGTACATTTGCAGACATTTCTCATTGTTGAGATGTGTGCACTTTTCAGAATTATTAAAGAACGTCTAAACCGAAAATTAGGTAACTTCCAACCCACAATACAAGCCGTGTTGTAAAAAAGCTTTACTTCCAATGATCTCAACTGAACGATATGATACATACATACAAATAACAGAAGTACATAATCTATTATTGATTTAGCCTTTTTGGGAACGCTTTTTCTATATGAATTTCAGTAGATTTTAAATTTTTCATACGGCCTTATTGACTATCTGTATGTCGAGATATTTGTTTATTCTCTTAAAAGGAATATGACCAAAACATTTGTTAAATAAAACTTTGGTTTAGTTCTCGTTATTAATGTCGTTCATGGTGAGCTTACTTCGGCCCTGTTAGAAATTCTATACTAGAACGTGTACCCTCATATCATACCTAGGACAGCCTTTTCCTTTACTAGCCATCCTTTACGTTTTCGCTTAGTAGAATATACCCAAATACGTTTTCATTTAATGATGATCGTAAAGATTGTATTGGTCATTTTTTACGAAACACGGTATTACTTTAGTTTTATTCTTGTAGTACGAAAATTTTGGATTAAAAGTAATTCATATACATTTATTTAACGAAAAATACTTCGAAGTCTTCGTCTCCGAGGTACAACAGGTCTCTTTCGAGATAAACTAACGATTTAATTATTTTATCTCCACTTAGTAAACCGTCGTCTTACGTTGCGCTTGCCATTACGTGGATTCCACTCCACGATCTTTTTGCTATACATACATAAACCGTCGGATCTTCGGGTCATGTAACCTGTCCATTGCCATTACAGCTTACTGTAGTGTACCCACGTACATTTTTATGTCTTTGTTCATCTTAATCTATTATATTATAAACGACGATGACCTTCAAAGTTAATTTATTGCAAGGCGAACACAGTTTATCAAAATTTTATC
Source organism: Ornithoptera priamus (assembly GCA_029034505.1). Classification (NCBI taxonomy): domain Eukaryota; kingdom Metazoa; phylum Arthropoda; class Insecta; order Lepidoptera; family Papilionidae; genus Ornithoptera; species Ornithoptera priamus. The sequence continues at coordinate 2,588,364 of JARDWD010000296.1, read as the reverse complement.
AATATATGAGATTTCTATATTGTCAAACTATTACTTATTATTTGAATATATGTACAAATATTTGAATTAATGATTAGTAATAACTTAAAAGGGTTTATGAGTACTAGTGTTTTTTTTTTTGTTAAAATTTTAATAAGTATACAACTGATTCATGTATTGATTATTAATGTGCTCATTTCAATGTTGTATGCAGACCTAATTATTCAATATTCGGTATAATATAATTATATAAATATTTTAAAAACATGCATAAAAGGTCAATTATTTTTACTATAGCAACAGATGAATATTTGAAATAAATTGGTATACTCACAAAAGACGTAATTAAAATGAAGATAATTTTTAGTAATAAAAATTTTATTATTATTATAATGGTCAATAAATGTATCATTAATTATTAAAACAATAAATTTATGATAGACTTAAATATTAATGAAGAACTAAAAAATATTTTTAGATGTCTAAAGTTTAATTCGTTAATACTATTTAGTCATCTTCATGTTCATCTTCTTTAATAGAATCTTCATTTACATTTTCCTCAGGTTTTCTTATCAGTCCCATACTTTCTGCAGCATCCAGGCATTTCTGTGCAAGTTCTATAGTTCTTTTTTGTTCAGAATCCTCTAACTTAGTCAGAGCCATTAAAATTTCCATAACATCAGTTTCAAATATTCTGACAGCTATGTCCTTGTCACCAGAAATAATGTTGTTCAACATGTACACTCCCCTATATTGTATTTCCTTATCAGGATTTGCAAGTAAACATCTTAAACTCTCCAACCAAACTTGGCAATCCAAAAGTTTTCTGCAGCATACTTTACTAACCGATGTAAGAATACACAAGGCTCCTGCTGCTGCCTTTACTGTATCAATATCTTCTTCTTGACATAATAGATACAAAAATTTACATTTATCATTATTTCCTTCATATGTTTTTATAACCTCTTCAGACTGTAGAAAGTTGCAAATACATTGTGTTGCTGCTCTTTGTAACATCATATGGTCTTCAAACATGTATTGTTCTATCTTAGATAGTCCACCTTCTTTGAGTATCCTATTCCTAGTTGTCTCATTCATACCAGCTAAGTTACAAAGAGCCATTAAAGCCTCAAAATTTTCTAATGCACTACATTCTGGATGCAATAGAGCAATCAATGGTCTTACCACTTCTAAATTTCTTTGACCAGGGAATGCTACCTCTGGATTGATCGTTATTCCAATCCTTGCAAGGGCTTGAGCAGCTTGCTTTTTACCATTATGTGTCCCCTCTAACGCCATAGGTATCAATACTTTCGCTCCTCCCTGTTGCACAACAATGCCCCTAAGTTCTTGAAGGCTACAAATAGCATTAAATACTCTAGCAATTAATTCCTTTGAGTTGTGGCTTTCAGTTTTGGACAAAGCCACTAAGCCTGTTGTAACTCCAGCTTTACATAAAACTGTTAATCTTTTACTAACAAAATCAGGATCATCCAATTCATGCTGCTCAGGTATATGGTGTTTTGCAAATTTAGCAAGTTCCAACATTTCTGGCATAACTTCCTGTTTTTCATAAGCATTGCACAAGTTAACTAAAGTTGTAACTACCCCATACAGACAAGACTGGTCACCAGTTTTTGCTAATTCTATAAGGGATTGAATAGCAGCACAGTCTTCAACTAATTTTTCTTTGACATCAGCATCTAATGTTAGATATGAAAGGCCTTCTGCTGCCCATTTTCTCATATCATTCTCTTTTGCTGGATTAACTAAAAATTTTCTACAAGCTTCTGCAAGTTTGTTTGTTGATCCATCTGCAAAAGGTCTAATGGAAGCATCATCACCACCAAAGCTGCCTATTTTACATAAACCAACAAGAGCTCGTACTCTAACTGCATCATTTTTGCTTGTGTATAAGTTTTTTAGTATGTCCACTCCTTTATTGATAATAGCCCTTGCTTTGTCTTTTTTAGAAGCAGCTGCTATTAAACATTCACATGCAACTTTTTGTTGTAGAGTATCTTCAGTCTGTGCCATAACGAGAATCATCTCCATGATGCCTTCTTTTGAAATAACATAATTTCCTACATCAAGAGGTCCTCGAAGAAGTGATGTAATGGCTACAGTCACCCTAACTTTTGATTCAAGATCAGGTGCCAAAAGCTTGTCCTTTACAAATTCATCAACTTGGTGATTAAATTTTTCTCTTGCTTCATCATAGTACATGTTTTCATATATTCTTGCAAGACAAGCAGCTGCAATTGTTGCAGATGATGGAGTGATATTCATAGCAGATTCATATTTATACTCTTCCAATTCACTGCACACTTCAAGTAAACGTTGCAGACCTCTAATTTCTACAAATTTCTCTGCCCAGTGAATGGCAGTATAATGACAATTTCTCATAATTAATTCCATAATAGCATCTCTGGCCATCCCAGTAATAACACGATTTGTTATAGAATATGTCAAACAAGTAAGTAATGTATCTATCTCTGAATTGTATTGTTCAACTAGTTGTTTATCTGGTTTTGAATCCTTTTTTGTATCCATACCTGAGAAAGTATTAAGAATAGCTTGGAGACAATACTGAGCTGCATTGACTGTCTCTTCATCATTACTATCAATAATTTCTAGGAACCAAGGTATACCAACCACTTTAATAACATCAAGTGTTCTTTCCACATTTCTTTTGCATAATTGACTTACAACTCTTACACCATTTGCATAAATATATGGATTTTTCTCTACTTTTAGTAACTGTTGGATTTTGTAAACTATACCATTTTTCATCATAATATCAGCACCAACTGTTTCTTTTGCAAGAACTACCAAGTTACCAATGGCTTTCTTACGTTTATCAACATCTTCACTGATCTCAAAAGCAACCTTAAACATTTGTTCGACTTTGTTACTAGTCTGCGCATTTTTTCTTGCACGTTCCTGTACTATACTATGGAGACGAGCTAACATAGGCTGTACAGCTTTATTTGTAGGATCAACAGTAAAAATTGCTTTGGCATCTCTGTATGCTTCTTCGAATCGTTCCTCTGTCTCCAGAGCTTGAGCACGTCTAAACAATGCCTTTGGATCTTCGGGAATAATTTGTAAAGCCTCATCGCAATCCTTTATAACTTTATCATATTCTTTAAGTTTCAGGTAAGCCGCCGCACGATTCTTTAAATATGTGGCTCTGTTCCGACTATCTTTTTCAGACAAATCGATAGCTTTACTATAAAGAGATACTGCTTCTTTAAAATTTTCGACTTTAAAAGCTTCATTACCTTTATTTTTAAAATTTTCTGATTCTTCGTTAATCACACCCATTTTAGTTATTTTCTTTAAGGGAACACTTAACACACTTTCTCACTGGTACAGCTTTAATACTCATGAAGAAGTTTCTCGCATATCGTCGTACATTCTGTCTGGAACATAGGGTCGAAAATAGAACATTTATTTTTGTCTTAATCTATAAATGGTTACATGAAATAAATACCTATAAGCTTTACTGTGACAGTGACAGTTGAGTCTATGTCGAGAAATTAACATGTATTTTAAATTTACAATAAAATTAATCTTTTATTACATATTTATTCAGTAATGAAAACATGTTAAAAAAGATGTTTTATTTTATATACTTATAAATTAATAAAAAAAAATATTTTACACGTTACCTAAAATTACGTTTTTTAAACAGCAACACTGCGTTAAACATTTATATATCTGGTAATGCTATCGGTCTTGTAGTGTGACTAGCTTTGTATTAAACCATATTCTAGATTAAATATTTCTCCAGTAAATAAGTTAGTAGAAAATGGCAGCCATAAGCTTATTAAACCCTAAAGCTGAATTCGCAAGAGCAGCTCAAGCTCTTGCCGTAAACATTTCCGCTGCTAAAGGCGTTCAAGATGTAATGAAAACTAACCTCGGTCCGAAGGGTACAATGAAAATGTGAGCATTTCCAAATACTTTTATCTTTAGAAGTCATAAACTGTGTTAAAATAATTTTTTACAAGATATTTCTTTTGTCAATGGAAACCCGTCTTATGTTTTGCTTGATTTTTTTGTAAAAAGTTAATTCAACATTCATATGTTCTTTTACCACTGCATTGCCGGCTGTCATCTTCCTTAATTGTTCGGTTTTGAATTTTTTATGTCTTTAAAATAACTTTGCATATGTATAAATTATTTTATTTTTAAAACAAAAATTTTATATTGTACCTAGGTTGGTATCGGGCGCGGGTGATATAAAGATAACCAAAGATGGTAATGTATTATTGCATGAGATGGAAATTCAGCATCCAACAGCATCTCTTATTGCCCGTACATCTACCGCTCAAGATAATGCTACTGGTGATGGAACTACGTCTACAGTTTTGCTTTTAGGAGAATTGCTAAAACAAGCAGAAATTTATATTAGTGAAGGTAAACTCAAATCATCATTATCTAGAGCCTGTGACACTACTGTTGTACATAGACCTTTCTCTAGGAAATTGCTGGCACTTAGATGATTGGCATTTTCAGACTATAAATATGAATGTATGTAAAGAAAAAATAAATTATTTGAAACTCATAAAAGAAAATCTAAGAAAGAATAGGAAATCAAGTTATTTATGAATCCGTTGAGTAAATGTAGATAATACACAAATCTTATAAGTATAAGAATGTATGTAAAAATAATTGTTATGACAACTTAAGACTTTCTTTATTTCTAATATCTAGTTTATTTTATAGGCAGCTACCATACTTTTATTTTATATCGATGCCAGCTTGCCATTGTGCTATTTTCACAGTAAGTTAATAAAGTTTTGTTCCGATAACAGAAAATAAACGCTCCACCTGTTGTTTGCTTACCATTGCTGGGACGCAGACTGTTAGTCCTCAAGGAGGTAGCTATAGATACTGGGTGTTAGGAGACCACTTCCGAAAACGAAAACAGATGATAGTACTAATAACATGTTTGAAAATTGGACAGGAAAAAAATCTATCCTGATTAAAAAAAAAATCATTTTTAAAATGTTTTATTAGCATTGTTTACACTCCATCATATTAGTATAGCTAAATGAAATGACAGTTTTATAAAAAAGACATTACTTAAAAATTGTATTATTAAAAATTTGGTATGACGCATCTTACTGATCTAAATATTCCATGGCCCTATGAAATGAGGTTCAAATTGAAACCAGATGGATTTTCAATTTATTTCTATGAAATAAAATTATAATGATCTTTACACATACACATGTTGTGCTAAACATTTTAAGAATTTGATAAAATAAATACACACAATATAGTAAGTTTATCTTTCAATAAGTAAAAATATATATGAATTATTATACTTAATGCTTTTTGTGTTTTCTTAGATTAATTTAGAGATCAACATTTGTTTTGTTCATGAAAACTTTTCTTAATGTAGTCTATATAAGAATTTCAAGGAAATTACTGTTAAAAATTCATTATTTAAAAAAAATAATTACACCTTGTTTTTATATATATGTATGTAACTGCAGGGATAAAAGAGTAATCTCATGCATATGCTGATTACAGGATTGCATCCCAGGATCATCACAGAGGGTTTTGATCTGGCTCGCAACAAAGCTTTAGAAGTGCTTGAATCAATAAAAATGCCTATTGAAATAAAAAGAGAGAATTTGTTGGATGTGGCACGTACATCATTAAAAACCAAGGTAGTATTTTATTTAAAACATTTGATTGCTGAAGAGCACTATTGTGTTCTTTTGTTGGGCTAAAAATGTGATGATCACAACAGTGCCCATATTTTCTTATGGAAAGACTCCAGGGAGCATTGCTTACACTCAATATCATTTGAAATCCATCAAGTGATGCTTGTTGTTTTTGTTGAGAACATGATTTTTAATTCTTGTAATAATACATATATCATATTTTCTGTGAAACAATGGTTTAGACAATGCTCGATATTTGGAGTGTACTTTACTCAGAATAATACATTGATGAAGTGCAAATTTATGACAGCATCAACAGCACAAGCCATCTAGACAGAATTTGCAGTGTTGTATAGAGTGCAGTAGTAAACATGATTGGGGAGTTATACATACTAATGTAATTAGTTTTTTTTTTTATTGTACAAAGAGCAATGCGACAAGCTAAATATTCATGTGGTGGTAAGTGATACATCTGATAGTGTCGCTAATTAGAATGACCTATTCTGCAACTCAGTGTGCTTGTCGCATTGAGTCATAGGATGTTAAGTCTTCTTACCCTGTAATTTCATTAGCAACAACACTTTTCAATCCGGACCATAATAATAGTTGCTCACTACTGTTAAGCAGTAAAAACAAGACAGGGGTACCTAGCAAGAGCGACTCTGGCATTAGGGACCTACCACCACTAAATTTGTGAAATAAGTTATTAAACTTGTTACACCAGTATTTTCACACATAAAGGATATATATCATAATAACTAAAAAAAATTGAGTTTCGGATATAACCAGGAGTGTAAGGGGTCCCGCACAATAACTCACAGGACTCACTAAGTCAACCTCGCCTGCTCTTACCGCCGATTGCCTCCTTAGGCAGAGGAACCTGGCGTCGCGACTGACATGGGCTGTCGGGCCGGCGCCCCCCTTGTAGAGGGTTTTCGGGGAGTATTTGGCGGCCCGTCTCGCATTCCGACGCGTCGCCACGTAGGGATTGTCTGTCGGGAAAGGTGTTTTACTTCCCTCCCCGAGGCGGGCCCGTTCAATCCGGGCGCCGATCAGGGGTTGCGGAAGAACTGCTCGATGTTATCCCGTGACCCTCATACATACTGTCGGAAGTGATCGGAATACCGTGTGAAGATTTTTAAGACTACATAACACAATACAATAATCTATATACAGCGTGAAAGGTAATAGGTGTAAAAGATCTGGAGAGGCTAAAGTATAGCTCGTATCCTATCTATCTATGTATGGAATGCCTCATCCAAAAACAATGGTTCTGGAGTTATTTATTTTTTAAATATTCTTCAAAAAATTCCCGATTTTCTAGGAAGAAATTCGATAATTTTATTTCTTACTTATTTATACACAAATTTTAATGTAATAATTATTGTTTAATCATTGTTTTATTAAATTAAATTAATAATCATCACTTAGCGGCTAAAACTTTTAAATTAGGTTCTTTGAAAGTGGTGATAGAAACAAATAAGGCGTCATACTTACATTTTTATTTAATCTTAAAATAAAATTTTATTTATAAAAAACACCTGACTTCAATATCTATCCGACAAGGTATAAGAAAGTATATCAAGTTTGTAAAATAAAAAAAAAATCGAAATAAAAGGAGGTACCATGTAATATCAGACAGAGAGACTCATAAAATTAGACTCCGCGCGGGCCCTTAATTTGACCATTTTGCTTTGTTGTAACACGTGCGAACTTAATGTTGTCGTTTTAGATATTGATTTCATTGTAAAACATATGTAATGTAATTTTTAGGTAATGAATCAGTACGACAGTTAAAATTTAACTAGTTTCGTGGGCGGACGTCATTATCCTTGTCTTCTTAATTCTGAATAGTTTTTCTTTTCCATACTAAATGAATTTAATGGCGGATCACGGTAATGAAGAATACACTGACATTTTCTATTGTTATGGACTTACTGATGGAAATTCTTTACAAGCACGAAGAGAATATCAGCTACGTTTTCCAAATCGTCACCTACCAAGTCATAGAGTCTGCCGCGGCGTATCAACGCGTCAGGGAAACTGGCAGCGTTCAACAGAGGTAACATGACGCAGGTAGGCAACGCGTCTACGATACCGAAGAGGAAGAAGGAATCATAGACCATTTTAACTTCAATCAGGATCGCGGCAAGACTGCTGGGTTTAACACAATGGGAAGTGTGGTTTACTGTGTATACGGCAAGGCTCTACCCGTAGCAAGGTGTCCTGATTTAACACCTTGCGATTATTACTTATGGAGTCACATGAAATCTTTAGTGTACACAACACCAATTAACTCGTTAGCAGATTTAAAGTCGTGCATCATCGTCGCTGCTGACAGAATAAGAGAACAGCTCACTGGGCGAGTCGCTCGATCTGACTTAAGAAAAAGGTTCCGTGCTTGTATCAGGAACCTTGGCCGTCAGTTTGAGCAAAAAAGTGTTTTTTTTTTTTTATTTTAGAAACTACTGTTGCGTGTATCCATCACCACAAGAGTACCGTTGTGACGCTTCTCTCAACAGACACTCTTTGTTATTCCGTCATCGTCCTCTCACCAGGCACTCGGAGACTAAGCAATCGCATCGGTCGCTTTATTTATAACAAATGTTGACATATTAATTTGTTTATTTATACAATGCGTTGAAGGAAACAAGAGTGCGGTGTCGTATAGCGCTTTCAAATAATCAAATAAATACAAGACTGGGCGTCTTGCGGCAGAAATCACTTATATTCCTACAACAGCCGAGTTAACTGTAACTGCTAATATTTAATTTCTTTTACCATTTTAAAGTGAATTTTACGAAATACATGGGTACTGTTTGAAGCACGCAATTTATTTACAAGAACTAAACTACACAATCCCCATACTGGTTAACCCGACTTCAGCTGCAAAAAAGCCCATAGTACTTTCTTATACATTGCTGGTTATGTATTGAAGTCGGGTACTTATTTATGTGCTTTATACGTATTTTCTATTAAGAATTAAATTATATAGAATATTATAAAGAACAAAATTTAATTTTAAGATTAAATAAAAATGTAAGTATGCCGCCTTATTTGTTACTGTCAATATCTTCAAAGAACCTAATTTAAAAGTTTTAGCCTCTAAGGGATGATTATTAATTTAATTTAATAAAACAATAATTATAACATTAAAATTTGTGTAGAAATAAGTAAGAAATAAAATCATCGAATTTTTTTGCTAGAAAATCGGGAATTTTTTTAAAAATATTAAAAAAATAAACAACACCAGAACCGTTGTTTTGTGTTGTATGGGGGATTCCATACATAGATAGATAGGATACGAGCTATACTTTAGCCCTTTTTACTTTAGCCATCTTTTACACCTATTACCTTTGGCCCTGTATGTACATAAATAGACATCTGAGCAAAATTGCTGAATGAACCAGTTTTCATTATTTTTTTTGGGAAAGATGTCTTCTAGGTCAGTTAGAGAATAGTTTAAAACAACACTTCAAATCTAAAGTAAAATGTAAAGATTTAAGAAAACGGTACATTTTTTACTCCAATATTCAGTAGGAAGGTCTGCATTAATAGACATTAGATAATTAATTATTTGGCAGCTGTAATAAATAAAGTTCAACTACTATAGTGCAACATTTTATAATTGTACAAAGATAATGCTTGACTCTCAAAAGCCTTAATTATCAAACATTATAAATTTCATTAAAAATCATCAACAGGTTCACGCCTCTTTAGCTGATATCCTGACGGATGCATGTGTGGATGCAGTTCTGGCAATTCGTACGCCGGACAAGCCTGTGGATCTTCACATGGTTGAACTAATGGAGATGAAACATAAGACGGCCACTGAAACCACATTAATAAAAGGTATACAAGTTGTCAGGGTAGTGTTGTTTACATAATTGTTGTTTATTTGTACAGAGTAGTTGCCTGTTAGTAATCCGATTCCTAGGCCACATGCTGTAAAGTTTGATTAGTGTTATTATAGGGTTTTTTGAGGCCTGCTGGCTTGCTATCATCCTCATTGAAAAATTAACTGCTATCACAGTGTTGCTGTTTTCTGGCATCCAACATTAGAGCCAGAGTATTCTGGGATTGTGTTCGTCACCAGCCACAGCCTAATTGTAACCTAAAAACATGTGAATTTGGGGTCAAGTGGTAGACGTCACAATGAGGGTGTGTAGATAAAAAATTACAAACTAATAAGTGGATGTTTCCATTCATATAAATCTAGTAAAATGTCACAATCTACTATAATAAAGGTAAGGTATCTTAATAATAAATAAAATGGTTGACTTTGTTTTAGGTCTGGTAATGGACCATGGTGCCAGACACCCTGATATGCCGAAACGTGTTGAAAATGCCTACATTCTTACATGTAATGTTTCCCTTGAATATGAGAAGACAACTGTTAACTCAGGGTTCTTCTACAAAACTGCTGAAGACAGGGAGAAACTAATTGCCGCTGAACGAGAATTCATCGATCAGAGAGTTAAGAAGGTAGTGCTTAATTTCTGGTAATGTCAATTCATTATATTGAATATTGTTTATAAAAAAGAAGTTTTTTGTTTGCAGATTATAGCTTTGAAGAAGAAAGTGTGTGATGGTACAGACAAGAACTTCGTGGTAATCAATCAGAAAGGAGTTGATCCACTTTCGCTCGATGCCTTTGCAAAGGAAGGCATTATTGCACTACGTAGAGCCAAGAGGCGAAACATGGAACGCTTGGCGCTCGCATGCGGCGGGTCCGCAATGAATTCTGTTGATGATCTAAATGAAGACTGCTTAGGATATGCAGGATTAGTATACGAACATATCCTCGGAGAAGAAAAGTTCACTTTTGTTGAGGAATGCAAAAATCCACAATCTGTTACTATCCTCATCAAGGGTCCCAACAAACACACACTGACTCAAATAAAGGATGCAGTGCGCGACGGACTCCGGGCCATCAATAACGCTATCGAAGACAAAGCAGTTGTTCCCGGTGCAGGTGCATTTGAAATAAAAGTTAACTTGGAACTTCAAAAATACAAGGACACGGTGAAGGGCAAGGCCCGACTCGGAATTCAGGCATACGCTGAGGCATTGCTCGTTATTCCTAAAACACTCGCTGTGAACTCTGGTTATGATGCTCAGGATACTATTGTGAAGCTTCAAGAAGAGTCTCGGTTAAGCCCCGATCCTGTTGGCTTGGATTTGAGCACAGGCGAAGCGATCAAGCCAGCTGATTTGGGAATATTAGACAATTACATAGTGAAAAAACAAATTATTAACTCTTGTTCAGTTATAGCGAGCAACCTCCTTCTTGTTGATGAAATAATGAGAGCTGGTATGAGCAGCCTCAAAGGTTAAACAGCTTAAAAAATAATAATTAATATACACTTTCTATTACAAAATAATGCTAATTCTTTAATTTACTTTTAACATTTCACTTGTCTTTGCATTTTATTTTCAACATTTAACATTAATGATGTATAACCAAGTTAATAAATGCTTTAACAATATACATTGTTTCATTCCTTAAGCAACATGCTACTGGTGGTAGGTCTCTATAGCTGGAGACTCTACGTATATATCACCGTAGCTCCTGCTTACACCGCCAAATAGCAGTGTCCAAACATTAATGTTCCGGTTTGAATGACGTTGTGGCTAATGAAATTACTGGGATAACGGAACTTAAATCTTACAATACAAGACGACGAAGACTAGTTAAGGCTGTGAGGTCATCTAAAAATGGATTTTACAAAATTCCATCGCCAAAGAGAGTTGCGGCGGTGTTACGGCCAACAATACGGGGAGGGAATGGTTACATATATAAAAAAAAGTCGCGCTAGTTAGGACGATATAGACTAGTGTCACTTACCATCAACTGAACGTCTCGCTCGTCACTTCGTTTTGGTGAAAAAAAGAAAAATTTATATTTATACCGTTTCCATAATCACATTACATGTAAAGAAATTTAGTGGAAAAAAAGACTACACTACGTAAACAACTATATTACTTTATTACCATTCTTTAGATATAAGAAATAGTCTATTATTAAGTCTAAGTAATTAAAATATACGGATCATCATTATAATTTCAGTCTATTGTTGCCTACCGTTGAATATACACTGGTGGTAGGTCTTGGGTACCGGAGACTGTCTAGGTAGGTACCACCGCTGCTACTAATTTCTGCCGCCAAACAGTAGTGCAAAGCAAAAAATGACTGTGTTCCGGATTGTAAGGAATCTTAGGTAGTGAAATTACTGTAGTAATGTGCCTTAATATGCTGTTTTAAGGCCATGAGCGCAATATGGTGCAGCGTTTAACATCTCAGTTAGCTCCACGTTATTATGGGCGGGAGTGTAACTTACCATCAGGAGAACTTTCCGCTCGTCTCGACGCTTCATTCAATTAAGAAAAAAAATAAGACTGCGTAATCTATTTCCAACGCCATACACGGTCTGACGCCATTTTCAACGATTCGCTGCGATCTTCACTAGATCGTTTGGTCGTCGGTGCTTGCACTCTCTTTGTAAATGTACCATTTTGATTTGAATGGAGGATAACATTAAATTTAAAATAAAGTTGATAAATAAAATTTGTATGAAAGATGTTTTACTGGTGGTAGGTCTTTATTGCTGGAGACCACGTATGTATCACTGCAGCTCCTGTCCTGCCGCCAAACAATAGTGTTTAAACAATATTGTGTTCCTTTTTAAAGGGTGCTGCAGCTATTGTAATTACTGGGGTAACGAGACTCAACATTCTGTCTCAAGGCGACGAGTACAATGTGGTGAAGGGTATAACATCCTAACTAGCGCCACTTTGTTATGAGCTGGCGGATCACTTGCCATTAGATGACGTCGCTTCGTTGTGTAAGAAGAAATACACCAATATTGACTAAATTAAAACATTTTTATAAGCAAAATCTTAACCCCATCAAAAAAAAAAATACGCAAAATCTTCGATGATTACTTTCTTTTTCGTGAGGAGAGAATGTGTGAAGATTTTTTTACTTAATTATAACCCATTTGATCCTTCTCAGCGGTTAGAGAAAGCCATGGGATCTCAGTTTCATTATATTGTAACTGTTTTAACGCCGGTAAGGAATGAAATAAATATAACGATTTTTTTTTATAATTTTTTAATCACAACATAAAGATAAGATTAAATTTAGATTACATTCAAAATGATTAACATTAAAGAAGTATACAAAATCACTAATTATAAAATAAATGATTTTTAGACATCCATCGCTAGGTATTATCGCTGTAATACATGCATACACGTGTGTAATACACATTAGAAAATTGTAATACAAATACAATTATAAACATAGGGGGTGTAAGAGTTCGTACACAACTCACGGGACTAAGACCAACCTCATCTCGTGGTGCACCCTGCTAACGAACAAACGAGGCTCTGGCTTCAACCAACTCACATCGGGTCAGCGTGGTGGGAAATGGCACAAATCCTCCCCTATCCGATCGTGTGGAAATCTTTGGATGCGGCTATGTCCAACAGTGGACGTCTATCGGCTGATGATGTGAAATAAATACACAAATATTTTATTACGCAAAACAATTATATAAAATTCGTGATGTACATAACATCGTATGATATCCATAATTTTGAAAAAGATTTTAGTCATAAGGTAACAAAGTAATGGTAACTATAACAAATTGTATGTATGATAAATATAACTTGGAAAAATTATCCTATGCTACTAAAATGAACGCAGTTTATTATCCAAATGTTTTTAAATAAATAATAAGCCTTCTTAATGTTCCCACTGCTGAAACTCCGCTTTTTCGCATAAGGAATGATTCATGGCGATTTAAATACCTTGGCCAAATAAAAGTTGGTAAATATCACATGTACATGACAATATTCTCTTTAGTTCAAGCCCAATTGGATTCGAACCCGAGCCTCTTCTGAACGTAGCAACAACCGCTTAAGAAACCGTGCCATTACTGTTTTGGATTGCGTATTAAAGAGATTTTTAACGGTTTAAAAACCTTTGTTTCAGTATAAATATCATTGCATTTGAAAGAAGAAATTCTGTATATATATATATATAGTGGAGAGATTCATTGCAGAGTTCAACAACTGGCCGTGGACCCAGGTCCGAGAGCCCAGTTTCAGATGAGCAATAAGAGTCAAAATGACCACCAAGCGATCAACATCAGAGAATAGAGCAGAACATCATCAGTCATTAGATCTCTGAAACTATCAGACTTTAACACTTCCTCTATTCTCTGAAGATGCTAAGCGCTTGTAGTCATATTGACTCTTACAGCTCATCTGATACTGGGCTCGTGGACCCGGATCCACGGCCTGTTTTTTTTTTTTTAAATGTACTACTTGGAGTGTAGTTATCCGATGGTGGTGTAAAAACTTAAATTTTGGTAGAGATATTGCTTCTGCCATTTAGAGCTCAGCTAAGCATGGATTTTACAAAATTCCTTCTCCAAACGGAATTGCGGGGATGTTACGGCCAGCTTGTTATATATATGAAAACAAAATTTGTACTTTAGCAATAAAATATATAAAACTATAAATTATGACTTTCTTAGGTCTATGATTACACTTATTTTTTTTTTGGATTATCATTTATTATAAATAGGTAAGATTTGTTTCAACTAGAATAGTGTTAGATTTTATTTATTTGACGAGAGGAGCAGGACGTTCAACTGATGTGACACTTCCGCCCACGAATTGCGTTAAGAAATATGACATACACTGCACCACATTGTGCTCGTCGCTTTTAGACATAAAGGTGTTGTCTCGTTACAACACTACACTAACTCCAGCGCAGTTCAAACCGGAACACGGTAATGTGTGCAAGCTAATGTTTGTGGACAGATATAGGAGCTGCGATGGTCTAGACTGTCCCTGACAAGCAAGTCATTTTAGAGTATACCAAGAAATATATCTTTTATGTTAATAAAGACAACAATAAGACAATTTTAAATAAATGCGAGAAAGGTATAGTATTTATCGACTTAATGTTAAAAGCTTAAACTAAAACATATTAGAAAATTCGAGTAATTTTTTTTATAACTAATAAATTTTTGGACATTGCTTTATTATTTTTTAATATTCATTGTTATTTTGTCATTTTGATTTGGCTTAGTGATCTTTGTTAGCGTTCTAGATGATGATATCAGCTGGTTGAAGCACAACTTGACTTGGTTTTTAATATTACATCCAACATTTTCTGTACTAACTGAGAGTTCTTTATTGTATATGAAAAAAGTAAATAAACAATTTAGTATAATCTGCTACAGATACATAAGATCTATCAAAACCTCCAAATGTAACAGATATATCTATAACTAAAGAATTTTATTATTGAAACAACATTAATTATAATCAATCTAAATATATCTATTTCCCTCCTCTGCTCAAAGATTAGCTGCTGCATGGCATTCTTATTGAATAATCACTTAATTCTAATTCTCCAGTTATTACAATTTTTTTGAAAAATAATTTGTCACTAATAATTTAATTGTATTAAGAATTTAAATCAAAAGTAAAATGTATTACTTTGTAGTCTACAAGGGCTAACAACACTCGACCTCAATATTTCATGATGCTAAGTTACAATAAGGCTAATGATTAAGAGTGCTTACCACAAATTCTCCGACTGTTAACAATTGGAAAACAGTATTGCCGTTATAGCAGCACATTTACAGTGAGAGTGTAGTAGCTAGCCAGGAGGGTTCAAATATACCCATTCATCAATTATACTTCACAACATGAGGCCCTAGATGTAACCAATGACCTCCATTCCATGCTCATAAGCAAGCGGTTACTAAATGCCAGGGATATATTCTTAAATAATCATAGAGAATATACTAAAAATTAGTAAATTTATAAACATGACACTATATTATTAAAAATGTTATTACATTTAATGTAAATACATTATTTAGTAATAAATTACAACAAAATATAGCCATGTAACAAAATATCACATTAAAAATAATAGTTTAATTAAAGCGATAGAAATCATAAATGTTTAACATTGGTATATAAAAACAGTGAATTATTAAACAGTAAATGCCATTATTTTCATATATAAGATATGATTTTTAAAACTGATCTTAAACATGTTTACCATTTAATCCTTTGATTGTTTAGAAGATGTACCAGCTCTCTCATTACAATCAATAATAGACAAGTTGAGAGAAGCTACAATGACGTGGACAACTGTTATGCCGGTCTTGACAACTGCTACCGGCATAGTCAATAAAGCGATCAACTTGAACAAACCAATTCCTAAAACTGAAGAAATAAAAATATATATGTGTATACAGCAAGGGTGATAACAGGGTCTTCTGGGAATTATCTAATCACCCTGTCTTATAGGAATGATTAAATTGTGTTTGTAGAGATATTTCATAGCAAAGGTGTTGATTTCAAATTGTATGTTCATAAACTAGAT
Organism: Ornithoptera priamus; assembly: GCA_029034505.1. Classification (NCBI taxonomy): domain Eukaryota; kingdom Metazoa; phylum Arthropoda; class Insecta; order Lepidoptera; family Papilionidae; genus Ornithoptera; species Ornithoptera priamus. The sequence continues at coordinate 2,572,281 of JARDWD010000296.1, read as the reverse complement.
AGATGAAAAGAAAAGAAGGTGATACTCATGAAAAGATAGTTAATGATAATAAAATAATTGTTCAGTGCCTTACAGCATTTACTAGTGTATGGGAAATAGATATGGGTGGATAGAGACATGCTCTTTCATATAGGAACTTTCTGAACCTATCTAAATAATAATCTCTCAGGTTCTTCAAAATGTATGCAATTATGTTGAATTGAAATTAGTGTGTTTATTAATAACTATAGATAAGCCATAGATATTTCGGGTATGTTATGCACACCATATAATAATTCTATGTGCTCTCTCTTGTAAATGGAATGTATTGACAAATACAGATTACATACAGAGATAATCCAATAGCCCTCTCTAATGAAGAAACCTACCAATGACAGGACAGATCCTACTAATCTCATTTATAAATTATGAAGTAAAACTAAACTAGTACACAGCCCATTGTTTAATTAACAAAATGTTAATTTCAAGCTAAATAATTTGGCCTTACAGGTATTACAAGAATTGTTTCACAATAACTAACATTGTTCAATGGCTTAGATGAAACTGTATACAAGTGTGGTAAATAATGAAATTAATTGAAATGTCCTTTTTTCTTACACTATGATTTCTTAATAACAATCATTTAATATTAGCGTAATCATGAAATAAGCAGAAAATCTGATAAAATCATGTTAAAACAAATTTGTGAATTAAACTTATTAAATCATATCTATAAAATGAAGTTACACAGTCTTGAGAAAGTGATGGAAATATAGAAAGTAAAAAATCACTTTATCTTTTAACTTTCTTCAAGTGTATATAGTTGAGTTAATAAAATATTGAACAAACTATTGGGGTAACAGGATTTAATAAACTATATCTCATGAAATCAAGCAGTTTAGTGATGTGTGTGTTAATTCTAACCAGCACCATATTATAGTAAGCAGGAATATCAAAACCATTATGGGGCATCACACCTGTCTCTTATGTTTGTTAAAAAAAGTGTTTCAGTTTATCCTATAAGAGCATCTTTGTTAATTTACAGCATTTTTATAACAGTGATGGACTTTTTTACAGCTGTTAAGCCTAAATTAGAAACACAAGACTAAAAATTACCTTGGACATATCATAGTCAATATCAAATATGAAGTGTTTTATGGGTATTAATTAAGTGGTAAATTATTTTTTTTATTAATAACGGAAAGTAGAAAAAGAAATTTCTATAATATTTTTTCTTATTGATAATTTTCCCAATATTAAATAAGCCAAATTTTTTTATAATTAAAAGGAGTAGCTGAGAAATCTGAATATAATTCTTATTTATAGAAATGTTAATACTATATTTGTACTTACCAGTGGGTCCAGTAAAGAAGTGCATAACGTAAAGAGCTGCATAAAATGCTTCATTACCAGCACACATGAAGAAAAGGACAGTTTTGTTTGTGTAATAAACATGCATTATTGGGTTTTCTGCCATGTTAATGAATTTATGTGAAACCTTTCCTTGAAGTGTACAAGTATGCAGATATATCCAGTGCCCAGTAATATCAATTATCATGGATAGTTGGAGCCAGAAGGTATAGCGAGGGTAAAATGTAGCAAGTGTCATCAAGAGACCAGCTGTTCCAGCTCGGTCAGTTAATTGATCCAAGATAGCTCCAAACTTAGTGCCTGTTTAATACAAAAATTTGTACTTGAGGACCAAATTCAGAATAGTGTATAACCTACCATAGTGTACTTCATTATACAACATTGTCATCAGTAATTAGCAACAATATATGTACTTTAGACTTAGAGTGAAAAACTGTAATTAATAGTTTTAATAACGGATAGGAGAACATAACTGCCTAGATAAACCTACCAAGAATTTTAAGAGATTATGTATCATTATTATAATACGCCTAAATAAAAACTAAATCATGAATGTTATTAAGTAAAGATAAAAAATTTGTTTCGAGAGTTGTAAATAATGTACATACTTTGATTCAAATATCTCGCTGCATGTCCATCGACGGCATCTAACAAAGCTGAAGTAATATAGCAAATACATGCTATCACACAATGCGTAGGCATGTAATAAAACGCTATTATAGCTAGAATGATGCGAGCGAACCCTGTAAAACATAATATAAACAATATTGAAATGGCTAAATCAATCAAATCGATTACACACAAATAACGTACACCTACCTATGATATTAGGAACAAAAAGGAAAATATTTTCTTTTGTCTCGGCCATTATAAGTATTTATTAATAGCAAAGTTATGAAAACTTAAATAAATTTTAACAATATGATTAAAGATTTTGATAACAAGTTATAAAACACACTGTTGTGCCAAATCAATGAACGACATCTAAAGTGACAGCTGTAAAATGATTGACAATTTTATTGAATTTTTTTAATTAATGTGACCATTATACTAAACATAAGTCTATGTAAAAAAATATGTTAACGATGCATTAGTTGTTCATCAAAGTTTTTGTTTAGAAAAATTTGTAAATGGACATATTTCATTTAATTATGCATAAATATATTTGTGTGTAATATTTACGTTCTCAGTATTTATTTTTTGTATTGCGGGACCGATCGATGTGGAAATTTTTGGAGAGGCCTTTGTCTAGCAGTGGACGTCTATCGGCTGTTGATGATGGTGATTTTTTATATAATATATGTACACTAAAATATGATTGCATATAACTAAAAAAATTTAATCTGATATTTATGAAAAAATAAACTAAATTTGATAACAATATATCGTGAGAGACAGTGTTGCACAACTAATGACAACATGTATTTTTTTAACTGTTAACATTTGTGTTTACGCCAGTAGAGGGCGTTCGAGCTTTATAAAGTCACCATTGTTCATAAAATTGTAAAAATTTTGGGTAGAATCTGTCGAAAATGAGGAATTCGGTTTTTCTGTACCATAGAACTTTAGATGTGTCATAAGTAAATTAATAGCTTACAATGATTTAATTTTAAGATCGTTAACACAAAAGAAAAGGGTGAAAGAGTGAATTGAGTGTGTTAAAGTCATAAGACTTGTGTCATCTGTCTGATTGCTCTTCCTTCAAGATGGCTCCTCCACCGGAGTATGATAAGGAACCGAAAGCTCCAGATAAAAGTGTCACAAACATTTCTACAGACGACTCGAAAGTCTTATACAATCTAGTAAAAGACCAACAAAATAATTCAGATCATAAAACTACGAATGCCGCCGCTAACACTGATGTCGAGGTAAGTTGACCCTTTCTGCCATTTTATTAATTTGTTAGGCTCGGAAAAGTTCTCCTATAATATCTTTTGTGCCTAAACAATTTTTAATACAATATAGAAAGCGTAAGTGTTACTTTTAATAACTTTTATGAAATAATTAGAGTGCGATTTGTTATTAAAATTACTTATATGAAAATGGCGAAGGATAAATGTCAAATTTGTGCATTTGTTCTTACATATAAGTACAATTTATTTTTATAATTAGTATTACTTGGTTTATTTTGACACATTCTCATGTAGATAATTTTTAAACATCTGAGAAATCCATTCATTGGTAACTACATAGCAACAATGATTAAATTGATAAATACCTACACAATGGGTAATTGTTACTGGTTGACAACCCACAATTTATGATTAATATTTGATAGTCATTATCAAACTATGGTCATAGATTTCTTAATAGTGCTAGCTATAAATTGAATTTTATAATAACTGTTCTACCTCAACATCTAACGTGACATTTATCACTATTTATTTAAAATAATAATGTTGTTGTAGTTGTTGTGTTTAGATGTTTGTCTGTAGTTATACAGCAGAGTATATGAAAGATTTATAATTACATTAGTATGAACTTATGCATTTTACTTTTTCGCTGAAGAATTTTATTATTTTTAGTAAGCGAAAAATATATTTTCTTTTCATTTTAAAGTCGCCTCTTTATAAATTTGCTTAGGACTATCCTTACCTACTCATAACTATATACTAGGAACTGAAGCTGAAAGAATTTTATGCCTCAGAATTTTCTACACAATGTTGGTGGTGCCCTAAGAATCAATGTAACTATAAATTGAAAATAATTTATCTCTGCTATAAATTTGATAAATTTTGTTACAACTATTTAAACAAAAATGTATCCTTTAAGAGTATTTACAACAGCTTAAATTGTTTTGTCATTAATATTATCAGTGCTGATTAAGCAGTTGTAAATAGTATAAGTATTGATAAAGTAGATATAATTGACAGAATTAGATTACCTTGGGCAGTGAATAGCTATGGTGAAGTTCTACTAGTTTATTTTTACATTTAATTCTCTCATTTGTTGCTACAACTTAAAAAACCTGTAATCTTAATTATTTTTTACTAGATAATATACTTGTTAGTAGTAATGTTTTTGTAACTAAAAATACTTTTTCTACATTGCAATCTTATGTAAATGTGTGTGACACCTTTGATGTCTATTAAATTAATAGTGTCTTCTTTATACTGCATTAATATGTGTGCAGCTATGATAAAGGATTACTAAACAAAACTTTCTTTTTTAAATAGTTCAAATGTACTCATAAAATATTTTATTATTACTATTTATGTTAACTATTTGGTGATTTTTTTAAAACATTTTGCTGAGTAGGTTACTGAGAATAATCTCAAGAAACTGGCCATTATTGCATAAGTGAATGTGAAAATAGAACTCGAAAGGGCTTGAAGTAAATTAATAATAAAGTTGTAAAAAAATTACTATAGAATTTTCTTACTACTTTTTCGTGCCAGAGGTATTCTAGATAGAAGTGCATATTTCTGCTACGAAACAGTAACGTGCCAGTAACAGTGTGTACTGACCAGTGAAATTATTGTGGCAATGCGACATGGTGTTACATCTCAAGGTGTCTATTACTATGTGATGCAATGTAAGCATCATGTGCAGATTTGACACTATAGTTAGCTAAAAAAACAAAAAGAACTTTCTTCATATGACAAGAAGTGGTACAATTAAAAGTGGTTAGTTGTTTACATTTTAAGCAAGTTTTCAAATTTTTTATGACCATCCACAATCTAATTTATGTCATCAATCCATCACACACATCTATTTATATGGTCTATTGCTATCAAGAAACAAAATATTCTTTTTCTCATTACTTATAACAACATGTTTCAAATGATCATTAACAAAATTGGTTTGTACAGAGTATTTGTAAGTACTGTACTTATGTAAAATTTTAAGTGGCCTGATTGTTGAGCAAATACTATATATAGATATGTAGATGCTATTTTAGTAATATTCCCAAGTCTAATCACAATAGACAAAAAAATGTCTTGCTTTGGATCAGTTATTAATAAAATTATTTTTTATCTAAAATCAGGTAATGAAATATATACATTTATAGATATGTTGTGTATAATCTACATATATATAAATCAACAAGATCCATAGCAGGTTCTCTTTATTTATACAATTCATGAGCTTCAATCTTAGTGGTGCAATGCAATCCACTTGTGTACATTACTACCTCCTCAGTTTGATAAAATGATACAAAACTTAATTTCTCTTTTATTTGGTTGATAAACACATTTTCTTTATTTCCTATGATAGTATGACACTGTTGTATCGTAAAAGATGTACTGTCTTTCTTCTTCCGATTTCTATTTTATTATAACTTTAGATGTATTAATTAAATGGTTTTAATGAAGTTCATCATTAAGAGTTGTGATTTTTAAAAGTTTTCTTCTCCATTATTGTTATAGTAATTTATTTACATTGAGTGTTTCCCCATATTGTAATCTGCATAAAATTGAACTTATGTTTAAAATTTTGTGTGATAATTCTCTTCTTTCTCCAGTAATTTCAATAGCAACAGCACCATTTAAACCTCAAAACTTTAATGTTTGCCCACTATTGTTTGGCAGTAGATATAGGAGCTGCTGTGGTAACTACCTTGTCAGTTTTTGGTTACAGAGATTTACCACCAGTGAAATGAAGCTATCACAGACTGTAAATTATTTGTTAAACATTGAAATGTAAATTAGCTGGCATGAAATTTCAAACAACATTTATTGAGTTGATATTAAATCCATCATCTTTATTACTTATCAAAATCCGACTTTATTTTCCTTGAACTGTAAAATTTTAGAAATTTAAGATCGCGCCTTTTACGAAGAATTGAAATGGCGGTGGACACGGCAGATAGATATTCTATGAAACTAGAAAAAAATATTACGGAGTGCTACCTAAGCTAGAGATAGGACAAAAAAAGCAAAGGGAGACAGAGTTGATAAAAAAAATATCAAAGAACGAACGAAAAGCCAAGGAAGTTTATTGGTGGTCGGTCTCTGTTGCCGGAGACCGTCTAGGTACCACCGCAGTTTATATTTGCCCCGCTACACAATAGTATGGAGACACTCCTCCATTCAGGTTTGAAGGTCGTTACAGCTAGTGAAATTACTGGTGTAATGAGACTTGAACACGTTACGTCTGAACCCGACGTGCACAAGCCTAACTAGTGCCAGGTTGTTATGGGCGGGCGTGTCACTTATCAGGTAATGGGCTCGCTCGTCTCGTTGCTTCTTGAAATAAAAAAAATATATGTGTGAATATTTAGAGAAGATCTTTGTGTAATAATATTAAAAAAAATTGTCTATTTTATTTGTATATATATGTATGTATACATTGTCCTGACCCAAGGATATAAACCTATAAAATATCGGTCGATCTTATTACTTAAATAAAAAAAGTTAACACAAGTGAATTATGCATTGAGTGTAAGACTAACGAAATTATTTTGCTTTATAATTTTTTTTTAATTTCTTTATCTTTAACGATTTTTAATGTCTCCATAACCAATTCATTCATTATTAATATTCTTACTCCATTGAGTCATTTGGCGCGAATCACATTTATTCTTTTGTGTTATTAAAAAAGAAACAATGGGGGTATGAGAGTTTATTATGAGCTTATTTATTTTCCTAGCACTTTATCTGATCAATACGACGCTTATTTTTATCGTTATAATTGAATTAGTGTTAGACTTTAGTGTTAGATCGTTTCACAAGGCACTAGCTGCATACCGTTAGGTGGTTACCTATGGAAAAAGTTTTAACGTTACACAACGATTCGAAACACACAGATGCGCCTTGTATTTTAAAGCATTTGTTTTTTTTTTTACCGTCCCGTTTGTAGCGGTCGTTAGTGTTTCGAAAGTGTACCGTTTACCTGAGGACGTAGGCCGTAACCAACGCTGCTCAGAATAATTTGATAGTTGCCCAAACTTTATACAACACATACTATAAATTAACGTACTTTTCATTAGGAAAAACGGAACGTTTACTTTTATTTATTTTTTTATTTCTACGAAGTGACGATACAATTGGGCTTTTCGCCTGATGGTAAACGATTGCCCATAACAAGGTAGCGCTAGTTAGAACAGCACACTTGTGCTCATCGCCTTGAGACAAGATATTATATATGTCCTTACCCCAGTAATTCCACTAGCTATCGAAATAGGAAAGGGATAGTGCATAATGTTATTCATACAATGCTCATTAGAATTTGTGATTAGTGAAACGAATCTTTCGAAATTTAAGAAACGAAAAATTGTTAAAAGGATGACTATAAAAGTATTTATAGGATAAATGCTGAGAGAATGAGATGAGACACATTTCTATAGTTTCTCTTCATTCGTCTATACTGCGGCTATAGTCCGTAGCGTGTCCACTTCCCTCCCGTCATGTGTAATCTCCTGCACGGACAGACGAACCCTGATGTTGGGATAACACAAAATATATTTTTTATTAATATTGAATGGAACATTCTCTATTTTTGATAAAATGTTCTCTCTCACTATTTACTCTCTACCGCTCTCTAACCTTTCGGTCTTTCCTATTTCAACTAATAAAATATTGTCAATATCAAATAAGCTTTGTCTAGGGTTGTCCCCGTACAGGCAACAGAGAAACAAAATTGTCTGAAAATTACAAATGTTATACAGTCGTGATCCTTTCATAACATATATAGCTTTTGCTGAGATAAATATAATTTTCATTTACAATCTATCGCTCTCTCTCCCTTTTTCTCCCTGCCACCTTCACAGTGTATTCATCTTTAACCATACAGATTAACTAGAATACATAGCTTCACTTGTGGCGCGTGTGAACTCTCAGTAGTTTTTTTTTTCCAAATGCCCTGTATTCGTTTTTACCGCGACCAAATTAAATGCTTCAGCTTTTACGAAAAAAATTTATTCATTAATTATTAATGATATAGTAAAGAGTCTATTTAAAAACTACTGTAACTGATAAAGGAACGGAAAGGAACTGTAACTGATAAAGAAACGGAAGGTGTCTATAATACGCACTTAATACAAATATTGCAATGGTTCATATTTGAAGTATTTTGTAAAAAAAAATTTATAACTGACTAGTTTTATAAGTTTCATGTTAGTTACATATTTTTTTTTCCAATATTTAGTTGTAGCATCCAAACTAAGCAGCGCTGGTATCTTGGACTGCTATAATACAGATCGCGACAGTAGAATAAGATGCGTACACGATTTTTGTATATAATATACATATGATATCCAGCGATTTATTCTCATCGCTAGATCGCCGAAGCTATTAGACGTAAACACTCAAAATTTAGTGGAGATATTTGCTTGTGTCATTTAGCGGTCAGCTAAAAAAAATAATCAAAATTAAGGGAGCTGCGCGAATGTTAGAGGCAGAAAAGCGAAATGAGAACAGCTAGTCTCTATAAAACAAATACTTGTCTTTATGCTTAAAAACTAAATCACCTAAAAAGTTATTATATGAAAAAGTGTAACTAAAAACATTTTAAGAATTGTCTTTGCGTTTCCATAGCCAGTTAATAACCAGTCTCTATACGATCAAGTATTAACAGAAAGTTTTAACTGTCAAGATGGTAATATTTAAGCTGTTAGAGATGTAAGGGGTTCCGCGCAACTCACAGGACCCAAGCCAACCTCACCTGTTCGTGGTGCACCCTGATAATCAACAAACGAGCCTCTGACTTCCACCAACCCGCTATAGGCCAGCGTGGTGGGGAATGGCCCAAATCCTCCACGTGAACCCCTACAGACGACGAGCCCCAATGCCCGGCGGTGCCGGAGGCCATACTAACTGCAGCGCAGGATCGATCGTGTGGAGGTTTTTGGTGGAGACCTATGTCCAGCTGTGGACATCTGCTGCAGATGAGGAGGAGGGGTTTACTTACAGGATCACTTAGGCATTATCATCTTCCATTTATAACCAATTATTACAAAGTGTAAATAAATATATACAAATATATTATCATCGCAACGCATTATTAACTTTAAAACACCTTAACCTAATAAAAAAACCTAATGTTATATGTGAAAATTTAAATACTTATCCCGATACTACAACACGCATATATAAGCATTTAATTAAGTTAAATGTTACGGTTGTTATCGCTTTTTTTTTTATTCGACGACGTGACGAAACGAGCGACACGTTTACCTGATAGTGTTACGCTAGCACATAACGTGGCGCTGATAATACACAGCACCACATTGCGCTCCACGCCTTGAGACAAGATGTTGAGTCTCGTTACCCCAGTCATTACTAATATCAAAGCGATGAGCAAAATGTATTGCAGTGGATATTATCCTAACTAGCGCCAGGCCTATATGGGCGAGCGTATCACTTATCGTCAGGTGAACGTCTCGCCCGTCTTTCGCTTCATAGAAATAACAAAAGTTTCAATGTAACATACTTTAACTTGTGCGACATATATAGATTTTGACATAATCCATTGGTCGCTAAGTATGAGCCTCAAAGAAAACTCACAGTCACACATCAAATCGGAAATGAGGAGATCCGCATAAGTACCAAGCTGACCAACCTAGCCATACATTGGGCATTAGGCGTGGCACATAGCACGCAGAACTGATGGAGGTTGAGGATTTAGCGTTGGAGTGGCGATCCTGCACTGGAAAGCGCAGCGATGGCACACTCTCCACAAGTATGGACGAAATGAAAAAAATCGCTCGGAAGCCACTGGACTCAAACAGCTCAAACCGTGCTTCATAAATTTTATTCAAGAAACCTAAGGTCCAGGGTGTAAAGGGCTCTGCACAAAAACTCATGGCTAACAAGCCAGTCTTACCTGCTCTTGCACCCCGCTAGTCAACAAACGAGACTGTCTCCCACAAACCCGCATTGGGCTAGTGTGGTGGAAAATGACCCAAAACCCTCATATATCAATGAACTCCTACAAACGACGGTCTCTAGTGGCTATGCGGACTGCACGCGGGCAACGCAGGACCGATCGATGTGAAGACCTTTGGGGAAGACCTATGTCCAGCAATAGATGTCTATCGGTTAAAACGATGATGGCGAAACTTTTTCTTTAAACAGATTCTGAATCAATGATCTATTTATAAATATTCTTCTTAATGATATATTACTGTTTGTTGTCATATAGTAGTTCTATTAGTGGTTTTTAGTCCTATGTAGGGTACCCCAGCCGGGCGACGTGTACACCGGCGGCGGACAATGGCGCCGGTGGTCGCTGGTGTAGACTTACGTCGCGCCGCTGGTGCCGTGTGACGGTGTAACGGAAGCCCGCGCAGCCGCATTGTGGCTGCAACAGTTAGGGTTGTCCAAACAAATTATATCGAATATTAATCAAAATAGACATTTTAAATTTATTAACAATCTATTGGAATTAGATGACAATGGACTCATGTTCATATAAAATTAAATTTTACCGTCACTTCTTTATTTGGTTCCGTGTTAAATTTAAAACAGAAAAATTATTTGTGTAGTTATCGATTAGGCGTGTAGTCGTAGCTGCTCGTTGGGCGCTACTGTAGTCTTGAAGTGAGGTGCGAGCTCTTCGGTAAATAACGATGCACGCAGTAATATATCAACACTATATTGACAACTAGCAGAGCAATACAAAGATCAGCAGTAGTTCCCTCTTAGTATTACGAGAATCAAGAAAAATCCAGTCGATGGATGTAGAGTAAAAGCTCCTTATTCGCGCTTCTTTCATTCGCGTTTTCAATCTTTGATGATTAAAAAAAATGCGACTCAAGTCCTATATTCGCGGCTAAAATTTTTTTTTCTCGAATCTAATAGGTATATACATAATAAAAGGATTCCAATAGGTATCCAAATCCAATATCCTTTGTAAAGCCTTCTAATGGACTAATAAAAAATATATTCCGTATTGACGGTTTCTGTATTCGCGGTATATTTATGGAACATATACACCGCGAATTGTTTGGTTTTACTGTAATTGTACACTACGTGGTGGGCTACAGTCTTAAGTCTTGGCATTACGGAGATCCAGAGAGATCTGGTTGATGGATACAATTACATACTCCGTAATGTCTTGTTAAAGGCAATGCTCACAATAATATACGATCCTTATATGAATTTGTGTTATGGCAAACGATAGCGCGGTCCATTGCTTGTGGTGGCGCCATCTGTTGAGTTATTTAAAAACTCCTTTGTACATTTTGTAATTCTATAAACAAATTCTTAACATAGTAGTAGGATAACCCTATCAGATTCGGTCACGCCGCAATACCACCTCAGCTTTGTTACACTCCGCTATCACCACTTTCCACATTTGGACTGTTTATTACTCAATTAAAATATTTAATTGAATAAATATTGTCTATGGTATATATCTTAAAACGTTACTTTATTTTAATGGCGGTTGTGTTGTTGTGTTTTATAGATAAATGAAAGCGGTAAGACCAACGGGGCTTCAGTTTATGGCGAGAGTAATGATTTAGCGTCACACCTTAATCATTATGCGATACCATGTTCAGGATTTTACTGAAACTTTGTAGAATAGTTGTGAAGTATTTGTAGATTCTTTTTCTTTAGGACCATAAGATCTTTGAAATATTTTTTTTACCTTCATTGGGAAAAATATGTACAGATTGAGGGACATTTCATTTGATAACATGATATCCGTCTACAATGTCAATTATCTGTACTAGCTAGCAGATTTTATTTAAAATTATTTTTGCACATCACGGTGGTGGACTGTCTTGAAATAACTTCATTTACCTTGGCTTCGACATGAGGAATAACACATTGTGATGGAACTGTGAAGAAGTTTGTTATTCTTATTATTTAGACGGTTTTATTATTACATGGTTATGCATAGTGGTACTCAAGGAGACGAGGGATTAGGGTAACATATTCAATATGAAGCTGTTTAAATTTTTTTTATTTAACGTAGTATTGAGACGAGTGAGGCGTTCACCTGATGTTGATAAGTGGCACGCGAGTTCGGATGATATATCGTACATTGCACCACGTTGTGATAGTCGTCTAGAGACAAAATTTTGATGTCTAGTTACTCCAGTAATTTCACTAACTACAGCGCCTTTCAAAATGGAGGACAGTAATGCTTGAAGAATACTGTTTTGCAGTAGAATCACGAGCTGTGTACCTATATGGTCTCCGGCAACGTAGACGTACAAGTCTCCATGACCTTGTTTCCATGTTATTTTTAGGAGTCGCAACTTATTTCCAATATGAATAAATAAGAAACTTTTTTTTTTTACTTTTTCCATCGTAATAAATGGATTTTAACATTATTCAAGCATACTTGCGTCGTATTGTTGACAATAACACAATGACGATAACTTGACGATTTGATCATTGCGATCGGAATAGAAGTGCTAAATCATTTTTAAATTGGCAAACACAAAGAGGTGCATCTCTCGGTGATTCACCGGAATTGCTAATCGGCTGCTGCTAACACTAGATTTAATTTTATCTCGGCGCATCATTCGCCTTCGCCCGTGGTCGGATTCGTCCCGAAACCGCACGAAGCGGTGTCGCCAGTGTACCGTTTTTGTTAGACGTGTAACAGTTTTTTTTTTTTATTTATAAATACCGCTCTTAGTCTGTTCGCAGCTAAGTCTGCTCGGATTTTATGATTTTTATTAATATGAACTCCACTTTGGATTAACTTGACATTGGCAACGTCGCCGCTTACCATCGGGTGGGATTCTAGTCGAGCTCTCGTCTATTTATTTGAAAAAAAAAAAAAACTTTCATTATACATTTTTTTTGTTTTTACATAAATGATATCATTTGTTAAACAAGTAGTTAATGATCAAACTTCATTGTGTTAATTTAATTTATTATTAAAACTAGTAATAATATTTACTCGTATTAACCCAATATTGTAATTCTGTTAATACTTTGTTTATATATCATTATACTATTAAAGCCTATTTATATATCATTATACTATTATATGTTAATTTAGAACTACATCGTTATCTTGGACACTGGACTTCTGCTTAATGTAGTTCTTGTTTATTAGAAATAAATCAAGGGTTGATAGCGTTTGTTGTCCAATTCAACAGGCTGAAGGTTGCACAGCAGTTTTATTGTTATACTTGAATTTTTTCTGTGGTGTTGTAAACTGTATTTAAATTTAATTACATTAGTGTTCATGTTTCAGTTGTATTAAAATATTATTTAAAAAAAAATGCTATTCAATAATTATGCCTTTGTGATGTACATTTTGTTTATAAAGTCCTGGGTTTGTTTCTGAAGTATTTGATACGTTATTTTTCGTATCTGTATAACCCGCAGTATGAGGGTTGTGTTGCATGTTGTAAATTCGGACGTTTTCACAATAAGCCGACGCGAAAGTCGGATCGCCGATATGTTTTTGCGGAACAGTACAGTGTCCCACATAGCAGGTAGATGTAGCTGTAGATAGTGTTTCCACTCGGCTTCGAAGTCTCAAACTGTTACTTTTTTCATTATTATATACGTATTTGGATGAGAAATTTTAACCGCGTCTTCAACGAAGCGATTAATAGGTGTGGAGCTACTTTGGATGATATACACAGCAACGTTGTAGTCGTTTTGAGATAAAACACTAAATCTTCTTACTCTATAACTTCATTAGGTTGATGTACCTTTACCCCCTTTTAAACTGTAATACAGTAATGTTTGCATACTACTGTTCGGCGAGAGAAATAGGTGCAGCTGTAATACCATTACCTTGCTTAGTTTTACTTAGGGACTGCATAGAAGATCGATGTCGATTTTCTCTTTGATCACACGTTTATTGCCTCCAGCTGTGTAGATATATGATAGAAATAATTTTACCGTAGAAATATTCAGAACTAAGAGGCAAGTAATATTGAACAAGTTCTAACTATAGTAGAAGTGAAAATATTCTAATTTCGTATGTTATAAATAAATTCATATGTATGCTAATATTTTCATAGAATAGTTTAGTTAATATGTACGCCATATATTCAGAGTCATATTTTATTGATTTTTTGTTTTAACGAAAGAAGTATATATTCCCAAGGTATCATGAATTATAGTTTTTAGGTATTTGTTTATGTTTATACTACAATACTACACGCAAGTACATACAGCGTAATTATACCCCAAAGCATTATTTAATAATTACTTTACCTTAATTGAGTTCTGCGTTAATTAATGTATAGTTTTTTTTTCTTACGAAGTGAGCGGGGCATGTTCACATTATGTTAAGTGATACGGGTGTCTATAACAACGTGGTGTTAGTAAGGATGATACACATAGCACCACATTATGCTCGTCGCTATGAGACATGATCTTGATTCTCATTGTTACTCCAGTAATTTCACTAGCTACAGCTCCCTTCAATCCGGAACACAGTTATATCTAAAACTACTGTTTGGGGGGAGAAATAGGAGCGGCAGTGGTACCGACCTAGACGGCCTCCGTGAGTAGAGACTTACTACCAGTTGCTGCCGAATGCGCAGTGATACGCGTAATATTGTACGGTTAGATTCGAAAAGTTATTGATCTTGGCGTATGGATCTTTAAAACTTGGTGCTGGCTCTGTTCCAACGCTGCAGGTTGTCATAAAAACGTTTGGCGCATCGTTGCGCTATTTTACTTTGCAAACTTCGCCGAAACTATTGTCGATAATAAAACCTGGCCGTGTACAATATATTTTTACTTTAGCCGTTGCAAGCTGGTAGCGTTTGTGGCCTTGATTCTACTCAGCATCTGGTTGTGAGATGCTTAGTCGTACTGGTAAAACAGAAGCTTGTCCCGTCGGCGATTCCATGACTGCTGCGAAGAGCAGTGCGAGCGGTGAACTTTCTCTCAACTGCCATTGTAGATCAAGTCTCGATTTCTCCATGACAAATCACAAACAGTTCAGAAGAAACTAGCTGAACGTACGGAGGACCCTGTATATATTAACATGCTAGATTATTTTATTTTTTTAAGAATAAAGATTAAGTCAAGATTTAAGACGTCGAACGACGATCAGTTAATACCTGCGTTAAAGAGTACCAGTGTAAAGCATTACAACAGTGTGAACCTCATGTCATTTTCAATACTCATATTCCTTTAATAATTCGTATTATTTCACATATTGAAATGTTTATCAATATAAAAACCACAAAAATATATTTAGAGGTCTAGTGGTTTTCTCTTATCAATTTAACTATCTGTTGACGACAACAATTCAGTAACATGGTTATCAATCTATTTATGATTATTTAAAGCTGTTCAGTGATTGTTAATTCAACGTCGAAAACCTGAATGAGAAGCTTTCGTTAAAAATACTATTATATATTGACATTAAATTAATATAATTCAGTTACTACAAAGTTTAAAACAGTCAGTGGATACGTTAAACGCGACAGCGATGTAAACTTAAATAAGTAAGCTAAATAAATATAATGCCAATGTTTATATAATAAATTAAATAAAGTAATATATAATATATGAAACACCCATTTGTAATTAATTAACTTTACAAATGTACCGTGCGTAAAACGACTGTCGCACCATTAAAGGGAAAAGGGCACCCGATCGATGCACGTTCTTCGGGATCTCCTAGCGTGACCCTGACCCCTGCTCCCAGCTTCCGCCCTCACCCAGATCGAATGACGTCAAAGACGACATTAAAACGTGAACAAATTGAATCTTCTGTATCCAATCGTCGTGACGTGTATCCTTTCATAATCACATCGTCAGTGCTGTCCGTAGTGCGATTAGTTGATACGTTTCCGGTCGCCACTGTTTCTATGTGCAATGGGGATAATGTGGGGATCGATTTGTATGTTCGTAATTGAATTAAGGCATGACATAGTTTTGGGGCTTGCAGTAATTTGTTTCGATATAATAAACTAGTTTTATGACTATGGACTAATTTCATAAATTTTTTTCAAGTGACTATTGGTGCACGAAACATTCATATTTAGCACTTATCTGTCTATTAAAAAAAATACACAAATTCAACTATATTAACTTAAACAATATTTATTTTATCTTATCTTTTATTTTTAATACAACAGAGTGCTTCCGCCGTGGTCCAAAAAAGAATTTATGTAGAGATCAGATAAAAGTGCTTTTCAAGTTACACAATGAACATCTTCAGAGGGTGAGATTTTTTTTGTGAGTTTAAGAAGGTCACCCGAAGAGCTTTCATGGGATACGGATAAACGTCTTCTCACATTATTTTTTGCTATAAACTGGTGTATACAGAATCTATATACATCAGAATATATACTGATTACATTGGTATATACTTATCATCGACGATGATAAGTACTCTTAGGGAATATTATAATCTCCTGTGACATAGCACGAGGTAAATGATAAAGAGTTTGTAGATGAATAATGATTTATCTATCTTTGTAAATAATCGTGGCAATCGCAATCAAAGCAATTGTCAGTGTCAATTATTATTCCATGAGATATACTGCTGCAGTTTGTCTCATTATAGCGGAGAGGTAAAATAAGAAAAAACCTCTAAACGCTGTGAAACGATGTCATTTTTTTTAAATTAGTGATGCTATCTAATCATCATCAGTAGTTACATAAGGTACGGTTACCTATTGCAATGAATCATAAATTCACGTCGCCTGATCTATTAACCTTTCGCAGACTCACATACGTTGACGTACACAGTCATACAAAACAGAAACCATGTACCTGTCTACATTTTTAAGATCTTTTTAAGGACAACAGGGATGAACCGACTTTCCACAAAAAAGCAGGATCTTTTGAACATGTTCACTGCTCCCAAAAATGGTGTAGATATTTAATATATAGTTACTGTTCCCCGCCTGCTTTCATGGTAACAACCCCGCAAAATCCTTTGAGGGTAACATTTCGTAAAAGCCGTTCTTACCTGATCTATACATTGTAAAAAGAATATCTGTACTAAATTTCAAGTTTCTAGTCCATATGGTTCCAGAGATATCGTGATGAGTCTCAGTCACATTAGTGGAACTCTTTTATATATATTTTCTTATTTTATGTTATATATATATTTATAAGAATAAATATGACTAATGTAGAAAAGGTGTATTATAATAATTTTTCACTCTGCATTGTGACACTGAATTTTTTTTAATAATGTGTATTCTTTGTGTTTATCTGTCCCCTAATCTCGCAGCTTGCATGTGTATTTTGGTTCACACTAATTTGTTTTCTTGACCTACTTCCTGATTCTATGAGTATGTTGGATAGAATTTTTGTAATTATTCACTATTTACAGCTTATTTCTTTTATAATTTTTTTATTAATATTTTGAATCAAGAGACATTATAAATTAACCCATCTTATTTTCCCATTAATGTTACGCTCACAAGGAGAGTCAAGACTATCTATCCACCATGATGGCCAAATGCGAATTGGTAGATGTCACTGGTCCGCGAAATCTGTTATGGCATATGTCGGTTTCTTCAAGATGTTTTTATTTACCAGAACGTTTTCGGCTTCGATTTGTGGTGACGATTAAAACCAATGAATTCGTAATAATTTAAACTCTGCTATTGCAGAAGTGATAATGTCAGTTTCTAAATGACTATGACATTACGCTCTATACGACTTGAAGTAGCCCGAGTTAAAACCCCACTGAGCTTCATTTTCCTGTGAAGGGAAATATCCTGATAAACTCTACATGTAAGAAGACATATAGTACAGTAACTTTAGAAAAATTATTTAATTTTTTTAAATGATTTTTTTGCTGGCACCAGGTAAAAAGACTGTCACAGGATAAAAATTTACTTGAAATCAAAACATTATTTAGAGCATTTTAAAATAATGCAAATATTATAAACCGGTAGGAGTTAATTTAAATAAGTACATAAATTTATCATACTACTGCTATCGTTAGAATATTGAATATAATATGAGCTGACTGAGCTTCCAAGCTGCTGCCAGCTTAATACTGAATGAATATCTGAGTGCCAATTCAGTTACGAACGGGACTCCCGACTAGCGTCAGCGCTCGCCAAACTTTTTGACCTCGTGGCGCAGTAAATTCATTCCGCGAATTTATCGCTCCGTAACTTAATAAAATAGGTGGTAGGTGTCTATTGGGATCGTCTAGGTAGGTATCACCGCAGCACCTATTTCTGCCGTCAAACATTACCTTACTTGAATAAAAAAAAGTGTGTATCGTCTGAATCACACGCGCTCGTAATTGTGTGCACTTTGCCATAAATGGATATATATCAAGTAAATAAAAAATGTCGTTAACTTCTCCTTGTAACCGCCGACCTTAAACTTATAAAGTTCACTTAAAATCAGGTTCAAAATGAATTGACCTAGATGCAGAGAATCAACATGCCTAAATTCATACAATATGGATGAACCCGTCCAGGTTTTCGTCTTTGTTCATTTATTAGCCGATTGACAATTTGTCATCATCATCATTTTAATCATGAAGAACTTTGACAAGATCTTTAAACATTTCATGTTTTAAATGGGGCTCGATCATCTTGCTCAATGATGATACACCTGCCACAGTGTCGTCTTAGTTATGATGATATACACTTCAGAACATTGTGTTCGTCGCTTTGGGACATAGATCTTAAGTCTCGTTATTTCATTTCATTTGATACAGCGCGCCTTTCAAACCGGAACACAGTACAGTTTGCACATTACTCTGTGGCTGCTGCGATAGGTGCTGCGACGGTATCTAGACAGTTTCCGGCAACAGAGACCTACCACCAGTATACGTGTAGCGAAGAAGTTAGTAGTAATGATCGCTTGGTTATTGTTCCTATACATTAAAGAAGTGAGTTCAATCTCCGTGCGGAACTCTATAGGAAGCATTTTTAACACTTTTTTCTTATACATAAAAAAAGCAATGTTTTATACATATATATATGGAAGTAATTTGTCCTCACCAAAGTTTTAGTACTAATAGGAAAACTAAAATATATATGATTCTCATTATTAAAATAAATCTTGATTTTTTATATACCGGTTATTTTGCCAAGAGAAAACATTAAAACATATTTTAGCTCCCAACAAAATATAAAGTAATAGAAGTAAACAGTAAATGCAACTTGGGTTTATATAAATACACATTACGTTGAAAGCTTGACTTTGCAACACTGTTTATGACAAGTAAAACCGGAAACATTAATGTGTCATTATGGCTGTTCAATTAGTGGGTAATGTTGATGAGACATTCCCAGGTTTTACTCAACACATACAGCGTTAAAAAGCTATGTATGTATTATTAATAGTATAAGATTTTTCATTTCATAATTAGAAAGAGATAAATTTTGTATGTTCTATCATTAGCTTAGTACTTAGTGAATTGTTTATAAATTCCTTCACTTTTCCACCACTTAAGTTGGGTATGCCACAATTCAGTATGAGATAAACGTTTGTTAAGTCAACGAGTTAACAAAAGTTATTGTTGTAGTGAACAAATTTATATTTTTTGTATGATAATGTAAAAAAGTCAAGAGTATTAACTAGTAAAAGCCCGACAGTCAACAGAATTGACTACTGTTCTAGATATTATGAATTGTGATTAAGAATACCTGTGGAAAGGTTTCAACTAATGAAAATTTAATTACCCAGGGCAGGCAGCAAGGAGGCCCCTTAGAAGTAAATCAATGGATATTTTGTTTATAAACAATCTTATAATTATTATCCATTGGTGTAGAAATAAGTGAAAATGTATGTGTGTATATGAACAGCTGGTTTACATTAAAATATTCTAATTATTATCGATTTTAATTGCTATGAAAATTGAATTTAACAAGGACTATTGCATGTTTGGTATCAGTGTTTAGGGACTATTTGGATTCCGTGGCAACTTCACTCTATTAGCTGGCGGCACTGTTACACAACAAACCAATAAGCTATCGGCGACAAACTGGCACACACTTAAGCTGCATACGAATAAGTAATGAATACTCACAATAAGGAGGAAAACACTTAAAAAAAACTTAGTCAAATACAGCACATATATATGCACTACATCAGTGGTCATCAAAGTGGTCCGAAGAAAAATGTGGAATACTTATGTTATGTTTTAAAATGCATTGAAACAATATTTTATTATGACTTATTCAATACTCTAATTTTATTAACTTGGCAAATATTATATGTTTATATCATAATCTGTTTTATATATTTAATAGTAAAAAAAACCCTAGTAGTGGTCTGCGGAATATAAATTATGGATTGACTGGTCCGTGGGGTCAAAATATTTGGCGACCGCTGCACTACAGAATACCTGATAACGGTTGAGGAAATAAAAATTTAAAAATTTAGGACATCACCCTGGTTACTAACTACTAAAAGATCTTTTATTCGTATCAGAGGAGTATAAGGATTATTCCACTTTACTAAAACAAAAAGAAACTATGTCGTGTAGCAGATATTGCTATTTCATAATATGTAACATTAGCTGGCTTCTTCAGTAGACAGTTTGTCTGGCAAGTATGAGTTGCCTTTGGCACTTATCCATACATTCTCGTTATATTTCCATACCAGAGAGAACTGATGTTTCGTTCCTGCCTTACATCTTGTGATTCGTCTTTATAATAAATATAATATTATTAAATTATTATTTATTAATTCGCTCGTGGACATTACGTGAGCCCGGTATCCGACAAGCTGTCTAAGCCGAATAATGGATAGAAAGCGTTATACATCATCAGAGAATAGAGCTCCTTGGCATTACAACGTTCAACTGTAGTGATGATAAAAAAAACACGAGACAATACTCGGTGATGTTCTTCAATTGCATTTTAAATGTTGAAGTGTTAGTAGTGAAGCCGGTAGACTACATTTTACTGCGTATCGAGAAGGAATGAGGTATCCAAACAGATACTTCTGTTTGGATAGTGATTGATTCGTGATCATCCGAATATCGATTCGTCATCATCCGGTTGACGACGTCCATTGCTAGTCGCCTTCTCCAAAGATCGCATCGATCAGTCCTACGCCGATTCTATCCACGACCTTCGCCTGATCATCGGTCCAACTTACTAAGGGCCTTTCCTCCACCAGACAGATTAATACACAAAACAACAAGTTAAAACTTTGAATACAAAAACAAAATAATTAAATATAAATATCATATAGTTTTACTGGGGGTAGATCTCTGTTGCTGCAACCATCTGGATAGGTACTACCGCAGCGCCTATGAAATAAATTTTTGTATCATTAACAGGTAATTACTATTATTTTAGGATAGTAGTAGTAGGATGGAGAAAGGGCAGGAGGAAGTAGTAGTAGGGTGTAAGGAGTCCTGCACTACAACTCACGGGACCCAAGCCAACCCGCATTGGGCTAGAGTGATAGGAAATGACCTAAATCCCCCCATATGAACCCCTACATACGACAGCCCTAGTGCCCAGCGGTACTGGAGGCCATGCTGACTGTATGTGGATATCTTTGAGGGAGGCTTATGTCCAGCAGTGGATGTCTATCGGCTGATGATGATAATTTGTTAAAAGTGGTAAAAAGTTAAAATTTAACCGGCAAACGTTTTGTAAGCCGTGATCGATTCAGCGGACTATGATGGTGGTAGCCTTGATTATTGTTATTCAGAGTCCATTCGACTGTAAACAAGCACAATGCTACAGCGATTGTACTGGAGGAAATTACAACTTTACAGTTTGACTGATACAGCAATTATATAGTTATTTAGATAACGACATCGGTTAAATTAATTATAAGGTGTGGCCAATAGGAGATACTCTCGGGTATGCTTGAAACATACTCATATTTTTTTATTCAACGAAGCAAGAAGCCCCGACCATAAATACAACGCAGCAATAGTTAAGCTGGTATATATGACATAAGGTCTCAGGTCTGGTTCTAACTCCAGTAATTTCATCAGCTACAACCCCTTTCAATCCAGAACACAGTGATGTTTGGACAAAATAGTTTGGCGGCAGATAAAGGCGCTGTGGTGGCGCACCTACCTATGCGGTCCGGTCCCCAGGAACAGAGACCTAACACCAAATAAATAACATTTATGAAGGATTGTAATTTTTTCCCCTTTTTTTTTAACCCACTAATTTTTATATTATAACCAAAATTATAATACTGTGTTGCAGTTTACAGGAAGGATCATGAAGTTACATTTGATCTCAATGGACTATAGAAATAGAAAATTGTTATTTCTTGTATATTTATGATTTTTTTTTTGTTTTTTTTTTAAAAAAAAGGAAAATTATTGGGTCTACCGTTTTCGATGTTTGTCTGCAGGTTAGTTCTACTAACTGCGACATAGTTATCCTTTTAACTACTGCAGTTAGTAACATACAATTAAATGTAATATGTGAATATAAACTTTTTGCGGCAAACAAATTTATTTATTATTATTATTTCGCAGTACTCTGTAATACTAGCGGATGAATAAGATTATAGTTATTTTTTAAAATTTAATATCTTACTACATCCTAATTTTTTTTTATATGTGATAATAGACAGAGTACATTGCAGCGATAATACTTATTTGTTGGGGTCACGATCGCCGTCGGTTTGGCGCGATAAATAACAGTTGGTTTAAACGCTCGACCTTGATATCTGTGGTTTCGTCGCTGATAACCAATATCGCTTTCAGCCGCCTCAATTAGCGCTAACTGTGTAATTTAAAGGCGTGTCACTGTTGTGTACGACACTGCGAAGGATAACCGAGAACCAGTTCGAGATCTTATATCATACGGCCACAATGTGCACATACATTTTTGCTTTTATTTAAGAGGCCTCGTTAATTTAAAAGTACTCTCATATAACTATTTATTTGTTATCGAGGTTGAAATCCTATAAAAAGGTACCCTGTTTCTTGGGTGGAAGACAATGTTATGTTGGATTTTAACTCACTAAAACCCCGTCGGTGGTCATTTTCAGTGCGTTGGCAGCGGCCGAGGACCCTCCTATCGAACACACCAGTGCCTCCTGGCACTACGCGTCTCAGGGAGGGCTGTAGCCCTGCTTGACATCCTCGCTTTGGTACGATAAGAACTAGACAGCTTCGTACTTGTCGAACATCCCGGGCTTGCTTATTGGACAATGAGGCCCTATCTACAAAGCCCACGAATCCGATATCCCTTTCAGTCGTCTTTTACGACAGGTAGGGCTTACTTTAGTCCTGTTCTTAATAGCCCTAGAATACAAGGCAACTCGCTTATAACCTAACAAACACAATTAATGTTATGTATACTTTGAGGTCTGTCCGTCTCTCACTATCTCTCCTTGGACTGACGACATTATAAAAATCGCTAGGAGCCACTAGACACAAACAGCTCAAGATCTTGCACTTTGAAACATAGTAACAGCATATTCTTTTAAAGGTTTGTCATGCAATAACAAAGCTTTAAATATCCGAGGTATTTTCAAATATCTAAGTTATTATAACGTCGAGGTCATTTCCTAGTATGTTTGATAACACAGAACACCACACATAACCCATACCTTCAAGTACCTGCCAAAAAATTCACTTTAACACACAAGAACTGCCTCCTCCGTGCAGTGGGTATCCTGCTGGCCTTGTAATATGAAGTTGAGGAAGATGGAAGAGTTTTTTTTTTCGAGTTCACGTATTTAGCTTCCACCCACATATTGTTAATCTGCTCCTATAATAGAATTAGTGTCTAGACTGTCAATGTAAGGCAGGGTATTTTAGACGGCACAATTCCCAATCTATGGCCTCATTGTTCTTTGCGGCAACGTCATAGTGAAATCGAGGTCTTGTGTTACAAAATTGTCCGTAAAAAAAATTTATATATCAATAATCCTCAACGTCTTTATTATCGTTTACCATCGCTTCCTAGTACAGTAGATCTTCTTTTAATAAACACTTACACATGGATATAGACAGAAAGAGTTCCGCTAACGTTTACGTTTTGCCCTGTAATAAAAGTAGAACATACCTTTTTAGGATTAGCACATCGCGAAATAAATGTTGCATATACGAGGGAAGTTCGCGGATTGGAGGGGTTGGTGGGGATTGGTTTACTGGTCCAGGCAATCACTTATTAAGCACCTCCTTGAGAGTATATATATAAAGTTTGAACTAAATCAGGTTATTCACTTTTGAGTTGTCGACCTGCAATCAAGTGAATCGAGAAGAAATCAGGGAGTATGGAGAAAATTGAACACCGCGCCGTTATTAAGTTCCTCGCCATGCAAGGAAAATCCGCTCACACGCTTTTTCCAGAGCTGTTAGTTTACGCGGATTTTGCCCCTGGTAAAAACATGGTTTATTAGTGGCATGGTCTGTTCAAACAAGGAAGAGAGTCTATTAAAGATGACCCCGCTCCGGGCGGCCAATTGAGGCTACCATATCGGAAATCGTCGCAAAAGTAGAAAAACTTGTATTTTAAGATACCCGGCTGAAGAAGAAGCAGCTTGCAGCAATAGTTGGAGTATCCGAGACAAGTGTTTTAAATATTCTACATCATCATCTATGCATGACTAAGGTCAGTGCAAGATGGGTTTCAAGAATGTTTACACCACTTCAACAAAGTGAGCGTGTCGAGTGTTCTCGCCAGTTTTTCGAGCTCTGTGGAGAGAATAGGAAAGAAGTTATGGCCCGAATTGTTACTGCTGATGAAACCTGGGTTCATGACTATGAACCTGAGTCGTAGCAAGAGTCGATTATTGAAATTTGGCGACAATGAGGAAGTTAAGTCTGCAATTTGGTCTATTTTGACAACAATATCTTTGCTGTCAAAATAGACCATTATTTTATCAGCCGTACAGTGTTAATTTTATTATATCGTAGATGAGAAATAGGCAAATTAATCTAAATATGTTAATTATAGAATATAACTTACAGCCAAAGGAGAGGTATGTTTGTTTATCTTATATTGTATATAATATTTGATTTTTTTGTTTCAGAATAATAAACACGTGGGGGGTCTGGACGATGGACAGTTGCGCGCCTTGCTGGATGAGGCTATAGCATATAAGCGTCCCAAAGATAGAGAAGGCAAGAGCAGTCTATTTAAGGTAGATACGTTTATAACAAACTCTTTTATCATCGCTATTACATTTAAAATTTTGTAGATAAATTAACATGGTTCACCTTAACACAGAACAAGTGTATTCAATTGTATCGAGTATTTATTCGATAAAATGAACAGTTTTTGTAGAAATGAACACACGGTTTAAAATAAACTCTTAACACGTTAAGCAATGAAAGATTTTTTTTCACTTAAAGCCTTCCACAACCTTCCGCAGGAGTTGCTCGAGGAAGTGGAACTAGACGAGCAAGCGTGCGAGGCGGCCGCGCGTAATGTGACAGGGCGGCGGGGAACGCGGGCGCAAGGGCATGGACGGCGTGCGTTACCACACTCGAACTCGCTACAAGATCTGATGGCCGCGGCTCTAGCAGCTGAGCCGCCGCGGCAACGTGCGCACGCGCATCCTCCACCCGCCAGCGTATCGGCGCGCGCGCATCACGGCGGCAGTCTGCCCTCCGGCGTCGACACATGTAATTTTTTAACTCATATGCGAATAGTAAATGAGACCACAAAAAGGAGATATTCTATCTTTGTACCTCAGAAATTTACTATAAAATATAATGAAAACCGATTTTGCCAATCACGTGAAAATTAGTGAAGGTATTGACATGAGAACATAACCATTCGACGCGCAATGATTTGTAGATAGTTAAAGGTTATATATTTTTTGTGTTCATATATCCCTCATTTTATTTATAATGAACTTATATAAACATTTTCATTTCGTATTATTTATACGGTTGCTATAGTAACGGTTGCTGTAGAAAATTACTGCGATTTTTCTCCAGAAATATTACAGACAAATTTCAAGACTAAGTTACGGCCAGCAATGTGGGCTAGGAACAGCTAGTTTACTCTAAAATTAATAACTTATTTTATCTCCGCTGAGTGATAATAGTTACCCGAGTCACTGAGAGAGCTTACGGCGAACATTTTATGCTTACTGATCGAACGGACAGTATAGTAATGGATTATATAACTTTTTTTTATTCGGTGAAGCGAGATATTTACCTGATGGTAAATGACACATCTGCTCATAACAACGTGGCGACGTAATAATACATAGCACCACATTGCGTTGTGGTAGTACTAAGACGGTCGCCGGAAATTTAGACCTGCTACTAATAAATCCCTAATGTTTTTTACCATATACTCGTTAGTGAATTTTTCAATAGGTCTTACGATAATCGTTTATTTATATTGTCTTAAATCCGGCAGCGTTCATGATGAACGAGGAGCCAGCACGCGGCGGGTACCTGGCGACGGTGCGCTGCGTCAACCCGCCGCCGTTGGCAGAGCGGCGGGTGTCCGCCAGCGACGCGAACGCGCCCACGGAACTCGAACACCTCAATAGGTACGTATACCTTTACTAATTGGCTGAATATGATTAAGGATCAAAAAGTTAAGAGTGATCCGATACGGTGAGATACAATAAAGATTGTATTAAAGGCCTGTGTATTAACGGTCTTGCAAAAATAGAAACCCTTTATTGAAACATAACCCAATATTAAAAAGTAAATAAAAAAACATTAACGATATACTATTGGGTGTAAATTGCTTCAAATGATTACGACTATTATATTAATCTTTAAAAAGTTTTTTTTTAAAAAATATCACATGCACAGTCGGCCGCACCTTTTTAAATCTAGGTTTTTACACTTGACCTTAATTTTACACGGTATTAAGTGATAATGAAGCCATAAATGGTGAAGCGTACTCGCATTAAATATTCTGGTTTTATGTTAACAACCAGGACACAAGTGCTATTTACAGCTGATTTTCATTACGATTGTGATAATTAGCCAGGCGAGTACGAAAAACCCTTCCACCGAATAAATTTCACTAGGTACGGTTCAGGAATATAACCAGGGACTTCCGTTAGGGAAGCAATTACACACGTAACCAATTAAAAGTGGTAAATTGATAAGTGGACTTGTTAAAAGTGATATGTATAACTTTTAATATTTCTTATCTTAAAATATATTGTCTTTTTAATTATGGTTAATAAAACAGTTCAAATTATTAGTGATACGCACAGTCTGTGTAATAAGATCTTTAGAAAACTACTTTGTATGAAATGTGTTATTGGAGACTATGACTTCGTTACTGTCTCCAGAAGAAGTAAGCCGATGTTCCCGATAACGTACACGGCGCGGGCGACGCTCGAGATCGGAAGCAGCAGCGTGTGCTCCGGGCGCGCAGTCACCACCACCACGCCGTCCAACCAGGTGCGTACACTGCGAACCATGAATCAGCGCTACATTACACGCTCTCGCCCTAACAGGACTATTCATCACCATCAGATTACACATGTGACCCGAACCACCTGCGGTCCGCCCGAGAGATTGTACAAGTCACGCTTGATGCCAGGCGCGAGAAGCCGGAAGATGATGAACAATCATAAATCAAACGCAATGGTTGAAAAAGGTGATATCGAAACAAATTTTAGCAAGTCCAGTGATACTGAAGATGCGACGCCGTGTACCTACGACGTGTCTCCTTCGTATAACGATTTCTCGGTAAACGTTTCGAGCAATACACAGAAAAGCTTAAAAGAAAGACACAATTCACAAGATTGGATAAATAATGTCGCTATTTGGTACAAGGGTTTAAATAAATACTTCGATGACAATAACTTTTTTTTTAATCAAAAAGTTTTGTCTGACAATGTACAAGAATTTAACAATAGCGATTCTAACGGTGGTCTAAATGTATCAGAAGACTCATGCAGCTTAGGAAATGCTGTTAAAAACAAAACTGAACATGTAATGGCCGCACCCAATCCATCTTCTTACTCTCATCAACCAACTTCATATTTTACGGAAGCTACAACCATAAAACCAAATACCATGAAAACCAGTACTAAAGTTAAAACCCCAAAAAATAAACATTTTCAAAATACTTTCTCATTAAGCACAGCTAATTACGCGGAGAGTGATCGTCAACGTAGAACGAAATACGAGGAAAAAGTAAAGGAAAATCTGATAGTACCATTAAAAATTGATATCAATCCTAGTAATTTTAGATCTACTACGATAAGTATCATTGAAGAACCATTGAATGAAAAGAAAAAACTTGAACAGTTTAATTCACTATCAGACACAGATTATTGTGAAGCAAAAAGTTCCAAAGAAATTAAAGTGAATAAAGATGATCAGGATGATATCACCGAAAGTTCTGGTAAATTATCTAATGATTGTGAAATTTCCAAAATTAGTCCTGATTCAGCAAAATCCGCAGAAGTCGATGAGTTAAATGTTTTGGAAATGAAGGATATGTCAAAAACTCGTTCTTTCTCCGAGTATCAATGTGAAGTAGAAACAAAAAATTGTCCAAAGAGTGTCATCGATTGTAAAAGTACCGCGTTTTCGCAGTTTGTAAATGAACAACAAAAACTGTTTTACGAGTTAGAATGTAGTGATAAGAAAGAAACAAATGGCAATGTAGACATGATGAATGTAGAACAACTTAAAGACAATTCATCGGAGGTCAATAACATAGAACCAAAAATCAATTGTGATACAATAAGAGAAGAAAATATTTTGGTTGGAGAAGCAAATATTGAAACGAATCAGGGCAAAGATGAAAATATTAACAATGAAGAAGCTGGAACAGTTACTGTCTATATAGAAGAAAACTATTATTGGGAGCCCTCGATTAATAACTATATAAGTTTATCCGCACCATTTAGCCTTGATCCATCCTTTACTAACATAACCATTGAAAACGCTATATACTTAAATGATGTCGAGGGTAAAGGTTTAACTGACAAATTGGAAGTGTCTGAAACGGAACAGAGAGTTGCCAATGTTACTAACGTCGAACCGGCTAAGAAGTCGCCCTTACCAGTTTCGCTCATTGAAAATGTGTACCAAAGCGCGGGCGAGTTTCTGTCCAGCTTTAAAGGCATGAACGATGATGAGGTAGGGGTATTTCTGTTAAGTTAATTTTTTTTTTCTTTTCATTTTGGATGGAAACATCAGAGCGGTATTGGTACCGACGCGTATTTATTTTCAGATCGACGCGACGATACCGTTCAGTTGCATCACAACACCGGAGGTTGTGGCCAGCTGTAACACGACGTCCTCCACGACGCAGTCCGCCGTCGCCGTCGACCCCAAGGTGCCGCTTGTTTTCAAAAAACGCTCTCGTGAGAGCTGTTGCCTTATACGCTGTGCGCTAAGCTTTCCATCATTTGCATACTTTTTGTGACCGCTTTCACCACAGTAAATAAAACCTATCACTTTATTAAATTAGATGAAACTACAACATTATCACAATTGGAATTAGTTATAGATTTTTCGTCTAAAAAAAAATTGTATAACATTGTATTGTAATGTTATAATTTTTTTTTGTCTTGTTTTTTTTTTAATGTTAAAAAATAACAAATATTAAACTATACTAATAAAACTAAAAAAACTACCCTAAAAAAGACAAATGTTTAGGAATAGACATGGTAAGCAAATATTGACCTCGAAACGATTCACTGTATAAATGTGTCATGTGCGGCATACATGTATATATGAGGGTATTGTAAACGCTCACCATATTGTCGCGCTGGTGTGACGTCACAGCATAAGCTATGACGTCATAAAAAGCCATATTCCTTTAACACAAACTCCCAAGACTATATCGACTTTGGCTTCACATTCGCTCTGACCAATGGCGTTCCTTTTCAAATATTTGAATTTAGAATTATCTAAAAAAAAATTTTAAAAAAGAAATACAATTATAGATTTTAGAGAATTACAGCCACAATTCTAAAGTAATAAAGTTTTTTTTCTTTCAAGCCATTCACATACTTCTTGTATGTAATAATAATATTTAAAAAAAATATTTGACTCAATTTCATTTTGCGCATTTTATAAGTAAATGTTTTAGTTTTCGTTTGAATTTAAAAAAAGATTATGGGATAAAAACTTTCGAGTGGCATAATGGGTTGTTAGTGTAGAGTAGTGTCCACATTTTTTCAGCTTCGGTGAATTAATATTACGTATTTATACTACTGTTAAAGTAATTGTTACAAAATGCTTTAAACAGTCTGAACATTCCAATTCCTCTCACCACCGTTTCGTTGGATAGCATTCGTAGAATATCTTTTAATGAATACCAATAGACGTATCCGGATTTCTATAATATTTCATGATCATTGAAGAACTGGTTGAGACCAGTCCCCAAAGAAGAGATATATTATTTTGAATATCAAAGCAGCAAGCACAATTTAATGTAGTGTTCATAATACTACCTTGTGTCATATTGTTATTGGTAGGAGTATTAAATATTATCATTAATGTATTCAGTGATTATTATAAAGAAATGGAAAGTATCTACTTTAAGCATATCTATGCTTCCTATTATTTACATCGTTGGGTACTGCGGTCCAATATTCCCGAGATAAGCAAATATATACAGATACATAGATAATTTATTGTAGCCAAAATAGCACACACACACACACACACACACATAAATACACATTACCAAACTTAAGAAATTTCCTTATATAAGGGCATTTGACACACGATAGTATAGACATACAATATACATATACAATAGTATGTCCTTATCACGTTACCACCGCCGAATTGCTTAAAGCTTGGTCTATGTACGGATGGTATGACGTGGGTACTGGTGGGGTGCAGCCGTTGCAGCTGGGCTCGTGCTACCGCGCGGTGACGTGCCTCACGGGCGATGCGCCGGCGCAACCGCGCGACGCGCCGCCGGCCGCCCCGCCCGCGCCCCACGCGACGCCAGCGAACGCCGCTCAGGAACAGGTACCGCCACAACATTGTCACTATGATGTTAACTTAATGTTCAGCTGGCTGGACTCGCCGTGGATGCCTACGTTGGCGCGGCGTGACGCGGCGTTCCTCTCGTCATTCGCACGAACAGATGACGTTTCATTTTATTTTGTATCAAACACATTAAGGATCGTTCACAAGTTTCTATCTTTAGATGTCATCTTCATAGGCTTCATCCAAACTTCAGTTAGTTTAGCCAATATTTTTATTATTTTGTTAATTGGAGTCTATTATAGTCTCACTTAATTATATAGAGTTATAGTTATTTTTTCTTTACATGTAGTTTTCTTTTAATTAAATTTTCATTATTAGTGTTCCGGTGATACGTGTGAATGCTGTGCACGTCTACAAACTGAACCAAAAGCTTCTTCTGTCCTTTGATCAATGTAACTTTGTATCATCGCTGATGTGTCAAATTAATAAATATTACAATGTGTTGCCTTTCAACATAATATCCATATAACTTAATAAATTTATCTCAACGATAAACCTAAGAAGCCAGTCAAAGAAGCTTTTCAGTATTTCCTCAATCCACCTATTTATGGCACGTTTAAGTCGGTTAATACGTTCCATAATACATAATAATTTCATATCGAACACTTCAAAAGGGTTTTCCAAATCTAGAAACCGATGAAAACACTGGGTGTGTAATGAATCGTGAAGAAATTCCCATCGTGAATCTTTCAAAACCTTCATTTATCTTGCGGAGTGTAGTCTTGCGTTATCCTGTTGCAAAACTTTCGTACTTTAATTGTAGCACAACTCCTAGAAATTTGGAAACATCGTTTTCTCTGACTCTGGTTGATTTAAGCAGATCATCAGATACCGGGCTCGCGAATTGAAGTATTTATATCAACAGTCAAATATATCAAACTTACTAATTAAATTCTTGATTTGCCAAAATACGACTACCAATAATTTCCTGTTCATCTCATTGGTAGAAACCACAAGTCTGCCAAAAAACACCCAGACCTTACATATATTCAGGTATCACAGATTTCCTTGCGGTCCTTAATGTGTTAAACTGGTGATGGGTGGAGGTTGCCTGATGAAATTAACATTTAGCAACAATGAATTATTTATACAGCAATTAACTTTAAGGAACATTAATTTTTATTCAAAAACAAAATACTAGTTTCCATTAATATTTGAAAATATATAAAAAGATCCACATGATGGCTGACGATTATTAAATTAATATGAAATTGCAGTGATTATTAAATAGTATTTATAAAATTATGCTATAACAGCAGCAATGCTGTGCTCTGGCGGTTAAAGTATGAGAGCTGGAGTATTCTGGGTTACCACGCTTCACCTGCGAGCTCATTGTCACTAACGTCATTTGAAATCGAGGTCAAGGGGTAAGCCCATTGTAAAAAGATAAAAATTTCTTAACCTACCTACAGCAGGTAAATTATTGCTGAAGTAATTAAAACATTTAAAAATGATATAAACTTATAAATATATATATTTGTAAAATAAAAATTTCCATTCGGTCTTAATAATTGAAAAGTATGCAAGTGATGATATAGATTTTTTTTTAAATTATAGTTGCGTGTCTCTAAAGATGCAACCCATTGCACGCTACGCTTTTGCTTCAAGTTCACCATTAACCAACTCACACTTTTTTTTTTGTTGAAGCGACAACACAAGCGAGACTTACACCTAATGGTAAGTGATACGCTTGCCCGCAACAACGTGGCGTTAGAAGGATGCACACGGCACCTTGCTCAGCACCAGCAATTGGTCTCGTCGCCTCGACGCATTAAATGTTCAAGTCTCGCTACCACACTAAAACGCCCTTCCAACTTAAACGCAGTAATGTTTGCTTACTACTGTTCGCCGGCGTAAAATGAAGCTGGCACTTACCTAGATGGTCTCCGACATTTTTTTTATATGAATATTACTACTTTCAGATTCTTGTCTTCATTTTTTTTATAAGTTATATTTGTTACTATCAACAAAGATCTACCTCCTTTGCCAAACACCGTCGAGGTTGGTACCGCCGCAGCGACTGTTTCTATCGTTAAGTATTTGTCTGCAAGCAAACGTTACTGTGATCCGGCTTGAAGGGCTCTATAGCTATTGAAACTATTGAAATAACGAGATTTGACACATCTTATGTCTAAAGGCGAGGAACACAATATGGTGCCGTATATTTATTTTAACTAGCACCACATTATCAAGGTATCAGCTACCATCAGCTAGACCGTAATGTCGTGGAATAAAAAAAGTATAAATCAATATGTCGTAAATATATTGCTTTGGATAGTTTATCGTAATACATTCACGATTTATTTGCAATTAATGATATTTATAGTGGCCATCTACAGACTGATGATGATGACAGTGGAGTGAAGTAAACACCAATTGAAGGTTCAAATCGTCTCATCTCTTTGTCGCATAACAAATATTTTTATTATTAGAAGAAAGTTTACTTTAGTCAGTGCTTGATGAAAAATATAGAACAATTATTATATATTGTTGACTGTCACGAGCAGCCTCGCAGCGTGGTATCTAGCAGCCTGAACGGGCTGCCGCTGTCGAGGCCGGGGTACGGCACCGGCGCCGGCGCTGCCGCCGCGGCCACTTCCGGCGCAGTAGGTGCGGCCGCCGCCACTGCCACCGCCTCGTCCGCCGCCGCTGACGACTGCAAGGTACATATCGACTCCCCTACATATATTTTAGAAATTGAGTATAATATAATAAATACTATTTTACATTAAGGAATGTCTTTTTAAAGTCCTTGATTATTTGTTAAAACTAAATAAATCTTTTTTTAATGTTTCCACTTTTTATAGTGTCCTTTACTTCATAGACATCATCATTTCTAACAATGAACGTCCACTGCTGGACATAGTATGTTTCACAAAGCACTGTCTCGAGCTGTTCTTCTCTTAACTAACTACTAAATTATAAAAAAAATTGCAGAAATCATTAGACGAAAATGGCAACGCAGTGCAGGGATTCAGCTCGCCTTTGACAGGGTCTAGTCACAACAAGAAACCTCGGAGGAAGAAATCCTCCAAAAACGAAACCGTCATCAAGTCACAAGAGATCGACGGCTACCAAGGGAATAAGGATCTCAACGAAGTCTTACGCTTCATCGAATCAAACGCGGAAACAACACGAGGGAACAAGGTGCGCGCCAAGCACAAGGACGACGACGAGAAAGGCAAGAAACGGTCCACTGAGCGGCGCAAGGATAAAGAGAATAAAATGAAACGTGCCACCTCTCTAGAGGAGTTGTCGCGCACCAAGCTAGAGGATCTTACAGACAAGCCGGCCCCGCGCACGGAGCCCGCCAAAGCGGAGCGCCGTTCCTGGGGCGAGGACGCGCGCGAACCGCGGGACTTCTATCCGGAAACCGTCGAGCTAACTGACTTCCAGACGGTCACGAAGAAACGTAAGCCGAAACGTCGCAATGATGAACCCGAGCCGCCGCGCCGCGCCCGCTTGCCCGCGCCGCCCTCGGATCGCAGCAACGACTCCAACGACGACATGGACTCGGTACACTCTCTGCACTCCCTGCCTCCGGACGCGGCGGCCGCCCGCGCGGCGCCGCCACCGCACGCCTCGTATGCGGACATCGCGCGCACGCACCACAACATACCGGACTTGATCGAATCCTGTAACTTTTACGAGAGCGAGGCGGGCGGCGAGCCTAAGCGAGCTGATCCGCCGGCTACCAACGTCACTACGGCCCAGGCCGGCGACGACTATCCCGCGCTCGACACCCGCAAGAAGCGCGACAAGCCGCGCCCGCCGCGCAAGGAGCGCCCGGAGGCGCCACGGGCGGCCGACTGCCCCGCGCCAGACGTCGTCTCCGACAGGAGGCCGGCGGTTATCCTGCTGGATTGCTCCTCCAGACCGCGCGACATGGACGGCGTGACATTCGGGTTCGATATTAACGAGCAGCTGGTTGGCGGCGCGCGGCGCCCTCGCTGCGACCTGGTGCGCGACGCGCTGGAGGGTGCAATCGCAATCGCGGTGGGGAGCAGCGCGCTGCGCTACCTCCCGCCGCACACCAAACACGACGCGAACCACTTGCACCAGATTGTGGACTATGTTGGCGCCGGTTCGTACAATTTCTATTTCAATACACCATCAGTCGTATAAACGCCCACTGCTGAGCATAGATCCTCTTAAAGAACTCGCCGCGGACCGGTCTGGCGCTGGTCGCATTCACCACATTTCCGCGACCATCACCTGATCGCTTTTCCATATGTAATCATAAACGTTACATTCTTGTGTAAAAACTGTATATTTATATTGGTTAGGGGGTGTAAGGGTCTGCTGAGCTGCACAACAACTCGCAACACCAAACAGTAGTAGAAGTAATTATCGTATTCCGGTTTGAAGAGCGTTATAGCTATAAAAATTGCAAATGTAATGAGTTTCATCATTTTATCTAAAAGCGATGAGCAGTGTGATGCAGGGTATATCATCCTAATTTGCACCAAGATTTAGACAGGTGTATCGTCGAATAGAAAAAACCAAAGTGCTAAGGGTAAGGGCGCTAAGGGTAATAAATTAGAGCATTGAGGTAGAGATGCAATTATGGTGTAATTAAGAAGCGATATATTATTATTTATATTGATGTTAAAAAGAATAGTAGGTGCTGCTTCATGACCATCATCATCAATCAACAGACGACCACTCCTGGTCATAGCCCTGCTGGATGGTTATTTTATATATATATTGTACGTGTGTATAGATATTGTCGTATAGTATGTCGTACAGCCCCCCACAAGGTAGGCCCACGATCTGTTGATAGTCGCAAGAAGCTACTGGATGCGAGCAACGCGGGACCGATCGACGTGGAGATCTTTGGAAGAGGCCCATGTCCAGCAGTGGACGTTTATCTGCTGATGATGATGATGATATGGACATTCATATTATGAAAATAACAATACTTTAAAAGCAACGACGAGGAGTCAACATCTTACGTCTCAGGGGATCAGGGCAATGTGGTGCGATATATAGCATCATAACTAACGTCACGTTGTTATGCGCAGGCGTATCACTTAGTATCAGGTGAACATCTCGCTCTTCCCGTCACTTAATTGAAAGAGAAAAAATATTTTCAGATTTCTGTGGTGGTTAGATTATGGTGGTAAATAAATATGCGCACATAATTTTGTGTGGTATGATAGATGTGGTCAACAAACGAGGCTTTGGCGCTCACCAACCCGCATTGGGCCAACGAAGTATGGAATGGCCCAAATTCCCCATATGAACCTCTATACAAACGATGGCCCCTGATGCCCGGCGAAGTAGGTAGCGCAGGATCGATCGATGGGTGGATGTTTGGGGGAGGTCTGTGTCCAGCAGTGGACGTCTATAGGCTTATGATGATGATGCTGATATATTCGTTAACTTCGCCTGTATTGTATTAACGTGGAAACAGTTAAGCATCCATTTTATACATATTAAAGTTAGATAGACATTTATTCATATTTATATTGTAATTAATATTTAGCGTTTTTTGTTTTATGAATATCGATGCATTTGATCTCCAGCGTGGGAGGAGGCGGTGCGCTGCGGCGCCGGCAAGGTGCGCTACTTCAGCGAGTAGCGGCCCGGCGCAGCGCAGACGTCGCCCGTGCCAGACTACATCCAGAGTGCTAGTGTCAAGTGCTGAACGTTGGAGCGCGCAGTGACCGGTGGTTCAGTGAACTGTCGAGCTACACGTAGAGTACCCGCTTACTTACCCGCGTAGTGCCGCACCACTGCGGCTACGGTAATTTAAGTCAGATTTGCCGCTTATATTTTTATTATAGTGAATTAATTAATGGACACCGCGGTGGTTTTATATGATGAAAGTGTTCCTAGTGAGTGCGTTGTGCGAACGTTTGAAAACTATTAAAGCGAGAGAGAGAGAAAGTGAGTGAGAGGGTGAGCACCGTGCGTGCGGGCCGCGCCGGGGAAATAGTCACATCCGGTGCGCGTTCAGCCCGCCGCAGCTCCAAACTCTACCGCTGTGGTGATCGTGTAAATGTTGTCTCCGAGCGGATTCGCCGCTCACTCGTCTCGTTTATCCAATACTCTAAGGGGCGTACATGTTAGCGTTTGCGCTGTGATTAAAAAAAAAAAACTTGGTGTTTTCGCTTTTGTAAATAAGAGGACTAGAGCTTACGCGGAGGCATTTGTCACATTTGCACACATATATATAAAAAGTGAAAATATAAAAAAAACTGTGAGATTTGATGTGTAGGTCCTGTATGGGATTGTTTGGTCTTCGTCCGAGGGGCTTTATTTATTTGTTTCCGGATACATGGCCTGGTACGTAGGTCGCGTTCTTAGGATTCGCAATAATGGTGTACAGGTGGACTTTATGCATTTCCTTTGAAGTTTTAAAAACTGCCGTTAGAAGCTAGCTTATTTACTTGTGTATCGAATCTCCCGGGGAAGTTGCGTCACCCCTGTAGCTTTGGGTGGGAAGTGATTGCGCGCCCGCCCACGTACCAGGCCATGGTTTCCCACCCGCTGGTTGGAACCGTACGTATCAGGCACATAGTTATTTTGTTTCTGTTAATGTTTATTATGCTTGAGTTTTGTTGTTTAATCACATGTAACTGATAGAATTTTTTTTTTCTCTAACTAGCTACGCATCTTACGTTTGTTATATAATTTTTAAGTTTTACTATTGAGAACTGTACATAAGATGTTAGTTAACGTAGGTCATGCACACTATGCGGCCACATTGTGCCCTGTGACCTAGCGAAGGACGTTCAAGCGAGTGAGCTCTTCCAACAAGATTTTATTTAAATTATGTTTAGAAAGAGGTTTTGACAGATTTAAGATGAAAAGATTTATCTCATGTACGATGACCATCGAAAAGGTATAATCACAAACTCATCGAATAATGATCATGCCTAATACCATTAACGATTACGAATGAACATTACTTGGTTTTAATTCCTAAATGGTGCTTTATTAATCCAGTTTATAATGCATCAGGCTCTAAAGGACTTTTCACTCCAATGAAGCAGCTGTCGAGCTGCTGACAGCCACACACACACCATTCAGCTATTAATTATAATCGTAAACACCTGATCATAATTCCTCGTTCCTATTATCGTTCATTGCACAAACCCACGACATGCTCACGAAAATCGTTTTAATCGACTCCGTATCTTCAACTCCATGATTAACAGTTATACTCCGATTTTGGTCTTCCACAATTATCAATTATTGTTATTTTTTTTTTGTCCGCTACAAAACTACTTCCTCTAATCATTGTTGTGATGCCGGCATATAAAACGGACGCTTGTGATGTTAATCGGCGCCTGCATAATGATTTATCATACGAACATTAATATTAATCCAAAGCTAGTCGACGAAAAAAAAAAAAGTTAAAAACTCTTAAATTATAAAAAAAAATCGTAAAAACATTTCCTTTTAATGTATAGGTAATTGTTAATATAATTTTGGTGTAACTGCTACGTTCTTAAGAGTATCCATGTCTACTTGTCATAATACAGAGTGCAGCCGCGTGTTGCGAATGGTTTGTGTGCGTCGTTGTGCGGTTGCGTGTGCGCAGCGTTTAGATAACTATGTAGGTTTCGTTAGATCTTTATATTGCTAAATAAATACTGTAGCCACCGTCATCCATCGGCTTCTTCATATTTCTATATACCATCTGTTCTCTCAATAAAGCTACATTGCTTTAAACAATACAATATAAACAATTAAATGGGATGATACTTCTCTTTAACGTACACACACACACACTACTGTTTAGATTATTTTGATTAGCATAATTGAAAATTGTCTCCGTTTATAGTCTGTAAATATGTGTAAATGAAAAATTTACTGTAATTTCAATATAAATGTCAATGCATTAAGTTTGTGATTTGATATGTTTCATGATGGTAAGCTCATATCGAAGGTATAGAGAGAGATATTATTTATGAGTTCATCGCATTGTAATATATGTAAATATGGTGTACCAGACGTGTAACGGGAATTATTGAAAGTTCATAGAGCATAATCCGGTAGTCCGTTTTAGGAGACACTTAGGTGTTGTGGGGGCTCCGGGGGAGACGTACTATGCTATCGTTGAGTGAAAAGGACTGACATTTTACAGGATAAGTAATAAGAGAAAATTAGGCAAATTGTTCTTTTTTATTTTAAACATGTTATCTCTTGCGATTTGCTTTAGATTTGAGTACATTAATATAGGTCAATCTAACGATGGATATATTTATTTATCACCATTAATGGTACATTCATTATATTTATAAACGTACGGAAATTCGAGATGATGATGCAGCCGCAGCCTATATTGTGTTCCGGTTAAACACAGTCTGCGTTTGCATCGAGGTAAAGAAGAAGCCGCACACAATGTGACTACCGAAACTATATTTTTTACTAGCCACTAAAATAAATATATATTTTATGCAAACAGCTCGTGAAACACTAACTTAAGCTACACTACGAACGAGCTGCAATCAACGTTATATTTGTTTTAGCTGAAATTAACGTTGCCACGGCACGGTTTGCTTGAACTTGTGGCGACGACATTGGAAACTATTGGCGAACATGTAAATGTATAAATAAAGTAATGCTGATAGATAAGTGTTGTACAATTGTCTCATTGTCTAATTAAAACCCAACAGCAACACCAACCCTGCTGCAGAACTGCTTGTGTGGACGTATTGTTTATTAAGAAAATGAGACAAATGTTTTGTATTATATTATATGTCAATATGAAAGATTATTTATCCGCTTTATGTCTAACTATGCTAAACTATATTTTTACTCTGTTTTTATTCAACTTCCATTCGGATTATAATTTCAGTTTAATTATATATTTTTTTTATAATCGAACCTATGTATATATATGTCTTTATGAAATGTGATTTGATGAACATAAATTAAGAAAAAAAATGCTTAGCATAGAGATATTTTTATTAAAAAAAAAACTAGTAAAATTCTCACTTGTATGTGTATATGTTTGGTTCCGTACACATTTGTTCAATGTGTGTTCAATTTTGTTTTAGAACAGAGTAAAAACGTAGTTACAGTTTTAACTGTAAATGATTTGTTTATACAAATAATGTAACCCAACCGCATTACAGTTATGTACTTTTTCACTGTTTCCGTTTTCTTAATAAAATGTTGAAATTACAAATGTATGTTTTAATTTAGCACAAATTAGATATTTGTCGCTCAATACTTTTATGCGGCTGTCTCACAGCTGCAGGAACGTAGGACGCTTGTCCCACTCACACGCAAGAAAGGGTGAACCGATTATCAACAATTTTCTCGATCAGGAAACTTACAATTGGTAACAGTGTTGAATGAAGAATTGTGTGTAAAATTTATAAAATTTCAAGACAAAAAAAATGTTAAATAACTTTAGTTACATGGATAGATTATTCAGGGAAGCCAAATATTCACCAGATCGTCGGTCCTCCCTACCGAAGGTCTTTCAGCAGTACCTCTGGTTTCGGTGCCTCGGCCACGTCCTGTCACTACAGCCTCTAATCGACAAATTCGAAGATGTAGGCGGAGGGTGGGAGGTGGGGGGCTGTCAGCCGGTGATTGCGTTCAGGGATCAATAAAACTACAATATCTCCGAAATATTTTATTCTCATAATCAACATTATACAGGTGTTATGGCTCGCATCCAAATCTCGTTCTATTAATAATAAAAAATATTAACAAATTATCTTACATACACTTGGAAATGTACAATTCGTTATACATCTTACAATACATTCCGGACCTTCCTGCGAGCCGACCTCCAACGTGCAGTCGTGCATTGGTGCACTGGTGCAGTCTGCTCGCAGCGCGCACGGGGACATAACAACGCTTTCATATTAACTTGTGTTCATAGCACTTAAAAATAAGAATCCGTTGCACCGAAATTGGGCAATTAAATTGTGCAGCGAGAGAAAGCTAGCTCTAGTGGTGCTAAAATCTAGCGAACGCCGCGAATTTGGGGGCGGTCGCGTAATTTATTTGCTAACTGAATATTATAATTTTATTTTAACTGTTTTTGTTTATTTACATAAACGTATGTTGTTGCGAATTGAGGCTTCACTATATTCAACTGTGAGTCAACAGGTTCGTATCCAATTGAACCCTTGGTCGCGAGCTGGTGGGAATAGGATTAAACAAAGCCCTGCCCGTTGTAAAACTCGACTAAAAGGTTCGCGGGCGCTCGAAAAGCGAGTCCTTCTAGCTTGATAAGGGAGCTCGAGTGCTAAGTAGGGCTCTGGCTTACCCGGAGTGTATGAGGTGTCAGCGCAAAGGGGCATCAACCAGTACGCTCTGCAAGTTCACGACGCCTCTCCTAACGCACCGATGGAAACCACCGAATAAGGGTTAATTGGAAGATGTCCCTTCGAACTTAAAACCAAAAAAGGAGCTTCTCTAATGCGGCAGCACTTTACAAATTGATGAACCTATCAAATGTATCGAGAATATAAAATTTATGGCTTATTATTTACTACGCAGCCTTTTCTGATTTCAATCACATGTGACTAAGCTTCAAATTTTTTAAACAGCACCTACTATATAGAACTTCGTCGGAATTACATCACTAAACAAATATTTAAATCGTTACATGCACAAAATGGCTTCCCTGTGTGTTACAATAATATTTATGTATTGATAAGTATATTTAAATTTGTAAGCAATGAAGGAATATCATGTTTTACATCCAAGTCAAATTTCATATTTACAATAGTAAATAAAAAAAAAACTATTATCTCACAATCTTGTGACTACTCGCAATTATTTTGATGTTCTATTTATTTATATTATCAATAATCTATAGAGGTATAATTTAACGGCGCGTTTAAACATTTAAACCGATATTCGTTGTCAGTAAGATGAAGCGACAAGTTAAGCTGAAACGCGGTGACAAGTTAAACAGATCAAGTGCACACTTTAGGCCGAACCAAGCCATTAACTGTATAATATTTTTAATTAATACAAATTTCCTAACATCACATGTAAAAAGTTTAACTTCATTTGCACGGTTAAAAAAAAACCACATTTGTAATAAATAAAAAATAATCTGCATATTATTTTAGAATCTTCGAATATATTAATACTATCGCCGTATGATTCAAAGGTCTCTCTAGCGCTGTATATGGATTACGGTTAAAAGGAATTTAGACACAAATATATATATATATAATAAATAAGCAAAAACTATCTGGAATGAATTCCCCAAGAAAATAAATTTTTATTTACATGATTAATATTTATATACATCGCTGCTCAGTTGCAGGAGCTCGGTTTCAACATTACATCGGACACATCTCCGATGAGCGGAACGTGTTAAAAAAAAAATTATGTTAAATTTTAACTTATGTCTTAACAAACCGCGGTTAAAATATAAGAGTGTATAAATCGCCAAGTGCAGGCTGATAGCATTCAAACAAAACCAGACTGGAAACATCTGTCCGATAAAGAATATAGTCCAAC
This sequence comes from Ornithoptera priamus, assembly GCA_029034505.1. NCBI lineage: Eukaryota > Metazoa > Arthropoda > Insecta > Lepidoptera > Papilionidae > Ornithoptera > Ornithoptera priamus. The sequence goes on along the minus strand of JARDWD010000296.1, from coordinate 2,529,777 downwards.
GCTTAATAATGAACCCTATTTTTTAAGATTCTTCATCATTATAAGAACTTCAAACTGAAGAATGGCAGTCGGTTAAAGAAAACTAATTCGCCTTCAACTGTTCTTTCCAACTGATGGTATTTCAGACCTCTTCATGTTATCAAACCAGTTCTACTGCTCTCTACAAGAAGCAGGTTTTTTCGATTACATACATGGATTATAAATATCATCACCATCATCAACCTATAGATGTATAAAATATACTAAAAAAAAGTACAGTTTTGAAAATTTAGTTTGGATATGTCAGGTGTATGTATATATACCTCACTACTTTTGGAAGACTCTCTGCTAGAGATAACTTGCTTGAAAACTGTAGTGTGAGCCGCAGAATATTCCCTAAATACAGGAACAAAGCATCGGCAAGCTCTGCTTTGGCAGACCCCCCACTAGGTGGTTAGAGGACATAAAAAAACTCGCTAGGAGCCACTGGATTCAGAGTACAACACCATGATCTGTGGAACACATTACAAGAGACTTATGTCCAGCAGTAGATGCACATCAGTTAAAATGATGATGATGACAGGAAGAAAAACCTTAAGAAAATGGTGTAAAGTACTTGAGGAAGCCTTGTTGAATTCCATATACAAAAACAATACAAAGGTCGATTAGTAATTAAAAAAAACCCTAAGCTGTAAATCATATGTACTGAATACTAAAAAACTGTACAAATCAATATTTTATAATAAATTTATACTAACATGTAGTTAATCTGTTTAAATTACTTACAAAGTTAGTTTTATAGTTAAACATTGATGTACAGCATATTAAAATAAACATCTCATTGCGTTTATAAGTAGACCGGAATTGGTTTGTGAATTAAACAGTTCTCATAATAATCCCACAGCTGGGACTCATGGGTTGCTCTCGCAGAGAAAGAATCAATCACTTAATCACCACATCGGCTGAGCGAGTGAGAGCTGGCAGATTGTTTAGTATAACATATAATCTCAGCATTAATAGTTTTACAGAGATTCCTTTATAAAGAAGTTATTCGATTTTTCACAGCATTTTCTGTATGTTTACTTATCTCATATTTAATTTAAATAAAAAAAAACTGTTTTGATATAAAGATCATAGTTGTTATGGCCTACCACTTAACACTAAATGTGATCACGTTATAAAGCTCACCTCGTTAGATAAAAAATTATACCATTGTGTACGGAGTTGAAATTGTTTCCAGACTGCTTCTGTTTATAAACGATCAGGTTGAACTGTTCACCCGATTAAATACATCACAACTAAAATTGTATCAGCAAAATGGTCAAGTTGTTGTTATCAAAATTAAATAGCTTATGACTTCAAACCTCAAGGTCTGATCATAATGTCAGTGTTAGATCATGGTCAAGTTTTAGGTGAAATGCAAGTGATTGAATGTTAAACACCCGATTCACGTAAGTCCTCAATTTGAACTATTCTATTGGGCGTTCGATGAGGAAAAAAGCATTTGGAGGGAGAGGGGTCGAGGAGAGTGGTAGATATTGCATGTGCTCGTAGGAATACTAACGGCACTGACTTACTTATCGCACGGGGACAAAGTAATAGGGGGTGAGAGGGATAGATGATATAGGCTGTAGAGGAGATTAGAGGCACTGAGCCCGAAGTACCAGCGCGACAGCTAAAAGATGTCGGGGCACTCCGCCCAGTCGGAGCGCTGCTTGCACTCCCAATAGCGATGGTTGTAGAGGTGGCGCAGGTGAGGCTGCCCAGGCGCAGCCGCGCGCGTGAACCACAGCGGTTTCGGCGGCGCCGGCGCAGGCGCTCCGTTCGCCGCCGCCGCCTGAAAATGTACAAACTTTTACAATATTTTCTTTATAATTTTTATATATTAAACAACAATTGCTAAGATGAATTTTCATCATTTTTATAAAAATAAGTTGCACCAGATTACATTGTGTATGTCTTATCTATTTACTCTTCCATGTTACGAATGAAAGCTAATATAATTGTTATCCTAACGTCATAGTTATCACAGAGTCCCTGTAATTTATTAATATTGTTTAATATTAATGAACATGAATCTTTTTTCTCTTACTCTAAGACTTTCTTCAATTTACACAACAACAACACACTATTAAAAATATATTATATACTATATTATATATATTACATACTATGTTATATACTAACAACTATTTAAAATATTTAATTATTTATCTATTATATGGAATTATAACTATAATATAAATAAAACCCAACAAAATAATGATGCACGAATAGTTTGTACGATATAATTTCTGTCGTTGACTTTGGTTTGTTATCTTAATTTGGTCAGGTAGTAATAGATGAGTAGTACGAACAGAAATTATTGTAACATAAAGAAGTGCAGCAGCGCCGAGACAAACTCACACGGTTTACCGGCGAATAGCAATGTAAAAATAAAAATAAAATTATACGTAAAAACAATAATGAGAATAATATTCAACATCCTTAACATACCTTGATGGGATGTTTGAAAGTGATTTCAAAATAAAATTAGGTTGTTTAAACTGTATCATGAACGCCAGTAACTATATTAACAGAGTATAGAAAATATTTTCTGTTAGGGTCCATACCTCCGCAGCCGCCTCGAGCTCGCGCCTGGCGCCGCGCTGCTTTTCCTCCAATCGCAGCTTCTCCGCGTTCGCGTCGTCCCACAAGCCCTGCTCCATGAGCCGCTGGTCGGGCCGCCGCCGTGAATCTGTCGGCGCCACGCCCTCCTCCGGCTCGTTGAGCTGCGCCGCCAGCACCGTAAAGTTATACCATCTGTAGAACGTACGAAAATTATTGTAGCAGTACAATAAACAATGTTAAATAATATAATAGAAGATTGATTATGCAATTATTTAAACACTACACGAATATCTTTATATATCCATCCATAACAGTCAATTTCCGTCCCCACTGCTGGGGCACAGGCCTACCCTCACTATGAGGGTGATGAGACCATAGTCACCACGCGGTTTCAATGCAAATTAGGGACTTCACACACATCTTAGAATAAAGTCTAATTCATGTACAGGTTTCCTCACGATGTTTTCCTTCACCGTTTGTCTTTCGCTGTTGTTACTAAAGTTCACAAATGTACATAACTTAAATATTTAGTCATCGGTACATGCCGAGATTCAAACTTGCTTTTATATATAATGTACATAATTAAATGTCTCCGTAACGCAGTTAACGGTTTACAGTAAGGTGGTTAGATTCACATACCACATCTTATGAATTTTTGTTGTCGAATTTCTTTGTAACCGGCTACTTAACATTGCTACGTTCCCACTGTGAACACATGATGACAAGCATATTCTGGTCAAACAAACTTCATCATTAATTTCATGTAAAATTGATGTCAAATATTAAACCGTTAAGCATTAATGTCAAACGGTTGATATTTTTACAGAATTGTGGAACCAACATGCTACTCCTTCGCAATCTATGTGATAGAGTAGTGGTACTCACTTGTCGGAATCCGGCGGGGCGGGCACGCGTTGCCAAGCAACGGCGAACTTGCCCGTCTTGCACACTGTGTTATCGGCGGAGGCGCTTGTCACCGCGGCCACTTCCACGCGGCTGTCCCAGTGGCCCTGCAGCACGTAGCGCGGCTAGGAAGGCAAGGCATAACCACATTAGTGATACATATATAGTAGGAGGAACCATGGACTACTTAGCTAGATGATAAACTTTAGAGGTCACAGCATCAATACTACTCCACATTGTACTAATTCCACAATAGGAATTTTGTCAATAATGATGATGGGCAAGTACAGATTGTCGGTGGATGTAAGAGTTCAAGAAAACCAAAGAGTTAGATGGATTGTGCGAAAGCAGTTACACCTGTGGAGTGGATTCTTAGTTAACAGTTGGGGCAGAAGACAATGAGGGAAGACATGTGCTGATCCCACAAGAAATGAGATCAGGTCAGAGAGGTGATGATGAAATAACTGGGCATTTCTACAATGTTCCCTACGATATAGTAAAATCTGCATACATTTTTATAAGCGATGGAAATAGCATATAAACACTATCTACACATCTGGTGATGATTGATACATCCAACCATAACAAAGTGACATAAGCTAAGATGATAATCGCTGTGACATATTGTAAGAGACTTACCACCAATAAATTATTAAATATAATAATTTAAATGGAAACTAGGCCTTTCGATGATGAAAACTACAATGGGTGGATTTTAGGCTATTGTAGTAGTTATAAAAAACTCACCACTCCCTGCGGATCTTTAATGACTCCAGTGACTTTCCTCTGAGTATCCTTGCTGAAGTAGCCATATGGCAAATATTTGAGGTGCGCTACGTAGCCCGCAGCCGGGCCCGATTCTCCTATGATGTCCATGTCACCGTGATTGTCCACCCACAATTTGCCCACTATTATGTTATGGACTGTTGTCGTCACCTAGAATTCAAATCCATAGAAATGATTTCCAGTTCCTGATAAGAACATGTTTCTGACTTAAGTGAATATTGATTACTATCAAGTGTGACCTTCCAGTAAAGGAAAACATGGTGAAGTTGCTGATGTTCTTAGAACAATTTTGGTGGATATGAGACATCCCCCAACCAGCGCTTAGGCAGGGTGGTGAATAAACATTCTGGACTATGAAATTGAGAGAGAAAGCCCCATCATGCAAGTACAGGGAATGTTAACAAAGCTATATATTTATGGTAGATCTCTGTTACCGGAGATCGTCTATGTCGGTACCACTGCAGCTCCTATTTTTGCCACTAAAAAGTACTCTGCAAACATTACAGTATTCCGGTTTAAAAGGCGCTGTAGCTATTAAAATTATTAGGGTAACGAGATTCGACATCTTATACTCAAGGCGACGACCGCGATGTGGTGTAATGTATATACTAACTAGTACCACATTCTGATAAGGGGGCGTATCACTTATCTTCAGGTGAACGTTTCGCTCGTAGTTAAGAGCTAAATAAAATAATGATCTATTACACCAAATATATGTATATTCGAAATAATAATGAGCTAACTTTTCTCCATGTGTACTTGTTGCCAGAGTTGAGAAACATCGCTGAGGCACCGCCCAGCGGTATAACTTGCAGGTATTTGCCGCGGAACTTAGTGGTCATCGTGAACTCTTGCCAACACTGCCAACCAGCTTGTCCTTCACAGAACTGGGCAACCATCGGCGGATGATGTGATACCTTAAACAGTGATATGTTATTTAACATTTCATAATTAAAACAAGAATTCATTATCATGTTATTTAATTTTTTTGCAGTTCGTGACAATGACTGACATGTTTGTGACCCATATGTAGAGAAGGTTGAGTACGACTACAGAAAAATTAACATTATCAATAAAACTAACATAAATAAAAAGAAGCATTATTTCACTACGATGTGGAATACTTTTTTTATTGTAACATTTATATATTATGAAAAAGAATACAGATTTTGTAACAGATATTGAAATTGTATTCTAATTAAACACATTAAATCATTGTTTCCAAAAAATTCTGACTCACGACAGTGGGAATAGCGTGTCAAATGAACGTATAAAGAACCGGATATAAATTGTAAATAAATGTATTATCACTCTTGATATCGCCTTTTTTATATATAGTCTACTAATGCTTTTGTTAATTATTCTCAACTTAAGAGATAACAAGCTCACCTGTTCCGATATCGCCCTCCAACCCAAGTCAGCCATTCTGTCACATTCGTAAGTTTCACCCAGTAATGGATTAAACGGTTTGTTTGTTCTAAAAATAACATAATTTTTTTATATTAGATACGTATGTAAATAACATCTAAGAAATAAATTTAAGCACTGAGGACCGAATCTTATAAGTTGGTCGTATGCACTGTATCATTGTAGTTTTCAAATAACTAGCGGCAGAAATAGCTGCGATGGTACCTGCCTGCCCAGGTTTTCAGCAAGACAAGCAACGTCTATTCTTCTGCCGCTCAGGAACATGCACAGAGATTTCAGGTAGGGTATGCAAACCACACCCAGAATCTCTGTTCTTAACTTTATCCATGCTTCAAAACAAACTTACCAATTTTGCAATGGCCTCGACTCTCTCCTTATGACAAGGGTGCGAGTCACAACAGAGAAACATTAAATAGGCTATTTATTTATATTCAAATTAAGTATCAACTTAAAAACCTGCAAGCTGTAGTAGCATAAGATGAAACAGTGAAGGCAGCGACATATGCAAGTTGCTGTGCAGGGTCCGTGAACATGGCGGCCTGATCCAGTATGGTAGAGTATTCATAGTCCTCTGTGAGCCTTTGAAGCATTGACAGTGGTTCACTAAAGTTTACCGGGATTGGTATCTTTGATAACTCCTTACCTGTTATATAGCAATTATTAAATATTTATATGTATATACTTATTATATTCATGTAAGTACATATATATATATATATATATATATATATATATATATATATAAAAAAATTTTATTTGTGTAAGAAAATGTTATGGTATTCACCTATGCAATTCTTCATTATAGACCATAGACTAAGTGGGTAGTTGGGCTTTTCTGGCACTCGTAAACGTCGTGGATGGCCGTCCACCATGCTTACAGATACTTGTGCCACGTGAGGCTGGAACATGTTCATATCAAGATTAAAAGTAGGAAACAATAGATTACACGAACTCTCCTCTCAAGTTGAACCCAGCAACTAGATATCTTCTGCACAAAAAAAAACTTCATACTGACATACCCATATCTTGATGTTCTGCTCTTTGTTGTCAGGTTGCTTGATAGCTGTGTCATTGTCAATGTTAGGTTCAGTCCCACCCATAATGCTCTCGGCGCGTTCCTTGTCCTCTACAAATATAACCTACAAAAACTCTTCAAGTATACCATTTTGTATTTCTATAAAATCTATTAAGATAGAACTTTACTGAATTTAACTACACAATAGTAATCAGATTATACAAGAATTACAACAATGAATTCCCTATTGATATTTTATAATTACAAAATATATTTACACTGTATAAAACTAATTCTGACAAAAAATTTTACCAAACATAACTTTTTTTACTACTAACTACCTTTTACTAATACATAATTTAAAATGACTAACAACTTATTAACACATTACAGTTTTTATAAAACTACTGACCTGTTGTGTTTCTGTCACTGTTTCACCTTCCGATTCGTCAGAGCTTTCCCCGCTTTTAACTTTATTTTTCCTATTAACCTGTAATGTGAACAATGATACTCTAATGCATGTAATTAAAAAGGTTTTGACAAGTATGGAATCTAATATTAGTAAATTCCCGTGCAATTAATCACAATGTAGACTGATTTCTTACAGAGTATATTAGTTGTAAATTATAACCAACATTTTATGCATTAGATATAGAACTACTAGAATAAATACTCACAGGCACTTTGATTACAAATGATGTCTTATCATCCATAGTAGCGGGGACACCCTCTTCCATAGCATCAAAAAACTCATGATCCTCATCCTCAGTTTCGTTACCCTGACTTGAGCCGTTACCTCCTGTTGTAGAGAAAATTTTAATTGGCTCTAATTAATAAAATTTCAATCAAAACATACTCTACACATTTGGCAAGGTGTTCACTAATATCTTTGAACACTTAATTATCTTTCACCCATACACCCATAAAGTTTTGATTACTACAAAAGACTTCACACCATTTAATTAGTACAGGAGAGCCTCGTTTTTTGTCCCTACAGATATTTAATAGTATTTATAAACAACAAGATTCTTATATGAAAAATATTAATGCAGAATTTTTACTATTTCTTTATAATAAAGTATATAAATAATTTCTATAAAAAATACAGCTACATTTCAGTTTTAAATTAATATTGCAATTATGTGTTATGCTTTGGAGATATAATAATAAAATCTATTAATATTAACCAACTGATAGTATGTCAGTGAACAAATACCAGATATTTAGATACCACTGCAGACTCATTTCTACCTCTCTGAAAACTTGAAATTACTTAGGTAAAATGACTTAACATCATGTCTCATAGTGAAGAGAATGATGTGGTGCACCAACCTACAGTTCTAAGTAAGGGACAAGATATAGAAAGAAACATACCATTGAAAGGTTTTGCAATAAGAAGTGAAGACAAATAAAATGAAAAAAATTATGGAAATCTACAATAATGTAAAATAAGTAAATTAGATTTTGTAAAGAAAATATATTTAAAACAGCAGAAATTTTTTATACCAACATTTCTTCTTTGTATAATTTGAAAAAATTACTACTTTTACTGACACTGATACATATATATTCTAAATAAAAAAAAACTTTTCTTCACTTTGATTATTTCCTGATGGAAAAAATTTATTATATATATAGGTAACCCATTCATTGAAATAATAACTCATATCTTGATCAGCTTGATCTGAAAAATTTAATTATTTTTACTTTAATCAATTCTCCCAACCACAGGCCTACACTGGAAGAAATTCCATATTGGAATAAGTAGTGCCTTTGTACTTATTTCTATGTATAATAAATTTTCAATGTAATTTCTGTGTACATAAATTATTTAATAATTACAGAGTTCTTGCTTCTTATACCATAACACAAAATTTTTAAAGAAATTTATTAAAGGAAAATAAAAATTACAGTTAACAAAAATCATTTTAAATCTGGGTATTATGTATCAAAAAGTATTGGGTCTCTCACTAAATTGTCTTAACAAAGTAATCATGTCTCACCACAATTGATGACAGTGCTGCTAACAATAACTTTTGTCTATTAATAATTACATTCTGATATTTGTTTTTACAAATATTTAAAAAAGTTGTAGATAACAATATGTTTACATCTACGGCAATATTGTGTTTGTTCACTCAGTAAATTTATAACTACACATGATATTAATTGGACTTTGCTTTTAATTCAATATGAAAGTGTATTTTTAATACTTCTCCACTTATCGGATATGATGACGAAAAAAGAAAATTTTAGTGGCATTTCTTTTGATTTAATAATTAGATATATAAATATACGGCCAATATCACTATAAACGCGCACTATGTATGTATTGCTAATATACTACCGAATGCCAAAAACGAAAAAAAAAACAAGACTATATCAAATTGATGTTAATTAAATAAACGAATACGTAACGATGAAGCATTAATTATTGTATGTTTCGAATAGTAAAACAACCTTGAAATCACAAAAATAATTCAAAATATACTTTGTGTCACAACTTTAATTGGACGTACCTACGTCACTCTGTTCTTTAACTTTTGTTATACATTATACTTTAAATACAAATCACTATAAGATTTAAAAATGATTTTACAAATAACTAAACAAGAACTTTGGTTTTTGTAAATCGCTTAGCTATTTATGACCGATTTGATTTCCGTCACCATGTCACCATCAAACTATTTTGCGTACGTTCCGTTTCAAGCAAGTTAGTTACAGTGTAAATATTAAATAAAAAATTATAAAAAAAATATTTTTAATGTGGATATTTTATAATTACTAGAAATTATAACAAAATGTTTTTTAATATAATTTTTGAACGTAATATAAAAATTAGGTACCTAATTTCAAGAATTGACTGTCTTATTTTTATTTATCAATTGGACAATTATTTGTGTAACCAGCTCATAGCTTTCGTCTGTTTCTTCTACAGAATACTTTTGTGCACATAATAACTTAAATATTATAAAAAACGTTTAAAAACTAAATTGACTGTTATTGTTTTTTTAAAACATGATACAGATGGGATTTTCCTTTCATAATTTTTTTCTTGTACACTTAATGAGTTTTTTTAATATATAATTAAACCAAAATTTTTGAAAAATATAAGATAAAAAAACACAGCTAATATTAAAAAATATAAGATATTATACATGTACGTTGTTTTATAATCCTTAAATTTTGATTTTGTATAATTACGTAGTTAACCAGACAGATAGTGAATAAATAGCTAGCCATAAGTGTAGTAGTATTTTTGGTGTACTTGCTACGATGTACTAGCAATTCTCAGAAAGATAGTTATGCCAGAAATTTTTACCTTCTAGTAATTCGATATGACGTAGATAGAATGCTAAACACCCCTCACACTGTTTTAAGTCTCATCGTTTTCGAAATAAAGGTACCCTTAAATTTTTTTAGTTTTTCGTTAACGTTTTTAAATTTCAATTAATTAATTATCAAGAAATTATCTTACTACTTACTCTAATTTGTATCAAAAAGAAAAAAGGTTATATTGATAAGAAATATTTTTTTACACACTAATAAAAAATACAGTTTAACAGTAATAAAAAATAATAGAAAAATATTAAGAGCACATTTAATTTTTTCTAATCATAGGTAGGACATTTTCTACAAGGAATTTTGATTTTTTTCTTTTTTGTTTTCAGAAATTTCAAAATTTATTAAGTACTACAAAAGCTACAAACCTACAAATTTTTAAATAAATTAATTATTAATGTCATAAATAGATATTGTCATATGAAAGTATGAATATATACAAAATAGCCAAATATGAAACGATATAGAACACAAATTAATACACATTAAAATTTAAAAAAAAAAACAAATTTTGGTTTATTTTACATCTAACATATTCTACTTAGAATAACACTATAATATTTATCAAAACTTCTTCCTCCTGCCTTTTTGCCATTCTATGTGGGGTGGGCACACACAATAATAACATATTTATCATAACTACAGTTAATTAATAAAAGTTAACTGTAAGTTAAGAGATTAGTGTGGTAAAGGCATGTTATGCGGAGGGATGAACGACATATAACAAAGAAAGTAATGAGAATGAATGTGGATTATTATAAGGGTAGAGGATGACTGAAGAAAGTGTGGATGGATTGTGTGAAAGATGACAAGCGTAAGAGGAGTGTGAATTCAGATATGGCGGCTGATAGGGGGATATGAAAAAGAAGTACATACTGTGCAGACCCCACATAGCTGGGAAGAGGGAGGGAGAAAGAAGTAAGTTAACTAACAAAAGTTATGAAAATTTTTGAGCAAAGTAAACATTTCACAGAATACAAAGCTGTTTGATTCTGGTGATTAAATTCCATCAGCAAGACATGTTAATTTACAACTCTAAGGATTTAGTCAGAAAGAGTCTGACACAAATCTTTTTGTTGCCCCACTAAGTGTTTCCCCATAAAGAAGGGGCCATACAAAGTACATTATATCAAAGTGATGAAGGCACTGTTTCTATGCAAACTAATACAGAGTAGTTTGTGTGTGACTGTCCTTAAGAAATAGACGTGAGGTCCAATCACGACGTCATTTAGTTATAAAATAATTTAAGTAAATTTTTAATGATTACTAACCTATATGTGGTGTGCTCCGGGCTGTGACAGTTTTCTCCAGATTGTCATGTTGCCTGGCCAGCTGCTCTACAACTTCTTGCAGGCGCATCTTCTGTTCCCTTTCGTGTTGTAACGCGCGACTCATCCGCGCGCTCGACGCGGCCGCTGCACTCATAAACTCCGAGCAAGCCTTTTTAGGAAAAAATTTTTTTGAGTAATTTTTATATCTCTAAACGTGATAAAACTTTATTCAGTATTATCTATAGGTTCATCATAATTTTAGATTGACATCTAAATATTTAAAGGATAAGATTAAATTTTTTTTTTTCAAGTAACATGCCATAAAATGTGCAAATTTTTTCAATTAAATAAATTATATTAAAATTAGTAAAGATCCTCATATTTTGTAAATATTGGTATGAACATTTTTTATAAATTAATTATAAAACCTGTGAACGAAATATGTTATGAAAATCTTAATATTAAATGCATTGCCTCACTAAATTATATTATTATCTTGCTCTTGTGACTTGAGGCATAAGCTAATAATTGTAGTGCAAATTGTTTATAGCTCTTCTTTAAACTCAATTAAGAACACCTCAATGTTTCATACAATGTGCTTTAGCTTGTCATATGATAAATTTACTTACATTCATCATAGCATTGCATGATATTCTGAATAATGTTGCTCTTTCAGAAACTTGTTTGGTTGTATCAGTAGGAGGAACTTCTAAATCAACAAGAGACCTTTGAAGTGCTGCTCCGTGTCTTGCTACAAGTTCAGAACATGTCCTCAAGTCGTGAAAACGGGCTGCTAGTTCCCTTGCTATGCCACCAGCATCCTCTGTTTCCCCTCCTTCACCACCACCAACTACCACAGGTCCTGCTGCCATTTGATCTTCGTCATCATCTGATTCTTGTGCTCGGCTAATGATAAAAAGGTTTATGTAGATAATATAAAATATTGCTAATTCAAAGGAAACTTAATATTCTGTGAAAAATCTTCCTATATAAACCAAAGTAACCCAAGGTAAAATAGTACTGCAGCTATTACACATTTGTGACTACAATAAAAAAATTCACCAAAGAGGTAGTATCCTTTTTTATGAGTTAAAATGTTTTAAATAAAAAATTTCAATTTTATTCACAGATTAAAGAGAATAGGTTTTAAAATGAAATTATAAAAGTACATTGTTTTAACTTAATCATATTACATACTTCATAATGTTTTTCTAGTATTTCTCTAGGAGCTAAGTTACTGTTTGAAACTCCATATTACAGTAAGTTTTTTGTTATGATAACTTACAAGTATTCAGGTTTAACATTTTCCCTATTTGTTACCTCTTCTATATCAAAAAAAAAGTTCCTTGTGTATAAATTAGCAGTCTATCAAAGTTACCCCCAACCAGTTCTTCTATAAAACTAGTGTCCAACTAACACTAACATAGCTTTTGCCTTAGCCAACTCCAATGCTGTAACCCAGCTCTGTCTTTCCACTTCATCATGGGCTCGGATATGGAATGTCTGTGTGCCACCATTGCTGATGACAAATGTGCAAGAATCTGCTGTGTGGATGAGTGCACCTAATAATGATATTGTTCCACGACAGGTATGTGCCATTTCTGCTTGATTTCTGTAAAAATAAAACCATGTATTAACCTAAAGAGATAACATTACTCATCTACACATTATTTTTTAAGAAATTTGAATGAAAAAAAGCAAAAAAATATGATTTACTTTCAGTTAAGAAAATAATATGAAATGTAAGTGCACATTTGTGAAAAGTAATTTCTATAATTTAATATGACTATAATCTTTGTGTAATATAAGTTAGTTTAAATAAAAGCTAATACATATTTTGTACTTAAGATAATTATAAATGCGTACACCTTAAAGACAAAATCTAATTGAATGTTTAATGGCAGAATTTAGTATCATAATTATAGAAGAGATTAATGATAAAATAAGTAAAAAAAAATTTTTATAATTTACAGTGCCTGTTTAAAAACAAAAAAAGTGTAAATATAATAATAATAAATCCTATATGGATTAATTAAATTATAAGAACACTGTTAGAAAAACTCTGAAAGATAAAAATTTCTAAAATAAATAAATTTAATATTTTTAAATAGAAGAATTTGACATAACAAAGGTAATTAATACATTTATTAAATAACAGTAATGAATACCCCATAATAATAAAAAAACTAGACTTGAAGTTATATCATACTAGAGGAAACAATTTAGGAAATCCCTAGTTTTCGCTAAAAATAGGTAAAACATACACTGCGTCACTCCTATAAAAATAATGACTGTTTCTAACAAAATATTAAGACAGTATATTTATAGGCATTATTGACTATTCCATGTGAAATGTTCAAAATGTAAAACATTTTAAATATACCTGTAATACGACAATAGTCCATTTGACAACACGAACCATCTTCGTTGATATCCCTTTAGATAATTAGTCCATTTAAAGAGCCAGCCTTTCTTTTCAGGATCTCCTGGTACAGGTTGACCCTTAGGTACTATAGCATCCGACATTTTTTAATATTAAGTTCACTTAGACATAAAAACCATAATACATTTAACCGTCCGAGCCACGTCTGTCATCCACCATAATCAGAAAATCAGTGTTTCAAAGGGTTGCTATGTTAAAGTTTTTTAAAAATTAGTGAACAGGCTGTGAATGTAGGAAATTCGAAAAATATAAATTTTGTTTCATCGTATATCGTTATATATCATTAAGCTTAAAAAGACTAGGTTTAACGTTTCGGAAAAGTATTGGCTAATATCTATTAAATATTTTCTCACAAAAGTTTCCAAGTGAATTATTTGACTTTTTACTTTATTACAAAATATTATAGTTTAGTTTAAATATATAAAAAATTGTTTATTTTAAATTATATTGTGATGAAAAAGATATTATATAGTCATTAAATTATTATACTTTTCGAGTTACATTCTTTTGAAAATGCCCAAAAGACTTTACTCACAACGTGGTAATAATAAATTTGAAAAAAAAAACCCTATTTAGTCGGCCTTCTCTTAAGAATGTTTGTATTGTGCCGCTTTAACTTGAACAAGGTTGTAAATCATTTTGTTCAAGGTAATTCCTGTCGCTTAGAATATTTTTTTCTGCTTGCTCGGGTGTTCTATTGTTATTTTGACATTATTTAAATTTTATTAATGTAATTAAAAGAGCATTGTAATCGAATAAGTTTGTTATCTTTATAGATCGAATTATAAACAGAATCATGGGAAGTTCATCTTCCAGATCATTTTCTCCCAATTGCGGATTAAACAAAAATGGAAACGATAACCGTAAGTAAAATGTTTTTTTTTTTAAATATTGCACCTTATGACTTACGCGGTTTAATTTCTATTTTGCTATTTTGAAACATCGTATTTGTTTTCTTTCATCATAATTGTTGATTAAGGAATATTTTCCAATTTTTTAATTTTTAATTTATAGTAAAAAGTGATTTTAGTTGTAACTAAAAAGAAATATTAGTTACTGTGTGGTTATATCCATCCCAAAATATAATAAATTATTTTAATTTTAAACCGTTTTTTTTTTCAATTATTTTGTTTAAAAGTATGTAATGGTAAATAGTTACAATTCATAATGATCTAATAGATTAACGTTAAAACATATTTTTTATTTAAAAGTAATTAGTTGAAAAATGTATTACATGTATCTAAACTTTATTCATTGAATAATAAATTAAAAATTAATATTTTATTCACAGGAGGAACAATATCGCGCGCAGAATCAAGCAATCAATATGTGGAATCTATTGTTTGTAAAGCAAATGATCTCAAAGAAAATGAGATGAAAGTGTTTGAAATAGGGGAGGAAGGAAAAGTGTTGCTAGTGAAACAGAAAGGAGAATTTAGTGCCGTAGGCACTAAATGTACACATTATGGGGCCCCTCTTGTGTCTGGAGCACTTGGTGATGGCAGAGTCAGATGTCCATGGCATGGTGCATGTTTTGACTTGAAAACTGGAGATATTGAAGACTTTCCAGGATTTGATTCCTTGCCATGTTACCAAGTAACTGTTACTGAGAAAGGAGAAGTTAAGGTCAGTATACCAGCTCTATTTAATTTTATTGCTATATTTTTTACACATCTACAATTTCCTTTGTCTCTTGTCATTATTACTTGAAATTTTGTAAAAGGTTTTTATTTATTAATTTGATAAGATATAAGAATGGCAATGTTAATTAAATGGAGTTTTATTTTTAAAGTCATAAACAAAAAAAACTGGAACAAAAATCATTTTTTCCCCCTTTTTTTATATAGAATAAGTCTCTTATAAAGGCATTACATATTTAATGACAATAACATTTCTATTAAACATCTACAGAGTTTGTGCTGAAAATATTTTTTATTTAAATATAGAGATTATCAAATTGGTTAAATGTGTTATGGCATGTCAAATAACCAATTTTAAAAATATATTTTTTTTAAATAAAATATTCTCATTTTAACGTCGGTATTGAGCTTAAGACCTATATCCAACAGTGCACATACATCGATTGAAATGTTGATGATTAAATTTAAGGATATTGCGAAATACAATAAGTGTCTTCATTTTATCTCGGCTTTGAGGCGGCTGTGTGTGATCGGAGTTTTGTGTGGCAGTTTTACTGATGGTGAGTGTATGTTGCCGGAGACCGTCTACATAGGTACCGCGGTAGGTTCTATTTCTGTCGCCACTCAACAGTGTGCAAACAATACTGTGTTCCGGTTTGAAACGCGTTGTAGCTAATGTATTTATTGGGTAACGATACTCATCATCTTAAGTCTCAGGCGACGAGCGTATTATACTGCAGTATATATCATCCTAACTATCACTGTTATGGGTAAGGATATCACTTATCATTAGATGAACGTCCCACTCTCGTCGCTACGATTGATTGAATAAAAAAATAGTATGGGTTATCTTTAAAAATAAACTTTAATATTTTATTAAAGCGAAATTTTCAGTTCTATGCCTCAAATAGATTTCTATAAGGAAAATGCAATAAAATTCTGTAATCTACATTCACTGAAAGCAATACTGAAATGACAAACATTCTTCGTCTTATATCAATAGAATATTAAAGATCTTCGCGTACGTTATTGAGGGCTCGTAATGAGCTTAGTCGACTCATAGCCCAGATGTCTTATAAGTATCACCAACATTTCTCATTCGAATTCAGCATAAATTGGAGAAGATTTGTTTTGTCTTGATTGTTTTAATTTTAATTCGAAGAAACGAGGAGACTAGCAACACGGTACCTAATTTATAAGTTACGCGCCTGTAACAATTGCTATGTAGGATGATACATTAATTAGATATTCAGTGTCATTATCACAGTAACTTCACTAACTACAACTGTCTTCAAACTGGAACATACTAATGTGCGCACATTAAGGTTTGGCGGCAGAAATAGGAGCTGCAATGGTACGTATAGCTATAGTATAGCTGTAGCGTATCTCTGGCACTGGAAATTTACCACCCCTAGTAATGTTGCTATATGTTGGGAAGTCCTATTTGAAGGGTGTTGTAGCTAGTGGAATTACTGGAGTAAAAAGACTTGATATTATTAGTCTCTAGGCGAAGAGGTGTAGTCTATAACGTCTTACCTCTACATTCTACACCTCGCGTCCTTACGTCGTGTAAAGAAAATATTTTGAGACCTTAGGTATAGTTTGTTTTTTAAAGTAAGAATGCAATTTTTTAGTGGCGATAGGTCTTTCTTACTGGGGATAGTCTAGGTACCATTGCTGCTCCTATTTCTGCTGTCATACAGTAATATGCTGACATTATCGTGTATCGGCTTGAAAGGGGTTATAGCTACTGAAATTACTGTAGTAACGAGAATTAATATTATATGTATAAGCGATGTGGTGGATGGAGTGTATGTCATCTTAACCAGCTCCACATTCACGAAGTATCACCTACGAACAGGTGAAAATTTTACACCTCCCGTCCTATCTATGTATATAAAAAAAAGTTTGAGATACTTGGTCTCGTTGGTTCTTTAATGTAACTAGCTACAATGTAACACATATATATAAACCGAATGTATTGACTGGATATGTATACCATCATATGATGGTAATATTAAAATGGCATCCTAAATCTGTGATAGTTTAATTAATTGAAAGCTTCTTGCTAGACCTTGTACCATCTTTACTTGGGGTTGGCCCTCCTGATCATTCTTCTAAATCTATCACGCGAAACTGCGTCCCTGATTGGACTCCGCCAACCAAACATACCGGCGTATTAGTGATGTTGAGTGCTCACTCCCATGATTAGTAAGCGCCGAACAGGTGTCACTCTGGTGGTTAGACGAGGAAGGTGACCGCGTCCTCCCTAGGGCCGGATTGATGACCTTGTATAGTTCCAAGGTAAACGTCAATTTATTGAAAACTTAAATTTAATTATTTATACCTGTGTCGTCTCACAGGCCTATTCCAGTATTTCGAGCTCTATCGATTGGTATATTTAAAGTGGTGAAGGTTTTTATGAGGAAGAATGTCACCATCAGATGAACGTCTCACGTTGCTTCATCGGCTAAACAGATTGATTAAAAGTAGTTTTTAAATTATCATCATCATGATTTCATATTATTGGTTCTATAAAATTTTGACAATTACCGTAGTTGCTGCTTTCAATGAATTTCTCATTCCCTTTTTTTAATTTGTTTTTCTAGTTTAAAACATAAAAAAATATTTTTTTTTCAATTAACCTACGAGTCTAAAAAGAATATTAAGAATTTCTGTCGTGTATATCTTTCTTACAACTTGAATAACAATAAAGATATTCAGCAAACGTTTCTGTACTTCCGTTGTGTTTTTCCTGTATTGAGAATAAATATTTTGGTGGATACGCCTTTTTAGCTTTGAGGTATCGATATTGTTATCGTTATTTGATAATCGAGTAGGAAATGTTTCATTTGTGACTAATAACGTGAATAGTTACTTAAATCATATCATTATACGATGTTGGATGGCAAACATTGTATTTTTATCGATATACTTTTAACAATACTTTTACACAACTAGGTTAAATTGAAAGTAAAAAAGAAAAAAAAAACTAGAAGTTTACTGGTCGCTGTTACCGGAACTATCTAGGTAGGTATCGCAGCTCATGTTTCTGCCGCCAAGCAGTAATGTGCAAACGTCACTGTGTTCCGGATTGAAAGGCGCCGTAGCTAGTGAATTTGCTGGGGTAACATATTGTCTCAAGGTGTCAATCGCACATTGTTATAGACGGGTATATCACTACCATCAGGCGAACATAATGTTCGTCTCGTCGCTTAATTATATATATATGCAGAAATATGGATGATCACAAAAAATGAGGAACAAAATATATGGAAAATTAAAAATGATTATGACTGTGTAGGAGGAACCTTATGGTCTTCGTTGGTTAAAAACACAAAAGCATCATCATCAGTCGACAGACGTCAACATCTAGACATAGACCTCTCCAAGTTCTCCACACCGATCGACCGTCTTGTGGGGGCCTACAAGCTCTACGTCCACCACCACTCGAGAATCTTACTCTTCCATCGGCCGCCAGTCTTTCGAGCAATATGCCCTGCTCATTGCCACTTAAATCTAGTAATCTTATGTGCTATGTAGGTGACTTTAGTCTTGTGTCACAAAAGTGTTACCAATTTATTATTTGTGTTAACGCTCGTTTAGATTTGCCGCGTACTAATGATTAACAATAAGCGATGAAGTCATGCAGCTGTAGTCTACTGAAAGATGAATGATCCACTTGTCATTACGTTTGTGTTATGTATTTGGTCTTCCTCTTCTTCAGTTCAACATATTTCGTCATCTTATTTGCAAAGCGGAACTTAATAGGCAGCCGATAGACGTCCACTGCTGGACATAGACCTCCCCTAACGAGCGCCTTGCCAACGTCCGTCACAGTATGGCCACCTGGGGCCGTCGTTTATATGGGTTCAAATTCATATTGGTTTGAACCATTTCCCACCACTCTGGCTCAATGCGGGTTGGAGCCAGAGCCTCGTTTGTTGATTAGCAGGGTGCTCCACGAGCACGTGAAGTTGGCTTGTGAGGCCGATCCCGTGAGATGTTGTGTAGGAACTACCGCATCTCCTATTTCTGCTGATAAACAGAACTCTGCGAGCATTACTCCTATCCGGTTTGAAGGGCGTTGTATCTAGTATACGGTAACGAAGATAATATGTTGTCTCAAAGCGGCACAGTGGCAGGCATTTCGCTCGTCTTGTCGCTTTGTCGAATAAAAAGTGTTATTTGTTATAATTTTTTTATAATACACTCTTATTATATCATTCACTATTTTCCACTTGTGCTTTTTGATTCTTATCTGCCGATACATTGACCTGATTTGATAATCTAATCAGTATTCAAATTACAAAATAAATGTATATTATATATCTGTTTAGTAAGCGAAATATAAAAACTATATTATATGTTATAAATAATAGATCAGTTTTCATTACCAAAACAATGCATACCGGTCCTTAAACATAAGTTGGAAAACTGTTTAATTTTTTTATATTCATTGAAGCGACGAGGCTAAGGAAATGTTGACCTGATGACAAGTAATACGCCTGCCCATAAGAACCTGGCCCTAGTTAGAATAAGATGTTAAGTCTCATTACTCCAATAATTTCACTAGCTACAGCGCCCTTCAAACCGGAACAGGGTAATGTTTGCATAGTATTGTTTGTCGGATAGAATAGGAGCTGCAGTGATATCGAACCAGACGGTCTTCATCAACAAAGATTTACCATCAGTGTATTTATATATACACTTGTCTTTAGTATAGCGATGAGCAAAGCAAGAACAGGACCAAGGACTTGGACAATTTTAGTACTGGTCTTGGTCTTATTGTAATGTTCAGTCTTATACTATATTAAATTTTATGTCTCCAGAAGAAAACCATATTTTCAAGTTATGATAAATATTGTAACTCATCATTTTATCGTTTAGTTCTTTACTGGTGGTGAGTCTCTATTGCCGGAGACCGTCTAGGTAGGTACCACTGCAGCGCCTATTTCTGCCGTCAAAAAATACTGTGTTCCGGTTTGAAGGGCGCTATAGCTAGTGTAATTATTGGGGTAACGAGTCTTGTCGCTTAATGAAATAAAAAAAAATATTTAGTCTTAATCTTGCCAAGAGCAAGACTGCGTGCTAAGGCCAATGTCACTCATCAATAGTACTCTAATCTTTAATACACAGGCATTATTTAAATGATTCCTATTTGTAAGTCAAAGTAATTCCTTTAAATTTATATTGAAAAGTATTTCAGTTACTTTAATGAATGTAACTACTTTGTGATAACAACATAACTAATTCTTCGTCATATCATAGAATATAATGATAATAAGGTATTTTATAAAGATTAGATATATTTTTTAAATGTAATTTCGATAACGTTTCTACGCTTAAATAGAAACTGGTTAACTATTATCTATTATTAAATAAAGTAATCTTAATAGCAGTTAACTTTTAATTAAGACAAACACTTCGAAGTAGTTTTGATGATTTTATTGACTAATGTATGGGTGGTATAACTTAACTTCCACTGGATGCGAGCAGCGCGGGGCTGATCGATGTGGAGATCTTTGGGAGAAGCTTATGTCCAGCAGTGGACGTCTATCGGCTGATGATGATGATAACTTCAACGACTCATTTAAATTTCTTTTTGAACTAAGTAACAATATATATTACTTAAAATGAACACAGTATTTAGTCCTATTTAAATGCTATTTATACACGCTTTCTGTTATGTGTAAAGGACATATCAAACTACTCGAATGTAACATATTTTTTACTATAACTGTATTTATTTAATTAAAAAAGAAAAGTAAACAAACAAGAATATAATAAAAACAATCATTGGCAATTTTTTCCCCCTTAACAATCCCCGGGGAGGACACCCTTTTATAGTCAGTAGTTAGTTTTTACACACAAACTGTCTATAATCGATATTTCGACGCTTCGCATTTTATACCCATTAATATAGAATCGATTTATCGACTGTTCACGCACTAAGGATTAAAATATATCATCATCATCATCAGCCGATAGACGTTCAGTGCTGGACGTAGGCCTCTCTCAAAGATCTCCACATTGATCGGATAAAATATATCATAATTATATCTCTCTTCTCTTCTTGAAGTGTCTCTCCAACTAGTGAAAGTTGGCGATCAGCGTGGTACAGTCCTTTCTGTCTCTGGCTCAGCGGAACAATTCGGACGTCTCAGATATGCTAGACCATAAGTATATATTGTAGCGCAAAATATTTTGTCATCGTTAATGGTGCAACATGGGCGGGACACACAACTTATAGAACCGATGGACGTGTTGTGGTTTTAAAGTGCTTGAGATGCGACCCTCCCCACTAAGTGGAGAGAAGACATAAAAAAGTCACTGGGAGCCAGTGGATCCATACAGCGCAAGACCGTGCTTTGTGGAACATATTACAAGAGACCTAAATCCATCTGTGGACATCCATCGGTTGAAATGATGATGATGATAAAGTGTGCCGCAGCGATAGAAGATTGAGAACCAATGGGTTAGACAGATGTTTTTCATGTTTTGTACCAGCGTCTCGGATTCCATAGTTTCACGATTACGTGAGGGACATCTAATAATAGAAATGTCAATTAAAAAACGTTCACGTCCGTCAGATGACGGCATATCCGTTTGCCAAAACAAACATTAACTGCAGCGTAAGAACATTTCTAAACTAATTTTTATTGGACGAGATGAGCAGTTACGTTCACTTGATGATAAGTGATGCGCCTGTCTATAACAATGTAGTGCTAGTTAGGATGATGATGCTGTACCACGTTGTCCTCATCGCCTTGAGACTTATGTTAAATCACGTTACATCTGTAATTTTATTAGCTACAACGTCCTATAAACCGCACAAGGTAATGTTTGCTTGCACAGTACTGTTGGGCGGCAGAAGTAGGAACTGCGGTGTTACCTACCTAAATTGTCTCCAGCAAGACCAACAAAAGTCTTTGATGATAAGTCTCTGTTAAAATTAATACTTGTAATACAGTCCCGAAGGAGAAAATAATTATTAACTATTTTAATAAGATTTACAAGCTCTTCCCAGTCTGTAACATCCTCGCAATCCCTTTCTTTGGTGAAGGACTTCAATTGTGGTAGGTCTCTGTTGCAGGAAACAGCTTAGGTAGGAACCACCACAGATCTTATCACTTACCATCAGCTGATACAGCAGTCTTGCTCGTCTCATCGCTTCGTCTTATGAAAAAGAAAAGTATTTTGAAAATACCAGTTTTAACTGAACTCTCAATGTTAGAAGTAATATATCAACTAAATTTTGTGTGTTTACCTCTAATAGTTTTGTATATCTGATGAGTCAGTGGATCTTTGAATATCTCCTACATATCATATATGTATATATATAAGTAGATAGATATTTAGTAAAAACCCTACATAATTTATATAAATAGGAGAGCTTGGCTATAGTTACTGTAATTGGTTCTTATTACACAATATAACGATAATAAAAACTAATGACTACGATTTAGCGGTCTGGTTACCAAGCAAGGTTACTTTCGCACTTTGAAGGATAACCACATTATTACAATTTGTTTGGGTTACTTAATTTCTTACCATGAAACTGCAGCCATGTTATAGTTAGAAATATCGCCATCTAAAGTCGACTTTCAAAATTTTGACATATGTAAAAAAAAAACGAATTTCATCGTACCGTCGACTGCTATCTGGTAATGTCTCTCTTGCAAGCCTAACTAGATAGGTGACCACCGCAGCTCCTATTTCCACCGCCTAACAGTAGTGTGCAAACATTACTGTGTTTCGGTTTGAAGGGCGCTGTAGCTAATGAAATTACTTAGTTAAACATTTAACATCTTATATCTCAAGGCGACGAGCACGATCTGGTGCTGTGTATATCATACTAACTAGCGCCACGTTGTTATGGGCAGGTGTATCACTTATCATCAGATGAACGTCCTCCTCGTGCCGTCGCTTTGTCGAATAAAAAAAAACATTTATCTAAATGATCTGTGAAACTATAATATTCAGTCCGGCCGGTTTAAGTGGTCATCTACACACATATAGAACAATACATAATATAAACAATATAATAATATAAACAATATGATAATTATTAGTAGGAATTCATTCGGGTTTTTTTACGACTTTTTTATAAGACGATAGTTGTTCTTGTCTACATACAGGGTGGCGCAAAAGTAATCCTCCTATCAGAAAATGCTATAAATTTTGCCCTGATGTAAAAAAATTAAAAGACCAAATAAAAATAATCCACAAGAAGAATCAATGCAAATAAAAATGAAAAGGGAAAAAATGTATATAGTATATACAAGTGGCGCAAAAATAACCTACCGATGTTTTTGACTGTAATTTAAAAAAAAAATGAAAAACTTTGATTCTTCTTGTAAATTATTTTTATTTGGTCTTTTAATTTTTTTACATCAAGGCTAAATTTAGAGAATTTTCTGATAGGAGGATTACTTTTGCGGCCACCCTGTATATTATACACTAGGTTAGTGCGCATTAACACTACAGATCACATCACCACTTAACATCTGGTAGGATCGTGGTCAAGCGCTGACCTTGATATAAAAAACAATCGTAGCCGATAGATAGATACGTCCACTGCTGGACATAGGTCTCCCCAAAGATCCCCACATCGATTGGTTCTGCTCTTCCCGCATCGCCGGGGAGCAAAGGCCATCGTTTTTAGGGTTTATATATACTATATATATATCGGAATTGGGCATTGTCATTGTCTCACCGCGCTAGCCCAATCGGGTTTAGTGGGAGCCAGAGCCTCGTTTGTCGATTAGCAGGGTGCACCACGAGCAGGTGAGGCTGCCTTGGGTCCTATGAGTTGCTGTGCGGAAGCCCTTACACCCCATATAAAAAATATAGACTAACAATTATTACTTTATAAAGTACAAATAAACGAAAATACATTAACTTTATTATACATAATTAGATTATCTAGTAAAGCACCACTCCTACGCCTGGTACTGCCGCCAAACAACAGTATGCAAACATCACTGTGTTCCGGTTTGTAAGGGCGCTGTAGCTAGTGAAATTACTAGAGTAACGGGACTCAACGTTGTTGCAGGCGGGCGTATCACTTATCTTCGAGTGAACGTCCTGCTCGACTCGTCGTCTTTCAATTGAATAAAAAAAATATATAATAAAATGAATTTAATGGTTTTAGATAGTTATGTCGGAGTTCCTCTTGTTGTTCACTGCAGTGCCATTTTCTGTTACAAATTATGCAAATATTACTGTAATCCAGTTTGAATGGCGCTGTAGCTAATTTAATTACATGGTAACGAGGCTCCTTAACTTGTTTCGAAGTTTTATTTAAAAAAAACTAAACCGGGCGTTAATTTTTTAAATTTAGTTTCTAGTGGAAAATGACCATTTAACAATAATTACCGACATTAGTTCCGTCAGTTACATAAGGAAGTGTAACATATTTATTTATATATGCTAAGAACACTTTTTTTACACAATTAAGCGACGAGACGAACGGGACGGTCACCTGATGCTAAGTGATACGCTCGTCCATTACATGGCGCTACTTAGAATGGTATACTGCACCGCATTGCGCTCGTCGCCTCGACACAACATGTTAGGTCTCATTCATCGTCATCATGTCCCGATAGATGTCTACTGCTGGACATAGGCCTCCCACAAATATCTCCACATATAGTCAGCATGGCACTACGGACGGTCGTATGTAAGGGTTCATACAGGGGGATTTCAGCCATTTTCCACCACGTTGGCCTAATGAGGGTAGGCGGGAGGCAGAGCCTTGTTTGTTGATTAGCAGAATGCACTACGACCAGGTAAGGCAGGCTTTTTTTTTTTTTTATTAACGTGTGTAACAAAATGCTAACGGAACGCACACCCCGTACCAATACTGGGCCGGTAGTGGGGTAGTGTCGGACTCCAACCGACTAAAAAGCTTCACACGGTATTCCATCACATCCGCAAGGAACGCACGAGGGTCGCGGGATAACGCTTTAAACAGTTCTTCCGCAACCCAAGGCAGGCTTGGGTCCTGTGAATTGTTGTGCGGGATCCCTTATTCCTCTAGTTCTCATTACTCCAGTAATTTCATTAGCTGCAATTTTCTTCAATCCGGAACGCAGTGACGTTGGGGCACTACTGTTTAGTGGCAGTATCAGAACTTCCGGTGGTAACTCCGGCCTATCTGGTTGTAGATTTTCGCTGTCGGATACCGTCTGCGTAGATGATAACATTAGTATCTCAACCGACAGACGTCCGCCCACAGCTTTAAATTTCTCTTAAAATTCACTGGTAGTAGGAGGTCTTTATTACTGGAAATCGTCTGGGTAGGTACCACTACTTCATGTGTTCCTGTCGCAAAACAGCAGCGTGAAAGACATACTGTGTCCCAGTTTGAAGGGCGTTCTAGCTAGTGTATGTACTGGGGAACGAGGCTCGATCTTTTATCTCAAGGCAACGAGCACATTGTGCAGCGTATAACATCATGATTTCCAGGTTGTTATGACCAAGCGTATCACTTACTATCAAGGGAATGCCCAGCTTGTCTCGTCGTTTCGTAGAATTGAAAAAAAAATAGTATGTTGTTATTTCAGAACATATATATAAGATAGATATTTAAACAAAAAAATAATGGTACGCGACAGGTCGACGGGGCAATTTTCTAGAGACGGGGCATCTTGTACTTGGTAGTTTATATCGATAATATTGCAATGCAACGAAATAATAGTAAAATGTATTAAATAAGGTTTTTTATAAGCAATATATTTCATAATAATTACCGAAAGAAGTATTTTTATGCAGCAAGTAGTGTGAGACACATCGGAACGATTTTTTTTGTAAATAAAATTCTATTAAAGTATTATGAACTAATATCAAACTTTTCTACTCAAAATTTTTAGCCGGTCTTCCGGTTTCGTAGGCGATTTGAAGATTATATTGAACCTCATAACCTTGTCCTGTAGTCGTCTAAACTCGGGTATAGTACGCGGACGGAATTGAAACTGACGAGTCATGGGCACTTTTTATGTTATATGACCAGCCAACGTATGATGTAACCTTTGAATTTATATGATCTCAAACTGGACGCGTGATTAGTATTTTTTTTTTCAATCATAAAACCACTCACTGGTGCTAGGTCTCTGTTATCGGGGACTGTCTCGGTACGTACCACCGCAGCTCCTATTGCATCCGCCAAACTGTACTATGCGAACATGTGTTCCGGTTTGAGGGAAGCTGTAGATAATTCAATCACTGCGGTAACGAGACTTAACATTTTATGTCGCAATATGGATGTGACTCAACTAGTACCATGTCGTTAAGTGCAGCCGTGTCATTTATCATCAGGTTGAACTTCCGCTCGTTTCTTCACTCCCTTGAATAAAAAAAAAAATAACACAACATTATACCACCACTAAACCATTCTAATGACATTGCTGTGTCGACCGTAAATATGATTTGTATAGATAAGTCACAGTATAAAATAAATTTAAACAGAAAATGCTATTTTTTTCTTTCAACAATGTCTTAAATCGATTTATAGATAATCTCGATTTGAATTCACATCATCATTCATCATTATCAGCTGATAGACGTCTACTGCTGGATATAGGCCTCCCTCAAACATCTCCACATGCAGTCAGCATGGCCTCTGGTGCCGCTGGGCATTAAGGGGGAATATAGGGGTTCATATAAGGGTATTTACGCCATTTTCTATCACGCTGGCCCAATGTGGGTCGGCGGGAACGAGAGCCTCATTTGTTGATTAGCAGGGTGCACCCCGAGCAGGTGACGTTGGCTTTAGTTCCGTGAGTTATTGTGTGGGTCCTCTTAGACCCCACATCATTATTACCAGCCGATAAAAGTCCACTGCTGGGATATAAGCTAACACAAGAAACAACATACTTGACTAAGCCAGGCTCGTACTATAGACATAAAAGCATTTCCATGTTTCAGCTGTTATCAAACACATCACCATCATCGGTGTCGCTTACCATCACGTGACGGTCACAGAGGTCACAGATTAATCATTACTGTGTAACCGGTAACAAAAATCGCTGTATCATATATTTAATGTTTATTCAACTCTGTCAAACTGTTAATAGACTATTCAAAGCACTATTCAGTGAAGGTCACAAGTTTTGAGTAGTTGATAACAAGGACGAGGAAAATCGATGATTGTGCAAAACGTCCCGCCACAGGTTAGCCGCTTCGATGGCACTACCATGACAAGAATATTATTTACTTCCTTAACGTTCTTCACCAAGTTGATAATGATCATGATCGTTTAAATTTAATCTAATAGTTTGCTCTGTACGCTGCCGGATGGGAATGACTTGATTCATTTATTTATTATTTATCTACATAAGCACCAATTTATATATATATGTATATGTACGTATATAATTTAAATAAGTTTCCTTTTTTCGCCAATCACGTGAAAACCAGTGAATGTATCGACATGGGAACATGATTTTCCCATTCAACGCGGAACAATTACTGATTGATATTGCATGATTTCTGATGATATATGATTAGGATATAGGATTATAGGTTATTTATCGTTTGATTTTCATAGATCCTTTATCTTTTGATTACTAACTTTTGAAAACATTTTCAATGTTGCTATAGTAACGGTTGCTATTGAAAGTATTTTGCGGTTGCGTTCACTCTCATGAACTGTTTCAGACAAATTTCAAGTCTATTTTTATATTACGACCAGCAAAGCGGGCAGGGAACAGCTAGTATGGTATGTATTATATTTAGGAGATAACCAGAGATTTATTGACTCACTGCGAAATCTCCGACACTATTAGATGTAAACACTCAAAATTTGGTAGAGGTATTGCTTCTGCCATTTAGAGGTCAACTAAGAATGGGTTTTACAAAATTCCTTCTCGAAAGAATGTTTCGGGGGTGCTAATAACGAGAAGGGCAGGAATATTTCTTAGAAACATCAAGTTAATTACGGCCAACTAAAAAGAGGAAACAGTAACACATAACTTCCGTATCTTTATCAGATATTTTTTTGGTCTCATTAATTAAAGAACATAACATTAATTGATTAACCACCAACGTTATCTATATATCTCTAACCTTCTATCTTCACTTTTTGTTTTGCTCCAATACTACCTTTAAAAGGTTGTCGTCGAAGTCGGAAGGATATCCCGCCCTCGGTTCGTCTTTTAAAGTCATATCTCTGGATCGGAATTTTAAGAACCAATTTCTAACTGCCCGATCAGTTATAAATGCATAACCATACACTCTCCATGTTTTTTCGGCTGTCGCCACAGTACTATTGCCTTGTTTAAATTCCCAAAGCATCACCTGACGAGTCATGACCACACTTTTTTTAGTTCTTCTTTTCAGAGGATGAACAAGCAGTGTTAACGTGCATCGTACAAAGTGGTTTAAAAAAAACAAATAAAAATAAAAATTTGTTGTCATGGTAACTCATTGCGGTAAATTCGAATAATAGATTCTATATAGCTGCGTCGGATGTTACTTCATAATTAGTAATATATATATATACCTAGTCCGGCTATAAATTCTTTGACAAATGAAAATGTATTTTTTTCTAATGAAGTAATGTAATATTATTAAAATTCATATCTACATATTTATTAGTCTCAGCAAAAAATAAAAAACAAAATACTATTGGAAATGGCTACCTTTGGCTTTTATATAGGCCTTTAATCTGTTTGGTCACGAATCTATGGATTTACGCACTGTTTCCAAGGGAAATTTCCACCACCGTCACTGCTTGCTCCAAAGATTTTTTAAGACTCAATGTTGCCGTGTCGTTTAGAGCAGGCTATGTCCTTTAAAACTGACCATAATTTGATGTCTAAGGGGTTGAGTTCTGGACTAGATGAGGGCCAGTCTTCAGTTCTTATAAAGTCCGGACCGTTGGTTTCAAGCCAGGCTTGGGTAGTTTGTGCTTTGTGACCAGGTGCAGAGTCCTGCTGGAAAGTTCACGGTATATTTTTAAGAAGTGTATTCCTGAGAGATTTCATAACATGATCCAAGACTATATCTTGATACATTTTGGCTGAAGTTTTCACTCCTTTTTCACAAAAACGTAGTTTTGTGACTCCTTGATAGGACACGCCCCACAAAACCATCACTGACGCAGAATGATGACCACGATGTACCTCTCCGACCACTTGAGCAGCTTCTTTAGAACTGTGAGCGTACACTTTATAATTTTGCTTATTGTAGTGTTCTTCAATCACGAAAATGTTTTCATTGGTAAAGAGGATATTTCTGTGCCTTTCATCTGCGTATCGCTACAGAAGGCGTTTTGATCGATCCACTCTCTTTAATTGTAAAGATTGATTTAGGGCATGTCCTGTATATTGACGATAAGCGCCGAGCTTCAGGTCTTGTTTTATAATACGCGACAGACTCCTAGCAGAAATCCTCATTTCTCGCGATAAGTTTTTTTTGCTTTCTGATGCGGTTTCGACGAATTCTAGCTTTAACAGCATTAACAGCCTTTGTAGTTCTAACAGCACGCGGAAGTGTTGTTGTATCAGTTGATAGTACGATATACGAACAACCGGCTGATACCAAGCTTTTGCAGTGTCTGGAATATCACCGAGCGGAACGGCTCCATACCCACTTTGTGCAAGGCGATCACTGCAATACTATTTTCTTTAACACCCCATTCCATATTGTAATTTGATAATGAATACGAAAAAATATGTGAAATGGCGCAAAATCGAAAGAAGTTTTTAAAATAATATACGTGTTTCAAGTTCAAAATAATTAATAAGTTGAGAAACAGAAAAGTTTTATGTAACAGTATTTATGGCCAGAATAGTTATATATTTTAATTGACGCAGCGATGAATTTTCTGATACCTTCACCTCATAGTTAATGTAAAGCTTCCCATAGCTTGTCGCTAGTTAGGATGACATAAATTGCACCACATCGAGCTTTTCGCCTTAAAACACAGGATATTGAATCTACAGCGCCTTTCAAACCGGAACTTAATTTTCACACTACTGTTTGGCGGTAGGAATAAGCGCCGCGGTGGTACCTGCCTAGGAGGTCTCCGGCAACAGAGACCTACCAACATTAAATGTATCATCATGAGATGCTTTCTTCAAACTCAAGAATACTACCTGGACGATTATTTATTTTGTATTCGTCAGTTGGTGGCGTTACCCATTCCACACAAGACTGTGATGTAATTTTAAACAAAGGTGTGGCACTGCCCACCAGCACCATGACGTAAAACACGATTTTCGGCTTATACATTGTTAATGTTAACACATCGCGCCAGATAAGGGTCAAGGTTAGGGTTGCGTTAAATCAATAAGTCCAATACTACGTTCAATTATTATTTATAAAGTTTATATTATATTAATTTCTTCTCTTCGCACCCTTTAAACCAAAGAGGGTTACATTTTAACCCCAACTTGTCGGCAATAACAATTATTCAGTAAACAAATATAGCTTTCGTAATTAATTTATAATTGAAAAACTTGTAGTACATATAAATTCGAGGAAACATAAAGCAGCGGTTGCTAAACTTATTAACATCGTCATCAACAGATAGATATATCCAGGCATGGACATAAGCCTCCCTCAATGATTTTCCCACGTCGATCGGGTAGCGATTCATATGTGGGGATTTGGGCCTTTTCCCATCACACTGGCTCAATGTGGGTTGGAGCTAGAGCCTTGTTTGTTGATTAATAGGGTGCACAACGAGTACGTGAGGTTGACTGGGAAGCCGTAGGTTCTTGTGCAGGAACCATTACACCACCTTCCGCTATAACCTCACCGACCAGTAAATTCATACTTTCAAAACCGCAATGACTAGTACGACTTTATTAATTGTTAAATAAATTTATAAAGAAAAATTGTGATTTGGGAGCACATAAAGAGTACCCAAGTTAATAAAATATTAATTATAAAGGAATTATGGAAGCTTTATTAGTAAACCATAATAATATAAACTATAATAATGCAATAGTAGCTCGCTGGCCTAATGGTTAGAGCGTGCGGCCTTCATTCCGAAGGTCGCGGGTTCGAATCTCGTCATGTACCGATGACTTTAATATTTAAGTTATGTACATTTGTAAACTTTAGTAACAACAGAGAAATCCAAACGGTGTATGAAAACATCGTGAGGAAACCTGCACACAAACTACAATTTATTCTAAGGTGTGTGTGAAGTCACCAATCCGCATTGGGCCCGCGTGGTGACTATGGCCCATCGCCCTCATATTGAGGGTAGGCCTGTGCCCTAACAATGGGGATGTAAATTTGCTGTTATGAATAATATAAACAATTACGTTTCAACGCATCTCAAAACAACGTGATGAGGATAATCCGCATTTATCTACGGAGTAGCGGTATTTTCATGTGCACACCACCACTTTTGTGACCTCTGATCTAAAATACACAACTTTGGTGTATATAGACATTATTTTTTTTTTTTGAAAAATTTATTTTGTAAAATTGACGCTTGGATGTTTTGAAAATGATTTCTCGTTTTGTCATCTAAATCTAATCAAGTAGAATTTACTATATAGCAAATGTTTGCAACCCTGAACATTTCATCCGTTCAAGAATTAACTGCAGTCAACATGACTAATAAGTGAGTCGAGGTCTAAATTTAGACTGAACAACTACATTGATTGTATGTGTACAGGGACAAAATTTTATAAAGTATTGATATCTAGATTATTGAAACAATTTTTTTCAATCTCAATATATTTTTTTCAATTTCAATCTAAGACAAATCTTATATCGATTTCGTTAGTAAAATATTTGATACGAATAACGTGAAATATTATTCACCATGTTTTATACTCGTAACGGTTAACGCATTTTGTTTAACCTTGAACGCGTAATAAACTTCCAATTCTTTTATGTAATACTAGTAAAATCCCGGCAGTCAACAGAATAGACTGCTGTTCTAGATATTATGAATTGTGATTAAGAATATCTGTATATAATTACCCAGGGCAGGCGCCGATTACGCCCTTTTGCGTGCTGCCCCACGGACTTTCCCCCCTTCAACTTACTAAATTTAAAGTAGAGTGCAATGAAGGAATCCTCTGGCGGTACATTCGTAAAGAGTCACCGCCAATATGGACTATTTAAATTCCGTGGCACCTTCACTCCATCGGCTGGCGGCACTGTTACGCAACAAACCAATAAGCTATCGGCGACAAACTGACACACACTTAAGCTGCATATGAATAAGATTGTGATTGAGAACGTAACCTGTAGTAAAGTTTTTATTAAACAAATAGAAATTGCAATATAACTACTTATCTCTATCACAAAAGATACTTTCATCAAAGTTTTTATGAATGTTAATTATATAATTTTTTTATGAGTGCTATGAATTACTTAGGTTTTTTTGCTATTGTTACCTTTTGAAATATTGTATTAATAAAAAAAACAAGTTATTATATAGTTTCTTCATTGTTTCAATATTACATCTAGTTTATTTCCGTTTCAGGTACGTGCTAAAATCAACGATTTAAAATCAAATAAGAGAACGAAGGACATGTCATTGGCGTTGCCATGTGATGAATCCTCAGCTGTGATTATTGGCGGCGGACCGTCGGGTGCTACTTGCGCTGAAACATTAAGGAGCGAGGGCTTCAAAGGTCGTATAACGATTGTCACTAAAGAAAACTACCTTCCATATGATAGAGTCAAAGTATCGAAAATAACCACACCAACGGATATTGAAAAACTACAAGCCAGGGACGATCAGTACTATCGTGACGCCAAGATTGATGTTCTTAAAGGCGTAGAGGCGACTAAACTGGAGCCTCAAGAGAAACTTGTTCACCTAAGTAATGGTACCAAATTACGCTACAGCGCGTGCTACTTGGCTACAGGATCCAAACCACGGGTGCCTGATGTCCCCGGTATTGGTTTGAAAAACATATTCACTGTTAGAAATTACGAGGATTCCGTAAATATTCTTAAAGCTTTGGGATCAGAAAAAGATAAAGATGTTGTCGTCCTCGGATTAAGTTTCATTGGATTAGAGGCAGCGGCTTCCTGCTCTCAAGCTGCTAAGTCTATGGCAGTCGTGGGTAAAGACAGCGAACCACTCGGCCAAATATTCGGCCCTGAAATCGGCAGCAGTCTTAGGAAATTGTTCGAGGAGAAGCACGTTAAATTTCACTTTGGCACAACGATCACCAAATGTAACGGTGATAACGGAACGATAAAGTCTGTTGAACTTGCAAATGGCAACACTTTACCAGCTGATATGTTGATACTGGGCGTGGGAACAACATTCTACACCGATTTTCTGAAAGATAGCGGTATCGCTCTGCGGCCGAATGGCGCGGTTATTGTTTCCGAGAAACTGGAGACCAATATCAATAACATATATGCAGGCGGTGACATTGCTTTAGCACCTGTTTTTGCGCATAACAACGAGCCAATGAGCATAGGTCATATAGGGTTAGCGCAGTACCACGGCAAGATCGCTGGCCTCAATATACTCAAGAAGGAGGTCCCTCTCAGAACTGTTCCTTATTTCTGGACTATGCTCTTTGGAAAGTCCATCAGGTACGCTGGGTGTGGTAAACCAGCTAGTACACAAATAGATGGTGATATCGAAGCTTTGAAATTCGTGATATTTTTCTTTGACAAATCTGAAAAGGTGATAGCCGTCGCATCCTGCATGCGCGATCCGATTGTTTCGCAATTTGCTGAATTACTTTATCAAGGCAGATCTTTACATAAAAAAGATCTTAAAGATGATCCTTTCGCGTGGACAAAGAGTGTTTATTAAAATTATGTATTTTTTTCAAATTAGTTTTAAATATTGCTAAAATAAAGCCTTAATAGCTACATGTATACAGACGCACATGCGATTACAATAAAAATATACATATTCTTATATCTAAGTGTTCCATATAAATATGTACTCTGATAAAAATATATTTCTATTTGAATACAGTATTAAATTTAATTACTAAATTTGTACTTAAAATGTAATACGGACAAGTACAGTAAATATTAGAGAGTTAGTATTAAGTGTTTCCTTAGAATATTTATCTTGTTAATTGAAATCTTGAATTTTATTTAATACCTTTAAAAGGTTGTTTTCAATTTATCCAGCTCTATGTTAAGATTGCAACATTCATAAACCTAAATACTATTAATGTTATACATTTTGCTTGTTATAATGTAACAAATTCTTTAAGTTTTTTTTCGTCAATGCCTTTTTAAAATGCACAGCATTTTAAATCAAGCAGAAAAGTAATAATTAAACCTGTACAACAAGTTATGTACACATTTAATATCATAATAAATATAATCCATACATTACATAAGTTGTATTTATTCTCATCATTCGCTGGAGCCGCCTGCCTATAAACAATAAAAAATTATGGGATTATTGATGCATATAAATCATTAATTTGTCCATCTGTGTTACATCCTAATTCACAACCACCAGTGTGGAGGATTCTTAAGGGAGGTTTATGTCCAACAGTAGACATCTATCATCTGATGAGGATTTCACAAGTATAGTATGTCAAAATCTGTTTTTTTTTTCATAAGTAATTGAATTAATAATATTTACACTTATACTTATTATATATGCATATAAATATAATATTACACTCGTCATAGGGTCTTAAGCCCCTTTGCCCCAATATTTTCACTAATACAACTCATTCCCTGGAGGATTTTGGTTGTCTGGTAGAAATTGCTTCTGAGCAATAAGACTACCCATTGTACACTTTTATTCATATATTGTATTCCTTATTTTTGTAATTGGTGTGCAATAAAATATAATTAAATAAATACCTTTTCAGATGATTAAGTAATCAAAAGCTAATAGCATTGGACGAGTTTCACAAGCAAATCAGAGCACATGACTAAGTTTATTAGCACTTGCATGGTGTTTACTAATACTGCTTATTATACAAAATGGGACATTCCAATCTAGTAATAATAAAACAAAACTGGTTTTATACTACGTTGTTTATTTATAAATCTTTATCAACTCTAAAAGTACCAAGTTTTGTTGATAAAAGTCAACCCTTTATAGTTAATCCCAGCTCTCCTTAACACGAAGATGTTTAAAACGTTCAAGCAAAGTTACATCTTCTTTGAACAATTTTTGTTTTACCTCTCGAAGCGCAGTGATTCTTTTTTCACTTTTACCTAAAGCTTTTGCATGGCCAGAGCTTTCAGCCTGCAAAGAATTTTAAAGTCAATTGAATACTTATGATGAAGTCATATTTTTAAATAATATTAAAGCAATATTTATTAAAAACAGGTTTAAAATCCACGAATAATCCTGATAAATACATTTTACAATTAATACTTCTAATAATGAAATCGTATAAATAATTAATAGCATAAATATTTTTTTATTTTATTTATTAAACTTAAGGATTACAGATGCTGTAATGTAAACCTGATACCTCTGAGAGATAAGGAAATCTTAAATAAAACATATTTTGCTCTTCAATAGCAAAACTTTGTTTTAAATGACGTAAGTGAAAAGGTTCCACTTTTTTTACTAAACGATCTTTTCCTCTAAATATGTGACCATTTGGTAATCGATTACGTCTGAATAATACAAGCGATAATTTCATTTTTTCTTTACTTTGCACAAATAAAAGATATGACTTAGTTAAAAAAGTTATTTATATGTCAAACGTCAAACATTGAATAGATTAAAATTGTTGATACTCAACAGATAAATATAAAATAAGTATCGAAAATTTAGAAAAAAAAAATCCCCAGCTATATATAAAAAATACTTAGATTATTAAATAATATTTCATTGTGGCGAGACAAATTCATATTTTTATCAAAGCAACTTCGCTGTACAATTATTTTTTTTGCCCAGGAATGAAAAAAGTTTATTTTTTAAAGGTTATGTTAAATGGAAAGGTTTAACACTGTTAAGAAAATGAAGATAACGGAATTTACTCTTTATTTAATGTATCATTTGTAATTTTTT
Organism: Ornithoptera priamus; assembly: GCA_029034505.1. Classification (NCBI taxonomy): domain Eukaryota; kingdom Metazoa; phylum Arthropoda; class Insecta; order Lepidoptera; family Papilionidae; genus Ornithoptera; species Ornithoptera priamus. Next base: position 2,493,410 of record JARDWD010000296.1, on the reverse strand, counting down.
CTTATGGGCACTCCAAAACGGATTAAACTTTACAGTAGATAACCAGTTCATTATAGTAATACAACGCCTACGAAAGAAATTACAATGAATAAACATTATATTCTGTTACATAGATAACGCATATAATATGAACATAAAATTTACTACAAATAATAGTTTTTATGGTATTACATATTGTGTTAATGTTATTATTCAGTAAATATTATAGGAATTGTCTTTGCTTTAATATCTTCAATAATTTTATTTACTGAATAGATCATTGTCTATGGTGTGTTATGGCTGTCGAGTCGATCGTCGAGTATCAAACCGTGTCTTTTGTTATAGTAAATAATTTAAGTAAAATTATTTTTCTGATGTAAGGAAATTGATCGTTATATCTCAAGAACTAAGTATGGCATTAAGGGGCTGAGGATCGCTTAAAATTTGGAGCAGTTCTCGAATTTGGTAAGCTTATTATTATTGTTTGTAGCTTCGATAATTATAGACAGCTTTCCATTATAAATTCTTTTAAAAAAATTAGGATTTTTCTCTGTGAATAGAAATTGATTACATGGAAAATGGGAATAATTCATATAATTAAAAAACCTCATACTACAAAACATTGAATGTTCATTTCGGATACCCTTTCACTTCAATTTGTATGATATTTTCGTGCTCTACTTATTTTGAAGGTGTTTTTTTTTCCATTGTTGCGACCTGATGGTTTAGCTCTGTAAGCAACTTACCGTTTATTAGAAATTACTACATAACTTATTTTATATTTTTGATTATATTATTAACATATGTGTAACCAGTCCATAATTATTCTATTATAGTTAAAAAAACTGTCTGCTTTTTTGTTCCATGATAATTCAACGTTTTTGCTTTTCTATACAATAATTTTATATTCTCTGGAAAAATTTTATTTTCTGTATTAAAAAAGAATTATGCTTATATAGTTTTTATGTGGTGTATTTATTAATTTAACATGTTCAATCTTATTTTTGTAATGTTTTTTCAAATTGAATACAATACATTATATTATCACAATCTATTACACATGATATAATACTATGATCTTAATTCTTAAATTTATTGATAATAGTTATCCTTAGTTTGCAAGTTTACTTGAAATTATTTGATCATGGTCCATTATTGTGCATTTTGGGAATATATCTGTTCAATTGTAGATGTACTTGGATTATGTACAAGTTATTTACTAACTATTATTCCCTAGTAATTTCCTTATTTTGGTATACTACTAAAGTTACATGAGTGTTTAATAAATAATAAAAGTAAAAATATTATTTTCTTTAAATTAAAAATTGGCAAGGTAAGTAACTAGAACTGTTCAATTAACACTTAGTGTCTATAACAAGAAATTAATCACTCTGCTGTTGTCGACTATATATATTTGGAAACTTTGATATAACTTGACCTCTGCTCCATTTATCTCATAAGTTAGAACAGAATTATGAGCTCATGATTAATTATTTTATTAACATCATTTTATGTTTTTGTTTGGTTTAATAAGATATAAATATAATGAATAAGATTTAAATGACAAAATAACAGAATGATTTGACTTTATGTAAGCTGATATAAACTTTTGACAAATTTATGTTCATACAGCTATTTTTACTATTGGATCATTATTTTAATATCTTAGATATCTTCAGATAATGAATTCTGTATGGATTGTGCATATTAATAATTTTTCATCTATATCACAATGTTTCTATTTGTCATGATGGCCACATAATGTAGTTAAAATTCTTGGCAATAAAAACATATATAGACAAAAAAAGTAAAAACAAAAAAAAATTGTCTTCCATGGGTAGTACATAAGTCATCAAATCCATATGAAACTTGTGTGGAATTCCTATTTTATATAATAAACAAGAGAGCTCTTGGTATTGCTTATGAAATAAAAAGAAAATGTTATTATTAATTATTGCATAGTTTTTATGCATTTTTTTTATTTATTAAATTAAGAATATGCCTGTTATTTGATAATTGAAACAGTATAAGTCTAGACAGCTTAGTAAATCTCTAGAAACATTGAGAGATGCTATAGATTCCAATGACATTGGATCTTTATTAATAAGTGTCTCTTAGCTCAGATATTTCAAGTGGATAAAAGTGCACTTAAAACTTCATTGTGTTCATTATTGTCAGTTAAGTATCTGCTGATATTAGGTTTACATATTTATAGTTTGAATCATGTTTATATAGAATAGTTAATATATGTTTTGTGGCAAGTTAATGACTGTAAATAAATCTGTAAATGTAGTACATCTTGCTTTGATTGTTGAAATCTCACTGATAATAAAAAAAATTATTACCTCTAAAATTTCTATGATTATTTTTATGTGTATTGCACATTCTACATTATTTTATATTATTTTTAATCACCTGCAATTTTATTTTTGCAATAATATATGTTTTATTTTATTTAGAGAAATTACTCAGATATTTGCTAGAGACTGTCTTGATAGGTATGTGGTATATTGTTGTGTTCCGTTTTGACGAGTGTTCTATTAAAAATATTACGGCAATGAAAGCTAGCATCTTAGGTGTCAAAGGAACGAGCTCAATGTAGTACCTAACTAGCTCGATGTTGTTAAGGGCAGGCGTATTAGTTTCCATCATCTTAACGTATTGCTCGTTTCGATGCTTCATGGATTAAAAATGTCTTATATCTTAATATGATGTTATCCCAAAAGTGGAATCATATATTTGATTAGGCAATACTTATAGCTTATCACCAGGTCAACGGCCCGCTCGTGTGATCGTTGATATCGCGTAGACCTCGACCAATATGTTTTCATTCTTACGATAACAAAATAACTAGAAGACTGATAAAATTATAATATCGGTTAGTTTCTCACACAACGTTTGTACAAATATTATGTCACATATTCCCCATCCGTCAGTTTGTTATGAGTTGGAATTGGTCTGTTGTCGTAAAGTTCAGTGCGATTTGCTATTTAACTTGTGTCGATCACATATCCCCTTAATAACTTATTTGTACTTAATGTTACAGTGTACGTACAAATTGTTTTTAATTATTATATTTTTGTTAATTAATAAGTTTATGTCGATCGATTTGACTATAGTATCAAGTTAAGAGTAAACAAATTTTGTTTAAAAAGATACTTTAGTACAAAGCAATATTTTCATACGATATTAGTTACAGGACAGCGGTCGTCAAACTTTTGTTCTCATTGCCCAGTAAATTTGTAACTTCACCCTCGCGGACCACTAATACGATTTTTTTGTGGTGTACTATATTTATAGAAAAGATATGTTACCAAAATTATATATTTTTTTAAATCAAAAAAGCGACGAGACGAACAGGATGTTCACCTGTTGGTGAGTGATACCTCAGCAATTTCATTAACTACAGCGCCCTACAAACTGGTAAACAGTAACGTTAGTACACTGCTGTATGGCAGTAGAAATAGGAGCTGAGGCAGTACCCAGTCTGTCTCTGACAATAAAGATCTACCACCAGTAAAAAGATTTTGAAAACTTTATTAACAAACCATAATAAAACGTATTTAATTTAATATGATAAGTAAATATATAGGCAATTTTTTTAAGAATCCTCATTTGGCGATCTCTATTAAAGGATATAGGCTATACTGAAAGCAATAGCTTACAGTCATGTCATAGCTTTGAAGGCTTTTCCATTGTTATTCGACAAAGCCGACATTTATCTGCAGACCAATAACGTTCAATGAATTACCACGTTAGCGAACTCTCTTATATACCATCGGTATAAATCTTTCTCGTGTCATCGGTTATATACATCAAAATCTTTTTTTTAATATACATATTTCCATTTATACGGTAAAACCAATTCTGTTTTGATATCATTAATTTAAAATCATCAAAGAAAATTTTAATATACACATGTAACAGATAATTATCATCACACAGTGGTGGTAATTTATGACAACGTATTCATGAAAGCAACGTTGTACAACACATTAATTAAGTAACGACATTTTCTGAGGAATAATAGAATTGATTATACAGTGCGAATAATGATACGGTAGAGTAGTAAAATTCATTAACATAACCCACTTTTTTTCCAGACCAGTGATAGTAAGTGGGTCTTTGCCGTAGACCGTCTAAGTAGGTACTATCTCAGCTCCTATTTCCGACGCCAGTAAGCAGTATGCAAATATTACTGTTTACTGGATTAAAAGGCGCTGTAGCTTGTGAAATTACTTTAGTAACCAGATTTAACATATTAAGTCGTAAAAGTAATACCATCTTAAGCGTCGTGTTGTTAAGAGCTAGCGTATCAATAATCATCAGGTGAAAGTCTCGCCCATATCGTCTTTTCGTTGTACATTCCTGTAGATCTTGAAAAATGTATACCTTGCATAAGTAGAGCATGAACCTATGTTTACTTTTGTTACAGAGTGCTCCAAGCCCCGGCTGCCTCAACCGCTAACATCTCCACAGAGCGGTCACCGAGTGATTGAGAAGATGGCGCAGGTCGGAGCTAACATGGAGTACCAGGAATACAAGTGGGCGTATTCAATTATGGACTCCTCCAAGTAAGGGAATTGAACACCAAGTCATTAACTAATAATTTGTAGCAAAGTGATACATACAAAACAACGTTTATTATACATACATATATATATATATATATACTAGTACACACTCAAATACATATGTGTACATTTGGTCTCTCCGTTTGTTCAATTGTATATGGCTATTATATATATATATATATATATATATATATATATATAGTATATCTCGAGAACGGAACAAATATTTAAGTGAAGCAGTTACATAAAAACACAGACACGACTTCGTTAATATTTGAGCAAAAACAAAGTTTCCTAATTACAGTTCCCTTTGAATTAAGACCCAGTTAAATAAATATTGGATATACATTTTGGAGTGTGTGCGATGGAATTACACGATATAATTCCCTCATCCCCCTTTCACCACCGGACGACCAGACGCACGGCGAGTCTCCATTATTATGTTGTGGACATCCCAAGTTTGCGAACAAAGAGGCTCGGCTCCTCGTTCATGAAAACAGCAAAGGAGTGAAACAACTTGCCGGCGTCGATGTTCCCGTCCATACATGACATGGATGTCTTCAAAAAAAGAGTGAATAGGCAGGTTAACAGGTTAGTGCGCTTTACCACAGACCACATCACCACTTAACATCAAGTGGGATCGCGGTCAAGCCCTGCCTTGTCGATTAAAGAATAATAAACGACACAATCTTTTCACAAAATATAATGCGGTATGGATTATTTTCCCATGCTTTAGTAATAGTTATATAGGCCATTACTATAATATAGTCACTCAGTGACGCAGTAATTAAAGTAGGCGAAATGTGTACGACCTTTGACCTTCGAATCCGTACAACTGTTGATTGAGCTTTTATCGGTTACTCGGACGACTTTAGAGAAAATTGTTTATATCATGAACAGTAAAACACCTACTGGCCTCCCTATAACTGGAAATGACCATGAGTGGAATTTTTTAAGAGTAGCCATTAAGCATAAAGTAGTAAAAAATTAATGTATTATATTAGATATATTATGCCACCGGATTTACACGTGACTGCTACCTTGTAAAAGCCCCTATAAAAATGTTAAACAAAATTTAAATCTCTCACTCTTCATCCCCGCCAAGCACCCTCTCACTATCTCTGCCCCATCTCTCTTCTATCTCCTCTTATCTCCATTCCTCTCTCGTTTCCCTTTCTCTCTTCCCACTTCCTCTCCATCTCACACCGTATTTATCTCCCCTTCCATCTTTCCCTCCCCCTATGTGTTTCTTCCAATCTCCCAAGTGCTATTGAACGAAATGAAACGTGACCTCACCATACACTCGAAATGTAGCTTATTATTTGTATTGATTTATGATATAGTTTTCTGTGAATTATTTATTAGCAAAGTATTGAACAATTATTACGAATGGGTTCAGTTAGAATTGTTTTTTTTTTATTTATTTAATTAGCGACGAGACGAGCGAGACGGTCACCTGACCGTCCGACCGTACCCGCCCACAACAATATGGCGTTAGTAAGGAATGATATACAGCACGCTACATCGCGCCCGTCGCTTTGAGATAGAATGTTAAGTTCTGTTACCACAGCAATTAGGCTATCGACAGCGCCTTTCAAACCGGAGCACAGAAATGTTTGCACACTACTCTTTTTCGACTGCAATAGGAGCTGCGGCGGTACCTACCTAGACGGTCTTCGACAACAGAGACCTACCACCAGTAAACACATAGCAACAATGCTATATTTAGATTTGTCTTTTCGTCCTTTTGCATAATATTAAGCTGGACTTGACGTTTTGATAAATCAGTGAAGATTTAGAACACCTCGTTGTAGTCATTGTGAGTGTGTCACGGAAACGTTACAGAAGAAGCGAGCCAAAATGGCGGCGTTTAAATCATAAGAAACTAACTGTAAATTTATTCTTTTCGTCTAACTCTATTACCTTTAAATTTTGTTACTGATATTATTAAAATAAAAAAAAAACTTGTAATATTATTATATAGTAAGACCTGTTTATATCTATAAATGTATATTACAATACATTAGAAATATTTATATACATTAAACAACCTTGTAGAGGATATACGTTGAATTTTTTTATGCGGCGGTCAGGGACCGGTATACAAAAATATTTAACTTTAAAACATTATTATTATATTAAATATCCAATAAATTAATTAAGCCAGTTTAACTGATAAAAGACAACGGTTCATTATTAGCTAAAATAAAATAAAAGTCGTTTTTTTTTTCATTTCTATAGTTAAGTCATTTAACATTTATTCGGAACAGAATATCGCGAACCGGTTTTTACCGGTCAATTTGTATACTTTAATATTCTCGTGGCAATGTCGAAGAGTGAAAAGATACGTTATCTTGATGAATGGAATAATCCGTAATTTATTTATTTAAAACTTTATTTGCACACACAAAAAAAATGCGCAAAAGGCGGGGACTCAATGCCTAATGCCATTCTCTTCCAGTCTACCCTAGGATTGAGCAGAGAGCAAAAGTATGGGTGCATTATCAAGAAAGTGTAAAAAGATAGATACATAAAATAAATGTTTTATTAAATTATAAATAAATATTGTAATAATAAGTATTGTATGTGCTGACGTGAGACCAAGAAATAATAATACAAGATATACGGGCAGGACGTTCACCTGATGGTAAGTGATGCGCTAAGAACAGTGTGGCGCTGCTTGAGTTGATATACACAACACCACATCGTAGTTGTCGCTTTTAGATACACAATGTCAAGTCTCGTTACCTCAGTAATTTCGCTAGCGGCAACGCTCTTCGAACCGTAACATGGTAATTGTTGTACACTATTTCTCGACCGCGGAAAGTGACATTGCGGTGATACCTTTTTACCGGTGATAGGTCTTTGTTCGCAGAAATAGTCTAGGTTGGTACTATCGAATCTGCCGACATTACTTTGTTCCGGTTTGAAGGGCGCTGTAGCTAGCGAAATGAATGAGATAAATAGGCTTTATATTTTATGTTGCAAGACATTGAGCACAATGTGGTGCTTTGTATATCACCCTAACCAACGTCACATTTTTATTTGTAGGAATATCACTTGTCATCAAGTGAATATCTCGTTCGTATCGTTTCATGGAATAAAAGAAATACCTATTTAGATGGTCTTCGGCATTAGAGACCATTTTTTTTTTCGAGAGAGAAATCTTCGAAAGATACCCTACTTCTGGGGGGAGTAAGGGTAATGTGAGATTTTTATTCACAAAAACCCCGTCGGTTGTCTGCATCAGTGCCATCGGAGAGGCTCCAGGATCTCTTATAGAACGCGCAGCTGATGGTATTAGAGACGTACCATTAGTAAATGATCTCTCGATTGATATGTACATAAAATTATTATATCTACCTACATTTATTAATTTTCTTTATATTTTTTGCACTTTAAACAAAATAAAAGAGAAAAATACAATAGAGATAGAGTAATCAAAAAACAGATAATGTCACTCTACGGCATTGCTGATTCTGATCAAGGTTTCTTGTTAACCAGCTGTTCCCATCCTCTTTGTCGGCCGTAACAACACCGTACATCCCTTTGGGGAAGGAATTTCATAAAATCCGTTTTTAGCTGACCTCTAAATGGCAGAAAAAATATCTCAACCAAACTTTGAATGTTTACGTTTATTTGTTTCGGAGTTCTCGTTACGAGTATCGTCTATATATGTGTATAGATATAGATACCGCCATTTTAACTCTTACGATATAACTAAGTGTTAACTACAACTTCGAAATTGAACTCAATTAATATTCTAGAAATGTCTCGCATCGTCTGTGAAAGTGTTTCTTGAACTCATTTCTCCGATTTAAAATTCAGACAAATTTGCGTTCAGGTCGTGAGCAGTTTCATTCGTTACATATTGGAAAATGCAAGAGGATTTCTACTCGAAGATAACCATTTAAATTCAATACGATTTCTTTTGTAATGTCCTTTTTTTGTTTCGGAAGGCGGGGGTGGGTGGTGTTAATTAGAAAATATACTCTGTTCTTGGAGGAAGTCAGAATTATGTGGAAATATTTACCCGCTAAAACCCCCTCGGTGGTCACCTTCAGCTTTTGGAGACCTCACGGATCTCCGTGCGAAACACAACCGCAGCCTCTCTAACGCTACTCAGGTATAGCCTGTCACAGGGTCTGTTTTATGCAGTCCCTACCATCCTCGCGAGTATTACCTTAATGGCCGGAGACCACGTCCAGCCATTGTCCTCCTTAGGGTCATTTAGAAGTCGATGAGAACCTCAATCCTGACCGCCAACGATTCCCTAAAGCTCCATTAAGATAAGGGTACACCATACACTGGTGCAACGTGACGACGCGCGTTAGTGCTTCGGCGGCTTCGACGGCTTTGTCTCGGAGCACAAGGCGGTGCTGTATACCATCCTAACTAACGCCACATTGTTACGGGCTGGCGTATCACTTAACATCAGGTGAACGTCACGCTCGTCTCGAAATCGTTCTGGATTTAATCTTTGCATAAATTTTACACTAGAAAGCCTGTTATACATTAATAATACATTAGTTTCATAAATTGTATTAAATCATAGTTTATTCATTATTGACCATACGCTTCCGGTTTCCCACGTTCATTTCCCAGATCTTGTTTTATATATTATAGTTAATTAAAAGGCGGTGCGGTTCATAGTTACAAACTATTCCATAGAGAATGTTTATATAAATACTATCGTATATTAATGTAGTGTAAATGTCCATTGGATCTATTGTAAAGCGTGAATTAATGAATTCCTCTTTGTCTGCCATCAAGCAAGCATATGTTATGATTACAATGTATTTCCTTTAACCCTTTTGATGTTTTTATTTGTAGAAACCCTTTTTGTTTGGACTATTCTATGATATTATAGGTCAAAGGCATCTTTTATATTAGAAAATGATCAAAATATATCAAGGTGTCAACGGAGGGCGGTGGTACATATATAAGTACTAGCAGACTTCCGTTGTTTGTGTGTACCATTGAAAGCTGACCTAACGAAGGCTAACGTGGTGGTAGTAACTAGCAGGTCCCTGTTGTCGGAGACGGTCTAAGTATGTACCACAGCAGCCCCTAATTATACCGCTAAACAGTAATTTGCAAATATTACTATATTCCGGTTTGAAGAGCGTTGTAGCCAGTGAAGTTAATATGGTAACGAGACTTTATATGTCAAAGTGGCGAACATAATGTGGTGCAGTGTATACCATACGAACTGGCGCCACTCACCATCAGGCGAACTCATTCGTCTCGTTGCTGCGTGGGATAGTAAAAAATCTTATTCAATTTCGCAAATAGATTTGTCATGCCTGAAATCTTTGATTAAATATCTCTGGTCTTTTTGTTGTTTGAAGTTAAAACAGATTATATATCATCGGTCAGTTGTAATAGCATTGCACAAAGTGGCTTACATCGGCAGTTAGCTGGACGTCGTGCCTAATTGGTGAGGGCTGGTCCGACCATTACGTTTCATTAGGCCCCGTCCCACCGCATAAGAGGCCTACGTTAGTTTTAATTAGACTACGGTCGTAGATATGTGGGATCTGGAGGCACACTCTCTATTATCCATGTATCGATGGAGATCTGAACTCCGGTCCCGAGGAGAGCAGATTTCGTCAAGAGAATGAGAATTGTGGCAGTTCCACTTCAAACAGTCAATATTTGTAAAGTGGAAGGGGAGGCTAACTAACCCTAATGCAGGCAGCAAGACTGTCGAAGCTGTACGTCCTCTTTTGCATGAGTGGAGGGATAGGCGGCATGACCCATTGACCTTCCAGATTGTGCAGGTAATTTCTGGTCATGAGTGTTTTGATCAGTACCTATGCCGCATAGCCGGAAGAGAGCCAACAACTGAGTGTCATTACTGTGGATGCAAACAGGATACCGCGCGGCATACTTAAGAGCATTGCTCGGCATGGGATGCCCAGCTCCAAGACCTCTTTGCTGTTGTGGGGGATGAACTCTCACTTTTTGGCTTTATCAAAGCCATGGTCAATAGTGAGAAGTCGTGGGACGCCAAGGTGGTCTTCTGTGGGGAGGTAATGCTGCAGAAAGAGACTGCTGAGAAGCAGTGAGAAATAAACACCTATCTCTCAATCCACATGCAGAGACCGGGGTGTCGAAGGAGGATAATTTATGCCTTTCAACTCCCATAACAGAGGCCATGGTGGCGGATTCGGGGGTAATCTGGCACCAAACATGAAAGGCCTCGAGGTGGTGCGAGTGGTACTTCAGCCTATTACTTGTAAAGGGGGTGGAGAGAAGTAGCTCCACCCCGAGATGTGTTCTTATCCAAGCCTCTCGCTGTCGAAACCACGGTAGTGTGCGAAAGCGTTCCCGTAGTTCCGACCAAATGCGATGAGTGAGAAACCGTGGTACTTTAATCGGTAAGAGTCCGGCATGACTCTTCTGTTATCCCGAAAGCAGAAGGGTATCCGTTGCCTAAGTGATTGTAAAAGGCCGAAGAGGGGGCGCGCTGTGTGTGCCGGCGTGCCCTTACTAGTGCTCCACTAGATAGACAGATGGATGACATTAAAAATAGCGGGAATAAGAGCTGCGGATGTACCTACCTTCTATTTCGTGAAGAAATCCTGCATTGGATACCCACCCTTCTACTTTCGAGGCAACAGAAGAGTCATGCCGAACTCTTACCAATTAAAACACCACGTTTTCGCACACATCGCAATTGGCCGGTACCACGGGAACGTTTTCGCACATTACCACGGTTTCGACAGCGAAGACCACATTTCGGTGTGGAGTTACTGCTTTCCACCCTCTATAAAAGTGTTAAGCGGAAGTACTGCACGCACGACCTCAAGGCCTTTCATATTTGGTGACAGATTATCCCCGAATCCGCCACCATAGTCTCTGTTAAGGGGGTTGGAAGGTGTTAAACGTCCTCCTTCGACGCCCCGGTGGAGGTACCTACCTAGACCATCACCGTTAGAGACCCACCATCAGTACCTAATTTGTGTTCATCAGTCATTATTACTTTGTATAGATTCAAAAAGTTATCTTCAAAGCTCATTTCAATTTGATTTCATAGGTTTACATAAATTTATATCAGTTCGATAAATAGGACATTACCAAGGGCGTTTATATAATAAAAAAACATTTGCGTACTTTGCAGTATTCAAATTTTTATCATCACATCCGGCAACTTTTATTGCACAAGCTAATTATTTAGTTAATTAGTGCTTCCGTTGAATATTAATTATCGGCTTATCGGCTCATCGTATCTTATGAGGTGCGGCGGAAATTTCAAGCTGATTAGTGTCAGCACACCAGTTTACCTGAATAGTCTGTAATAAGACAACTGTAACAGTTGCTTTGGAGCGCTAATTTTCAGGAAGAGTACATCAATGAACAAAGCAACCTCTCTGTAAAGTTTAAAAAATTAAACGTCATCAATGGACATTTACTACTTAAATGTTACTGAGGCATGGTAAGAAAAAGTTGATTGATTTGTTGCTTTAGAATTTGTCTCTAAAATACCACATTGAATTTTTTAATGTAATTTTTTTTTTTACTTTCTTACCCATTGTATCCTCTTTGTTTATTATGGCTTTATTCCTGTGGATCGGATTTAAATAATCACATCGTATATCTTATATTTCCTGTCATAAACTTGGAGGAAATATTGTCATATATTAATACGGTTACAATTAGCGAAAAATATTTTATAATTTTTACTTTGTTCAGGGTATCTGCATGTGTGATCTCAATGTTGCTCATCGTGTACGGAAGCTTCCGCTCATTGAACATGGAGAGGGAGGCACGAGAGAGAGCGGAAAGGGAGAGGGAAGCCTCTTTACTCGGAGGAAAACCAATGCCGACATCCTCGCCTAATAATAGTAAGTATATAGTAAATTTAAATAAAAAATAAGTAAGCAATTAAAGTTGAGGGAAGCTCCTTGCCTAATCAAGCAATTATTTTAACTCCTCTATATGCCTTCACGGCATATGTTATAGTGAATTGTAGGAACAATGATTCGGCTAATATTTGTACTACTTTGTTTCGTTACAATATTTCGTTTCTTGCTTTTTCCCATGAGAAGGCAACGCGACAGTCTGTACGTCTGATGGTAAGAGATTTTTTTTTTTATTACCGTGTGTAACAAAATGCTAACGAAACGAACACCCCGAAACCAAGAGCCGCTAACGGGATAGTGTTGGATTCCAACCGACTAAAAAGCTTCACACGGTATCCCAATCACTTCCGAAAGTACGCACCAGGGTCACGGGATAACATCGAGCGGTTCTTCCCCAACCCCTGATTGTAAGAGATGAGCCTGGTCATAACAATGTGGCTTTAGTTAAGATTACATAGCACTACATTGCGTTCGTCGCCTTGAAATTTAGGATATTAATTCCTAATTTTACTAGCGACCAATTGCCTTTCATACCGAAATACAGTGTTTTTTGTACTGTACTCTTTTTACCTTGAAAATAGGTCCTGTAGTAGTTATCCAGACAGTGTCTAACAGAAGAGAGCTAAATCAACATAAAAGCGAGGGTTAAAGTTAAATATACTATTACTGATTTAAGATGGTTATTTTAATAGTGTTTCGTATTGGTATCATTCCAGATGTACAAACACTCAATACGATGCAGGCGCTGTGCTTCCCGCTGGGCTCATCTGTCGCCTTGCTTATCATGTTCTTCTTCTTTGACTCTATGCAGACGCTCGTAGCTATATGCACTGCGAGTAAGTAAACTAATTCATATCTAACATGTCCCAAAAAGCCAGTTTGTTTGTGCTGTTGTAGAAAACAGGTAAATTGATTTTGATGAATATTTTTTTTTTCAAGTCCGACAAACGTTTATAAATAAATCGACTTCTTTGTAGTTCTTATTTCATTTTGTTGATTGTTTACTACAAAATTTAGTCTGTCATTGTTTTGCGCTTAAATTTTTTGGAAAACATATTAATTTCATAAAATTATTAATCAAATATTTAAGCGGCAGTAGTGGTTATGACATCCACAAAGGTAATATGTGTAATTAAATATGGCTTTTTATAACATCAGTGTATGACAAATATAGAAAAGAACAAGTAGTTCTCCGCCCCCTTTCCTGTGGGTAATATAGAATTAGATTTAGAATTTAGAGGGGAAATTAGTGAAAAATATTTTCGTCCGGCTGGATACCGCCGCAAATTGGGACTCTTCTCAGTATTAATATCCTTGCAACTTCTTTTGGGGAAAGAATTTTGTAAAATTTAGATTTCGCTGACCTTTGAAAGGCAGAAGCAATATCTCTATCAAATATGGACTATTTAGGACTAACAGTTTCCGAGATCTCTTAATGAATCAATGAATTATTGGATATCTCCTATTTGTGTATATATATGGTATATATGTTTAGTTAGGATAATATGCCTGAGTTCGATGAAACTGTAAAGTCATCAAGAATGCCAAGAGCGCAACATCGTTCGGGAAAAAAAATGACATGCAGTGCATCTCCATTGTTCTTGACAACGCGAGTAATTACACTCAATTAGTAATACATTTCCTCTAGTGTTTGACGGTTGAAATGACGTCAAGATAGTACCCAGACGATTTCTGGTAACAGATTCTTACCATCAGTGTTATGTATATTTGTATTTATTCTTTATTGTACATCAATTACAAGACATGGAATACATTATATGTAAACATAAATGAGCGGTCTTATTGCTCAGAAAGCACTTTCTTCCAGACAACCTATTGGAGCGGTGTACTAAATAATTAAAAACTAAATCATTTGGTGGTAGTGGTAGTGTTTTGCTAAATGATTTCATGTTAACAGTAATCGCGTGCGCGGCGCTCGCCTTCCTGCTGACTCCTCTGTGCCAGTACGTGGCGGGCAGCGCGGGCGTCGGCGCGTCGCGCGCGGCGTGCGGCCGCTACTCGGCGCCCGAGCTCGCCGCCGCGCTCCTTGCCGCGGGGATCGTCGCCGTATGGGTGCTCACCGGCCACTGGTTGCTAATGGATGGTGAGTGTATAAGCAGTGAGACAGCCATAATCAAAATGCGGCTCACAAGTAACCCGCCGCGCTTTTGCGGTTGCGCCGTCTGCTATTACTTTAAACCATTTTAAATTTCGCACTCATTAAGCCCGTTAGAAATGTCAAAAATGATATAGACGGCGAATTTGTTCATGGTCGCTTAAGTAAAAATGAAACAAATTCTAAAACCTAGGAAATCATTAACAAAATTTTTTTTTGTTTATTTTGCAGCCCACGATATATAGCACTAAATTACTTTAATCATTTTCAACAATATTCAACAGGGCTCAAAATTAATTATTGTTGTTACAATGGGTAGTCATCAGTGAAAAGCTACGATATTTTTTAAAAAAAGTATAATTTGTCTTTAGTTTTATTTATATTTTTTTGTTGTACACATTTTATAATTGCGATAGTTACAGCTCTGTTGCAGAAATTGTACAAAAATTACGTAATGATAGTGAGATAAAACATTTCCTACATTCATCACTTTTTGTTTCCAGCTATGGGCATGGGTCTTTGCGTGACTTTCATTGCGCTCATCCGACTGCCTTCGCTGAAGGTGTCCACATTGTTGCTCACCGGTCTTCTGCTCTACGACGTGTTCTGGGTCTTCTTCTCTTCTTACATTTTCACCACTAACGTCATGGTCAAAGTAGCCACCAGGTGAGATTAAGTTTATTTATCAAGTAGTGTTTATCATCTTAACTAACGCCACATTGTTATGACCAGACGTATTCCTTGCCGACAAATTCACATCGTGCTCATCTCTATGTCACAAACCATATCTTTATTATTTCTAAAATGTTGAAGTATCATTATGTACTCTTATATAAGTGAAAGATTTATTCTAAGTTAAGTGACGTTAATGCATTGTTTTCTCGTAGGCCAGCGGAGAATCCGATGAACGTGGTAGCGCGGCGGCTGCAACTGGGCGGGGCAATGCGGGATGCGCCTAAACTGTCCTTGCCCGCTAAACTGGTGTTCCCCTCCATGCACCAACAGGGACACTTCTCAATGCTTGGTCAGTTTGTTATAATGAAGCAGGACCTCTCTTCCTCATATTTGAAATTTTTCGTTATAACAAAATGCTGTGCAAATGTACTACTACATATGAAAGTATTCTTGTCGAACATGATTGACCATCCATGGCCTCATTATCACTAAACACCAAGTAAAGATAAATTTGTTTTAGTCACTACTATCAACATACACATCTATAGAAAGTCAAATATCCTAAAATTAGGGTGACCTATATTCAGCATTTCAACAGTTTAAAATGATAACAATGGTATACTACCAGTTATAGATAAAAGAAATACACACAGGAAGTATGTCTTTCACATTAAGCACATAAATACCATATTCTTTTTACAGGTCTTGGTGACATAGTGATGCCGGGTCTGTTACTGTGTTTCGTGTTACGCTACGATGCTTACAAGAAAGCCACGCTGGTTTGCCAAATGGGGCAGGTGCCCGGCCCAAGGTCCATGGTGTGTGCATAATATTAAATTATATATACAGAAGTAGATAACACTATATATATATAAACAAGATATATTGAACAGTCTCTTTGTTTTCTCTGATACTTAGAAAAATATATAGCGGACAGGTAAACCATAGTAGTATACTATCCTTTCTGTCTATAGGGTTCCCGCTTGACTTACTTCCACTGCTCATTGCTGGGCTACTTTCTGGGCCTGCTGACGGCGACGGTCTCGGCCGAAGTATTTAAGGCGGCCCAACCGGCGCTCTTGTACCTCGTGCCTTTTACACTGCTGCCATTGCTCACCATGGCTTACGTCAAGGTATGGATTTGATGTACCTTTCACCACCATATACAAACGAACCGATATAAATAATATATTTGCTAGTAGTAGATCTGTATTGCCGGAGCCCCGTGGTCTCCGTACATTGCAAAAATTACTGTGTTCCGGTTTGTAAAAGTGGACACAGTAATTAGTGAAATTACTGAGGTAACAAAACTTAACATCTCGTCCTGTTTTTATTGTTACTGCCTTGACACTAGCTAGATGGTCTCTCACAGTCTACCACCAGTGAAGTGACTTAATCACCTGATGATATTCATAATTTTAATTTTAAAATGTCCGTTGTTAAATATATCGACTTAATTTACTTTTTTAAAAAATTGCACTCATTATACAGGGTGATCTCAGAAGAATGTGGAGTGAGCCGTTCATAGCGCCTAACGGCAAGTCAGGCGTGGACTTCGACGTGTGATTGGCTCGCGGCGCGCCCACCACCACCCACTGTATACTCTGGTAGACGATCGCGTTCACATTTCCCTTGTTCGAAACCTTGAGCGGACTTAGCGGCGGAAAAGTTGATAATTACTAAGAGAATTGCTTCAGCATGGCACGAGAAATCACATCACAGTCTTCGGCTGGTTTCGGCTAACTTCCGGTTCGTATAGCGCCGTCGCTCTGGGCTTTTTTGTTTTTGTTCGACGCAGAGGAATAGGACGTTGAATTAAAGGTAAGTGATATATTCGCCCATAATAAGGTTGGGTTAGTTATGATTGTTCATGCAGCACCATGTGGTCCTCGTCGCCTTAAAATAAGAAGTTGTCTCGTTACCCCAGTAATTTCCCTAGCTACAACGCCTGTTAGATTGAAACGCTTTAATGTCTGCACATTATTGTTTGGTAGTAGAAATAGGAGCTGTGGTGGTACCTACTTAGACAGTCTACTGTAAGAATCCCATCAACAGTAGATCTCAATTTAGACTGTGAGAGAGTAAGTTGATATGTAAAATTGAGATCAAGTGCTAACCCATTGGTAATTCAATTATGTATAATGAATTAAAATAATCCAGTAGTATAAATATTATCTAAATCTGTATTTAAATACACAACAAGATATGTATAAAATAAAACCAGACATTTCCAGCACCGTTGGGTAGTAAATTTCATTATTATGTATGGAGAGGTGATATCTTAGTTTGTGAGGTGACAGTACGAGGTATTTGCCTCATGCAGGCGCAGATTCTACATCTATCAACCGATACTTAGCCAGTGTGTTGAATTAATGATATTGACTGTATGCCGATCAGAAGACTCCAGGTCCGAATCGTGGGAACATTCATGTTATATATTGCATTTCAACACTTTATGATATAGGTGTTACACCACAAAGCTGGAACTGGTCGAAAGTAATACCATATCTCGATGTGTAAACTCGGGCCATGTGTTGTTTGTCTTATAGGAAAATCACAAATAACTATTTTGCAAGGAATGCAAATAAAAAAAATTCTAAGTGCTAACTGTAATTGTTATGTGAAATTTTATTTTAATTATTATAACAAAACGAAAAAAAACTTTAATTGTTAAATGTATGGAAATCACAAATGTCATGTTTATAAGAAATAAGTCTATGATAACTATTTATTTGAACGTTATTCTAAGTAATAATGTGTAACTAATGGTTTAACTATCGGTTTAGTATAATTATTTAACTGTTGCAAATGTTTAGTCTCCGTTCCGCTGCTAAATGAACTGTCTGTGTGTTAAATGTATGCATAGAGTATGTTTCAATTTCACAATTTACAGCAGTTTCTTTTCCACTCGGTATATAGAATCCCAATATCAATGATTAATGAATGGTGTATCTCTCTGTAAGTGTTATCTTTGACCTCAATGTAAATCCACGTTTATATGAATTTAAGATATGTTTAGGTTAGATAAAGCGCTTCATTTCTTTTAAGGTTAATTAAAAAAGTTACACAGGGTGACTTTTAGATTTCAATATCTAATTGTATGTTAAGGTACCAGTGCACTTTTATATTCCGTTATAATAAAATTCAATTGCAATGGCCAATCGTTAGTAAAGCGTAGCTCCCTAGTTTGATTCAGAGACCTAGTGTTGTGGACTTTGCTTGGTGATAGAGAAGCCTTCCCACCCACCTGATCACGACCCTCATATTGTAAACATGCCGCCACAACAGTATTGCTGTTCCGGCTTATAACCAAATGCCAGAGTGATCTGGACGAGCACGCATCACCATCCACAGCCTGGTAATAGCTTAATACCATTTGAACTTCACTCCGCTTACTATTATGTACCCTGAAATACTCAGTGAATGTACTAATAATGCTGTTTCTCACGATCTCTATATGTTAATGAAGATGGGAAAATTATTATTTTTTTAAATACAAAAGTTTTTTTTTAGTAATCCATATTTTACAAAGATGTATATAAGTACAATCTCATGAAAACAAAATCTTGAATTTTATTAAACTTGTTAAGATCTTAAAGTCCCATATTTTATACTTGTGGTAGGAAAATCATATCTCTAATTATTATTTTTTTTATTCGGCAAAGGAACGACAACCACAGGCACCAGCTCTCCAGTAACAATGTGGAGCTTTATAACGTTTATATTATATGTATTGCACGACATTGTTTTATAAAAAGATTTTATATATCTCATATATTTCACTAGCTACAACGTCATTCAAACTTGATTACAGTAATGTTTGCATACTACCGTACGGCGCCGGAAATAGGAGCTGCGGTGATATGTACCACTCAGACTGTCTAACAGCAGAGAGCTCACAACTATTAACAGAAAAGTACTAATTTATTATTATGGTTGTACCAGTGTAGAATTTAACTTAATTGAATTTTTTATATTTTTTTATGTTTGTACAACCACTTGCAAGAGAAACAGCATTATTGAAGAGTACGTTTTGTAGTCTCAATATATTTAAGAGGTATTTTTTTGATATATAAATATTATTTGTACGCTCAGCCCAGTTAAAGCAGCAGCAGCTAACTGCTCAGTCCAAATATAGATCAGTGCCAAAAGAACAAGGCTTTTTTAATGGTTCATTTGTAAGTTAACTCGATGGTGAAAACTATCAACAGTTTATTTAGATCTGATGCTGAGGTTCGAATCTCAACACTATGACACTCAGTTTTCTATTATTATTATTATTTTTAACTTAGGTGTTTTGCTATTGCCTTATTTACGAACAACAGTTTATCAACTAACATTGTTTTTTTATACCTGTGTTATCACTGCCTTTGACTGATGTTTTCAATGAATTCTTTTTGTCATCGTATTTGTTGAAAGAAGTATTATATAGAGGATATTAGCGTTAATGAGTAGGGAATAGACAACCAAACTGTTGTTGTTTAACGCCGACAACTGGATTTGTTGTAAATTATTTGAATTTAATGAAAGACGTTACGTTTAGACTAAGTGAAAAATATTAATGTAATTTAGATGTGTGATTTGGAAGTTAACTCTTTAACTTTTTATATTCATTTTCTATATGAGTTTTTTTTTACAATCTATTGTAACTAATGTTTAAGTTTAACGTGTAAATTTTATAATAACATTGAACAGTATTTTCTTGCAGAACAAAAGTGATATAATTTTAATGAGGCTTGTTTTCTATACATTTACTGTATGTTGGTAACACTGGATACTGAACACTGGTGTGTATATAACATTGGAACGAAATAAATATAGATCTCCTTCTAGCGTCTCTATTAGTGAACAATATTAAATGGATCCATTTTCTTGGTGAGTTCTTGTCTTTAAGAGTATTTTTTGGAAACTTATATATATACGAAGATTGTAAAAGGTTTTCCATTATTGTACATACGTAAATGAATATATTGATTAATTCATATCACTGTCCCATCCTATCACAACTCCTGAGGGTGTGTAAATATTACTCACACATGACATTCTACTTACTCAAAAATGGAAAGCATTTAATATTTTTATGTGTATATGCATTTCCAAACGATAACAAATAAAAATATTAAATGAAATATTAAAGCCTTTTATTGGAAACATCAAAATATATAATAATAACCTACTATTGAATCCTGTAAAGTTTTCCAAACTGAATAATTCACGGCTGCTGTTCGACATCCCGTCGTCAAACCCCTTTGTAAGGGATGTTTACTTACACTGTCTACTATCGCACAGTTTCCTTACTACTTCAACTGATCAAGCTTTCACTTACGTAATACACGAAGTCTGGCCGTTTTATCCAATATACATTTAAATTGTTCAGACTTGATAAAGGGATCAGACTGCTGCAACACCTGATTCATTTATTGCTGAAAGTTCGTACTAGGCGTAAATATGTATTTGTAATATTACTTACTATTTAACTTTTACTTCATATTAGATTATTTTACCCCCTTTTTTTAAAAAAAATATTAATACAACCACTCAGCTTAATAATTAACACAGTGCCGCCGAATCGCCTCGTTAGTCTCTTAACTTCATTCCTGTGCCAACGTCTCGCGAGGAGAGTTCATCGCTCAATGTATGCAGCATCCGGGAATACAATGGAAAATTGTAGTGGCTTTAAAATTGTTAAGATAAGGAAGAAATATAAGATGTAAGACATTCTTTTACCTTGCAGTTGTTATTTAGTAATATCTTATTGGCACTCTTGCCTGTTGGTATAACTACACTTATACGCTTTAATTGGGCATCAACAGATAGAATCAATGTTTATAGTCTCCAGTGTTATAACTTTACATTATAGCTTTTTTTATTAATTCAACAAATTGACCAGACGAATGGGATATTCACCTGATGTTAAGTGATACGCCTGCCGAAAACAACGTGGCGCTATTTAGGATGTTATAAAATTAATCACGTTGTGCTCGCCGCTTTATGACGAAGACGTTGTCTCGATACCTCAGTAATTATAATAGCCACAGCGCCCTTCAAAACTCAACACAATAATGTTTTCACACTACTGTTCGGTGGCAGAAAGAGGCGCTGGGATAGTAGCTACAGCAGCATGTCGCACCATATATGCAAATGAGCAATGCAAACCCTGGCTCCGAACAATTATGGTTTGACTAAACACTATTATTGCTAAATTGCCAATTTTATTATACATATAGATAAGCACAGAGATTTAGGGTACGGCTTGCATACCCTACCTGAAACCTCTGCACGTCCTTGGGCACCTATCTAAACGCTCTCCAACAACAGAGAACTACCACCAGTGTAGTGCCTTAGTGTAAAAAAACAACGTAGATTATGTGCTAAAAGGCCCTGATTTTGTATTAAATTGAGATTTGTTATATAAAATAAATAACATGTTGGTGTATTATGTTTATCACTTGATTTATTTTTATATTTAATGACTAAAAAAGATTGGTAATATGACATGCGATTAATTATGTAACAATCACAACATAACTAGCTGCTTTTTAAACCATCCCCAAGATACTGACTTTAAAGAAAGTACTAACAAACCTTTTAATTTCACTGGTAGTTCAACCTATTTAGTAAACATTGCTAATACTGGAAGTTGCTACCCTCGGCTATGTTCGACAGTGGGGTGTCTAAAACAAGGTGAGGTTGTAGTCAAGATTTTGGGGCTAACTATTGATGATCGCCTAATGTTTAATAACCACGTGGCAAATCAGTGCAAAAAGGCATTGGGATTGTATAGGCAAATCGCTCCGGTGGCCAAGATCTCCTGGGATATTGACTCTGAAATCATCCGATCCATCTAAATAGCTGCGGTGGAGCCGATTGTGCTGAACGCGGCTGCGGCATGGGCACCAGTAGGCAAGAAACTAGGGATTCAGAGGCTTCTCAACACCGTACAGTTGCGATGAAACTTTGCAGATCGTACTGCACTGTCTCTCTACATTCGGCCCTGTTGTTGTCGGGGATACTGCCTCTGGATCTTAGCATTCAGGCGATGTTCGACCTGCATGACGCTAGAAGGTTGTCCTAGAGACATCTAGGCGACAGGGAAGCACAGCGTGTTGTATGATTTGCAGACTCTCAGCCCACTTAGCAAATGAATCTTAAGTATATATGTTTAGTAGACCAAAACTCTAAGCATGAGCACAAAGTGCAGGCCGTGAATATATATACCGACGGCAGTGAGTTTGAGGGGAAGGTTGGAGCCTCACTTTCTGTATGGAAAGGTGAAGTCGAGGTCCAAAACCGGAACCTATGTCTGTCCACGAACTGCACAGTCTACCAGGCGGAACTCCTGGCCATATTCGAGGCAACTAAAAGGAGGACAGAAGCGAGCTATTGTGTGTACAGGGACTCTAAAGCAGCACTCAATACTGTTACGAACCACGGCTCGCTCAATCCTCTTGCCGTGGTGTCCAGGGAGAATTTGCGGAAGGCTTCTACCGAGAGCAAAGATGTGTCTTTGTTCTGGGTCAGAGCTCACGCGGGGTTCCTGGTAATGAGCGTGCTGATGAATTAGCCAAGCTGGCTGCTCTTAACAGCAGAAGGAAGCCAGATGATGACCAGTGCCCGGTATGATATGTTAAACGTTTGCTTCGAGATGCCTCAGTTGCGAGATGGAGCGCCCGATATAGCGAAGGTAGCACCGCGTCCATCACTAAGTTATTTCTCCCGAATGCAGCAGAGGCATATCAGTTAATAAAGAAGGTCCGGCCAACTGGACAGGATATTCACTGGCCATGTGGATTCTCCCAATACTTGAACCGTTTCAAGTGTCGGAGACCCCATCGTGCAAATGTGATAACACTGTGGTGGACACGGTTACTCATTTGCTGATGGAGTGTCCTATACATAGATGCCTAAGATATGACTTTGAGCAGGAGACAGGCTTAAGAATAGATACAGCCAGTCTACCCATGATGATAAAAAACAGATTAGCTAGAAGTAAGTTCATAGTGTTGTATAAAAATATGTAAAACAGTAAACAATAGAAATAAAGACAAATAAATGTTACTTTATCTATATCTACAATACTAATAATATTGTGTATTTCTATATAATAATAAAATAATGACATAAGTATAGGTAATGTAAAATAATTAACAATTAGGAAAAAATTATACAAATTAGTAGTGAATATTTTAATAGTTATGTTCTAAATAATAGGATAAGGATAATTCCCAGAATAATAATATCAGGAAAAATTAGAAATAAATTAATAAAAAAATACTGGAATTGTTAATTATTTATTTTTAAAAAAATATTGGAAAAGCTATTCATTAGACAGTCAGGTGAAATTAGACCTGTAGTGTTAAAACCATGATACATTACAGAATGTACAAATTGTAATGTAGCTTGATTTGTAAGGCAATAACACTATTCATCTTAAATTTATTTATTCTCTTGTATAGTTTTATTAGTGTCTCTCTTTTGTATAAATCTTAGTTGCTTTTTCTTCATCCTCTTTAGTTTAGCTGTATTTGTTATAACTTGCACAATCTCTGATTTTTGTTTGTTTTCTGCTGCTCGTTTTATATTTTCTCGTCGCCTCTCTTTACGTTGTATTTCCTTTTCCTTTAATTGTTCTTGAATATTTTTAGACAATTGCTTTGTGCGCTTTAATTCTAAACTTAATGCAGTTTTTTTGTGGAAATCTAATTTTAAGCCTTTTGTTTTGTTTACAGAAGAAAACCTTAAAAAACCACAATAGAATAACTCTATAAATCTCTCTAAATGTTCATAGTGTATTGTAATAAAAAAAGTTTAACCAATATAAAGGAAAGATGTATCATTAGAATTACATAAAAGAAATGTATGATTAGATTTACCTTTCTTTTTTAGATTTCCAAAATCGTCCGGATTTAGGTTTGCCTCTTATAATTTCTTTACAATTATCTTTCTTATATTGTTCTTCAGTGATCGACTCATTCGGTACACATTCGTGACTTTTCTTAATGTTATCTATTAATGAGGCAACTTTCATATTAATTTCTGAAGACATTGTTAGTTATTATACATTCAAAGAAAATACTCGTAAAATATTTTATGCCAAAATCAACAATATTTAAACATTACTTGGTACAATCATTTCAAATCAAATAACAAAACACGTGTTTAAAATATTTACACAGATAACAAATTATGAAATAGACCAGCGTAATGTCAACAGTGTTGCCATATTTTGTATTCATAACAGACAATTTACGTCCCCACTGTTGGGGCACCGGCTTACCCTCAATAGGAGGTCGATGGGACCATAGTAACAAGGCGGGCCCGATGCGGATTGGTGATTTTGCATAGGCCTTAGAATAAATTCTAATTCATTTGCAGATTTCCTCATGATGCTTTCTTCCTCCGTTTGTATTTCGCTGTTGTTAATAACGTAAACAAATGTACATAACTTAAACATTAGTTATTGATACTAGTCGTGATTCGAACCCGTGACTTTCGGAATAAAGGCCGGACGCTCTAACCATTAGGCCAGTGGGATATGATATTTTGTATTAGAGTTGGAATAAAAAAAATATTTTCTGCGAAATACTACTAATGATTTTTGCCGTTGCTATTATAAAACTAGAACTGTCAAAGTTTGTCATTGACAACTATTAAGTTGAAAATCACCCAACATATTATAAACTGAAAAATAAGCTTATGATTCACAGTGCGACGTCGAGTTTGACTATTGTACTTGATATGAATTATCCTCATAATAAAAACTTTATAAAGTAAAAAATTTAAGAGTTTGTCTACCATAAATTTAGGATTCTTGTGAAGTTTGGAAGTGGAACTCTTAGTTTTCTGTAGTTAATATTTTTTCTTAATTTGACATAATTGCAATATGCCGGTGAGTCAATATAGAAATAGAATATTTTATTTTCGTTATAAACGTTGTTATATAAGGATATATTTACTGTTCCAGGCTTATCATTCCACACTAGTAGATTACTCACAATCGATCGGAAACTTGGCTGTACTGCCTCTACGTACTACTTATCGTGGCCCAGCACCTTCTAATCATAAGCTTGAATTGGATGTTATTGACGAAGCACTTAATTATTTTAAGGCTAATGTATTCTTTAGATTTTATGAGATTAAGGTAATAAGTATTATAAACTTATTTCTATATGAAAATGTATGTTTTTAATTTCTGCTGTTATTTTTAGTGAAGATGTCATAATAAATATAATTGTTTATTTTCTATTAACAGTCTGATGCTGACAGAGTCCTTATATACCTAACTCTGTATATCTCAGAATGCCTTAAGAAACTGCAGAAATGCTCAAATAAGAATCAAGGCCAACAGGAGATGTATATGCTTGCCATTTCCAAGTTTGATATTCCAGGGGAGCTGGGTTTTCCTCTTAATTCTGTTTATGCTAAGCCCACTAGTACTCAAGAAGCAGGTTTGCATTTTATAGTGTCTGTTTAGTAATGTTATACTCCTTAGATTATCCTAAACAAAAATCTATGTATATGTGCATTTTGTTTTATCAATGAAAACTGAATAAATACCATCAATTGCTTGTTTGTTACTAAGATTTTTCAATTGTTTTATATTTACAATGCATCCACTAACTTATAACAACATACTCTATGTAATATTATTTATTTTTCAGATTTAATGCGACAGTACTTACAACAGTTGAGGCAAGAAACAGGCAACAGGGTTTGTGAAAAGGTAAATCATTAATTTATATTTTAGTTTGAGGCCAGAAGTATCTGGAGGGATTACTACTGACCACGAAAATCAAAATTTTTATTCATGGATACATTTATTATGATACTGTTTATTTCTAGTCGATTTAATAATGAATAGTGTTATATTCTATAATTGTTTACTAATTTATTAATTTAAACTAATCTCATTATTTAGATATTTTCAATAATTGTTTTTAGTAATAAAATATACACACTACCACCTCCTGCACCAGTGTAACAGAACCTTTTTTCATAGAAGATTGTGTAAATGTATTAACTATAATGTCATAGGACACAAAAAATCCTAGGTAATGATTTCTTAGGTTTTAGTAATTGTAAACATTTATAGTAGGAGCGAAGGTAAAAATGGTTTAAAATAAAGTAATGTTTGTTTACCATAGAGAAATATGTTTTTTTTATTGTTTAATATGTAGGCTCTTCATTAATTTTATCTTGAAATGTTTGTAGGGAACAACTATCTTAATATATAATTTTTATTACCAGGTTTTCGCTACAGAAGATGGCAAGCCCAGCAAATGGTGGCTCTGTTTTGCTAAAAGGAAATTCATGGACAAGTCTCTTTCTGGACCGGGGCAGTAAAAATAAGGAATATTTATTTAATTTCACATATTTTATTTTCACTATAGTTCAATATTGACAATTGTATTATGTAATAATTTCTTTTTATCTCTTTTCAGTCCCATTATGTTTCACTATGTAAAGTATATCAAAAATAATCTAATTATAAATTTTTTATTTTAAAGGTTTACAATATATTACATATATATATATTTTTTTCTTTATTTTATCATTCCTACAAATACATAAATCTCATTAAATTAATATGAGTATGTGATAAGGTGGAAATTATTTCTATATCTATAATCTATAATAAATTATTGATAATCATAGAAATAATGTCATAATGGACATAAAATACACTGTAAAATAGTATTTGTTTAGTTTTTCTTAAGAAGAAATTAATACTTGGCAGTGGACGTTTTTTACTTCTATATAAAATTTATTACTCTTGTTAAAAAAGGTCTTTTTTACAATTTATTTTTGTAACTTTTATTGCTTAGTAAAGTAAAAAAAAATTAATCTTATTTTTCAATAAATAGTCATATTACATAAATTACTACTTAAAAAGATGCCATGGAAGTAATGTAATGATTACATATTCTGATTGGTGGAGTAGTATTTTTGTATTAGTTAGTGTACTTAAAAACACTGCTACCATTTTTCCCAAATTGATATTTTGTCCAAGTTAAAAACAATTAAACTCCATATTCTTTTAAGATTTGTCCAGCTATAACAAGCCTTTGAATCTCTGAAGTACCCTCGTATATCTCAGTTATTCTGGCATCTCGGTAGTGTCTCTCTGCTGGCATATCTGATACGTAACCCATACCACCAAGAATCTATACAAAAATTTGCATTAGTCAATTACTGCTTCTATGTTGTAGCAAACAACTGTATACTTTGTCACATTGCAAGTCCCTAGTTCGATTCCAGTTACATATGAGATTTGATTTGGGGCATTTTTCCTAATGCACCCTTATGACCGTTATATTTAGTAAATATGGCGCCATAACAGCATCACTCATATTCAGATGTCAACAGATGAGATCCAAAGTATTCTGAGTGAGCAATAGTCAGATTAAGGACAAGTCTTCATCTATTGTAGATATTAAAAGTACTACTTATTAAAGTCTTCTTAAATATAAAAACCAGACCTATCAATATTACTTTTAAATTTCAATATAGCTATTTTACCTGAATACACTGATGTGATAAAAATGTTGCGGCTTCTGATGCAGCCAGCTTAGCCATAGCAGCTTCTTTCGTATATGGTTGCTTATTATCTTTCAACCATGCTGCCCGCCAAGTAAGTAATCTAGCTGACTCTAATTGTAGCGCCATATCAGCTAGTTTATTTTGTATTGTTTGTAATTTTGAAATTGGTTTACCGAAGGCTATTCTTTTTGATGCATACTCCACTGCTACATCAAGTGATGCCTGTAAAAACAAAATTTGAGCATATCCAAAATAACATGGCAATAATTTATTTTAAGAAATTACCTGAGCTATTCCTAATGCTTGTGATGCAATGCCAATCCTACCAGCATCTAAGGTCATCATTGCTACCTTGAAACCAAATCCTGGTCCGCCTAAAATATTTTCCTTAGGTATCTGGCAGTCCTCAAATATAAGTGAACAGGTAGATGAACCTCTGATACCTAATTTGTCCTCCTTTTTACCTAATTCGAGACCCTTTATTGGTTTAGGCACAATAAAAGCTGATATCCCCTTATGTTTTAAGCTTTTATCGGTTGTAGCAAAAACAATAGATGCTTTGCTCTCATAGCCATTGGTAATCCAACATTTTGTGCCATTAATAACCCAACTATCTTCTAAGTTTTTTGCAGTTGTTGATGCAGCACCTGCATCTGAACCATTGCCTGGTTCTGACAAAGCAAAGCAACCAACAATATTTCCTAAAAAATTTATGATATTAAAAAAATAATAATACTATGCTGCTATTTGACTATGATTAATAGATTTTATTTCTAAGTTAGAAGAAAAATTTATTATCAACAAACCAGCACAAAATGGTGTCACAAATTCATTCTTCTGTTTATTGCTGCCCCAATGCACTAATGGACCAAGATATAAAGAGTTGTTAACAGACATGATGACACCTGCAGAAGCACAACCTCTTGATATTTCCTCCAATGCTATTGCATATGCCAGATAATCTAGACCTGCACCACCCAACTCTTCTGGAGTAGCTATTGCCATGAGACCCAAGTCACCCATTTTTTTGATAGCATCAACTGGGTATTCGTGATTTCTGTCATATTTAGCAGCATTCGGTTTTAACTCGCCTTCAGCAAAATCTCGGCAAGTTTTGTGCAACATTTGATATGTGTCAGGTAATGCGGAAAGAGAGGCAATACATCTTAAGTGCTTCACTGTGGTTGATACTACAAAGATATAATTTTCCTTTAACATATATATATATATATATAAAAGAATCTGTGAATATGCCAAAAGAAGTGTTAGCGTCAAGATACATGGCATAACGATTTGTAAAATACATAAAATTTTGATTTTGAACTTTTTTTAGCCTTATTAAATTTTGGCTCACAATGCACATCAATATTGAAATTATAAATATTTATTTAGTTTTACATTCTTATCACAGTTGTAGGTAAACAATCTCATTGAAGTTTTTTAACTATATAGATTATAACTTATACAGTAAAATCTTTTTGTAATTTTTTATAAATTTACCTTAATAATTTAAGTTAAACATAAAGTTAATTCCTTTTAGTACAATATTTTAATACTTACCGTAAAGGGAAGTAGTTTTATTTAAAATTTTGAACATGATAAAATTATAATAACAAACCAAAATTAGTGTTATGAAGTTTGAACTTTGATATTAGGTGCAATTAGGGATGTATTTAGCGGAGATGGAGGTATTTATCCGACCGGGTTTTAGAACCAGATATTTATTATTAAGTATGGGTACTAGGTGCCGCAGCAAGAAATATTTTTTTCATATTATTTTATAAAATAGACCCCGTTTGCATTTTAGTGGAATATTTTTATCATGGTTATAAGTTATATACTTTACATTATGTGTTATACATTTGCCGTTAACATAGCATTTAATGAACGCCAATTGAGTTTACTTCTTTTTAATACTACAATGAAAATAAACTACTGTACAAGTATCAGGTATTTTCGTCTTGTGTGGTTAATATTGCTTAGCTTTATTGGGAAATTGATCGTTGCGGTACCTATTTAGACGGTCTCTGGCAACAGAGGCTCATCATCAGTGAAACTTGTACCAGGGCTGATTGGTGTTTAATTTTGTAAGTGGTACATGCCCACGTGGTGTAAGCGTCCAATACTAAGTGTTAGGGAAAAGCCATATACCTAGTCTAGCCATAAGTTCTGTTACAAATGAAAATGCATTTTTGTTTAATTTTGTAATGTAGTATTATTAAAATTTATACATACATATTTATTAGTCTCAGGAAAAAGCAAAAACAATATTCTATTCATAATGGCCACCTTTAGTTTTTATACTGACATTTAATCAGTTTAGCCACGAATCTATGGATTTAAGCGCTGTTTCTAAAGGAAATTCGCCACTGCTTGCTCCAAAGATTTTTTTGGAGACTTAATATTGCTGTGTCGTTTAGAGCAGGTCATGTCCTCTAAAACTGACCATAATTTGAAGTCTTAAAGGGTTGAGGTCTGGGCTTGACGAGGGCCAGTCTTAAGTTCTTATAAAGTCCGGAACGTTGGTTTCAAGCTAGGCTTGGGTATTCGTGCCTTGTAACCAGGTACAGAGTCCTGCTGGAAAGTCCGCGGTATATTTTTAAAAAGTGTATTGCTGTGAGGTTTCACGACATGATCTACTACTGTTTTTGATATACTTTGGCTGAAGTTTTCACTCCTTTACCACAAAAGTGTAGTTTTGTGACTCCTAGATAAGACACGCCCCACCAAACCATCAGTGGCGCAGAATGATGACCACGATGTATCTTTCCGACCACTTGAGCAGCTTCTTTAGAACTGTGAGCGTACACTTTATCATTTTGCTTATTGTAATGTTCTTCAATCGTGAAATTTTTTCATCGGTAAAAAGGATATTTCTGTGCCTTTCACCTGCGTATCGCGACAGAAGGCGTTTCTATCGATCTACACTCTTTATTTGTAACGATTGATTTTTAGGGCATGTCCTGCATATCGACGATAAGCGCCGAGCTTCAGGTCTTGTTTTATAATACGCGACAGAGTCCTAGCAGAAAGTCGTAGTCTTAGATAAGATTTTTTGCATGCTAATGGGGTTTTGACGAGTTCTGGCTTTAACAGCATTAACAGTCTTTGTAGTTCTAACAGCACGCGGCCGCTCCGACCTTTATTGGTCTTCGACAGAGAAAGTGTTGTTGTGTCAGTTGATAGTGCGATACACGAACATGACCGACGGCTCCATACCCACTTTGTGCAAGGCGATCACTGCAATCTTATTTTCTTTAACACCCCATTCCATATTGTAATTTAATAATAAACACGAAAAATATGTAAAATGGCGCAAAGTCTAAAAAATTTTTTTAAATAATATACGTATTTCAAATTCAAAACAATTAAAAAGTTGAAAAATTTTATGTAACAGTATTTATGGCCAGATTAGTTATACTTAAACATTTACTTACTATTATCTTTTATAATCCGACCTGGCATTTAACTTTAAAATGATGTTTATAGCTGGTCGCACTATATTAAACGATTTATTGTTTGTATACAAAATATTTAATAATAAATTAGATTGTTCTCAATTGTTACAAGACATTCAGTTACGTGTTCCTGTTAGATATCCTAGGTGCAAAATAATTCCGATCCAGCCACCCTACCGTAGAACAATTTTGGGATTAAACTGTCCTATGTCCAGACATTGCAAGTTAGTTAACGAGTGTACGACGACTACGAGAAAGCGCGATAGGGAAAGGATTGATGGTTTCGAAATGTGGTGCTGGCGAAGGTTTCTGCATATACCGTGGACAGCCAAAAGGACAAATGAATCCATCCTAAAAGAACTCAAAATAACCACTAGGCTCTCCTCAATATGCCAACAAAGAACCCTCAACTTTTTTGGGCACATCATGCGTTCTCCAATGGGCCGTCTTGAGAGGCAAGCTATTTTGGGGAGACTAGAAGACAGACGTACTCAGAGAAGAGCCCTTACTACATGAATGGAAGCGGTTGAAAAGGCAGTGGGTGGCAGTATACATCGTGCGGACCGCACTCAATGGAGACTGTGCGTGGACACGATCCTTGGCAGTGAGGGAGCGACGAAGAAGAAAGTAATGAGTGTTCCGCTTTTCTGGGCATTCACAACGATTCAGTCAACAATCTCTACCGAGTAATTACCGATTTCTTTTTAAACCATTCTTAGTTGGAATATCTTTTGCATTGTTTTTGCTTACTTTTAATATAAATGTGCAAGACAACTTCGATAGATTACTTTTATGCAAGATATAAAGTGATTGAACTATAGTGATAGTTCATATTACAATTACGTTTAAATATTGTTTTCAAAAAGCCGTTGCGATAATAAAATCCAAAAATTATTTGTTTAAAAACGTCTATTTAAATCATTAATAGCACAAAGATTGTACGAACAATAAATATGTAAAGTTGCTTGAATAGTTAATGTTATGTTACCTAATGACAATATAATCATACCTCAAGTTTAAAAATGTACATTAATGAATAAATTAACATGTTTTTGGAATTGTTGTGTTTACATTAACAACTTTGTCAGTTAATATGTTTATGTCGATGGTAATTTTTATTTATTTTAAAATATATTTTTTAAAATTTCATTCACGTATGTATGTCCATCATCAACTGTATTGTCAGCCGTTAGACTTTTATAGCTGAACGTAGCTTTCCTTATCCCAAATAAAAATTGTACTGATTAGTCCCGCGTTTACCTCATCCAATTGCTCCTAGCGACTTTCCAGGAGCCTCCCAACTTCTTCTACTACATGATTGCTATTCAAGGAGCTACCGCTTTAAAGCTGCTTTCGAATAATATGGCATATCATTGTCATTAAAAATTAGCGATATATGTTCGGGCTACTCAAGAACAAGTAAGAGCGAGGTTCATACATATGCTAAAAGCCATAATGAAACTTAAACTATTCCTCGATAAGATTTTGAGAGAATTCGAATACATTTTACTGAACTAATTCTAATACGTAAACAAGGCATTAAAATATTTAAATGCCTTTCTTACTTTGTTATGTTCTATGCAGTAGATTGGAACTGTACAATTATAACGAGGTATGTGATGACTCCACTTATTATCTGTAAATAAAAAGTTCATGATTATAATGTAGTAAAATTTAATTTACCATTTATTCAGACAAATATGCTTTGTGTAATGTATTTAATGTCTTAATGTAGAGAAGATATTAAGAACTTTATCGAAGCTACATAGGTAGGTTAGTTGCTGTAAGTAAAAAATATTGTATAAAATCAAAAGTTATAAGAAAGAGGTCATCATCTCTTAACTTCTGGCTTGTACATATTTAGATTTATTTTTTTATTCTAAAAACTAAAGAGGTCCTAAAGAAATCTAAAAAATATAATATATATGATTTATCTAATAAGAGACTTACGAATGCAAATTAGTTACAAAGATTAATTACTATTTTTTTAAATAACAAAATACTTACAACAGTGATGAAAGATCTGGAGATAGTAAACATGCCCATCGGCGAGTACGCAGGTTTGTTCAGCTCGAGGTGTAGGAGGAACTTGTCCAGTTCGGTCGATATTATTCTATCATTCGAGAATCGATTTATCAATAAACTGACAAGATTACGAGTCTGTTCTATCTGCAGTATAAACAAAATATTTTAAATGTTAAAATTGACCATGAAGTTAAGTCTCTCTTGTGAGAGACCATCAAAGCAGGTGTCATTCCAGCGCTTATTTCCGCAAACAACATACTGGATGTAATCGTGGTAATTCTCTATAGCCGGAAACTATCTAGGTTGGTACCACCGCAGCGACTATTGCAGCCGATAAACAGTAGATTGCAAACATTAATGTATTTTTTAATTTGAATTAAGTAATTACTCAGCTTGTCTCGTCGCTTTATTGTATAAAGCGACAAGACGAGCTGGTATAAAAAAATCGAGCACTAGTTTTTCTACATTGATATATTATCAGTTTGGATGGTGCAACTGAATAAGATGTCGGTAAATGATCATAATGAGTTGCTGTTTAACCATTCTTATTGTTATCACATTGATATGTGCAGGCGTATCACTCATCAACGGTTCTTTGTCCTGTCGTTTCGGCGCATAAAGTTATTAAAGTTATAATTTTCTCCAAGTCAACCTCAAATAGTGTTTTGTTACAGGGCTCCAACACGAACACAGTGTTAAGTCCGTGGAATATGCACCACATAGTTTCCAATTCCACATCTGTACTGCGATAGTTAATATTTACTGAAACAAAATAAAAACCTGATAACATATTATGTTTGGGAAATAATATCTAATCAAATATTTATGATGTTCGAATATATTCTCTGTTGCCGGAGACCGTCTAGATAAAGAGGACCGCAGCGCCTATTTCACTCACCAAATTTTAGTGTGCAAACGTTACTGTGTTCCGGTTTGAGAAGCATTGTAGCTTGTCAAATTACTGTGGTAACAAGATTTAGCGTTAGACGATGACCACAATGTGACTCAGTATATATCCTAACTCGCGTTACATTGTTAATGGGGACGTATCACTAACCAATAAGGGGAACGTCCCACTCGTCATGTCGCTTGGTAGAATAAATAAAAAAAATTATCCATGTATGCACTACTGACGTAAAGACATTATCCAATAATATGGATTTATAACCAAGTCCAAGAAGATCAGGAGTAGCATGAAGAGCAACATAACCCCGTTTCTCTCGTTTATATTTCTGATCATTGTACACATCTCCAAATAAGATCCCGATAGTTCATGTAACTTTATGCAAAACCTGTGGGAGTAGAGGTCAGCGCCTGTTCACAAAAATGTTAAAGATATAATTTTAAGTTAATAGTATTTAAAAATTAAATCAAGAAAATATTTGATGCCCGATGGTTAGAGTTCTTTACCGTATACAGTTCTTACTTCATCCATAGCAAGTGGATCTACAGGAAAATTAGTTCGCCTGTGCACCCTTCTAGGCACTTCAAATAATGTTTTTGTAAATAAGTTTTCTTTATGTTTTGATTTTTCTGGAATATAAAAATAGAGCAAAACACTAAAATTTTTAATAATTTAATAGTTAGGTAATATTTGCTTTTTTATTTACTTTTATATTTTCCAAATGGATCTCTAATACTTTCTATCATAATCTCAATTTTAAATGTTATTTTACAATGTGAAAATGTAATCACACAGATTAATAACTTGATTACTATTAGTAACATTTATAGTAAATTTTTTCTATAACTTCATACCTTATTTTTAACTAGTAATAATTATACTTATTATACATGGAACCAAAAAGGTTCAACAGTTCTTCCTTTGTTAGCTCGAATTCGAGTTGTACTTTGAATGAGGAGGTGCAGTAAGTATACCTTTCGGAATTGGAGTCTATAATTAATATCTCATATTTTCTTTAACTCACTCTTTTCAGGAAGCTCATCCAGTAACTGTTGGAGGATAGCGTTTATATCACGCAGACCGTTATATGGGATTTTTATTAAAAAAACAAATAGTATCTCCATCAGTACCACAATAAAGTACTCTACGTAGAATGCTGTGTACAAATATAATGGTATCACTGAAATATTAATAATAGCTAATTAGTCAATTTAACTATAAATCTGTAACCGCAGTAGTGTAGCGTCCGCGAGTCATTATATGATGTAAATTAAAAATAATTAGTAAGCGATATACATCATCAGAAAATATAGTAGTGGTGAAAGACGAAAAGGAGATGGTGTAAAAACCTGTTGTATTAATAGAATGTTTGTCATATTAATCCAAAAAAAGAGCGACTATGCTTTTCGTATCCCTACAAGGTGGACCGACGAGCTCGTGAAAGTCGCATAAGATGGGGGAATGCATACCAATCGATGTGGAGATTTTTGGAGGAGGTCTGTCCAACAGAGGACGTCTATTGACTGACAATAGTGATGCTTTTCATGGTCGTGTTAAGATAACACAATAAATTGTATTCTACTTAATTATTCGTAAAAATTATGCTATTGTGAGGTATGATTTAATTTTTTATAACATAAAGTGATATATAAAGATATTATTATAAAAACTCTATAAAAAAACTTTACGGTTTTTGTTGTTATCCGAACCGTGATAATAGAACTCTCGGTAGTCCATAATTAGAAGAACAAATAGTGAACTCAACACAAGTATCAGTAAAATATTAGTTTTGTTTGTAGTAAAATATGAGTCCCGATTGTTATAAAGTTCTGATGTGATCTGAAAGAGAACAAAAATGTCAATTTAATAGTTGTAGAATAGGGAACCAAAGAAAATTTTCCTATCTGTTGTGTAATGTATTATATCCTCAATGTATCGTAAAAGGCGATTAAGAGGAAAAAAAAAAATTTTTTATTTACGGAGCGACGTATCGAGCGGGACTTTTCCCTGGTGGTGTGATACGCCTGCCCACAACAACATGGCGTTAGTTAGAACGGCAAACATAGCATCACAATGCGTTCGTCGCCCTGACACAAGATGTAGAGTCTACCTCTCCTTGCCAGCAATCGTGTCGCCGATGTTGGGAGGAGACATTGTATGGAAGACCGTAGCCTCCTCTTCCGAAACTGTAATGGTACAACAGGCTACCGAGCGAGATCGAGAGAGGACAAATCCTGTTCGGAGAGGAAGCCGTCGTGGCGCTACCGTGCGTCAACACGTCGCAACGGTGAATGACGTTCCCCCACCATAATGGAGCCTTTGGGATCATTGACGATCAGGATGGGGATTCTTATCGCTTTCTAAACGACCCTGACGACGACAATGGCTGGACATGGTCTCCGATCATTGAAGTAGTATTCACAAGGCTGGTAGGGTCTGCATAAAACAGACCCCGGGACGGGCTATCCCAGCATAGCGTTAGCGAGGCCGCGGTTGTGTTCCAAACGAAGATCCCGTGACCTCTACAACCGCCGAAGGAGTTTTAGTGGGTAAAAATCTCCACATATCTCTATCGTCCCTCCAGAAGGCCGAGTATCTTTTCGAAGATTTCCTGTCCGAAATCAAAATAAAAAAAAGATGTTGAGTCTCGTTACCTCAGTAATTTCACCAACTACAGCGGCCTTCCAACCGCACACAATATCGAACACAGTAATAGTTGCATACTACTGTTTAGCGGAAGGAAAAGGCGTTGTGGTGATACTAACCTAGTCGGTTTCCGGCAACAGACACCTATCACCAAATTCAGAATAAGCGCATTATTTTCGTGCATACTTAGCGTAGCGAGTACTTCTTAGGTTAGCTTACGTTTGTTATATTACCTAGCCTATGTTTTACTGGTGGTAGGTCTTTGTTGCCGGACACTATCTAGGTAGATACCACCGCAGCGCCTATTTTTGCTGCCAAACAGCAATGCGCAAACATTACTGTGTTCCGAATTGATGGGAGTTGTAGCTAGTGAAATTATTGGGGTAACAAGCGCAATATGCATAACTAACACTACGTTATTATGGCTGGGCAGATCACTTACCATCACCTTAAAATCCCTTCCGTCTCGACGCTTCATTGTATAAAAAAAAAAATTAAAATTAGTATAATTCAATTATATAATGTAGATTTTTTAAACACATAAAATATTAACCTTGTTTTTTTGTCGTAACATTTTAAATATGCTGAAGATTCGTCGTCGTGCATTAAAAACTCCCTCGGTCACTAAAACCATCACAAGACTAATATTAGCCACCCACACTGTGATGTTCACAGGAGTTTCCAAACGCATAGATCGACCTGGTTTATGAATCTCCATTATTATATCAATTGCAAAACCGGCTATTATCATCATGTCTGAAACAATTACATTAGAATTTAATTTCCCTTAAAAAAAGTAATTTGTACATTAACTACAATAAATCTTAAACTTGCTAAAGATGGTTATAGCTCAAGAAGTATTATAATAATTGAACTAAAGCAAATTTATTCAATGTTCTCTTCCTTCAATTGTTTTTCTTTATTCTACGAAGCAATGAGTCCAGTGGGACGTTCACCTGATGGTAAGTAATACGGCCGCCCATAACAACGTGGCGATAGAGTGATATACACAGTACCATAATGTACTCGTCGTCTTGAGACCTAAAATTTTAAATTTCGTTACCCTAGTAATTACACTAGCTACGGCCTTGAAATCTAAATACAGTTATGTTTGTACACTGCTGTTTGGCGGCAAAAATAGGTGCTGCGGGGATACCTACCTAGACGGTCCCCGGCAGCAGATACCTACCACTTGTTTTTACCAACAGTTGTATATTTAAAAAACAGTTTTTTACTATTCTCGCGTATTTAAAATAAAGGTTTTTTAAATATGCCCAAAATTTAAAATTTTTATATTTAAAGGTTTTTTTTACCAAAATACCTACTAAGGAATAAGATGAGGATGCGGCTATAAAATATTAATACACGGGAGCAATGGATGCCTTTAGACTTTAACAGTATTGGAGCCACACCAAAAATTCTTGAAATTCTTATCATTAAAAGAAGTCCATTTTTCTCATATTTCTTTGTATTAAACTTATTGTCTCGTATAGGTACAATTTTTTTCGGAAAAATTTGCATTTTAATGTATTTATTTATTCTGCACCTTTACGCTTTAAAGAATTTTACTTATCCGCTGTCTACTACTTACTAATACATAATGAAATAGTATAACACATCGAGTAAATTAGTTCTTAATAGTATTATAAATTTGCTAACAAGTCTTCACTCTATTACCTTACTGAGTGTTTCATTTGTTATAGTAGTTACTGTTTACTCTCCAAAAAATTACAGCGTTTAATTTTTCATTGCCTTTGATGTTATTTGAATTGACGTTATTAAACAAACAATTGACTGTTTACACAATAGAGGGTTACTTTCGTAAAGTATTTTAAATAAATGTTAATTATTGTACGATTACCTTGATTTAAACAATGCTTGTTATTAAAAGCCAATGCCAACGAAATAACTAAATGACAAGAATTTTACTCATTTATGTTACACTGTAGCTTGATTAATTACTTCCGCTACATAGTGGTTAGGCGCTTACCCAATTTTATACATATGAAGGAGATATTCAGAGATTCATTGGCTCATCACGAGATCTCCGAAATTATTACATAGTAAACAGTCTAAATATGGTAAGGATAATGGTTCTGCCATTTAGAGTTCAGTTAATAATAGATTTTATAAAATTCTTCGCCAATTGCGGGGATATTAATAACAGGAATGGGCCCGGGGGCGGCAAATTGCAGTCGCATAGAAATATTTCTGATAAATTTCAAATCTAATCTTAATTTTTTGCTTCCTCCCCCGATTCATTGGCGGGGAACAGCTAATAACAGAGACTCCTAATTCCATATTATAAAGTTTGGTTAATAGACTTTTTTCGACGGCTAATTGTAACCCCTATTATGGAAATGGGCCGCCATAACAACATTACTATGTTCCGACTGTCAACATATGAAAGTTAGAGTATTCAGAACGAGCACGTTCCACCATCCACAGCTATATTGTCACATATACTAAGTGGAATTGAAGGCAAATGTTGGCTCATCGTAAATGAAAAAGAGATAGAAGCAATGTTTTTACTTTTCGATATGGAATTCAATAAAAAAAAGTTTGTAAGGTATTTACTATTAAATATGTTTTTGAATTTTACAATTATTATTCTTTTTTTTTTGAGTGTGTTAGCGATTACACTAATCAACATAAATTTATACAAACGTCAGTCTGTGTATAGCAAACATTTTGTACTCTTTGTATTTTATTCGATTTAAAAAAAAGGTTTAATATTCGGATTGTGCCATTTTTGTTATATTAATAATGAATTTAATCATGAAAGTACTATTACAAGATTGATATTTAAAAAAAAACTATAATTTGTTATCCTGTGCTAATGTAGAATATCATGTTATTCGTGTGATGTGTATTTAATAAAAATAAATGATTTTTTTCTTATCTTATATTTCCGTTTATTACGGTTTAGTAGATTGAGTTCACAATTTAAATTTTTTTTTGTTTAAGAATAGTCCATGCATGCAATAATTCACTAATTGTCATTTCATATTTGTGATAAAAACTGTCTGATCAGATATGTCAAAATTTTAACCTTGAACTTATAAATATTATATACCTCTAACAATGAATATGTTATTTGGAAAACTTTGTCAAAAAAATATACTTCGATGTACAAAAACGGTCCCTGAATTATTTTCTCGAACAGCAGTTGTTAGATCCCTTTCTGCAGATTCAACATCAGACACAGTAGATTTAGCTTATGCTTCTTACGAAAGTACATCTAACGAAAGTTGTTTAAAGACTCCTTTAATTATTCTGCATGGACTCTTAGGATCCAAAAATAATTGGAATAGTATGAGTAAAGCTATACACCGGACTACCGGGAGAAAAGTGATTAGTATTGATGCTAGAAATCATGGTGATAGCAATCACTCTTCTCAGCATACCTATATCCATATGGCACATGATGTAATGAAATTACTAAAGAAATTAAATCTATCAAAAGTATCCCTTTTAGGCCATAGTATGGGAGGTCGAACAGCTATGGTTTTATCACTGCTATGTGTAAGTTGTATGTTAATTTTCTTTTTTCTTAAAACTCATTCATCATCATCACCCAATCAATTTATATTTGAAACCCAAATCGATCTATGTAATA
This sequence comes from Ornithoptera priamus, assembly GCA_029034505.1. Classification (NCBI taxonomy): domain Eukaryota; kingdom Metazoa; phylum Arthropoda; class Insecta; order Lepidoptera; family Papilionidae; genus Ornithoptera; species Ornithoptera priamus. The sequence goes on along the minus strand of JARDWD010000296.1, from coordinate 2,453,006 downwards.
ACCTCCACAGCTTTAGTTCCTGTGCTGTACTTCCTCCTGTACCTCAGAAAATTTATTTCTTATTAATATAAAGTACTAAATTTTTCGAAGTTTCACAGTTTATGCAAGGATGTTAATTTCAAAATATTATTGAGTTTAATTCATTAGGCTTAACCTTATCACCACTTTAACTTTATTCAGTTTAAGAAATTTTTAAATTTTTTAATAATGTACATTTCATAATGGATTTTTGCTATATAGAAGATATTCTAGGACTAACAAATGTGTATTATTTACTTATTTACAGTCTGACCTAGTATCAAGTCTTATAGTAATTGATATATCTCCAGTGAAAACTAGCCCACAAGTTTTCTCAATGATTAATTTGTTTGATGCCATGGCAGCAGTATCTATTCGATCAGGAATTGCAATGTCGAAAGCTAGAAAATTAGCAGATGATCAATTAAAATCTATCATACCAGATATAAACTTGAGAAATTTTTTAATTACTAATTTAATTCAAACGAATACCGGATCATTTACATGGCGAGTAAATATTCCAGCATTAAAAGAAAACTTTCAAATACATATTGCTTCCTTTCCACCTAGTCTAAAAGGGCTACAGTATTGTGGGCCCTGTCTTTTTGTAGGTGGATCACTTTCAGATTATATAGGGTAAGCTAATAATTTGAAAGCTACTATTTTAACTTATTTTGTACCTTGTCCTCTTGCTGTTTTTAGTTTGAGTAATAATTAAAAAAGTTAGTTTATATCACAGTGGACAATTTCAAAGGTAATAATCATAAGAAAACTGATTGTTGTTATATTACTACTAACAAATGGAAAAATTAGATGAGAAGTGTTAGTGTTTTTCTTGAAACCTGTTTTATTAACTATAATCAGTGCTACTGGATATAAATAGACATATATCAAGTTTATGGGATGTCCTGGTTTTGAATGTGGTAGTGGTATTTAATGTATTGTAAATTTTTCAGTAAGAATGATCTTCAAGACATAAAAGAATATTTCCCATTAGCAGATCTTGTATTTGTAGAAGGAGCTGGACATTGGGTACATAGTCAAAAACCAGAAAAGTTTTTGGAAGTTGTTTGCAAGTTTTTGAATGAAAAGTAGTAATAGCAGAATGTTCAATTTCATTAGTTATTGTGAATTTATATTAATGATTGACATGACAATGTTGTTATAGTTAAAATTTATTTTTTTGGGAATTTTTTTAATTTATACTTTAATATTATCAATAATATAGAAAATAAAAATTTATGACAAATTTGCACAGATTTGTTGATTTAAAACGTTTCTTTATCTAGTCTATATGTAAGAAAAATAGGCATGTATAAATGGCAGTGTGTATTCCATAAAAATAAAGTTTGACCCTAATTAAACCAAAAACGCCTGTTAACAAAGGATGTGCAGAATTGCTAATTACTACAGAAAACTTATTCGCTGTCTTGAGACATAAGATGATAAGTCTTGTTAACCAAGTAACTACAACACTTGAAATCGAAATACTGCAATATTTGAATACTTTTATTTGGCTGCAGATACAATTTCTGCGGCGGTACCTACTTAAATGGTTTCTAGCACAAACACTATCGAAGCTATTACCATCATTTAATTTATAGTACGGTTTATGTGCGTGGTCTACACGTGCTCTAGATATTTTAGTAAAAATTTAAATCATGTATTGTTATGTTATATGTATTCCAAAACTGCAACTACATGTAAAATATTTTTTTAATAAATATAAATATTTCGCGATATGGCATAAAGTTGTAATATTGTAACAATTTTTTTGTTTTGGTTAATATTTAAGATAAAACAATGTAATCAATGTTTTCATTAATTGCACTACATAAAAAATGCACATGTTATTTATCGGAACTGGTAACTATGATAATGTCTACTGTCATAATGTCATTAATTTTGTAATCCGTTTTCACAACGAAAACAATATCATACAATTATTTTTAAGATATTAGATTAAGAGTTTTAATACAGCAGGTTATGACCATTATAATGGCCGATAATAAACATTCTAAGCCAGGAGAGGCTGCATTAAAAAATATGGCTTTGTTAAAAAAAGAGAGTTCTGTGTTTAAAGTTCCAAAAGTGCCTAAGAAGAAAACAGTAAAGAAAGCTGAAGTTTTGGATGAAGAAGATTATGTTGAGGTATAAAATAATTCTGTTGTCTTTTTATTATTCATATTTTGATAAAAGTCAATGACCTTACTAAAGTAGAACTGACCAAATCAAACAAAACAAAATATTGGGGACTAACAATAAACATTTCATGAAAATTGGTTAAAATTAACAAAATCGTATTTAGATCACTAATAACAAATGCTTGTTGATAGAATTGGACAACTTGTTTTAATTATGTTATTTATTACTTAAATCATTATCTTAAACTTTCACAGGGTATTGCTAAAATAATTCAGAGAGACTTTTTTCCTGATTTGGAAAAGCTAAAAGCACAAAATGATTATTTAGAAGCGACAGAAAATAAGGACTATGCAAGGCTCCAGGAGATTACAAGAAAATACAGTGGTAGCAGACCACTTACAGAACCCTGTAAGTTTGTCAAGAATTTATAAGTAATAACACAAATACAATAATGTTGTGGACTTATTAGGGCCAATTCTAGCACTACCAAAGCAGTAGGCAAGATTTATATGGCTCCTATATAATAATAAAAGATATATGTTTGATTAATAAAATATATATATATATTATATTTTAGATAACTCACCGGCAACATTTGATACACCGGGTGTGGAAAGACCATTTTCACCATCTGCTCCAGCACCTCAAGCAACACACAAGTCACCTGAAGAAGAACCACCAAAAGAAAAGTTGATAGATATAACTGAAAATCATACTTTAGGTGAGTTACAATAATGTTCATCTTATGTTAAGAACATTCCGAGAGATGATAAATAATTAACTTTTTCCTTCGATACAAAGTATGTGTTTCTTAATATAAATATTGTTTTTTGTAATAAATACATACTTTAAAAATTAAATCCTTGATGTGTTAATATTTTATTAAAAATTTATTTAGTCATTGATAACAGGTTTTTTGCATATGTTATATATATATCTTTACTTAATAGGTATACTTGTCAAAGGATTCCACAGTTATAACATGTGCTCTGATAATGAGTAGTGCTGTTGGATGTTTAGTTAGCGGAGACAGTTCATCTATTACTAGGCTTGCACATCCAGAGCCAACTACTCAATATGTTATAAAATCATATTTTAGACTACTTTTCTAAATTTAAAATTTATTTGGTGTTGAAACAAGACTGTATTTCTTAACATAGCATTATAAACAGTTTACATTCTGTTACCTTTACAATTAGGTTTGAACACTCAAACCTGTTTTTGTGCGGTGGATAGAAACTTGCTCAGATCGGAAAGCAATAATGAAAAATCTTAATAATTAGAAAAAAAATAAAATAAATGACTATTCAAGTTTATTACTTTTTCATTGATGACTTCATCAATCACATTTTAATTTCATTTAAATATTTATATACTGGACATAAAATATAGAACATAACAAGCCTTAGAATTAAAAAGTTGCACATAAAAATGTTCAAGTGAATAAAATAGATTGAGTTTTAATTTGTTGGGCCCTGATATTTAGTGTACACAATATTCTAAAGTGAACAGTCGAAATTGCATCTATTGATGTTACCTACTTGTGGTAAGTCTGTTAACAGAGACTGTCAGGACAGGTACCACCGCAGTTCCTATTACTGCTTACAAACAGTTGTGTGCAAGCAAATATTACTGTGGTCTAAAATAAAGTGTAATGTACTAGTAACATTTATAGCGTAACATCTGTCTCAAGCAGACAAACAATGTGTTGTTATTTTATATTGTTCTAACTAGGTGAATGTCTTGTCTGTCTCTAGGAACTAAAAAAAATTAGAAGAAATGTTTTTTATTAATTTTTTTTTGTTATGAAAGTAATTTCCTTGATCTATAACAGATTCATTCCTAGCGAAACATACAAGTGAAGACAATGCTAGTTATGACCGAGTTATCGCTTTAGAGGAAAAAAAGCGTGCAACAAAATTAGCTTCGCAATTTGAGGCTGAGGATATTTCATTGAAGCGGGTTGATGCAGCTCTAACTCTTCCATCCATAGAAGAACAGGCAGATCAAAGAGACAGGCCTTATGAAGTAAGAATATATTTATATAACAGCAATGTGGTAACATTACTATGTTCTGGTTTGAAGGTTGTTGTATGTAATGGAATTACTAGGGCAACGAGGCTTAACATCTAAGTTCTAAATAGAGGAGCATGTTGTAATGCCATGTAAATCGTACTAACTAGTACTACACTATTTTATGCAAGCAATTGACTTACCCGTCAAATGAAAAAACATTGTATAATAGTTATATTTTTTTCTTGTGTTAGGAAACTTCTTATAATAAAAGTATTTTATTTTACAGCTAGATACATGGAAGTATAAAGCCAAAAATTACATCATGTATGTTCCTGCCGGAGCTGAATCTCAGAAGCCGCCACTCAAGCCCGAGTTGTGTCACATGAACACCAGACTTCGTGTGCCACCTTTTGACCATGTGAAGAACAAAGAGGCTATCAGTGCCATTGCCAAAACACAGGTATGTTTAGATTTCTTATGATAAGGTTTCATTTTCTTAACAAATTTAATTTCCATCGACTGAACAATGAAATGAACTAGACTGATATGTCTATAGGAAAGTGATGTCATTTAGAATGATATACACTGCACCATACTATGCCTTAATGGTCTTGATATTTAAGATGATAAGTGTCATTACCCCAGTAATTTTGCTAGCTCCAACATCTTTCAAATAGCAACAGTAAATTTTTTACACCACTGTTTGACGACAAAACTAGGGTAGCTTTCTAGACCGTCTCTGATAACATAAGGGTTATTACCAGTGATGTACATGCTTGTAGTCAAAATTACCAATTTTGTTTGAATTAGAATTCCTGTATCTATCTATATACAAAATTTTAATGAGATGGTCTTTCATACAGGACGCTAGTGTATCAGGAAAAATTGGAGTGGATGGTGTAAGCATAACATCTGAAAAGGCTCCTACTGATTATTCATATGTGGCAACACCTTCACCTCGGCCGGGTGACGGACCCGACCAGTCGCCGCTTATGACTTGGGGAGAGATTGAAGGGACTCCCTTTCGACTAGATGGAGGCGATACTCCTCTACCAGCGTAAGTTTCTTTTATTTGAAAATAAAATAGCTAACCTATTATTGTCTGTGCTCGAACTGTTATAATGTACAAACATGATGCAGGGACTAAGAACTTTAAGGCACCCAGTCCGAATTTGGATCCTAACATTGTGGAGAATGGGTAGGCAGTAGAATTTTTCGGACTGCTACAAGTACTATGTTCATTTTGTAAATCTGCAATCATAAAAGCTGACAATGTATGGGAGAGTATTCTGGACATTTGTGGCCTACCATCTTCAGTTTCATTGTCACTTAACACAGTAATATTGAAGTAGGTAATTACCTACAATGGGTTAACAAGTGAGACCTTAAATTTAATTAAATTTAAGGTCTCAATTGTGTTCCTGTTTTAAGCTACATATCAAAAAAATCTGTAAAGTTTTTTGTAGGTATGGAGTTCTTTATATGACGAATGATAATATTTTTTTTATTAGTGTCGGCGCAGGCGCTGCTTATCGTATGCTAGAGGGAGGAGCCCGTGAAAAGATCGCACTACAGCTGGCTGAACAAGTGGCTAGACGAAGGCGACCGGCCACACCCAGGCTCACTCCACACACCCCAAGGTAAATAGATTTTTATAACTTTTCTAAACTGTCTCATTTTATTTCAATAAAAAACATTAATTAATAATGATATATCATAGATCGACACTAGAGATTTTCAATTTAGCTATTTAGTTTTTTTTTTTTTAATTCAACAGTTTCCGAACAAATACAGAGCGATTGGCCAGCATGTCGCCTGCTGCGAGGAAACTTGCCGCAAAACATCTCCAATCGCCTAGATTAAAGCTGATGCCCACTGACATGGGTATATTAGCACATGGCTCAACACCTAAACGAACACCGACAAAACAGAAAAGATTATTAGTGGCAACACCACACACCAAAAAGGCAGCAACTCCAGTACATTCTGCAAACGCGAGTTCCAGCGAAGGAGATAATACACTTACTGATAATCTGTTACAGATTAACGTCGCGAAACGAACTAGATTAAAAGCTCAAGATTTTTTTACAAACAGTTGATTCAAAATATTTTTTTATAGTTACACTAGAAATTGATATGGTTGAGATTCAACTAATGAAGAGTTAATTTAAAAAACTTTTTACGGAAGATTTACATTTCTGTCGTAATTATAATAAACGTAGTAATGTTTGCTGGCCTTTTTTTTTCAATATCTAACAAATAAGTTTTGCTACAAAATCATATTTATTATATCAGAGGAAGTTTAAAAGTAGCGCCGGTGACGGATAAGTTGAGAAGTAATAGATTAGCGTGGTATGGACATATTATGCGAAGGGATGAATGTCATATAACAAGAAGAATGTTAGATATGAAGGTGGAGGGATATATGGGTCGAGGTAGACCTAAGAAAAGATGGATGGATTGCGTGAAGGATGACATGAGTAAGAAAGGGGTAACCGATGAGATGACGGCTGATAGGCGAGACTGGAAGAGAAGAACATGTTGTGCCGGCCCTACATAAAGTTGGACCAGGGCAGGAGAAAGAAGAAGAAGTTTTGTTACAAAAATTATTAAAAAAAACTAGAAAACATTTGTGTGTATTGGAAATGGTGACTTCTGGTAATGTAAATACATAAACTGTAATGGCTTAATTTGTTTTTTTTTATTGGGACCTTGAATAAGTTCTCGCTGTTTCTTTTACAAAATAAAAACTTTATTTAAATTATAAGGAACAAAAACATTTCATTCAATAGTATTGTCCATCACTAGCGACCACTTTATCCCGTCTTTTTGGCAATATATGAATTCTGCGTTGGAAAAAACAACATGTCATTTGAGGCTATCCAAGAAACGATCCCTTTTCTAACTTCATAAGAGTGAAAGGGGCGGTCAGCTAGACCATGTGCCATCGAACGGAATAGGTGAAAATCAGAAGGGGCTATGTCAGGTGAATACAGCGGGTGGGGTAGAACTTTCCACTAAAGCGTTTCCAGGTAGGTTTACACTGGTTTTTCATGATGCAACATGAGGCCGAGCGTTTTCATGTACCAAAATCACTTTGTCGTATCTCAGCTCGTATAGCGGCCGTTTTCTTTTTAAATGCATCACTTGAAGGTGATCCCCGTGATAGTCTCATTCGGTTTGAGCAACTCATAATAAATTACACGCTGCTGATCCCACCAAACATAGAGGAAAAGCTTCGAGCCATGAATATTTGGTTTTGCAGACGATGTTGATGCTTACCCCATGATTTTTCACGCTTTGTATTATCGTAGTGTGTCACTTTTCACCGCCAGTCACGATGCGGTGCAGAAAACCTTTTGTTTCCTGGCTTTGAAGCAGTAGTTCACACATGAGAAAAAGCCATTTATTTATTTATGCATATAGATATTACAATGAAAGTATTACATACTTCATAGAGTGCAAAGGCACTACTTATTCCAATGTGAAATTTCGGCATGTATGTCGTTGGGCATGAATCCATGGTGCTAAACTTGGCCTTATTTTTATGTGTTTTAGTGCGAAACGACGATTATAAAGACTTAAGTGTTAAGTTAATCACCATATCATCCATGTTCGTACAGCTGCTTACACTTGACCAATCAGTTTCTACCGCTTCTTGCCTCAATTTATTAAGATTAATATTCTTGTAATTGCGGACATACCGGAACTGTATTTTAGGCTTTTGGGGTCGAATACGAAAGTATAGGTAAATAAAGTCGTGATATGAGAATGAAGCTACTAACTGGCCGTGAGTTGCAACATTATCCGTACTTGATACTATAATCAAATCAAGAAGTGACGATGAACAATTTGGGAAGTGATGGGTTGCAGGAGTGGTACGGACTTGAAGATTATATGAAGTCAGCAGAGCTTGCAGTTTATGCGCGCGTAAATCATTTTTGAGTAAACACGTATTAAAATCACTTATCAAGATTATATGGCTATAAATAGGGAAATATCGGTGGAGAATGCTATCTAGATCAGTGATTCTCAACCTTTTTTTTGTTGCGGCACATATTTAACGTATTCAAAATTTGGCGGCACACAAAGAAAAAGATAAAAATTATTTACTCACTACAACACACTGCATAAATAGTTTATGACAAAAAATTTAAATATACGAAATAAACTAATATATACTACTATAACTAATAATAACTAAACGTTTATTAATGGATTAATTACAAGCTAATAATAAAAATATTTTTAATGCGAAATTTGAGCTTGATGTTTTTTGATAATTTCATTTATATTTGGTCGTAAAAATGACAATGCTACTCTCATATCGTCTTCTACATTTAACAATCTTGATCTTTTTTTAGTTTTAATGTTGGCTAATGCTGAAAATCCGAATTCACACAAATAAGATGTGGAAAATTGTAATAATATGTTTAAAACTTTTTTGGCTATCATTGGATAATCGCATCTGATGTTAATCCAAAATGAATTAATTGATTCTTCTGAATGTTTTAAAATTAAATCTCGATTATTGGAAAGCAAAATGAGTTCGTCCTCTTCATTCAAAGTTAAGTCAAATACAGACGTATCCGTTATGAGAAATGGATTATGAACCCAATCTAATTTCTTAATGTCTAATTTTGGGAAATAATGAATAATTCTCTCCTCTAATGTTGTCAAATGATCAACAACAATTAATTTAATAGTTTTATAACTGTCTTTAGGGACTGACTCAAATTTTTCTAAATTGCCTTCCTGAGCTTTATTTTTCCATAAAGTTATTTGTTTTTGAATCCCACCAGCTTATCGGTTGAGTTTAAGATATTTTCATTAGGCCCTTGCATACTTGAATTGATGTTGTTAAAAATAACAAAAATGTCTGATAAGTAAGCCAGTTTAGTACACCATATTTTATCTTCCAACAAATGAACAAATTCATAATTTTTATTTTGTTCAAAAAATATTATCATTTCGTCTTTTAATTTCAGCACACGAGATATAACTTTTCCTCTGGACAACCATCTTACTTCTGTATGGAGTAACAAGGATTCGTACTTGGCTTCCATAGCTTGGCATAATTTACTAAATAATCTACTTTTTAATGGTCTTGATTTGATATAATTAACCATTTTAACACATTATTCCAGAACTATTTTCAAATCTGATGGCAAAAATTTTGTAACAAGTGCTTCTCGATGCAAAAAACAATGGGTAACTAATATATCCTCATTCAGTTCTTTAACATGTGCTACAAATCCTTTTAGATGTCCAGTCATAGCTGGAGCACCATCTGTGCAAATGCCAATACATGACTTCCAAGAAACTTTAATTACTTCTAAATATGAACTAATTACTTGAAAATATGTTTACCAGTTGTAAAATCAGGTAACTCCCGACAACGTAAAAATTTATTAATTATATCATTTTCGTCAATAAATCTAACGAATGCAATTAATTGAGCATTTCCTGTAATATCTGATGTTTCGACGACTTGTAGAGCAAAATTCAAATTTGCAAGAGTTTTTGCAGTATTTTGCTCAATATTTTCTGACATATCTTTAATTCTGCGATGGTATGTATCATTTGGAAATGGTATTTTGCAAATATCAATATCAGCTGATCCACCAATCATTGTTTTTACAATTTTGCGACAAGCAGGTAATATAATTTCTTCAGCCAAATTGTGAGGTTTTAAGTTAACAGCAATCAATTCAGATATTTCGTAAGAAGCTACTTGAGCCTTTTCAGACACACATACTTGTTTTTCAAAAACTTTTACCTGCTTAATTTTTGATGATAAAGACCTTTCATAGTAGCTTTTATCTTTTGTTGAAAGCGAAGGATGATTAGTCACTAAGTGACGTTGGAGTTTGCTAGGAACCATAGTACTATTTGATAATTTAAAACCACATATCACACACTCGGGAACAACTATGTCATTTTCCATTGTAGAGGTAAATCCAAATTTCAAAAAATCATCATTATATTTCCGATGGACAACGTATGTTTTTGAGCAAGAAGTACTTTTACTTGTGCCGGGGTTTTTTTTTTATTATTTTTAACGTGTGTAACAAAATGCTAACGGAACGCACACCCCGTACCAATACTGGGCCGGTAGTGGGGTAGTGTCGGACTCCAACCGACTAAAAAGCTTCACACGGTATTCCATCACATCCGCAAGGAATGCACGAGGGTCGCGGGATAACGCTTTAAACAGTTCTTCCGCAACCCCCGTTCGGTGCCCGGATCGAACGGGCCCGCCTCGGGGAGGGATGTGAAGCATCCCTCCCAATTGACAAAATCTCTATCACTAAGCGGCGACGCGTCGGAGTACGGGACGCGTCGCCAGATACGCCCCAGGAACTCTTTCCAAGGGGGGCGCCGGACCGACGGCCTTTGTCGGTCGTGGCACCAGGTTCCTCTGCCTAAGGAGGCAAGCGGCGGTCGTGCGCTCGGTCTCTCGCTTCTGCGACATAACGATATCGCAGAATCGGGATACCGCGTCCCATGACGCCTCGCTTCTGACCATGGTCCGGACCACGGCCGGGAGCGAGAGGTCAGTCCCTATCGCCGTTACGAGCGCGGCCTTATCCTCTCCCCATCGCGGGCAATCGGCCAAGGTGTGGGACGATGTGTCCACTGGGTGTTTACACTCGTCGCACGCCTCGTCCGTCCTAACACTACAGTGACGCTGGTGCAGATAGCTCCCGAAGCAACCGTGCCCCGTGAGTATCTGCACCAGGCGGAAGTTTAGAACTCCGCTGTCCCTGTCCAGCCAGTCCGCGAGGACCGGTCGGACTGCCTCCACGGTGAGGCGGCCGTGTGTCGGGTCTCGGAGTCGCCGTTGTGCCGGGGGTTGGCTCATTAACTTGGTCCCTAACGTTATCATTATCACTATTATCATCATTAAACTTTCTTCTTTTTAACCATTTATCCATTTTCAGAAGGATCTGATAAAATAAAAATAATATTGTCGAAACATTTAAAAAAATGGTTCAAATATTACCTTTGAATTTATAATAATCTAAATTATGCACTCACTTGTAATTTATGAATATGGAAAATTAAACCTTTCTGAAATTGTGAAACTTTCACTCAAATACAATTTTCCGTAGATAAAACTTAAATTTTATGCGAAGAAATACAGACACAGTGTGCGTGTGCAGCAAGTCAGCACATAAGCTCGGGATTCCCCGTGAGATGTGTACACAGCGCACGTGTTCAATCACAGTAGCATTTAGTAGAGTGCGATAAAAACAAAAAAAAAACTTATTTGGAAAACCGTGTAAAAGCGAAAACGTGTAAAACAAGTACCGTGTAAATCATTGGATATGTGTACTGCAAAGTTAATAAGTGTACAAATTTATAAATTGACACTACATGCAAAAAAATTAATATTAAACCGAATCACATACATTGGCCAATTTTAACGAAAGAAACGAAAAGGTGCAGTAAGTACTATGCAACACCTTGTGAATCCCAACTATCACTAAAACAACACGTTTTGTATGCAGAAGTGGCAAGTGTGCGCCGACTTGAGACATATTCCTATTGCTATGCCCGCCGCTTCATCATAATTTGGCACTAAGAAAAACCGCGTTGCAAAGCAAATAATAAAATAATTAATTTTTTTGTGGATTTAAATATATATTCATGTTAATTTTTTTTTTTAAATGATATAATTTAATAATATTAACATTATTATATATTTGCAAAATTTGGCGGCACATAAAAGTGCCGCGACACAGTGGTTGAGAATCACTGATCTAGATTATTAAAACAATTATTATGAAGATTAACACTGTATAAAATCCCAAGTAGAACTTTATTGCAGTGAAGGGAAACTTGAAGAAACGAGATATTCTGCTGATTCTGAGTAAATTGATGGTGCAGTACAAACAATTTAAAATTTAATGTTAGCTCGCAAGTAAATCGCAACTCCACCATAGCCTTTGCCCACCCTATCGTTTCGTATTAATACGTAACCAGGCAATGAATAATGAGCAGAGGGAAGTGAAGGCGTCAGGTATATTTCAGATATTAAAAGTGCGTGGATGTGCTAACTTGTGCGTTAATATGGGCAACGTTCAAGTAATTAGGATAAGGAGAAAAGACATCTGAAATGTATCCACGCAGGTTAAGAGGCTCGGAACCATCGTTATCTGCACTGGCATAACTGTTTTGTGAGGACGAGCACGAGAAAAAGCTTTTATTTAAATTAGGAAATAAGTCCATCATTTACCTATAAATCTGAATGGATTTAAAAGCAAGGTTGTATTTATAAAATGGAGTACTTAAATGAATATCTGTTGACTCATCCATTTCACTGGAAAATTGTACGAAAATTTGCTCTTCAACCTAAGTAATAACATGCAACATAAAAAAAATAAGTAAAATAAAGTAATAATAATTGAGCACTATAACATATGAAGGAAACGGCGAATATGAAAAAAAAGGAACAGTGCGGCTGGTGTACCATGTTTATAGTTCTTTGTGGGGTCGTGAGAAGCGATTGCTTCTGTTTAAACTGCATAGTAGCGCATTAATATAATAAAAGAGAAAAAATGTTACAAATGAGATAAAAAGAAATATATTATAAACACAATTCTCAGACAGTATCTATGTCCAGTGTGAATATGTGTTTACAGCGGAAAATTATATTTGAGGAAAGAAAAAAAAACAAAATCGAAATAATACCGCGTGTACATTGGATATGAGATAATAAATATAAACTCAATAAGCAAATCATTATTAATAATAAAATGAATATTGTAATAATACCAAAAGTAATAATAATAATATTTTACAGAGTCCGTGGATTTATCAAGTCGGAGAAATTTTGTATTTAAACTTCGTTATACCCACATAGCAGCAATAAGAATAAACTGTCCGCCAATAATGTTTTGCTGGACGGCAAAATGTTTGCAAGAGTGGGCGGTGGAGTGCGGCCAACTTTAGGACACCATTACTGTTGGTGCTCTGCGTCGTAATATTTTTTTTTATACTCGTTCCTCCGAGCATTTGTGGGTCATCGCTTTCGTTCTATTTTTAAAATCTCTAATTTATTTCCTTCAATCTCTCCTGTCTTTCTCTTCCTCTTTCTTTCCGTTATTTAATTCTCTTTCATTCTCCATTCTATTTGCTGCTCTCATAGAACGCGCTCAAAATAAGGTAAACCGCCTTTCTTTTATTTAAATTTCTTTTCTTATTCTATTTTACATTTTTTTCCTTAACTATTACATTTTTCCTCAGTCTATTGATTGATTTTTATTATACATTCCATAACATTCTTGTGCTTATCTTAATTCTATTTTACATTTTTTTTCCTTAACTATTACATTTTTCCTCAGTCTATTGATTGATTTTTATTATACATTCCATAACATTCTTGTGCTTATCTTAATTCTATTTTACATTTTCCATTTCTTAATTTCTGTTACATTTATTTTTCTACACTTTTAATTGTTTACATTTTATTCCTTTCTATTGTCTTTTCTATTATCTTTTTGCAAAACTGCAAAAGAATTGAACGGCTGTGGTCCTCCCTCAGAGAAGCGGTTGTACTACCTTTTATTTTGTTCCCGAGTTGACTTTGGCGACGCATCTTGTGTCCGATGCGTCGTCACTTAGGGTTTGTTTGATGGGAGGAGTGGTTCACATCCCTCCTGAGGTGGACCCGTTCGAACCGGGTGCCAAGCGGGGGTTGCGGCGAATGTGTATCTATAACATGACCGTCGTAAATATTGGTTGAGGTGGAACACCGTGTGAACCTTTTTAGTCGGTTGGAGTCCGACATTACCCCGCTACCGGCCTTCTTGGTACGGGGTGTGCGATCCGTTAGCATTTTGTTACACGCGTAAATAAAAAAAAACTACCTTTTATTTTGCCTATCTAATTATCCACTTCGGGGCATCCAGCGATTAGGTGCTGCACGGTCTGGTCCTTTATCGGGTCACAAGTACACGAGGGACTCTCCTTGAATTTAAACCTATAGAGGTATTCCGAGAGTCCCCCGTGTCCCGTGAGCATTTGGCCATGTACGGTTACAGCGCCATATAGCGCCTGTTCCATTCGTCGAGCGTAGCTTGCTTAAGCTGCCGCTTCACGAATGAAACTGGGCATCCTTCATACTCCGCTCGTCTTTTACACTTCAAGGCCGCATCCTTGGCCAGTTGATCCGCCCTCTCATTGCCTTCTGGCCCCCCCTACGCTTTTATCCAAAATAACCTTATTTCATTCTCTTCCGCTTTTACTTTCGCTACATTGTCATTCACTCTCATCGCTAAGGGATGGAGGGTGTCTGAACTTGATTGGTGTCTGACCGACTGTCTCTAGGGCGGATTTGGAGTAGCTTAGTATAGCACATGACTGATGCGAACCGCGTACCCTGTCGCTTCTGCTAAAGCCAGCAGCTCAGCCTGGTAGACATTGTCCTCCAGCTTGAGTTTTTTAGTGTTTATCTCTACGGCGTCCCACATAACGCAGAACGCCGCACCCACTTTGCCTTCTATGCGGCGGCCGTCCGTGTACACGGTGGCAGCTGCCGTGGGAAGCTGGTCTCCCACTGCACCCTCTCCCAGACAGGAGAACTCGACACCAACCTGACCAGACGGGTGTGGTAGACTCCTGTAGCTTACCGGTACCTCCAAGTCCCGGGCTCCCAGTACCTGCTGGGGGTGACCGCGCTTTATTTCAAATAAAGCGGCCGCTTCTTGGACCTCAAGGGCTAGAGGAAGCAGCCCGGCAAGCACTAGGGCCGAGTGCAGCGACGCGATCTGATGCGTTCGCGCAATTTTTTGCGCGAATCCGCACTGAACCGCGTCGAGCTGTCAGCGGACCAGTAGCTTCTTAGCCGCCGATGCCCGCGCGCTCGCTACATACAAAATTACCGGCTTTGCGTTGTAATAATTAGTTGTTCACGCAGTGACGACTTTCTTTTGGCCAATTTCAACAGTTATACATTTCTGCGATTTTTGAAGTGGTGTTTTATGGCATATTTGCTTCGGCGGGAGTCGGAGTGTATTTATTAATTAGGACTTCCAGTTCACTCATTATTTAAATTTTTGGTCAAGTCTTGTAGGGAAGAATTAGAATTATTTTGCCTTCGTATTGTCAGCATTGTTTAATGCCAAAATGTTTGCGTGCAGCAGTGAAAATTGATACCTTATCTTAGTTAAAAATTCGGATATAGTAACTTCTGATCCTTTAAAGTTAATCTTGCTAGCTCAAACAAGTTGTCTATGTTCCATGTTGATTAAACGAACTTAAACAGACCGGGTTTTGCTGGAAGGAGAACCAAGTCGATGGCATACCTTAATATAATCTTTACCAAAATCAGTCGAGTTCAGTTGTTCGGTTATGACTTTTTTGATAATGTTATGTAAATTTTCGTCTCGTGCCTCTGGAGTGCCATGAAATAAAAGAACTTTCCCTCCCATGACAGTCTCGTGTCTGTCCAGTCCCTTACGTAACATATCCATTTGAGCTTTAATGGTAGAAAATGACGGTCAAAAAAATTACTTAACATCAGAAAACTCATGAGACATGAAGCGACATCAGGATGATTGATGCTTTCAGTATTTAATTTTAAGTTTTTCTTCGTATTCATGCATACGGGACCCAAACATCTTCTCAAGTTTGTTTAGGTTGTTAGTCTGCAGATCATCATCATAATCATTAAGAGCCCTGTTCAAAGTGAAGTTTGGCGATCAGATTGAGAAAACCCATTCGATCTTCAGCTATTCTTTTTAACTGATGGTATTTAAACCCGATCCATTCCTTTATGTCATCAAACCATTTCTTACGCTGCCTATCATTACATTAGCAGATCATCCGTTATTAATTCGAGCTAAAATGTTCTTTATAAAAGATAAAGAAGTTATAGTGAGCAATTAGCACTGGTGAGTTTAACAAACACTTTACTCATTTATGTAACAAAATGTACAAAATTGAAAAAAATATATATTAAACCGAAACAACACCGCGCACCTAACTTACGTGTTAACACATCGACTATCGTTTCGCCGTCGTTTGATGTCTCTCAGCTTCAATTCATAGGGTACCCAACGTCCTGGCTTCTGGATCATTTCTAAAACTTTTAAACGTTTTGAAACAGTTGACTCATCTACTTGCAATGTTTTTCCAATTTCTGCTAATGTCTGACGTCGGTCTTGAACGAGTAATTCTTCCAACTTTTCGTCTTCAAATTTTTTCGGTGCGCCAGAACGTTCTTTATCCTCAAGTTCAAAATGATTATTTTTGAGACGTCGAAACCAATCTCTGCATGTCGTATCCGACAAAGCATTGTCACCATAAGTTTCAACAAGAATTCTATGTCCTTCAGCTGCAGATTTCTTTTGAATAAAGTAGTGCAATAAAATTCCCCGCAAATACACTTTATTTGGCACAAAAGTAGACATTTTCAGAACTATGAAAAAATTACTTTGTTTACACTATAGTGAACAACCATATACTGAAATTTAAGGTTAGATACACCTGCTGTCTTGCATGTTTGATACCATCCAAATTCCACGAACGGGTACTGCTACTGCCACCATTGAAAAACAGCGAGAACTTATTCAAGGTCCTGATATATCAATATCAAAGTATAAAAGTATGGGTGACGATCTATAGATTGTGTGTCCTCCAGAAAATAGCGGAAATGAATAATTTATATATATATTAAAAACTTGGCAATTGCGTATTTTCTTTATCTTTGGCTATTATACTTTTTTTTGTAAGTACAAAAATTACTTAAAAAATATCTGCGAACATTTTTATTACATTGATATAATATTTTTTTTTTATATATTACATTATGTTGTTATTTTACTACAATTTTATACTAGACGGTGTGCAAAACAATATTTTTAATTAACAAATCGCAGTGTTACAAAAGTTAAACAAATATACAATATATAGTAGAGAACATATTAATCACGATTAAGATGACAGTAATAATTTCATAAGCTGTCCATAATCTATTAAAACAGAAATGATCAAGGATTATTAAGAAAAATTGTTAAGACTGGAATTTATTATAGGGGAAATTTAATAGAACAATAAAATTTTTCTTTGAATTTTTAATTCTAGCACATACTAATGCTATCTGTGGATTATGTAATAATACTCTATTGAATCTATAATTTATCCTGTTCTTGAAGGTCAAAAAGGTTGTATACGTCAATTCGATTTATAACTTTGAAGAGCTACTAACGTCCTGGAAGTAATTTACCGGTGTTTTAACAAGTTAAATAAAATAAGTGAACAATGGCTGCTAAATATAAGATTGTAATGATCCGTCATGGCGAAAGTGAATGGAATCAAAAAAATCTTTTCTGCGGCTGGTTCGACGCTGACCTTAGCGACAAGGGTAAATTAAGTTTAATGATATAAACGCAATTTAAATGTTTCTTTTGAGCCTCTTTTAATTATTAACTATTTAATAGGTCGCGAAGAAGCTGCTGCCGCAGGAAAAGCTTTAAAAGCTGAGGGTTACCAATTCGATGTAGCTCACACCTCTGTTTTAAAAAGGGCTCAAATTACTTTGAGTACTATTTTAAATGAAATTGGACAGCCCGAACTACCTGTGAATAAAACTTGGCGATTAAATGAGAGGCACTACGGAGGTCTCACTGGTCTGAACAAAGCTGAAACTGCTGCCAAATATGGGGAACAACAGGTACATAATTATATTAATTTAATTAACTAAATGATTCTTTTAAAATTTCATCATGAAATACTAAAAATATTTTAGGTCCAAATTTGGCGACGAAGCTTTGATATTCCTCCTCCACCAATGGAGAAAGATCACCCCTATTATGACACTATTGTGAAAGATGCTCGATATGCTGGTGATCCGAAACCTGAAGAATTTCCTATGTTTGAAAGTTTAAAGCTAACGATTGAGAGGACTCTTCCTTACTGGAACAATGTCATTGTGCCTCAGGTATATAATATTTACTTTTTGACATTTTTACATAATGTTAATGAGTATGTTTTCTGACATGTTATAATAAAAAATGTTTTTAGATTAAAGAAGGAAAGAATATCATAATTGCTGCGCATGGTAACAGTCTTAGAGGAATTGTCAAGCATTTAGACAGTAAGTGTTCTCACAACAAAACACAATTTCTTCATTACTTAATTAATTCAAAGTTATATTAAAATTTACAGTTCCTTTCTTATATTTATTATATATACAGTAAGTATTTTACGTACATATTTATTACAATTAATGGTTTTTTAGACCTCAGCGATGCTGCTATAATGGAACTCAACCTACCCACTGGAATTCCATTTGTGTATGAGTTGGATGAGAATATGAAACCTGTTGATTCAATGGTGTTTTTGGGTGATGAGGAAACAGTTAAGAAGGCTATGGATGCTGTTGCTGCTCAAGGTAAAGCCAAGTAATAAAGCTGAGAAGAATAGTGTAGTAACTACATATACAAATAGATCATTATTTATTGGTTTAGACATTATTGTGTTAACAATTAATGTTACGGCAATACTATGAAAAAGTTATGTGGCTGAATCACTCAGTAGCCATTGCCTAGTCAGAGAAAGGATTTTAATAAAATTGATTTTGGAAATATGCCAAGGAGAATTAAATGTTTATTTTAAACTGCATGATGGTGAGATAATAAAATGTAACAATCACATTTTGTTTTTTCTTTTCATACTAAAGATTTTGAAATTACTGTTTGGCTAAAATAATCAACACCATCATATCTAAATTAGAGACCGGCATTCTTTTGTGTCAGAGTCCAAGATCCATGGCCAACTTGCTGCACCAGAGGAGTAAGTATTATATATAAATGACTAGCTGTTCCCTTTATGAACTACTAATTTAGCAACTTCCTTTGGGGAAGGAGTTTTGTATAATCCATTCTTAGGTGACTTCAAAATGGCAGAAGCATATATTGCATACCAAATCTTGAGTTTTTGTCTATTAGTTTCAGAGATCTCATGTTGAGTCAATGAATCTCTGGATATCTCTCTTCCTCCATATATGTTATATAATGAAAATGGTTTTATTTATTCAGCAATTAAGTAAAAAATAGTAAACATATCTGCACGGGAACTTGAGCATTCCACTCTGAATTATTTGTAGATGGATACAAGTTATCTATTTTTGGAATTACATAGATCCTTCACCATATTATTTTTAATTATATTTTGTAAACATTTTCTTTTTATATTATGTATGCAACTACCGCACATTCTACAGGTCATTTGTGGTTACTCTCAAAGAATATTTTGGCCAAATTTCAAGTCCAATTTTCAGATTAGACTTATCTACATTAAGTTTCTTCACTAGGGAATTACTCTAAATATTCTTGTTTTGTTTGTCGTTGGGTTGTGTGTTTGGGCAAATGGCACTGCTGTAAACATCTGGTGTGTAGTATATGCTTAAAGAAAAGCCGATTACAAAACTCAAACTTGAATTCATGCCAAATAGGTCATATCTCATTAAACACTTCAGAGTTACATATTTCTTATCAGATCACAAATAACTTAAATTTTCCAAGTGATGTTAATATTTTCTCAAAACCACTTGGCCTTTATAGGTGACTAATGTCATGGTTCATTATCTAAACTAGTGTCACTTTTTTATAAGCAGGTGTATAACTACTTACCACTTGACAAATATACTGCTCATTCTGATTTGGTTAATTAAAAAAAAACAATGATAGATTAGTTTAAAAAAATATAAGAAATGTATGTTTATTAGAAATCAGATATTTAATCATCTATGTTCATCACACTTGGTTCTTCTTTTTTAATGTTTGATCTAACATTTTTAACGAACACCCTTTGTTTGCTGTTACTTAGTATAATTTTTTTTTGTTTAACTGGCTTAGGAATATCTAAATCCATCGATATATTATACTTGTTCTCCTTTTTAAACTTTGGCGTTCTAGGTTTCTGATCGTATCTGAAGTCTTTTGGTAGTTTATGTATCTTCACACAGTGGTCTGAACGTTCCTCTGGAGTCATGAATTTCTCTATACATGCTTCGATGAAACAAGAATACTGCAAAAGAGATTGTTTATCGTGAGAGACGAAATATTTTTTAGAAAGCGATGAGATCAGCGAGACGTTCACCTGATGATAAGTGATACACATCACATACTTATGAGGTACTTGTTAGGATGATGTACAAAGCAACACATTGGATTTGTTACCTTGTGACAAGATGTTTAGGTCTCGTTATTGCACTAATATCAGAAACTACAGCGCCTTTTGAACCGGGACACGGTAATGTTTGCACACTACTGTACAGCGTCAGAAATATTTTTTTTCATTAATGCCAACATAACATCATAGCCAGTTACGCGAAATCGAGAATATTCTAGAAATGCTGTCTGCAAATCTCAATTGTAAAGCAACATGTGAAATTGAAATATTTATCTTTTTTTTTATTCAACGAAGCGACAAGACGAGTGGGATGTTCACCCGATCATAAGTGACACGCTTGCTCATAACAACGTGGCGCTAGTTAGGATGATATACATTGCACTGCATGTGCTCATTGCCGCGAGACATAAGATGTTGAATCTTGTTATCTCAGTTCTTTCAATAGTTACAACGCCTTTTAAACCGGAATACAGTCACTACTGTTTAGAGGCATAAATGGGAGCTGCGGTGGTACTTAGTCTCCGAGAAGAGACACCTACCACTAGTAAGTATCTAATGTAGTGTTAATAAAACATTTACATACTGATGGTTTCCTAAGAGACGTTACGGCGAAGAAGGAGTCGTGCTTCTCCTGGAGGTGCAGGTCGAGGTAATGCGGTGACGGCAGGATCTTCTTGCACTGACTGCAGGCGTATCTGTGGGAGGCGTTGTAGTGGTTCTCATACTCGAGGAGCGTGTCCGCAGTGAATGGACAACCGGATACATTACACGACGTTGGGACGCTGGAAGAAAGTTTGACTGATGAATTTTTGTTGTTTCTGACAGATTTAAATGATAGGTTATCTAGATTTTATCATTACCCATATTTTGTTTGTCATGAAACTTCTTTTGAAGTGAACATAAATATTTTTATAAGGTTTAGGCTGTGAGAGATTGAGATCCGTTTCTATATAGTTTTCCTATCCTTCGTCTCCTCTTTGTGCCAGGGTTTGGAGCGCGCCCACACGAATCTTCCTGCACACGGACAGACGAACAACGGATATTGTAAATATATATAATAAAACATTATTTTTATATTCATTCGAAAAGTTTCTATCTTTACTACAATGTTACTTCGGGCACTTCAATTCAATCTCTTTCTCTCATTCTTTCCTATTTCAGTAGAAAAAAATGTCGATTTCTCGCTCTTAATTTTTCTTCACGCTCTCATACTCTGTTGCTATCTTTTTTCTATCTCTGTTTACTACCTCTACAGTGTACTCTTCAAATAAATATATATACGAGTTAATCAGAACACAAACTTTGACTTCTACCACATAAAAAAGAAGGATTATAGGTGAACGATTTTATCTTTTTTATTTAGTAATAAACACCAAATTTTAAGTAACCGAGTAGAGGCTCACATCTCATGGCACAGCTCCTCTTCGTCGACATCGTAAACTCCGAACCTCGGCGGTGTGGCATCCCTTGCGAACAGTTCGTCGTGAAGTTTCCGATGCCCGATTCCGTATGCTTCCAGTTTTTTCAAAACAACCACATTCAACTCCATGATCAAAAGTCTGTAAAGGAAATGCATAGCTTTAGAAAGAATATTTCCACGAATCAATGTTTATTGTAACGACAAAATACATGCAAAAGAAAAAAATTTACTGCTTTATAGAAGTCAGATATGTTGTATGGTTCCTGTGGATATATGTGGAGTGGTACAAGATGTGGTATATATCTTGTGCCGAGTACGCAGGTAGGGAGCAGTTGAAACACCTGTAGCTGTTAACACACTATCTTATATGACTTATCGGTGGGCGCAGCCACCTCTAATTTTACAAGTATCCGCTAACACAGTATTTGTCAACATACCCCACACATAACACCTAAAGGTAAATGGTAGTATTAGGTAAATGTAACTTGATACGTGCACACAACATCTGAGGCAAGGCTAGTACACAATACTATGGACAAAAATAATATATCGTTTGAAATTGAAAAATTATATAACCAATGTACCTAATAGTCTGAAGGAATTGAAAACTAGAGTTTTATAAGATTTGGTTAAAACGCTACATTTTAGAAGACCAATGACAGAAAAAAAACTTTTTATTAGATCGTCTTTTATCAAACTCGCTGCAGTCTATAAGCATCTTTTTTTACCTTTAGGAAATCCTACTTTGAATAACCACGGTTTCTCACTCATCGCATTTGGCCGTAACCACGGGACACTACCGTGGTTTCGACAGCGATAGGCCTTGATAAGACCTGATCTCGGGGTGGAGCTACTGCTTTCCACTCCCTGTAAGTGTTAGGCGGAAGTACCGCACGCACCACCTCGAGACTTTTCATGTTTAGTGACATATTACCCCCGAATCTGCCACTATAGTCTCTATAGTCTATATGCACCCTAACCTGTCGGTTCTATTGTTAGTACAATGGTGTTTTGGTCTTGTGTCTGCTTTTACTTTTATCTTCTTAACGTGTTTTATTTCCTATAAGCTATATCTAATATCTTTAAACTTTTAAATATTTTTTTATTTGATGAAGCGACGAGACGAGCAGGACGTTTACCTAATGGTAAGCGTCCGTCTTTTAAGTTAGGATGATATATAAAGGACTTGTGTTCGTCACTCTTAAGACAACAATGTTAACTCTCGTTACCTTAGTAATTTCACTAGCTACATTGCCCTTTAAACCGGAAAATTGTTTGCACTCTACTGTTCGGCGGTAAGAATAGGTGCTGCGATGGTACCTCTACCTACAAGATCTCCGGCAACAGAAATCTATCACAACCTACACTACCAGAGAAATAATAAAATGTTTAAATCTAGGTAGACAAGAACTTTTAGCTACTGCTCACGTCGTGGTGGCAATTTTAGTTTAGCATATCGTATCTTTTAACTGTTATCTAATAGATCCACTAAATCATTGATGAAAATAGATAACCTAAATTTATTCTAAGGTTCAATATAAACAATGTCTTATTTGTCCTAATTTAATATCGTGCCAAGTACAAGGGTTCTAATCTTACGAGGAGTGATAAAAAATAGTGAGAACGACATATATACTCCTTGGTAAGAAAAAAAATAAATACTGGCATAGCTCAGATACATATTTGTAATATTAATAAAGAAAAAAAATCTTCGATTCTCTTTTGTTTTTTTCTGAATGTAGTCATTTGTTTGCTTCGTGTCGGAACGTGTGCTCTCTTTGCCAGAGACCGTCAAGTAGGTAGGCACCCCAGCAGCTATTTCCGCCGCCAAACAGCAGTGTGCGAGCATTACCGTATTGCAGATTGAAGGGCTGTAGCTAGTGAAATTATTGAGGTACTTAACATCTTATATCTTATGTAAATTCCACAATATGGTAGTGTGTGTGTCATCCTAATTAGCGCTACGTTGTCATGGGCGGATGTAATTGCTCATTTTCATGTGAATGTCTCGCTAATCTAGTCGCTTTATATAATAAAAAAAATGTGTTAAACACTTTAAATTTGTTATACTTTTATGGAAGAATACAACTTAAAACCGATTAAGTTCACAAGGATTATGAAAAATAAGAAATTGCGCTTTTTTATTAAATCTCTTTCAATACTAAGTTTATGTTAAATAGTACAATAAGACGAAATTTTATCTCATACTTCTACAAAATCGTGGTAATACAATTATGTAAGGAACGAAATTTACAAGGCCAATTAGAACCTCTTTTTTGTCGTCGGCTAAAAACACGCAACAAGAATACTTTAAACATGTGGTGTTACTTTTCTTATCTCAGGTTTTCTAAAATTCTGCATAGTCATGTTAAATCAACTGATATTATTGTAAAACATGACTGAAGGTCACCTTAATAGTGATGTCTATGACTTAGTTATTTTTTTAATTAATAAAGTAACGTTTATATGATAATTTTTTAAATTAATAGGCTAAATAAATGTTGTATGATTTGAAGTTCTATATATTACTTAAATAACCAAATAATACATATTTTAAAATTTCTTTCATATGCCCAATTGTTATTAACAAATCTTTAGTGATCTTGTGGTGTATTTTTTATCATGCTCCATTATATTGTTATGGGTGGACTTTTCGCTTACCATTAGGTGAACATCCAGCTCCACAGACCGTTTTGAAAAAAAAACCTATTTGTTGTGATTTGCAAAACCTTTATTATTTAATTGTAGACTTTTTTGATATTATGCTTAAACATGACATTTTTTGCTACTGATATTTTATTCTTCAAATTTTCATGCATGCACATTTCCAATTAAATTATTTGAACCACTTTTAAGTATTGTAATAAATGTAGGTTAAATATTTAAATTTGAAAAAAAAAATATCAGTGTTTGATAACGATTTAAAATTAAACTATTAAAAATTAATAAGTTTTAGAAACTATTTAATATAATTACAACGTCACTATTTCGCGTATATTTCAATTTTTAAACAAACGTTTTACTCGTTGACTTCATGTTTCAACATTATAATAGTATGATAGTCTATGGACTAGATCATTGTTGTGTTGCGTGTAAATGTATAATATTGCATATTAAATAACTTGATTATTCGGTTAAGTTGTTAGATGTTCTTAACTTGATAATATAGCGGAATCGCACATATAATTTTTAGTGCTGAAGTGAATGTGTTTCTTAACCATAACTTATTTGCCATTTATTATAAATACAGAACTTTTAAATTACTAATATATAACTTTATATTTTAGATTTGTAAACTGCAATGAGTGACTTACGGCAAAGGAAGGTAACATACACTTTAAATATTAAGAACTAATCTTCGTATAACTTTTTCTTCCCTTTTCGTAATTTTAAAAACAAAATATTTACACTACAGCGGTGTTTACTGTAAATTATAATGATATTTTATACTTTAATAATATGGAAACACTTTTTCAAAATAATATACGTTTCGTGCAATTAAGAGCAATAATATCAGATAAAGTAACTATATTTTAACTATTTCGGCAGTAATGATTTTTAACTGTCAAACCGCCATATTTCGTGTCTATTATTTTTCTTTAAGATATAGTGTGTCTATTATTTGTATCATAGAGTTAGGTTATAACGTGTACCATAGTTTTTTAAGATAATTTTATAACATTTACTACCATTTAGTATTGTCATTTCCAACATATTGAAAGTATTATATGTATGATTCAAACATTAAATTAAGATTGAATATATTTGTTTCCTAATATTAATGGTCGATATAATTTTTATTTTAATGAAACAGGGGAAAACTGTACAAGCGGATTAGGGGCGATATAAATTACATTTTTATTTCAATTATTAGAAATATAACTTGTTTTTTGAATATTTTTTTTCCACTATTCTCAATGCAATATTATAAAAAATAAAATAATGAGCTAGATCCCAACTTGTTTTCATAACTAAAACAGCTAAAGGATTTATTAGAAAGACGCATGAAAAATATGGATAGAGAGAAAAACACTCAGGAAAAAGGTAAAGAAACAGAGAAAGTCTCGTTATCGTAAATCGTATCTACGGTATATCAAGTAAACAATTTTATAAGAGCATCCAAACACAAATCTGAAGGTCATGCAATCGAATACTAGGTTATTAAAACTCGTTTAGAGTTGTGGCTTTCCATGAACGATGAAAATTAATTATCAACGATACAACTAGTAACTCGAATGCTTATTATCTCAGAAGGTAAATAATTTAAATAAGATCATTTCGTTAGAAATAAATAGAGACAATTTGGGAAAAAAATATAGGAAAGATAAAAAACTAATTGGCGACGAAAATTTAAATGAAATTAATATTTATTGTTATGATTACATCACTACAAATATGTTCAATCTTGTTCTCAAGTACCGCATTTTAATATATTTGTATACAAAAAAATAGGATAGAAAAAAAATTAGTTATTTGTCTATTATTACTAAAGGATTGTATTGGAGTTTTACTTACGAGTCAACGACAATGGAAAAAAAGTATATTATTTTGTTAAGTGTTGCTAAGGTAATACTATTATTTTTTCTATGGAATGAAATTTTCTATTAATATTAAGGTAAGAAGAAGAAACCAGCTGTGGTTAAACAATTGTGATAAATCAATGAAATTTACTTTAATTAATGAAGCTTACTTTTTTACACTGGCAAAAATTTTGTACTATCGCATATTAAAAAAAGGTACGCATTCAAATTTTGACAGTGATAGGAGAAAAATGTTTGAAGTTAGCTCAATGCACCTTTAGTATTATTTTTGTAGTACAGCGATGTAGCATTCGTGTTTTTACATATGATTAAAAAATTGTTTATTCTTATAAAGCAATAAATTACTTAATTTAAAACGTAACAAGAATCTCATGATACGCGGTGTAATGATAAGATGCCTAAATTATGTTAATAATGTTATATTCTAACAGTATTGATGTATGTTTAAGTGATTATTAAATAATAAATGTGTCTTAGTTTGTGATGTTAATTTTATCCCGATATGGGAAAGTTCAGTACGTACAGATATTTAGAGGTAAGAAATAGACAATAAATATAATAATTAAACAACTTACATTTTATATAATTAGTGATTTATTTAAAAAATTGTAATTTTGTTTGTTGACTTGTACAGCAATAAAAAGTTTTTGCATTGAAAATTAAGGCATTGACATTATTCACGAATAGCAATTATATTTTTTCTGGAGTATGGTGACTAGTATTGTAACAATACCATTTATAACTCACTGTAAAATCTAGGACTGTATACATAATTAATGATTTCTATTGAAAAGAGTAGATGTCACAATTTAAAAATAAAAATGTGATGGGTCTGTAGTAATACTGAGATATTTTACAAATTAAGTAATAATGATTAATAATCATTTAAATACACCTGTACCTATTATGCCTTTATTGAGAATTATGAAAAGCCCTTTGTTAATTGTCCTTAAAATGTTCTTGTTTTTAATTACTTTGAATACTAAAATGTAAAAACAAAATTACAAATACAAAAAAATTACACTGTATCTGTATATACACAATTTGAAATGCTATAAATAGAAAAGTGTAAAAAATGCCATTAGCATTTCATCACATTTCTTTTAACAGGAATCTAACCTGGTAATACATATAAATAACATAATTGAAAATATATAACAAGTTTTACCTTGAATAAAAATAATCACTAAGTTAATATTGTTAACACTTTAATAGAACTACAAAATATAAAGTTAAAGTAATAATTGTGCTGATGCAAAACATATTGCCTATTATAAGTTTATTCATAGGCTTTTGAAAGTTACCACTGAGCAATTTTCTTTTCAGTTAAAAGATAATACCTCAGCACCACATATCAGCACTAGAAGTTTATCTATAAAGCAGCCTAGGAGATTGAAGAAAGTTTTTATTCTACTCATTGTATTGGCATTATGCGGAACATATTTAATGGGTGAGTAAAATTTTAGTTTTTAAATCATTGCTTATAATGAGTATTGACTTTTAAAAATATATAATAATAAATTAATTGCTTTTTTCTGCAAGTTTACTGTTCATACAATGCATGCTATGAGACCAGCAAAAAATTCAATTAGTGGTAAGAGAACTGCCTACTATATAATAATTTTTTGCTCAGCTCTTTACCTTGAAACACCTTACATATTTCTTTTCCCCAATATTCCTGTTAATTCATTGCCTTTCCAAAACAAAATATCACAATGTTTGCTAATTAATGATAGGCGGAAATAATGTATTTAGTTAATTTTAAATTTAAGCAAAGAACTCTAAATAATTGTAGATTGAAATATAGGAAATATCAAGAATAGCACAATAAATTACCGTGATTAACATTAAACTATCAACTGATAGAAACTGAAACATTTTTACTGAATAGTGCTCACACTTTAATAATGCTAATGCATGTAAAAGAGCATTATGTAGGATCTTTGGGTGCATTCGTAATGCTTTGAAGATGAATACTGAAAAGATTTTAATAAGCATATAGATTTCTTCTGTCAAGATGCAAAAAAAAAAAATAAGCTAAAGAATCCCTAACAATGTATCATTTCTGATTTCTCATTGCACTGAAAGTATGCTTTTATTAAAATTGCTACAAAACAATAAATAATGTAAAATAGGTATAAAATGATAGTATCCTTTATAGTATTCAATTGGAAATCAATGTATATTTAAACATTATATGATAATGATAGATATTGTATTATTAAAACATTTTTAATCGAATAATTATGTCGGTCATTAAGAATACTTACTTGTATATCAACCAATTTGTGTAATAATGTAATCTTATCTATATGTAAAAATGTATTAACATGCCGCGTAATCAATGGGCACTTTTTTTTGTGGAGAAATCCTGCATCGGATACCTGCTGTTTCCGCGGCGAAAGGATTATGCCAGATTTAACTAGTAAGACCCCATGGTGACCCTCGTAACGTTGTTAGCTGGAACTACGGGAACGCTTACCCACACTACCGTAGTCCTGATTACGTTGATTCGTTACTAATTCCTTTTCGGGAAAAGGGTAGGCAATGGTGTAACTCTCAATTCGTAATCAAATGACACCAAGACAATCTTGAGGCTATAATATAAACGATGGATCACCCCCCTATCCGCCGCCTAGCCTTGGTTATGGGGGACGAAAGAGCAAAGTACATCCTACGACGCTCGGGTTTTTTGGGTACGTCTAGAGAATTTTCTCCCTTTCCGTTTCTGCAGCTTCTTTTTGGAAGAGCACCTATTCGCAAAAGTCAATACCTGCGCTCCACGACCTTTCACTGCCATCCAGTTCTACCTAGGGTTGGTAGTGACAGATCGTCCTCCACTACAGCGGTAAGTTTCCGACGCTGAATATTCTACGCTGGGGTAAACAATGGGCCTTTCTCGACACGATATTTTGTATAAAAAAAATATATTAAGATGATGATACATTGCCATTCCAACGATGATGAGTCATTACTTAATTTTGTGTAACATCATTATCATCATTATAATAGATGGACGTTGGTAAGTAACGACTGTAGTCCAATTTTTTTAATTATATAAACTAGCGCTATGATTCCAAATAATAAGTAAGCGACGATAAATTATTTAAGGGTAAAGCGAATTACTTTAGAAGTGGTGGTGGTAGATTTCTTAAAGATTGTCATATCATACCTGCACGGAAATGCTAACATCGACAGACTGTTCGAATACTTCCCTGGTTAGCATTATGAAAGTCGCAGCGAAAAGCTTTGTCCTAATGCCTGGGATTTCAATCGACGAAGGAATGAATGTCTGCTGTCTCCCATACGTGCGATGGTAAAAGAGCGATGGCGGAGTCAAATCATACAGTTCCTGCGCACATTCCAAGATGCATCCCGTAAAACACCGAGGGGGTCGCTACCCTGTACTAGTCACGCAGGCTATAAAGTTTACTACTTTCCAGCTCATGATCACCAACCTTATTTGAGATATTGATAGTTTCTCATTGTTATTTTTTATACTACTCTGGCAGTAATGCGATGCGGTTCCCAACTTTTTCTATGGATCTCTGTGGTGGTATTCGATGATCTATTGCTATTATTGGAAACTTTGATCCGATATTTGTGTTAATATTAATATTAGTCAGTAGATTTCTGTTGTAGCATCATAGCCTGCCCTGTTGTCTCGGGCTCTGAATAATAGGTTTAAGGTATATCCTGTCTATCGTAGAAAGGAACTAAAAGGATCTATGAGTTCGCGTGCTTTGTATTTGTCGTAGCAAAGCGAGGGTGCTGGGGAGGAGCACGGCTTTCTCTGAGACGTGCGTAGGTGTGGTAGGGAAGCAACGCACTGAGGATGACCACCGAGGGGGTTTTATTGGATGCAATTCCAACATAACCTTATGTTCCGCCTAGAAGTATGATATCTTTTGAAGATTTCCCTCACGATTAAATAACGTACCATGAGTGTCTATTTCTCTTGCCTAGTGATAACCACCATGTTTCGATATAAAAAGTGTTGCAGTATGTCATGTAGTTACAGAGGTAATTTGACTGTTTGTGTAGTATTATTACTCATAGCCATTACTGCAATATGGTAACAGACAAATATTTTAAAAATCATCACATAGTTATGGGTTGACGTAACGGTTACGTAGTAGATACATACCTCGTTTTAATGTTATATAGCCTAGTGCTCGACTTCTACTACCCTTAATAGTAAGCGGGAGATGTAATCGATGTGGTAAAGTATACAGGTCTAGGAGGACCTTATTCACTCCTCGGTTTGTAGAGTTTTTACTGATAGGTCTCGATTGCCGGAAACCATTTAGGAATCACTGCTTTTATTATACTTCTGCCGCCGAACAGTAATATGCAAACATTACTGTATTCCGATTTGATAGGGGTCGTAGCTAGTGAAGTCATTGCAGTAACAAGACTCAGCTTGTGATGTCTGACAGGTGACGAGCTCAATGTGATGCTGTATTAACAGGCCGTGGAACCGGGTACACGAGCCCAGTATCAGATGAGCTGTAAGAGTCTCTGTGGTTTGTAAGCGCTTACATTATCAGAATCTATATATGATGCTGTGTATACCGTCTTAACTAGCGTCACGTTGTTATGGGCAGGCGTATCACTTATCATCAGGTGAACGTCTCTCTCGTCCCGTCGCTATGTAGGACTAAAAGAAATTATGATGTTACTAATGTAAGACAAAATTGTTAGAAAATGATATTAATTTCGTGTTCTACAGTTCTATTAAATTTTTTGTCTATTAGTATATCAACGTCGAGGTAATTAGTTTTTACACAGAAAATAAAGCATACGAATGCTGTGCCACTTCCGTTTGCTCGTGTTGCGATATTAGATTTCTAACACTAATAACTTCGTACGTAGTCTATTCCTTTTTTAACAGAGTACCACTATATTAGGAGATATCCAGAAATTTCTTAGCTCATCGCGAGATTTCCGACACTATTAAATGCAAAAATACAAAATTTGATAGAGGTTTTGCTTCTGCTATTTAAAGCTTAGCTAAGAATGTATTTTACAAAATTCCTTCCCCAATGAGAGTTGCGGGGGTGTGACGGCGAGCATGCGCGATGGATTCAGATATGAGGAGATCTGTAGAAGAACTAAGGTCACCGACATAGCCCAAAAGATTTCTAGACTTAAGTACCAGTGGGCAGGGTATATTGGTGGAAGGAATTACAGCTGATGAGGCAGTAAGGTTCTTTTAGTGGCGGCCGCCTACCGGTAGACGCTGGGAGGCCCCTCTTAAGAAAGGCCTATGTCCAGCCGTGGTCGTCTGTCGGTGGATGATGTCGATGGTACGGCTAGTAAAGCGGGCGAGGAACAACCAGTTATGTTAAACCTGTCCGTTATCCAATCAAAACAGTAATTCACTTTTTTTGTTTCCAGATGTCATAGTTCTATTGCTGAAGTGCTTTACATGTATAAAATGTATGTCTAATGTAAAAGATTAATGTGTTGTAAGCAAATCATTTGATGGCATATGAAAATAGTTATAACATAAAAAAAGGCATAAAAATATTGCTGTTCCGACAGGATATGTTTCAGAATCAGAATAGATCTTTCACAATCTCTGGGCTCATTTTCTTCAGCCGATAGAAGCCCGCATAGGTGTCCGTCAAAAGTCTTCTCTGCCATTTTCACTTGCTCAGTTCAAGCTCAAGCCTTACCACCTAAGTCTAAAATCTGAATAGATCTGATAGATGCTTGATTTGTATATATGTATATTAGATATAAAAAATAATATTTATTGCCGTCTCCATCACAAAAGAAGACATCAAAGATGTAAAAGGTGAACGGGGTGAATAGTGTCGTATTAAAATATCTACAATATGTTTATTGTTTATTGTGACTAGATGTTCTTCTGTGTGATCTCTTATGCATCTGTAACCGTTGATAAATGACATGCTTATTTCAGTACCAATTGGTTGTTATTTTAATTAATTTTTGGTCGTAAAACTGGTTCGCTTTCAAACGATAGCAGTAGTGTGGCAGTAATGGCTGATGTAGCAACCGCGTCGCCGGCGTTGGCCATTTTCTATGCAGGTAAATCACGGTTACGTTTAAACTACTTCAAAACGGGATGCTGAGGGATTTTAACACGTACATCGCGGCTCTATAAAGGTTACAAGGGCTTTAATCTAGCTTTTTTTTTGTTCAAATTGTGATACGGTTGTGAATTTTCTTTTTTATAATTAACTAAAAAAATTTTATTGTTCAAAGAATCTAGTTTAAGGTCTTGAGATTTATGTTTTATTCGAGGTTTCTTTGTTTCGAGACGACCGGAGCGTACACCTGACCTGACCACCACGTTGTTATAGGCAGACGTATCATGGTAAGTGCTACGCCTGCTCATAGCAAAGTGGAGCAAGTCAGGATATTATACACTGCACCGCATTCCGCTCGTCCCTTAAGATGTAATAAAAATGTAAACACTTGGTCTCCGGTAACAGACCTACTACCAGTATAATAATATAGTAAAATAAGTAATAGTTTTGTTTGCTTTGCAAATACATTAAATTATATATTTTTTTTAAACTATTTCACAGTCGGGTTAGCTTCAAGCTATTGTACCACAGATAGATGCACTGGTTGAACTTAAATACTCCTCAATTTGTCATCAGATGTAAATCAATCAATCAAAAGAAAATGGCAATATTTACCAGGTCATTACATGCTGTCTTGAAAAGGTTTTCCATCTTGTCATGGTGAAGCAGCTCAGTATCCGTGGCCTGATTACCAACGGTTAAAGATGATCTTATCGGCTATCCCCAGATGGGCTCAGTAAACCCGCCTCGAATATGTGCCACTGTTCTCCATGACTAAGTGCTACCGTACCGGAAATGTTAACCTCGTAAATATAATAGATAAACCCTGCTCTCGTTGTCACTTCACTCAAAGGATGTGTCATCATCTGAACTGTCAATTTGCGTTTTTTTTCTAAATATGAAAAATCATGTGAACTACGTTTCAGGGTTAAAGTCAGGAATAATACCTGAAACGAATATTGGTTTATCTTTTACGGGCCAGTTTAAACCTTGCTTTTAAACTATCATTACTTGACACGTGCACGGAGTAAAGCACCGTAATACAAATCAGTTCCGGAAATAATCGATTAAAAACCTTCTATTGAATCCATCTTTTATATCAATGCACATAAAAAAATATATATTTATTTTTAATATCAACAAAGTTAGCGATGATCACACCTGATTTTAAGTGGTGATGTGATCTATGGCAGTAAGGCGCATTAACCTAGTAGCAGCATATTCATTATTTTGTTGAAGACACTCATGTCGTATTTGAACGGAAACACCGATCTCGGCGAGTAGTTCTACTCCTTCGCTGTTCTCGTGAAGAATGAGGAACTGAACTTCTTTGTTCGCAAACTGGGGATGTTCACAATGTAAGGATGGAGACTAAGCGTGCGTCTGGTCGTTTGGTAGTCAATAGGGGATGGGGGAATTATATCGTGTAATTCCATCGCACTTCCAAAATGTATCCTATAGAACACCTCGAGACTGGCCATACCACGACCGTGATCAAGACTGTCAAGCCTAGTTTAGACAGGTTCTTGATCACCAACGAGCACCGGATCTAGTGCCGCTAGATAAGTTAAATACATAATTGTGTCATCATCGTCAGCCGATACACGTCCACTGCTGGACATAGGCCTTTCTAGAGATTCCCTCATCGATTGGGTAAGGATTCATATGGAGGGATTTTGTTTCTTTTAATTCGTACCCTCTTGGTGTTTTGGGTCAGGGCCTTTAGTTTGCTATACATTTACCATCATAATTATCTTATTTCTAATTCCAATACTCTCTTATCTTTCATTCCATTCATCATTTTACTCTGTTCTTCTTCCACGCTTCTCTTCTCTATCATGCTACATTCCGTTCATCAATCACCCCTCTCTCAATTTGCGAAGACCGTCGTCTTCTTCTTTGTTGCTTTCTGGGGAGGGCCTGAAATTAAATCATCTCCTGGAGCATTCGTTTCCTCCTCCTTCTTATTCTTCTCATTTTTCTGCTTCATTCTTATATTCTTCTTCCGATTTGTGTTTTTTACACATTAATATTCCTTATTATTATTCAAACTTTATTATTCAGTTTTATTATTCTTTCAGTAACCCTCTTACAATATCCCAAGGTTTTCCCACGACTTTCGTCCTCACTCATCAGAGAGGCAATGGCATCCGCTTTTATCCTCTTCCTTATCTCCATGTCACAGTCACACCTCTCTTTCCCGAATAAGGGACAGGAGATGAGTATGTGCATCACGGTCATATGGGGGATTAGGGCTATTTCCCACCACCCACAATGCGGCTGGGTATGAGTTAGAGCCTCGTTTATTGATTAGCAAGGTGCACCACGAGCAGGTGAGGTTGATTTGCAATACCGTATGCGGGAACCCTTACACATAATTGTGTAAAATGTACGTATTATAAAATATTGTAGATTTGTGCTCGTGTTCTAAGGTATTATTATTTCAATTAGTCATTATTTAATATTGACTAATGTCAGTGAAATTCAAACAAGAGTCGCGATGTTACATTGTTGTTTAGTTTGTGATTGAAATAAACAAACAAGAAAGAATATATACATAACGGCAACATAACGGATATACGTTCTTAGAATCACTCTAATACAACAACGCTGAATGTGTAGCCGCTTTTGTCGTTTGATTGTTCCAATTCTGTTGTTTCCATTGTCGAAGCCGGGGAACGGCCATTGTCACAGTAAATTCCTGTCCTCCATCATTTTCCAACGCAGTAATGCATCCGAACATTATGTACTCGGTTTTTATTTATTGGATGAAATTGTTTGTTCAAGGGTTGTTCGCAGGGCAGACACAGTGGTTAGATAGTCTGGCGAAAAGCCTGGGGTACGAGAGTGTGTATCACTACGCCGTCATCATCGATGCCGGCTCCTCGGGATCTAGAGTGTTGGCTTACAAGTTTAGAGTACCGTTCACAGGTAATTTTATTAGTCTGTTGTATTTGCTTTAATTAATTACTATTAAAAATTTTCTAATTTGTATCATTGTAGTCCGATATATATTAATATATATTTTCTTTTCAGTGTTCGGCCCACCAAGCTTGGATTTAATAGAAGAAGTTTTTGAACAATGTAAACCCGGACTGTCTTCATATGCGGACGATCCTGAAAAGGTACGATACGGAATTTGTTAAATAATTTTTAAAAATAAAATTTCTATGTATATATTTTCTTTCTCGTTACAAACTTGTCGCCAGGCGATACAACACAACCATTACAAAGTAATTGTTTTAAAATTTACTAGTCAGTAATCTTTACATTAGGTGTAAGGGGTCCTACACAACAACTCGCGGGACTGTAGCCAGTCTCACCTGCCTGTGGTGCACCCTGTTAATCAACAGACGAGGCTCTGGCGTCCACCATTCCGCATTAGATTCCGTGGTGGCAAATGACCCAAATCCCCTCGAACAAATGCGGGACCGATCGATGTCTAGATCTTTGGGAGAAGCCCATGTCCAGCTGTGGACGTCTATCGGCTGATGATGATAACGAATCTTTACATTACACTTAACAGTTCAGAAACTTGTCCATTATACGATGTACAATAGTTTTTAATAACTATTAAACTTTATAATTGAACATTATAGTGGTTTCTTAGCTGAAATTTAATAGTGAACATAGTATAAATACTTGTAAATGTTTTAATGGTATGCGTATTTAAAGTACAGAATAAAATCATTTGTTTTTAATATTTTGCTGTGGGTTTTATTATAGCACATTTGATATGGAATGAATAAAGAAACGATATTCCTTTCCAGGGCGCCGATACTATAGTACAATTAATAAAGAAAGCAGAGTTTCTGACGCCTGTTGAAAAAAGAAGATCTACCCCGTTGATTGTCCGGGCGACGGCTGGTCTCCGGCTACTGCCCAAGGATAAGGCCCAGCACCTACTTTACCACGTGTCGAAGGCTATTGCTAAGTGAGTATCATGTTATTTAGCAACACCAAATTGATTTACTAGTGGTAATTTTATTTCGGATTTATACAGGGTGAAAGGTAATAGGTGTAAAAGATCTATGGGGGCTAAAGTATATCTCGTATCCTATCTATCTATCTATGTATGGAACACCCCATCCAAAAACAATGGTTCTGGAGTTATTAATGTTTTGAAAAGTATTTTTTAAAAAATTCCTAATTTTATAGGAAAAAAATCGATGATTTTATTTCTTACTTATTTCCACACAAATTTTAATGTAGTAATTATTGTTTAATCATTGTTTTATTAAATTAATAATCACTTGAGGCTAAAACTTTTAAATTAGGTTTTTTGAAAGTCGTGACGGTAAAAAATGAGGCGTTATACTTATATTTTTATTTAATCTTAAAATAAAATTTTATCTACAAAACTACGTATAAAGCACATAAATATGTACCTGACTTCAATAACTATCCGGCAAGGTATAAGAAAGTACATAAAGTTTCTAAAAAAAAAAAACACTTTTTTGCTCAAACTGACAGCTACGGTTCCTGATACAAGCACGAAGCCTTTTCCTTGTGTCAGATCGAGCGACGCGCCCTGTGAGCTGTTGGCTTGTTTCATCAGTATCGACTATGATGCGTGATTTTTAATCTTGTCGGATAGGTATTGAAGTCAGGTACTTATTTATGTGCTTTATACGTATTTTTTATAAATAATTTCTATTTTTAAGATTAAATATAAATGTAAGTATGACACTTTATTTTTTACTGTCACGATTTTCAAGGAACTTAATTTAAAAGTTTTAGACTCTAAGTGATGATTATTATTTTAATTTAATAAAACAATGATTAAACAATAATTACTACATTAAAATTTGTGTAGAAATAAGTAAGAAATAAAATCATCGATTTTTTTCCTAGAGAATCGTGAATTTTCTGACAAATATTTAAAAAGTTAATAACTCCAGAACCATTGTTTTTGTATGGGGTATTCCATACATAGATAGTATATGAGCTATAATTTAGTCCCTCACCAGATCTTCTACACCTATTACGTTTCACCCTGTATACATAGTTCTGTCTTCCTTTTTTTTTATTTTTTTTTATTGTTACATTGGAGAAAGCAGGTCAGATGAGGAAATATTTTACCAAATTCCTTTGCCCTAGGTAGTTGAGGGGGTGTTACGGTCAGTAAAGCTAACGGGAAACAACTACCATACTGTATATGGAGTAGTTACTTCCAGCGCATTGTATTAATTGGTTTAATAACTTTCTAGCTTGGGCTACGACATTGGGCCGAACAGTGTGGAGATAATGGACGGCTCCTATGAGGGAATATTTATCTGGTACACCGTCAACTTGCTACACAGTGAGTATGTTGTAGTTGTCTACTGTAGATTAAGTTCATTTTATATTTCATACGTTTGTATTATTTTATTAACGCTATGAGTGAAAAATTCATTAAAATACTTATAAACGTCTTTAAATGAGTTATTTTATAATTACTTTAGATTATTATTTTTTTGATAATTTTTAAAGATTTAATGGACGGCGAGACAATAGCCGCGTTGGACTTAGGTGGCGGTTCAACGCAGATTACGTACCAGTTGAATGACGTCGATGTGCCGCAATTTCCGGCTGCCGACCGACACATCGTACCGGCCGGAGACAACATAACGCTGTACACTCACAGGTGAGATTAAGAAGTCATCATCGAAGTTTGAACATGAGAATATAGAAGTTAATGGCAATATAGTCCTGTTTGTTCTACACTAGAAATCGACAATCTACACGTGTGCGGTTACTCACTGATAAATCCAAGTAACCTGTTTTAGTTTCAAAAGTAAAATATACTATATATATATATATATATCATTTACAGTTATTTGAACCTGGGGCTTCTGGCAGCTCGGTACGGAGTATTCCGCATGGAGGCAGGAGACAACAGCACTAATGAGTTTACATCGGTGTGCGTCGACCCCATCGTGCAGCGGGAGCCGTTAGTGTATGCTAACAAACAGTACCTTATTAGGTAAGTCTACTTAAAATTGAGTGATATTTAGCATAACCAATACAAAAAGTAAACATAAATAATAACATAGATAAACATTATTTAATGTAGATATGTTAATAAATAACATTTATTATTTTTTTATACTGATTTATTTAAGTGAATTATATTAAATAACGTAAGCGCAGTATCTATACTGAGTATATTACTAACGTGGCTCGTTGTGCACAGCGGCGCGCCGCGACCTGAGGGCATGAAGCGCGAAGCTGCGTATGCACGCTGCCATGAGCTCGTGTCGCGCTACACGCTGCGCACGCTCGACTGGGAGCCGCAGCGCGCGCCGCGGGGCATGGTCGCCGCTATGAGCTACTTCTACGACGTGGCTGCGGATGCGGGCATCATTGGTCAGTACCGTCGACTACAGTTGCCATCGACCGATAAGTAAAAATTATTGCTAGGATTCTGTATTATGGATAGTGTGTTATTTGCAGACGTAATGCGCGGCGGCACCACGACGGTGGGACAGTACCGAGCTAGCGCGCTGCGGGCATGTTCCAACGCCAACGTGGAGCAACCCTGGGCTTGCGGTGACCTGGCCTTCGTGGTCGCTCTCCTACACGACGCGTACAAGATACGCGAACACGACAATATATCTGTGAGTACTGTCGGTTGAATCGAACCGAGTTCTTTACTAACTGGTTTGCGAAACAGCAATGAGTTGACGTTAGTGTTCCGGTTTGAAGGGCTCCGTAAATAGTAAAATTAC
Organism: Ornithoptera priamus; assembly: GCA_029034505.1. Lineage (NCBI taxonomy): Eukaryota > Metazoa > Arthropoda > Insecta > Lepidoptera > Papilionidae > Ornithoptera > Ornithoptera priamus. The sequence goes on along the minus strand of JARDWD010000296.1, from coordinate 2,413,954 downwards.
TGGGATATATTTAGATTTATAATTTTATCTCAATGCATGAAGAACAAATTGTGTGTTGACTTCCTAATTGGCGTCACATTGTTATGGGTTAGTGTATGACTTACCATAAGGTGAAAATCCTGTTCATCTCTTTGTGTAAAAAATTGTGAGCGCAATGGTGCAGTGTATATTATCCTAACTAGCCCCACATTTTTATAGGCAGGCGTATCAGTTATCATCAGGTGAACGTCTTGCTGATCTCGTCGCTTCGTCAAATAAAAAAAAGATATTTTAACTGTCACTTAACACCGTGTAACATCAAGTGTTAACCCATTGCAGATAAAACACAACTATTTGAAACTTATCTATTTTTCCAGTTATTCAAGAAGATAAACGGTCATGAGGTGTCATGGGCGCTGGGGCTCGCGTACACGACGGTGATGAACAGAATGATGGCTGCGGCGGCTGCTTAGGCCTCAAGTAATACTAAATCTTCTACATTTACACCCCCTGTCTGTTGAAACGCCCGACCTTATAGACCATAACCATTTACAACTTTTTATATTCTTTGGTTTGATGTACGAAAAAAGCACACAAGTCTATATATAGATTTTTTTTTATAACATAGTTCCAGACAGACAAACGCACTAACTATATTACAATAGCACTGTATTTTTAATTTAAGTAGTTAGAAAAAGGTTGTTTTTTTTTTGCTGTTTTGGGTAATAAAATAATCAAAGTTTTATTCGGACAAATTTTGTTTTTAATAACGAAATAAATTTTATGTAACATAGCTGGTAAATATAATTTAATCTATGGAGATTATGTGAAGTAATTTAATAATGAATTTTAATTTTGAATTACCTTTGTTTTTTTTTATTTTAATAGGTCATCGGTAGGTGTAGGAAATATGAAACCAAGGTAATGCAATGTTTATAACTTAGAACGTATAACGTAATTAATAACAATTACACATATTTTTTTTTTAATACACTGATATGAGAATTGAATGAAAAAATTTTAGAAGTGATTAATTTGTGTACAGCAATTTTTATAACGTATATTTTAAGTTAATCGTGAGGTAATTTTTTGTGATTCCGCTTAAAAAATATTATTACATAACATAATTCCATCTTTTTATGTATATACCCATCAATATTAACCTGTTAACCGGGGAATTCCCTTTTTAATTGCGTAAGACATAACGGGTGCGAGCTCTTTCACTAGGACGTGTTAGTACGTCACGTCTGTTGCAGGTCGCAATATATATTTAAAGTACGCATTGTGCTACTCGCTATTGTTTCCTTTTCACGTATATATACGTCCCGCACGATTAACAGGTTAAAATTTTATTTAATATACGTTTCGGAAATTATAATCAATTGTAAAAGTATCGCTATAGTCTTTTCGTCTCACTGAACTAATAGAACACTATAAAATATTTTTTTTTTGTATATTGAAATGTTCGGTTGTGAACGTATGTATTTGATATTTTAAATCAACTTCTTTAGTTGGACGATTGATTGCAGTGTGCGAGTGAAAACTGATAGTAATTTTAAAAAGATATTATACAATACAAAAATATTGTTTGTTACATACAACATATCATTGGATACAAATATAACCGTTATTTTCTCATAACTGGAAGGAAATTTGTGATATGGCTATGCGAGGTTTGCTGCTACAAAACTCCAAACCTTTAACCGAACCACACTTCATTATATCCTCCAAACGTTTCCTAGAGCATTATGATATGGTTTTCGAGAACATACGAGAAGCTCTGAATAAAAAAGACATGCAAAGGGAAATCGATCAAATGGTTGTTCTCAATTGCTATATGTTTGTCATAATAAATTTCATTTTTTTTTTATGTATGGGACATCCTCAGAACATATAAAAGACACTTATACATATTAAACTTTTTATATTAAAGACAATTTATATAAGACAACAACCATTATGTTTATATGGCAACATTTTAGCACTTTTTGTTAAGTGACTGATTCAAAGATAATGCGATGACTTTGCTTAATTATAATATTCACACTGTCATTAGACAATGTAAAATGTTTTTATGAATTTTTTTTTGTCATATATTTTAGATGTTCATGCTCAGTTTTCACGTGAACCTAAAATATTCACAAATTTTTAGAGTATTTTTTAATTATAACCATTGACAGTTTTTTTTAAAAAAAAATACTTTTACAAGTAGCTGTTTCAACATTTCTATAATATTCGTGTTATTGGAACGATTTGAAAGGATTTTAATGTCCCTAATCGAAAGTGTTTATAAACTTTTTTTACACGTTTTAAAGTGATGCACGTCTGTGACGTTTAAACGCTTTATGTATAAAAAAACTGCCAATTTTAAAAAAAATCGATGAACACGCTTGAGTTAGCGTTTGGCGCCAAATTAAATTAAGGTTAGGTTAGTTGGCGGTCAGGCACAGAGCATTCTAAGAAAGCACCACACGTGAATTTATAACTATCTATATGTAAACTGTAATAATGAATGGCTGTTATTATATTAAACAATATTGCACTCTTATTACGAAGGTTGTATTTCTATAAATGATTTTTAATTATATTTTTAACTTACCAGTGTGGTCGTGTCTCGTGTTAAATGTTATCCAATATTTTTATGAGAATATTATTGTATTATTGTATCATATTTATTGTAAATTAAAATTTTTGACAGTTTATTAAAATCTTTTGGTAATAGCTTTCATTGCACTAAAATTTTGTAAAATGTATATTTATTTCAAGCAATCAGTGTTGAATGTAAATTGTACAAAAATTTAATAAATGTTGGTATTTAAAATTACTGTTTTATTTGATCTTTATTATCCTTAAGTGTAATTCAATGCTATGACGTTAAATGATAAGGTCATACATAGATGGTTAAATATTTTCGTCCAGAACACACCGACGTATCGCCGATTTTCAATAATAAAGACTTATTTAGTTAATTAGGGTTTTAGGTAAAATTTTTAAGTCTCATTCGTACTGTAATAACAACGGTGATAGTCATACATGTTCGTATTTTCTTGCTTCGGAGACTATATATCCCTCGCATTGCTCCAGGATTTCCTTTAAAAAAAACCTATGTATTGTCTATCTCTTGTCTGACACTGCAAGTTAGCTAAATTAAGAAAAATATAAAGAAGAAAAAGAAGATTATTCGTGTTATTAACTAACAAGCAAAATCTAACGGTTGGAACACGGCAATAATGTTATAGCGATATAAAGTTTATTCTCTTTATTATAGACTATACTCTATTCTCTATACTCTTTATACAGAGTAAAAAAGGTTGTTAGAAATAAAAAACAATAATCTTTATTTTTAAACTTTATTAAGAACCGTTCAATCGTTACATTAAAAATTAATGTAACTCTAAAACACTTGTTACAATAACTTTTTGAGTCGATTCAGTCTCCTAACATGATTAATAATTTAACGTAGGCTTTTGTTTTTAAATAAAAAATGGGTTTTAATAGTTCTATCGCATTTGCGTATATTGATTACGATGACGTTATTCAATGGTATGTTCTATAACACATTAAAAGTGATTTCATTAACAAATTATAAATGTACGAAGGCATGAAGTATATAGTATGAAGAAGATATTGAAGATAAATCGTTACCGCAGTGAACTGTACTGATATTGTCTAATCAGGAATTTTGTCTTTATTATTTCATGTTATTTCAAAATTTCACCTATTTGTCTAATAGCTATGTATAACTCAAAGTAGAGTTTATGTATCAGATTACAGTAGATGATAGTCTCTTTTTGGGATCAATGTTTTTTAACGACTTTTTGTCTCTGGTAATACTAACGATCTTGAAACCACACCCAAAAAGTTGCAAATTTAACAGAATATAACACTAAAAATAACATCGTAGAGCCAACGTATAGCAATGTTTAAATTATTTTGAAGAATTGTAAAACCTTTTACAAATATTTAACTTGTAATGTTAAGTATATAAAACTAATATATGTTTAAAAGTTGCTGGTTTAATACGTAACAGAGTATTGAAATAAATTATAATTAATGTAATAATTCCATTGTATCGGACAAAATAATTTGAAAAAGTATGAAAGGTGGAATAAAAGAATTTACTATATCAATGTGAAGCAGCACCTTGGTCGGAGAACGGTTCCGAGCCCGTCTTCTATGGCCGAGTAGATTCGCCAGTAATTAAAAAATAACACACAAAGTGAAGATCCGCCCTCGGATACTCTACGAATAGTACACTAGTGTACAATAGAATTAAAATAGACCGTGGACCCGGGTCCACAACCCAGTATCTGATGAGCAGTAAGAGTCAATCATTATTAGATAATAGGAGGAAACCACGTGTGCAAACTATGAGACGGTCGAACAGTATAGGAAATATTTGATCATATTTATCCCAAAAACACTGGCGGTTTAATGATAAAACATAGTTCATTGTTTAATGAGATTTTTCGTTATGATCTGATCTGATGCAGTGGATTAGACAATTATAATTAATTTAGAAAAAAACATTAACAATTGCTACATCCACGAGAAAGAGTACATGAGTAAAAAAAACTAATTACTATCTATTGCTATTAAAAGTAAACGTTATAATTAGATCCACAATTCTGACGGTACTGTGGACATGGATATTACATTTATTAAATATTTGCATTAAACGACGCAATGAAATTTATTGTGAAAAACTATAAAAATGTGATGTGAAGAAGAGAAACCGGAAGTTATACACGATTGCATAGATACGTGTAAATTTTAAATACTATAGTAATATTTTCTACACTGGTAAAGTTATTATAATAATTATTATTATTGAAACGGCTGTGCGCTTTTAACAGAATCTATATTCGTCTATGCACTACTCATTTTCAATTAATATTAAAAGTTGAATAATTATTCTGATGAATTAATTCTAAGATCTAGTTTGAAAGTAGATACGAATATTAACATTAAAAAGCGGTAGTAAATGATTTTATGAATTACTTAGATCCAATGGATAGTTAAAATCTAGAAATCTTATCTACTATTTAAGTTATAGACAATTATAATTAAATGACTTATTAATGAGTTAATGGATAAGTTTCACATCAAATACTTGGTAAAAGGACTAAAGAATCACCCCATAGGACATTTATTTTGACTGCAGTTGTATATAACTTTTTAAGTTTACTTGATAACAAGTTATATCAGTGATTTGTAAATTATATTCGTTTGTTTCAAACATCAGTCAGACAGACATTAATAGGTCACTTAAGATGTCTTGTTAATTGAAGATTATTGCTTAAATTTTTAGCACTTAAGGAATATTGTAAAATTTTACATGAATGATTTATTGTAGGGGGTAAGGGGCACAACAACTAACGGAATCCAAGCCAACTTCACCAGCTCGTGGTGCACCTTGCTAATCAACAATGGTAGGAAAATGGGTCACATTTCAAATGAACTCCTACGAGTGGATATCTTTAGATGATGCCTACGTCCAGTAGTGGATCTTTATAGGTTGATGATGATAATGCTAATGAATATTTATTAAAAGTTAATTAATAATTCTCACTAATGCTTCATCATTGGAGATTGTTCTGTTTGTTGAAGAAAAGTTTTAAAACGGTTAAAGTAACAAAAAAAGCTAAGATATTCTATATCTAAGTAGAGTTGTATTCTTATTTTACTTTCAATAACTGGTGACGCGTAAAAAGGTAATTTGATATAGTGTTAGTTTTCTTTGGTCAAGTTACAGCTTCTTGTACCAGAAGAGATAATGTTCCCCGTCTTCCACCAGGAGGTCATCAACACCTGCAAATATAAATAAAATTCATTGAATGCCGAGTAATATTACCAGAATCTTTGATCAGTGTTCAATGGAATTTCTCTTATACAGAGGAGTGGTCAGTAGTATAAAGGATAAAATAATTGAATACCGTTATAAATATGTATATTGTAATTAAGCGAATGTATGTATATGTTGTGTATATGTATATATCCATCAGTGGAAGTCTATATATATATATATATATATACTTTATAAAGATTCCATATCTATTTATACAGACAAATATTTGTATGTACTTTATACTATACTAGCTGTTCTCCGTTGGCTTTGGTGGTTGTAACATAAAATTACTCTTTAAATTTGTCTGAGATATTCCTTGAGAGAAATCGAAACCGCAAATGACTTTCTATAGCAACTGTCACTATAGCAACCGCTTAAATAATACCAAATAAAAATGCTTATAAAAGTTATTTAGAAATAAAAATATGAAGGATCTCCAAAATAACAAAAATAAAAAGCCAAATGCTCATGTTCCTATATCGATACGTTCACTAATTTTCACGTGATTAGCGAACAAGGAAAACTCATTTTCATTATATATATTATGCAAACTGACCGACTGGCGCAACTAATTGATTGCCAGGCGGGCTGGCCGGGTCGGGAACCTCTGTCAGGCGGTAGAGCAGCCAGTAGTGGTAGCCCATGGGCTCCTCCTTGTGGCCGGCCAGCGTGTGCACATAGTGACCGTTGGGCCACTCGCTCGCCTCGAATTTGAACTTGGGATCCTGCTCCGCCGCCATTTGCATTACGTGATAGAAAGATATGTTCCTGGAAACAAATTTCGTTATCATTTCGGTATTGATTTATAATTAAACATTCTTTATTAATTATCGTTTAAGTAGTTATATCACTTTTGTTCTTGTAACTCAAATTTATTAAACAATCATACCCTAGTTTAGAGATTGAAAATTTTTCCACATATATATGTATATTTTTATTTACAAGTTTCTTTAAATATTTATCGGCATACCTAAAATTAGGTAATAGAAGACCGACTTCCGTTTTTTCACCTAGTCTTTCCCTTTGTCAACCTAGGAAATGGGGAGATGCTGTGGTAGGTGACGAGGAATAATTTATATGTGTGTGTACAAATGGGTATATATATAAAACATGTTTCTTAATATTCCTCCACAGCATCTCCACATTTCCTTAATAATAAAAAAAATATCTGAATACACTTGTTATTCTGTAAAGACTAGGACATTCCCATAATGGTGATGATTATTACCCAGGGCACCAACATGCTCGCGTGATAAAACATACGCGAGTACGTGTTATCAGCCCAGCAATTTCTCTAGGTATACAGTTATTGACCTTTACAGTTACTGACCTTGGGGCCACCATGTACAGCGTGTAGTTCTCGGTGACGTTGGTGCCGAGCCACAGCGTGTATGTGAAGGAGACGTTGCGCGCGTCGGAGTCGTTGTGATTGTGGCCGGATTGGTACGCAAGCTTCAGGCTGCCATCGCCGCCATTATTGTCTATGAATTTAGGAAATATTGTGTGTGATATGATGTGCACAATAACGTATACAAATGCTGTGTTTCCTCAGGTGTTGCGGCTGTGGGCCACTGTGTAACTATGGACCATTGTCCATGGAGGGTCCATGGGAGGAATTTGAGTTATTTTCCACCGTGCTGGACAAATGCGGGTTAGTGGGAAGCGGCGTTCTGTTAGTTGGTTCTCTTCCACCTTCTTGAAGTTCTTAATAATCGTAATATATTCAAATAATAACGTATAACGGGTAAACAAAGTTCAAAATTGTTGTAACACTGTCTCTAATGGTGTTTCAGTTGCCAATATTGATACCAGAGCCGTGCAGGGGCGTGAGCTCCACAAACATAAATAAGCACTGCATACCCTGGCTCCCTAAATTTATCTCAATAATCTCTTAACTAACACAAAAGGACCACTATGCTTTAACCATTACTAAATTGGTGGTAAATTGACTAAATTGATAAATTTATTTTTAAATATTGATAGGAACAGATATTTTGGGCATGGTTTCCCAAAATCTCTGTACACTTCCCTGCAGCTATGCTTATTAATACCTTCTAGTAGTAGTGTGCAGACCCTAGACACTTGTGTGGTCCACAAAGAAACTCATAAAAATTTCTTGCTGAATGAATGTTTGGTCTAATTGAAAATCAGGGTGAAAGTGTAACCTAATGGTTCGTGGCGACTGTCGAGCAGCTTGTCGCTGCAGTGGGGAGGGCGGACTGCGGCCAGGGAGGCGGGAGTGAGCGCGGCCACCGCTGCTGCTGTTTTGGCCACATCGCTCCATCCACCGTCTGCCATCTGCCTCTCCAGCAGCCACTTCCTGGCCGCTGGAAGGCTCCAATGCTGATGGGCGCCAGGACCGCTGTCCGAGTCTTCCAGAGCCTACGTTAAATAGCGGATGATATTTATGTTTTATTATTACTATTGGTAAGATCATTTCTTACACAACTTTACATTTTCACAAATTCTGACACTTGCTAGTAATTACCTTTGAACTGAATTGAAAATTGTAAAAATTTTTAATTCTTTATGGCGTTTTTTTATATATTTTATACAGTTTTAGCCGGTGAAAGTGTAGTCAGAATCGATCAATATGTTCTGGAGATTGTACGGGACAAACAGAGAAACAGCCAGAAATTTTAGAGAATGTGGAAAAATAACTCTTGGTGGTTTACTTTTCACAAATGTTGTTTTAGTTGAGTACAAAACAAATCAACCAGGCGAAAGTTCTGCCCGTTTCTTTGTTACAGTGGGATGGCCCACGGTTAACAGAATCTGCGGTGACTGTAGAAGTGAGACCGATATAAAAATAAAAGCAGTACTTAATATATATATTTATTGTTTATAAATGAAGTGATAATAATTATTATAGAAATAATGTTATGGAATTTAGGTAAAAATAAACAGGCTTAATAACAAATATACTCTACAAGAACTAACAAAAAAGACAGCAAAATATATTAGTTTTGTAGCTACTGAAGTTACTTAGGTAACGAGGTTCAACATCTTAAGTCTCAAGGCTACGAGTACAATGTAGTGCAGAGTATCCCATCCTACCTGTACCGGTATTGTAATAGGCGTTTCACTTACCATCAGGTGAACGTTTCGATCGTCTCGTCGCTTCGTCTAATAAAAAAAGTCTACCTGGATAGCGAGGGCTGTCGTTGTCAGGGAACCGAAGCTGCCGTCGGGATGCTGCTGGCGGGCGAGGCCGGCCATGGGGCGGCGCACGAAGTGTATGAGACTGCGGTGACGATGGTCCTGTACGACGCATCGTAGCGCCAATATCACCATTGATATCGTATCTATTTGATATAATTAAATTTATTAATGAAATAATCATAAATAGTTTTCTAGACGTTCCTGCTACTGGGACTGGGGCATTTCTATCCCAAGGAGAGAGTCAAGGATATTTATCTACCCCGTTGGCGATATGTGGATAAGAGGATAATCAACCATATATGATAGCTCTTGTTCTTGGAATATGTCTGTACCTCATCATGTTTTTCTTCAACGGAAGCTCATAATCGATTGAAACACAATCGAAATATATAAACATCCATATATAAATATCATAAAAACAACAGAGAACAGTGTGGGGTAATACCACAAGCCGGGGAACAGATTATTAATAAAATTAAATTACACATTAAGTACTAGAATAATTATAGACACATGGATCTGATTCTGTGTATATCTGATTGGGATCATCTACTCGTGGTAGGTTTCTGTTGCCTAGGTTGGTACTACCGCATCTCCTATTTCTGTCGTCAAACAAATGTTACTGTTTTTGGTTTCAAGGATGTTGTAGCTAATGAAATTAATAGGATAATGAGATTTAATATCTTGAGGCGATCTTATGCGGTGCTGTGTATAACATCCTAACTAGCGCCACGTTGTTATGAGCAGGCGTATCACTCGCCATGAGAGAGATGAACGTCCCGTTCGTCTCGTCGCTTAGTCGAATAAAAAAGAAGAATAATAATTCAAACGCTATAGGTGCCTCTGTGGTCACTATGACCTCAGGGTATTTGTCAGCTCAGTCTGCCACAAAGCGGTTGATTATAACAATTACAATAAATTAGTTTAAATAATAACCACCTAAGCTGTGGTCCGCCGCAGCGTTAGCGATGTCCAGGAGCCGGCGGATGTGACGTCGGCGTACATGCGCCGCGGACGAGCACGCGGCGAGAGTCGCGTACGCAAACTCCAGGTCGTGGGGAGGTTCCCGGTGGAGCAGGGCCGCTACCAGGTCGCGGCCGTGGAACGAACGTGGGTCCTTACAGAGCGCTCCTAGGGCGAGCGTGTAGGCAGCTAAACGTCCAAGCGGAGGAGGCGATTCATGATGCCTGGGAAAGGAATAAGATTTTATAACAGTAACTAACAAATCTAGACATTTGCCTGAACTAGAAAAACAAATATAGAAAGTTGTTTATATTGAAATATAGTAATAGTAGAATTTCTGATCTTGTAGATCCCAAACTGGGTACCGCGGCAATAATCAGGAAAAGTCAGCAAAAATTTTCGAAATTCTTAAAGTGAAATTGTCAAAACTCTACTCTCTTTTTTTAAAGAAAATTACATGAAAATGTAGAATAAACAAATGTAAATGTAGATTAGATAGTAATTTAGTGGAGTATTTATTTAGGATCTGGTATCCGCGAGTCCTGAGTCCGACGAATCCTCAATGGTCGTCAATAAAACTGCGGCGAAAACATCATCATAAAAGAAAATAATACTGAGGTGTATTATTTTTTCATTGTTTATCTTCTTTCCTACAAATTGCTTTGAAGGCTATCTATATTGAAGGCGCTCAACATTTCTAACCGATAAATGTGCTGCAGTTAAATAAGATCGGGTACTGATGATTTATATTTAAACCCCACGGACACAAGTTAACTTATAAGTATAAACTACAAAAAACAATATAGATTTCATCGACAAGAGGAACAACTTCACTGTTATGGGAAAATTCGTACAGGCAAAGTTTTGTGCAATAAGTATCTCTTTTTTCCTAAATCAACTGGACTATTCAAATAATACGCACATAACAATGCAGCGCAGGTTAAGATGTTTACAATACGCCATGTTGTGCTATGAAAAACAATTAAAATTAACTAACTTGGACATCATCAACAATATTTCAATCTCCATCTGCTTGGCTGAAAGTTGCATCTCCAGGCCTTGTTGTTCAATTTCTTTACCGGTGTTGTTGGCGAGCTAGAAAAAATGTATTAATACCTGTTTATATAATATTGAACTGGAAATACATTTTCTACTAACCCTTATATACACATATTTCAATAAATTTTGATTTCATGACTTTCAGGTTAAAGTAAACAGAATAGTTTAAGTAAGCAGATAAATAAAATATTTGAAAATCTTCAGTCGTGTGGCGATTTGTAATATATATATGTGTGTGGGTAAGAGGTCCAGCACAACGACTCACGGGACCCAAGCTAACCTCACCTGCTCGTGGTGCATCCTGCTAATCAACAAACGAGTCTCTGGTTCTCACCAACCCGTATTGGGCCAGATTGGTGGGAAATGGCCCAAATCCGTTGAAGATTGAACTTGTAGAGACAAACGACACCCCTTGGTGCCCGGCGTTGCGGCCAGCACAGTACCGATCGATGTCGAAATCTTTGGGAGATGCTTATGTCCAGTAGTGGACATCTATCGGCTGATAATATTTATTATATATATATATGGTATTAATTTTTTAAAAATTCTCTTCAACGAGAAGTTGTACCTGTAATGTAAGCATCACGTGATGGGTGTCATTCCCCCAACCCCAGTCAGGCTGGCGGTGCTGTAGCAGATATTGCAAGGCTTTCTGAATCGCTTGGCCTTCGTTAAGGGTTTCTGCTTCCCAAGCAACAGTCGTTGGAGGCAGAGTGGTGGTGGTGGTGGTCGTCGTAGGAGACGCTTTGGTAGTCAAAGTCGCCGGTGTCTCAGTTTCTGTTAACATTATTATTAATACATAATTTTATGGCAGTGGTTAATAATAGCTATAATGTTATAGATTCATTTGATGATTTTTTTTACCATTTATAGTAATAAAAAAATTATATACTATTATTTTAATGTCCATTTGTAAACAGATATTTTTAGTCCTAAAACAATTTGAAATATACATATATTAATGATATTAAATGAATGCAAACAATATAATAAGAAGTTTTTCTAAGTATGACCGAACTTGATAATATAGTTTAACAATAAACAGAATCAATAAGTACTAACAAAAATTATTAACACATGCAATTTTTTCTTATTTTTGTGCCTTAGGTTTAATTATATATTTTTATATCTAGAATTTCTAGGTTATATGTTTTTAATAAATTTTAAAAGTTAAATAGTAAAATTGCAACCGAAATGAACAGTTGATCTCTTTCTAAAAGCGTCAAGGCTAGGAACAGCGTCGACGATAATGAAAATAAGTAGTAATGTGTGAAAAAAAGAGATTAAAAGGATGTATGCTTCGAATTGATAACCTTCTTTTTATCCTCGGTTAATGTTTTACCTGTCTGAGCGTAAGCGTTGGTGAGTAGTAACAACTGCATCAAAATCATTGCGATGAGCTCATACATTTTTACTCTGTAACAATAAAAATATTAGTTAATAGTTTAATCATTTGTGTCGTTGAGGATTTTTTTAATAATAACATTAGAAGACTAATTAAGAGTGATATTTGTTCTTATTAGGTTTACGGGACCTGTCATTTCCTCTGAATTACGTTCAATGAAATTTTGTGTCTATTAATTTACTAACTGTTCCTCGTCCGCATTGCTGACTGCAACACCCTCACCCTCTGGGAAAGGAATTTTGTAAAAGCCATTCTTAGCTGACCTCTAATCGGCAGAACTAATGTCTCTATCAAATTTTTAATGTTTGCGTCCAACAGTTTCGGAAACCTCGTGAGAGTAAATGATTTTCTGGATATCAGCTATATATGTAGATATCCGACTTTTTCGAGAACATTCCAGTTGTAAAATAAGCTAGCTGCTAACATTTTCTCTACAAGCTACAATATGGAGTACTTCAAAACGGTCATGACATAACTTTTCTTCAGGATCAAAAACTCACTAGTTTTGGTGTTACCAGGGTTTATAGGATGAAGGAAGTAAAGAAACAAATAATTTAAACTTTTTGCGCAACTTTGTTAATACAACATATTATAACGAACCCTTAATAGTTATAAAAATACTTATAAATGTAATAGTAAATTTACACAAACATAATCTAATCTTTTTAATGGAGTTGTGTAATTAATATAACAACATATTGTTTTATTAGGAATTTAATTATTAATTAAAGAATATTATTTACGATTTTATATACATAGTGCACCAATACATGCACGGGAAATTAAGAACCTATAAAATTCATTGGGGAAAATAAACATTTACGGGCTCTTCAGTAAATAAATCTGTTGTCTACAAATTGAATATGCCTGTATGTAGGAATTAAAGATGTTTACTTTAGCAGGCAGGAGGAACAGAACACTAACGGAGTTCAATCCATCAAGCGTCAGATCAAAAACGTATTGTTGAGCGCACCGGAATAGATTCTCTTTGTAACTCACTCAGACTTCTCCATATCGAGGCTTTAATAAAAGCGAAATGTTGATAAACCTTTGACCTTCTAGAAAGTATACGGTTGCGTGTTTTTTAATTTATTTTCTATATCTTTAAGTAGTCAAAAATAATTGTTATCAATATATTTAGAATTATAATAAGTGATAATGTTAAATAAATATGCGTTCATATCAACAAGATGTAAGGAGATGTAAGGGGTTCGGCACAACAACTCACGGGAACCCAGTCAATCTCACCTGCTCGTGATGCACTCTGCTATTCAACAAACGAGGGTCTAGCTCCCACCAATTCGCATTGGACCAGTGTGGTGGGAAATGGGACAATTCCCCCTCATATGAACCTTTACAAACGACAGCTGTTGTGCCCGGCGGTTCCGGAAGCCATTTTGACTATCGATGTGGAAATCTTTGGGAGAGGCTAGTGTCCAGCAGTGGACGTGTATCAGCTGATGATGATGATCGACTAGATATAAAAATATTCGTGCTTGTGTTTCTTTTATTAGTATTTTTTTATTAAAAGTCGCTAG